>CM051346.1:16751571-17360737 GCA_028015215.1 Gynostemma pentaphyllum | reverse complement strand
TCCAGAAAAAACAAAGGAAACGTATTACAAATACGTTATTGTTAGATGGAAAATCCTAACGCAAAAAATAAAAATAAAAAATAAAAAATACCTTCCTCTATCATGATCAGGCAAATTTATATATCGAGCCAGCACATCTTCAATTCTATAGAAAAAGAGAGAATAGAATAATGTGCTTGCAATTAAATTTCATAGAGACGATCAAAAGGAAGAAGAAGAAGAGAAGAGGGGACGGACCTTCGGCGGCCTGAGAAGTGGCTGAGGCGGCCGGAAGGGGAGAACATAATAAGAGCGATATCGATATCGCATAAAATGGAAAGCTCATAAGCCTTTTTGATGAGTCCATTTCTGCGTTTGGAGAAGGTAACTTGTCGATTTGTGTTGTTTTCAATCCTCTTTATTTGCAACTTTACTCGACCCATCATCTACCGGTTGTTCATAACATTTTTTGTTTAACGTGAAAATTTGAAATGGGAATTAATTAATAGTTTTGATAGAGAAAAGAGGAAGAAGAAGAAGAAGAATTAAAAGCCAAAATGTAATGAAAAGTTTTCTCACCTTGAATAGTGGAAATTGGTTGTTTTGGGAGAGAAAAGAGTGAATAAAATTTACTCGGTCTTGCCTTCAATTTTAACCTCACGATTTACTAACTAGATACTACTCGTTCCTATTCCATTGACTCTCTCTCTATTATTATTATTATTATTTTTTTTTTAAGATTTTGGATGGGGTGGTTTGACCACTTTATTATTTAATTTTTAATTTCACAATTATTATTTTTATTTAGGAAACTTTAGTGGTAGCAATTTTTAAAAATTATTTACAACATATATTAGATTTTTTATTTGTAAAATATATTAATGATTGACGGTGATTGATAGTTAATTCATGTGATTATCATAAATCATACTAAAAATCTTCTATTTTAATAAATACTTTCTAAAACAAATTATTTATAAAAACATCTTTTTCAATTATTAAAAAAATTATTTCAATTTTTTTAATATAATTGCTTGTTTTTTTTAGGATAATATTAGTAATATTGATTATAAAATTCATGCATTAGATAGTAAGTAATTAATAGAAAATAAAAAAAATTAAAGATAGTTTCAATAATATTGTTTTTAAACATTACTAATATCAATGTTAAGATTATTTTATCATCCAACTACATTTTGTAATTTAAAATTGAATATAAGTGTATATTTTGTTATGCAATTGTATTAAATTTGAGTGATAGCCATTGAAATTTTCATTATAATTGATTTAAATTTTGAATTTTTAAATTTTGAATTTAATCTTGAATATTCAAAATTTAATTTTTTTCAAAAATTTAGAAGCCATGAAACACCCATCTCATTGTTCACCACGCATGAGGAAGATTATCTCGACAAGGTAAAGTGTCATCAATAAAACCCAATTTATTTTTGATAGACAAAGTAAGTCTCATGAATTCGACTCCATGAATGAAAATTATCACCATTAAATAGTTACAGATCCATCTATATGATAGAGATAATAAAAAAAATATTTTGAAGATTATCCACGGAATCAGAGGCTTGTGAGACAAGAGATGTGACAATAAAAGTTTCAGTGTGGAGTTCTCAAGGAAAAACGAGAGGGCGAAGTAATTATGTAATGACCCGTTATTTTGAGGTAAAATTAATTTTTATTTATTTATTTATCATTCCTTTATTTATTTAATTAAAGTATTTAATTAGTTTAATTCCGAAAATTTAGAATTTAGAAGTTTTTAATCTTTATTTGGTAATTTTATATTTCAAGTATTTTGTTGTGAACTAGGTGCAATAATTATTATTAATAGGTCAATTAATAATAATTAATTACCTGATATCCTAGATTAATTTTGTTGATTAATTTTAAGAGGGTTGGTTTGTATTTTAAGAGCATGAGGTTTATTTTAAAAGTTAAAAGGGAATTGGGGGACTATTTAGCAATTAAATTTCTTCCTCATCTAAAGAAAAGGTCACCACCTTCCTCCTTCATTTGAAACAAAAGAAAAATAGAAACCCAAACTCTCCCAAAAGCCTCCTAAGCCACCGCCCCTCTCATACTTCTCCAAGGGCCGGGATTTTCTCGTCCCTTCTCTGATTCGCTTGTTTTTGGGTGCGTTGGATAGATCGGCTCCCGATCTATCTTTTGAACTAACCTTGGAAGTATTCCTCCAACTTCCAAGGCCTAACGGTAAGGATTCTTGTTTTCCACTTTGGGTTTTTATTTCATTTCTTAGCTTTTTTGTAAATTTGAGTTGAAATCTTCAATTCCATTCCATGGAACTTGAAGATTTCAAATCAAAGAGGTGTTTTAGATTGATCTTGGTATTCTTGGGCTTAAACTTCAAAGGAAATCACAAAACCCGAACCCCATTAAAATCACCTCAAAACTGTGGGCCTCATGGTGTATTTCCCATTGTATTTTTGAATTTTCCTTTAGGATTGGTTGGTAAAATCAATGTTCAAATGCCCTAAATTGGTTTACCCATTGTAATTTTCCTACCTAAATCTACCCGAAATGAACCCAGAACGTCCTGAAAACCTTCCCAAAGCCGAGACACCCCCCTTGTTCGACTGAGAACTTCAAAGGGGAAATCCCGGGCTGTTTTTAGTTCGTTTCATTTTACGCATCGTTTGTTGCTTGATTTGTTTAATTAATGCAATTAGAGTATATTCAATTGTAGGTTTTACTTGATTGCTCGCTCGGGTTTCAATTTCAAGTTAATTGATCAGAGGTGAGGATAAATAGAATTTACAGTATATGATTCGGGAGTTAAGTTAAAATTGGAATTAAGTGGTTTGAGCATGCTAATTTTATGATTTATTAGGAATCAAGAGTATAGAATCGATATTCGGAAATCATGGATTTTTCATATTCTTGGAAGTTAAAGTATGGAATTATTGGGTTTAAGTATGTTTATGCTTAAAGTAAAATTATCATGTGTTCTTGGATTATTTAATTTACGATATCGAGATATTCTGATTAATTGGGACTTATTTTCTGAGACTGGGTTCTTATTGCAATTGTAGTCTTTGGCATATAAGATATTCGATTTTGCAGGATTTGAGCCTATACATTCTAATGTTCTTCAGTAATGTTAATATGATGAGTTATTCTGAAATTAGTTCTCTGTTTATATTTCTGTATTGGAATTTCTGATTCTTTTTTTATCAGACATGTTTGCATGGAGGAATAATGAGATAATGTATAGACTACGTGTGCTTACATTGTTTGGTATTATTCGTTGTTCGGCTATATATGTATCATGAGGAATGCTTTCATGACTACGTGAGCTGCATGAACGGAGAAGATGAATTATGAGATAATGTTTAGTTGTGTGAGCTTGCATTATCTAGTATTATTCATAATTGCTATGATACATATATATTATAGACTGCTTAAACTGCGTGAGCTTTGCATGTCATTGGTGAGATAATGGGATCATGTATTGACTGTGTGTGCCTACATCATCTGATGATTATTCACCAGGGAGGTTTTTGTTCTTGTTCTATAATGCAAAGACTACGTGAGCTTGCATTTGTTCTCGATAAGAAAGTAAAGGCTTCGTGAGCTTTACTTGATATTGGAGCGAGATAATGGGATCGTGCATAGACTGTGTGAGCTTGCATCATCTGACATTATTCACATGATCTTTGTTCTTGTTCTTATTCTTTGTTAAGACCGCGTGAGCTTAACTTGTTCAAGTTATATTCCTGAAAGATTTAATGTATTATTACGTGTTTTGATTATTACAAGCTTGGGAGACTTAACTACTTGCATGATCTTTATTCTTTGTTCTTTGCTCTTTGATCTTTGAAGAATTGCATGATTTTGCATTTGAAAGTTTGATTGGGTAGTCAAGAGATAGTAGGTTTCGTTGGACACAAATCCGGATTTGGATTTGGGATCTAAAGTTACTTGATATTCAATTTATCTTTACTGGGTCTCCCGCTCATGATATTACACTTTCAGGTACGGGACGTGGTCGCGGTCGTGGCCGTGAAGCTGGTGTGGCATGATTCTGGATCGATAATGATGGATGGACTAGAGTTTGTGTAGTCCATAGACTGCTCATGTCATGACACTTTCACTTTATCAGTTTTATTACATTTGGGTTGTTGAGCTCTTTTGAGCATACTTTGAGATATTGTCTATCTTGAATATTTCTATCTTTATGAACTTTTCTTACCTTAGGTTTGAACTTATAAAAAGGGAAGCGCTTCCCATATTTGAATGCTTAAGGATTTTGGATTTCATTTTGAAATGAAAGGATGTTTTTGTTAGGAATGGTGTCCTAGAACTTGTAATTATTTAATAAAAATAATTTATTTCGAATAAATTAAATAAATAAACATAAGTTCTCTATTATCTATATTGATTCAATTGAAGATATTAGGAATATATGAAAATATACAAATATCAAACATTCAAATAGTAAAACCCTAAGTTACTCTTATGAAATCATGACTTAGTATGTGAGTCATACGAGAGGATTAAAGTCGAGATGAGTAACTTAAAAGTGTCTACAGTAAATGGATAACGTTTGGGAACCTTATCCTGGTAACACTGTTGATAGCTTCACATTTTGTTTATAGACAAATGATCTAATCCTGATCATTCATGTGGGAGACATGAAATGGAAGTATCATATGCAATGTTGATTGTATAAGACAGGACCACGATGTTCCATCAAATTTCTCATTAGTTCCGTTTATGAGAAATGATCGAATATCAAACTAAGTTTATCAACCGTGATAGATCTCAATCTTGAGTGAAATGCGGACTCCTATTTATGGAGTTATGTTCTTTGATTCACATGGTTGAGAGCGATCTGTAAGAACGCTCAATACACTCCTGTTTTGGGAACATAGCTAGATAAATAGCTGGGAACGCATCTTGTGACAATCCGACTCCTTTTAAATCATTTAATATCAAATTTGCAGCGGAAGACTTATTATTTAATAAAAATTTGGCGTGGATATGTTTAAAACTTGGACTATCCACAACCTGTTTACACTTTTCACAATCAGAGAAATTAAAAGATAGGAAATGCAATTCTTGTTGTAAAGATTAAAGGAGTTCAAGGTTATAAAAGCTAAAACAAAAGGCTCTTATGAGCTTATATACAAATATTCTACTCATAAGACAAAACATGTAATAAAATGTGTCCATGGACTTTGAAAATGTATATAGTCCCTCTTGGCATCATCATCATCCAGATCAGACTGCACCAGCTCCTCTCTCACGACCCCGAATATTACCTGAAAATATTTGTAATATCATGAGCTAACAACAAGCCCAGTGAAAATAAACAGAATAAAAAGTAACATTAGACTCTAAACCCGCATCCGGATTTGTGTCCAAGTAAAACTCACATTCGCTTACCTTTCAACCACCAAAAGGGTTTTATATCAAGTATTTCATTTTTACTTACCAATTCTCTCAAATAATTGAGGAACTATCTTCCAAGCATTTAGGAGGATGTGTTTCAAAACACACATAACATTTTATTTCAATCTCTTCAATACCTTATACTATACATAAGGTTTACAATCAAGTGTTAATTTCCAAATTCAGGATCTTCTAATTAATTGAGAATCTAGTTCTCGTAAATAATTATACAAGATTCAATTTCATTCCTCTTTTCTATAGCACTCGACTATACATCATATTTCATTTCTTTTCTCTATAGAAATGTACGTCATACATAATGTTTCATCTCTTTTTCTCTATAACAACTTATGCTATAAAAAGTTTACATTCCTTTTTCTTTCATAAATAATGCTAAGCAGACTCAGTCTTAACATATTCATTAACTCACTCAATAGATATAAAATGCACGTAGCATTTATATCAACATAACCATCAAATGCTTATAATGATAGTAATGAAGCCCCCGCAGGCTAACATTACTTCATTATATCGCTTTCCAAAATAATGCTTATAATGACAGTACGAAAGCTCCCACAGGCTAACTATACTTCATTATCTCGCTCAACAAGTGTAAAAGGCACACAACCTTTACATCAATATAATCATCATATGCTCATAATGACAGTATGAAAGCTCCCGCAGGCTAACTATACTTCATTATCTCGCTTTCCAAAATAAAGTATAGAATGTCTTTTCAATAATATCTTCCCACCTCTAGTGATTAATGGCAGGTAATGAAGCTCCCGTAGGCTACTAATACACTGTATCATTGTATATGTATCATAGTAATTATGGATAATACCAGATAATGTGAACTCGCATAGTTCCATCATTATCTCATTATCCATCTCCTCCGATCATGCAAAGTCCCGCAGACCTTTAGCATTCCTCATGTACATATACGTAAACATAAAATGAATAATACCAGACAATGCATAGTCCCATAGTCCTTTAGCATGTCTCATTATTCCTCCCAATTTCGATTATGCAATATGATATGATATGAATATGCTTTCAAGTGCAAGTAAAATAAATATAAACATTCAACATAATCGAAAGGACATAAAGGTAAATGGATTATGAATTACTCTTATATATAAATCAAGAAATTAGGAACTTCTGATAAGAAAACACTGATAAGAAAACAATAAATAAATCAAGCCAACCGGCTTTCAAATAACTCGAGATGTTGACTTAATAGAAAAGTCTTCATTGTTTATTAAACATACAAAGTTCCTTATTCACAATCCTTATTACCTTTGGATCCTTCAACTTTCGATAAACGTTAGGAACTCCGAAGTAAGTCGAAACTTAGAACTTCCAAGAGTTATTCGTTTCTTTCGAAAAATCCATGAGTTCTTTCACTCAATTATAACTAACTTCAAGCCTAAGCATGTTAGTTCACTTACTTTAATCCTTTCGATTTAAACCGTAATCTCAACTTCCGATTCTACAAATCGTTCAACTTATTCGGTTTCTAAAGCTACTTTAAATTCTATTTATGCTCACCTTAGCAATTCGAGTTCAATCCAATGGTTCAACGAGACGTCAACGTACACCCGACACCTACAATTCATCAATCGATCAACGAATTACAATTCAAATCTAATAAGAGAAAAAGTATGATTTTCGGGTGAATAGTGATTTCGGATGAATAGTGTTTTTTGAGATCCGGGCTCAAAATTGTCAAATTCCTTGATAGAAATACGTGATTTCAACTTCAAAACTCATTTATAGTAAAAAACGAACAAAACCATGTAAAAAGTTTTGAAAACTCACTTTTTAGGACTTCCCTTAGGGAACGAGAAACGACATAAGGTTAGGTGGGATAGATAGCTCACGTCCCGAGCAATCCAACGCAACTAACCTCATCGAAAACGGTCGAGAATTGATGAAAACCCAAGCTTTTTCTCTTTCCCAACAATGGCAGCCACGTTTTGATGAAGAAGGAGAGAAGTAGAATTGTCTTGTTTTGGACTTTTGGTGTATTTAGAAAGAGAATGAATAGTAAAAGATATTTTTAAGAAATCGAAAATTACGGTTACGTCCCTTTAATGAATTTTAACTTATAAAACGAAACCCGAAGTTCTTAAACTAGCTAAATGGTGATTAATAATTATTAATTGTCCCGTTAATAGTTATTAATACGACCAAAACTAATTTAAGCTAATAAAACGATTAAAAGAATTTACGAACGAAATAAACTCGTAAATTCTAAGTTATAAATTCTAAATTAAATCTAAAATTTAAATTAATAAATTCTAAAATTAAATAAAGTGCTTTACACCTAATAATATTAATTAAATTAAATAATTAAAAAAAATTCCATGTAAAATAACGGGACGTTACACATCTTCACAAGATGGAATTCATAACTCTCCTATAAATTAACGGTATCAGTGCGATACCTAAACATTTTATGAACTTTAGGAAACTCCCTTGATGTACTGATTCAAGACATGAACAAGTGGCATCACAACTTCTATTGATCATAGAAGTATATTATCTCTAGTTCGAGTAAAGATAAAGTTCATTGGAGAATCAGCGGGAACACAAGGATAAAGCGGTAATTACAAGGGCAAAACGGTAAATTTATCCGCCTGTAATTATGAGGGTTCCACGTGAAGGATATATCACAGATATAAATAAAGATAAACGAAATGGACATAACATATCTATAGTAAGGGGAGTTCAGTTTTGAATCTATAGTGGAATTATTCATAGTTAGATAATAAGTAATTAACTGATTATGAGTTAATCACTTAATTGACTAATTATTAAGACCATGATCTATAGGTTCATCGGGTCCCTATGATAGCCCAAATATCGTTGTAGCAAAACTAAGTTATTAATTTAACTTAGGAAGAACAAATAATTTAAGTAATTGATTTTACTTAAAATTAGACAATATTAATTATTTGAATAATGAGATTATTTAAATGAAAATTAATATAACATTATCAATTATAATATTTTAAGGCAAAATTAATTGTTTAAATAAATAACTTATCTAAACGGGAATTAATGTTAATATTATTAATTATTTAAATAATGAGTTTATTTAAATAAAAATTAATAATTAATATTATTAATTAAATAATGAGTTTAATTAATTTAATAATAAATATTAGAGAGAGTTAAACTCAATTGGTTCTATGAAACTAATTAGTATTTGCCCAAAATAATTAATTAATTGAATAAGATTCAATGGTAATTAATATATTATTTTTTTTGGCTAAATGTATCTAATTAGAAATTATTATTTGAATTTTTCTAATTTTAAATACACAAAAATATTATTATTAAATATAAAAAAGGTAAATAAACAATAAATAAGTTATATATTTATATATATAAATCTATTGGTGATGGATGATGGGATCCGTGCGTGCATATTGTTCAAAGGCAACAGATCAATTTATATATGTTTATATATATATATTTGTTTATTTATCTTATTTATTTTATATAATAATTAGGAGATAAACTTATCTAATTAAGATTAGATATCATATTTTCCTATAAATATGACCATTGGGATTCATATTTGACACTACTTCTCACTTTAATTAGAAAAGTGAAAATTCTCTCTCAAGTTTTTACCCAATTGCCGATTTTCCTTAGGGAAAAATTTAGAAGAAATTTCTTCTTCTTTTGTTCTTCCGACTCGATTCCCACAAGTCGGTTTTGCTTTCGATCGGGATATAGCATAGAAGATCCGGTGTTGCTGAGGACTGATGCTGTAAAGAAACCTCAAACCAATTCTCCATATTTTACTCAATGTAAGTTCCGGTTTGATTTTAATTTTTGAAAATATAAGCATGAATCTACATGTTTTTCACAAATTGCATGATATTAATAGATCCGTAATTAAATGTTAATTAGTTTACTAAATAAAATTCCGCTATTTTAGTAAATCATCCCTTCAATTGGTATCAGAGCTAATTTTAATGCTCATGCAAAATTTGTGATTTTTCGAAAATTTTGGTGGGTTGCATAAAAATCGTTTTATGTATGTTTATATAAATTGTGCTATATAAATTGTGGAGGTTTACTAGTTGACTGTTTAGGTATTCTTGAGGCACTTAGGATTTTAAATTTTGGTAGAAAATTTGTAAACCCTAATTTTAGGGTATAGAAAAAAGTTGTAATTTTTTCATATCAAAGGAGGCAAAAATCGGCTACACCAAAGGGGAGGAAGAAATAAATTTTTCCACCAACATCCATGATGTCCACGCCCAAGAGAGAGATAAGAATGAGAAAAGGTAAAGATATGGTAAGATATTTTATCATAATTATCTTGTTATCTCAATTTAAATATTTAAGATAAGGATAAAATCTTTTTAAGATTATATCCCTACCTTAAATTATGAATTTAGAAATTGATATAAGATTACATGGAAAATATTTTCTTTATTTTTTCCATATAATTAAAAGATAATTATTTTAAAACAAGTATTTATGGAAATATTAAGGAGATAATATTTGCCCCATAAATACCCATTCTCACGCCTACACCATGAAGGAGAGAGAAAGTTGAAGCCTCAAGATCTACAATGGAAGATTTAAATTAAGTTGTAATTTTAATTTTCCGTTTTAGAAATAGTGCCAAGAATGCTGGTCAATTTAGCTATTTATATTTAAATTGTTTATATGTATGATATAAATGTTTTTAAATAATATTCATGCATAAGATTTTGTCATGTAGAAAATCCCACCATACGTTGTATGATTTTAATTAATTATACATACATGCATCATGATATAATATGTGTTATTATATGCTAATGTATGTGAAGCATGCTATAATTTTATTTTATAAATGTTATTATCGAAAATTATATAATTTTATTCTAATTGTTTTTAGAATTAAAAGCATGCTTATTTAGTTAAACTTCAAAAGTTAAATCTAGTTTAAAAGTTGAATAGAAACTAAATGAATTATTTGTAATATGAAATTATTGTTTAAACAATTTGGCCAAAATTCATATAAGATAAACAAATAGAAACTTTTATTAAAGGGTTAATTAAAAATTAATAATTGAGATTAATTGAATTGAATAGATCTTTGGCGAGAAAGCTCTGCTCAAGCGATGAGGTTTCATAAAGTTCGCTTAACACGGAGCGCCTCTAACTGGGAGCGATCTGGGAGAAAAGTTCAAATTAATAAATCAAAATTATTAAGACGGCTCATAATGTGATTAGTTTTAATTAGGAAAACTTGAACAATCACATTTATAAAATAAATCTAACCAATTTAAGAGTTAAAGTTGATTAGGTTAATTAAAACTCGGATTGATGAATTAGCCTGAATTAGTCTAAGTTATGAAACCCTAACTTAAAATATTAAGTGGGAGAAGGAAACATGTCAATGTATCCTATGGTCTCCACTAATGGGCTCGAAACGTGAGATTTATACATGGCCTCTGTAACACTGCTGCAGGTGTTCATTCCCATAGGAAGGTTCTATTGTATAAATCAATATCAGGTTGGGTCTCCCGAAAGGTATAAAGAATTTTAAATGTGGTTGAAGACTGAATCTACACTTCATAGTCACTCTTCAATTTTTATTTAAAGGAGTAAATTAATGGGTCACACTTAAAAGAAATTTGATAAACTTTGTTATCAAAACTCTGGACCAAATACACGGTAAACAATGACATAGGAATATGAGTTATTCTGGAGTTGTCAATTGTTCGAATGGCATCTCGTTTATTCGACGACACCTTACTGGTATCATTAAAATATCGTGACATAGTAACATGTTTTAGGGCTTTTCTGTTCATTAATATGTTCGCATTCATGCATCATATTTAATTATATGTCGAAATTTTATATTTGAATGTTGAAAGCATGTTAGATTATTAAGATAAAGTTTATTTAAATTTCAGTAATATAGCATCTGTTTTAGTCACTATACTTGGAAAGAACTAACTGAATGATGAGAACTATGTTTCCTAGAAAAGGAAATGAATAATTTAAGTAAAGCGGTTTACTTTAATATCTGACAATATTAATTATTTAAATAATGAGTTTATTTAAATGGAAATTAATATCATTATTATTAATTATTTAAATAATGAGTTTATTTAAATGGAAATTAATATCATTATTATTAATTATTTGAATAATGTGTTTATTTAAATGGTAATTAATAATAAAATATTATTAATAAATAATTATTAATTATTTAGGTAATGTGTTTACCTGAATGGAAATCAATAATAAAACATTTATTATTAATTTTAAATAATAGTGATTATTTAAAAGGATAATATTAAATAACCTATTTATTATTAATTTAAATAATTTTGATTATTTAAATATAAAATAATAAATATTTATTAATAATAAAGTACAAAAATCGGAATATAATATTTTATTTAAATGATTGATTTAAATAAATATGAAGAACTAAGAGTTAATAAGATTTATTAACAAAGAAGAATCTATAATTGAATTAATGAATTCAATGGATTTTGGTTCAAATTATTTGAATTATTAAATACCAAAATCGACTCATATATAATATTTTAGGAAATAATTGTTGAATTATTTTGTCTAAAATAAATATATAAAAGAATGTTTAACCAAAGACAAATTAAACAAAGAAAAAAATTAGTTTTTCTTATTGATTTTATGCACATAAGATAAATAAGAAATAAAATTTGATTTTATTCTTGGCATTTATCTTGTATTTATATTGATAGTATTTCCTAATTCAATTGGAAAACTGTTTTGCGTATAAATACAAACGTCTTGGTTATTCATTCAAAAGCTTCTAATTTCAATTTTCGAAATTGAAAACTCTTCTTTTTCCTATTTTTCCTCATAACCGATTTTACTTTAGTCTAAAAGGAGGAAAATAATTCTCTTCCCAAAAACCATAGTTTTCTAATTTAGTTCAGTTATCAATTGTTTTTATTTTGAATTATGTAATAACTATTGGTTCTCATTTCATATGAACCAAGTTTAGGAATATTTTAAATAAGAGTTGTTTAGGTAGATATTCCTTTACAATTATATTACAAAGTTCCAAAGTGTGATTGGATGGTTATTCAAAATACTCAGTATAAAACAAATAAATTCCAAATCCAAATTCTAAACTCCGGAATATCTAAATGAGTTATAAGGTGTAAAAATGTTTAAAGATTTAAGTCTAAAATTACTTAAATAAGTTATAAGGATTAATCTCTTATGCTCTGTTTGGATCGAAGAAAGTATGAGAATGATTTTAAATCCTGTGATTTCAAATACTAGAAATGATTTTAAAATTTTAATTGTGTTTGGAATCAGTAAGATTTGAAATGAATTTAATTTTCATTATGTGTTTGGATGTTGGTAGGATATGAAAAGAAAGTGAGGATATTACTAATTTAACCTTTTAATTCTAAATAATTTGTGGGAAGTTATAAAATAGAGAGGTTAAATAGATAATTTAAGTTGAAATCCTGCAAAATCCTACCATTTTGGTCAGGAAAATTTTTTTAAGTAAAAAATGGATTTGAAATCATTTCTGATTTCAAATCCTAATAATTTTAATGAAAACAAACAGTGGAATTGATTTGAATTCCATTTGGATTTAAAATCCTGCCAAATCCAAGGGAAACAAACAGAGGGTTAAAGATGGTTCTCAAGGAATTTGAGATGATAACCATATTAATCCACAAACTTATGGGATAAGTAAAATCAAATATCTTTGATTTATCAAAGATAACTAGTGTAACGTCCCGTTACTTTTGAGGTAAAAAAAAATTATTTATTCTATTTTAATTTAAGCATTTAAAGTTAATTTTAGAATTTAGTAGTTATTTCGTTTTAAGCCCTTTTAATCGCTTTATTAGCTTAATTTAGTTATGGTTGTATTAATAATTATTATCGGGCCAATTAATAATTATTAATCACCATTGAGCTAGTTTAATAACTTCGGGTTTCGATTAATAAGTCAAAAGTCATTAAAAGGACGTAACCGTCATTTCCAAAGTTCTTAAAAATATCAAACTACTATTCATCTCTTCTTTAAATTCAAGTTTGACTTCATTTGACCAAGAGAACTCCATTTTCTTCTTCTCTTTTTCTCTCTTTGCCGTGGGTTTAGGGTTTTGGGGGAGAATTTTCGGGTTTTGTTCGTTTCTCATCGGATCGCTTCAATTCTCGTTTTGTTGGAAAGGTCTCGGTCCTAGGATTCTTCTCAATCTAGCAATTGTACTTTCCATCCGTGTTCTAAGGGCTTAAAGGTATGTCAAAGTTTCAAAACCTAAGCTTCAAATAGTGTTTTAATGGAGTTTTGAATTTGAATCTTCGATTTCTTGCCGGAAAACTCGATGATTTTAAATACGGAAGTTGTTTTAAGTGTTTTTGGAAACTTTCCTTTAACCCTAAAACCCGAGTTTGAGCCAAAACCCGTTACGTTTGAAATTTACAAATCGTGGGTTGAATTTGGGTTATTTATTATTGAATAATTGTTGTTGTAATTAAATTCGAGAAATTACATATTGTCCAAAAAACCCTATTTATGGTTGCCCATTGAAATTGAGAACTACCCAATTACTTGAAACCAACCTGAAATATGTCTAAATTGCCTAAAAGTCGGAAAACCAAACCCGAGACCCATTGTTATTGGGGGGGGGGGGGCGAGAGCATCATTTGGGATTTCTAGGGTTTTTCTTCTTTTTATGCTTTTAGATGTCGTTTGATCGATATTTGGTTAATTATTGATTGTTAGATGTAATTCTAATTGTAGGTGTTTTTGGACCATTGATTGATCGCACTTTCGGAGGTTTGGAGCAAAAACTACTTTTACCAAGGTGAGAATAACTAGGATTTAAAGTAGCTTTAGAAACCGAATAAGTTGAACGATTTGAAGAATCGAAAGTTGAGATTAAAGATTAATCAAAAGGATTAAAGTAAGTGAATTAACATGCTTAGGCTTGAAAGTTAGTTCTAATTGAGTGAGAGAATTAGTAGGTGCTTCGAAGAAACGAGTAACTTTCAGAAGTTCTAAGTTTAGACTTACTTCAGAGTTTCCTAATGTTTATCGGAAGTTGAAGGATCCAAAGGTAATAAGAATTGTGAATAAAGAACTTCGTTTGTTTAATAAACAATGGAGTAATGAATTGGAGACTTTTAGGTTAAGTCAAATCTTGAGTTATCTAGAGGCCGGTTGGCTCGATTCATTATTATTTTTCAGAAGTTCCTAATCGTTTGTTTTATGTATACGAGTAGTTCATGATCCATTTACTTTATGTCCTTTCGATTATGATGAATGATTATATTTATTTTACTTGCGATTGAAAACATATTCATATCATTTCACAAAGCCTGCGAGAGCTATCACATAGCCTGCGGAAGCTATCACAAAGCCTACGGGAGCTTTCACATAGCCTGCGGGATCACAAATTGTGGTTATTTGAATATGTTAATACCGAGTGAAGTTAGCATAAGTTATTAAGGACAAAGGAATTGATTAGTGTGTGAAAATGTACTTAATTTGTGCTTAACTGTAAAATAAATTAATTTTTAATTTAATATTTTCATGGATTTAATTGAATATTTTGAAATATGAAAATATTAGGTTTTAGTTTGATTTATTAATTTTTGTAAGTGTTTTGGTGGAAGTTGGAATTAAAATGAAGAAGAAAATACAAAGGAAAAGCAAGAAAAATGCTTAATTTCGATTTTCCAGCACTGAGACACGTGGCAAGCAATGATTCGTTCTCAAAATGAGCTCACCGTACACCTGGGCCGCACCAGATCGATCTCAGTTGTCTCCCAGTCTTCGCGTGACATGTGGCGAGGAGAAAGAAATTAAAAAAAAAAAGAAACAGAACAGCGCGTCAGCGGTCCCAGCCCTTCAGCCAATCGCCGTGTGCCACGTCGCCCTGCCGTCCTCCAGCCATGGGCCCATTCCGCAGCCGCCACGTGTCGAACCTGTCCCTACTTTTTGAATTTCCTGATGCATGGGCCCCACTTGTTTCCCATCAGTTTTCATTTCCTCATAACCTCCCACTCTCTCTCCCATTTACTCCTATTTGCAATTAACTCCTATTTATTTTCCCTTTTAATTTTCAGTTTTTATTTATTTAATTTAGGAGTTACATTTTGGCCCTCAAACTCCTATAAATAGGACCCTAGCCCACTCCGAAAAACACACATCTTTTCTTCCAATTTTTCTTTGCAATTTAGTTTTTCTTTCTATTTCTCTCTCTAATTTTTGTTAGCATTTTCATACTTTCTTTTTAGAATTTGTGAAAATGTTTAGCAAATTAGGCTAAATTTTATTTGGTAAAGTGTAGGAAGAATTTTATGTAATGCAATTTTATTTATAATTTTGATTCAACATTGTTCTAGTATTTTATAATTTTAAGTAATTTCAATTTCTCCATCTTTTTCTTAATTTCTTTGTTAATATTATTGTAGTGTTTAATTTCATATAAATTTAGTCATGCTCTTTTTATGTGGGATTTTAACAATATAATTTTATTGATATTTTATTTATTTTATAAAAATCTTTTACTACATTATGACTTGTTATATTGTCGATTTTGGATTTTTATAAAATAAAGAACATGTTCTTAATTTGAGAAATTGATTTATTTAAATACATTTGAAAATAATTTTTGTTCTTTATTTCTAAATTTCCCGATTGATTATTTGGGATGTGAATTTTTCAATTGAGTTATATGAATCAAAATTATATCTAATTTTGTAAAACATAAAAGGATTCCTACACTTAACCAATTCCATTATTAATCTTTCTTTAAAATCAATTTTTATCATCTATTTACACAATTTCCAAAACTCAAATTTTTAACTCATCTCTCTTTTTCTAAATTTCTTCTACTAAATTCTTTTTTGATCATCATCTCTCCGTGGAATCGACCGCCCATCTAAACTACAATCGACCGCTTTGCATCAACATATTTGGGCGTAATCAAATTTTGGCGCCATTGCCGGGGAGGTGCTTTGTTCCAAGTAAGATTTGAATTATGGAATTTTAGCGATCGAGGTTGGTATCTCTAATTCTTCTAACTTTTAATCTAATTCGTTCTTGATTCTTTGTTAATTTTAGGATAATTAATTAATTTAGTTAATTTTAAATTTAATTTGTTAGAAAGCATCTTTAGGTAAAATTTAATTTTAAAAAAAAGTTTGTTCAAATTTAGATTGTTAACTTTAATTCATTCTTTAATTTTTACCATTGTTAAAAATTTGTATGTTAATTTAGCTTTTAATTTAATTTTCATCTTTCAAAATTTTAGCTTTTTGATAAATTTTTAGGTTATTAGTTTTCTTTGTTAAATTTTGCATCTTTAAAATTTTCTAGATTATTACTTTTTAAGTTAATTAGAATTGCATCTTTAAAATAAAATTAATCAAGCATCTTTCTAAATAATTAATTAGTCATTAATTTGCATCTTTCAAATTTAATTTTGTAACTCCTTTTAAATTTTAGTTGTAGTTTTAAATTTGCTAGATTTAAATTTATAAGATTAATTGATAGTTTTAATTCTACATTAATTGCCTCTTTATTTTAATTAGTTTCTTTGTTTATTATTCTTATTTTTCTTTTCTCTTTAATTGTTTAGATTTTTTCTTTTCTTTTTAAGACTAGTTAGTAGGATTTTACTTTTAGTTAGTAGGTTTTGCCTTTAAGATTAGATTTAATTACTTTTAATCTTAAAAAAAATCATAAGAAAAAAAAAACATTAAAAATTTTAAGAAAAAAAAAATCTCAAAAGTGAATGAATTGTTCGTTTAGAGACGAATTAGGAAGATTTGCAAAAAGGCCTAAATCACCAAGTGATAATTCTTCCGATTCCTTTAGTTCTTCCTCATTTTTATCATCCAATTCTTCTTTTGGAGAAAACCCATTTAGGATGGAAAATAACGAAGAAGTCCAATTAAAGTCTCTTCATGACTACCTTCATCCCACCCGAACTACCACACCATCATGCATAATTCTTAATCCCAATACACCAAATGTAGCTTTCAAGACGAGTATGATCCAACTCTTACCTAATTTTCATGGTTTAGAGAATGAAAATCCATATGTGCATATTAGGGACTTTGAAGAAGTGGTAGCCACTTTCAACAACCAACCAAATGCCTTAGATCATGTTAAACTTAAGTTTTTCCCATTCTCTTTGAAGATTAAAGCTAAGAGCTGGTTGCATTCGTTAAGACCAAGGTCAATTGGAACATGGGAGGAGATGACCACTGCCTTTTTCAATAAATATTTCCCTCACCATAAGACCAATAACCTTAAAAGACAAATCTCAATGTTTTCCCAAAAAGACAATGAAACGTTGTACCAAGTCTGGGAACGTTTTAAAGATTTGTTAACCCTATGTCCCCACCATGGCTATGAAAGTTGGAGAATCATTAGCTATTTCTATGATGGACTAACTGTCCGAGAGCGCAAATTCGTTGAAATGATGTGCAATGGAGATTTCTTGCAAAAAGATCCAGATGAAGCTTTTGAATTTCTCAATGAGCTTTCTGAAAAAGCCCACACATGGACTGGCCCAAATGCATCTGAAAGCACTAATCGATCCAAACCCGCTAGAATCTATCAACTTAGAGAAAAGGATAATCTTAAAGCCCAAGTTGAGTCTTTGACTAAACAATTAGAATCCCTCAATTCTAAAGAGTCTAGAGGTATCCATGTTGCTGCTAGGGCCGATTCTAGAGAGCCATGCTTTGTCTGTGGAGAAATAGAACATCTAGCCAAGGACTGTCCTACCTATGGTGAGATTAGAGAAGTTTATGAAGAGCAATGCAATGCTTTAGGAGCTTATAATAAACCTTTCTCTAACACTTATAATCCTGGCTGGAGAAACCACCCTAATTTCAGTTGGAGAGATCCCAATCAAGCCCAAACTTCTGGTGGGCAATGGAGAAATGATCAAGCCCAACAAACTCAAGCCCAAAGGCCCTTTACTACCCCTCAATATAATCAACCGCCAAGGAATTCTCTCGAGAATACCTTGCATTCTTTTATAGAGGCCCAGGCTAAGACCAATCAAAAGTTTGAATCCCTTTTCACTCAAATGATGGAAGAGAGCAAAGACATGAAAAGTCAATTCTCTAAATTGACTAATTCTTTGTCAATTAATGAAAGAGGAAAATTTCCTTCCCAAGCTCAATCCAATCCAAAAGGGATCAATATGGCTCAAACCGATAATCCAAATACTTTCAATCTTGAGGAGGCCAATGCCATCACCACTCGAAGTGGAAAAGAGTTCATAAATCCTTCATCCAATAATACCCCTTAGAATAATCCTGTTGTGAATCCTATTGGAGATAATTCTGTTCCAACTAGTGTTCCTGTACCTCTTCCTTTTCCCCAAGCTTTACGCCCTACTGGGAAATTTTTAGAAAAGCAAGCGGAACTCCTTGAGCATCTGACTCAAGTGAAAATCAATTTTCCCCTACTTCATGTGATCAAGCAAGTGCTGGCTTATGCCAAGGTCATCAAAGACCTCTGCACTATTAAAAGGAAGCATCATGTTAAGAAAACTGCCTTCTTGACTGAGCAAATCAGTGCGATCATTGACCAAAAGACACCTCTGAAGTACAAAGATCCTGGTTGTCCTACCATCTCATGTCAAATAGGAAACCATTCTTTCGGCCAAGCTTTGCTCGATCTTGGAGCAAGCGTCAATCTCATGCCTTATTCTATCTATTCGAACTTGGTTTAGGCGAGATTAAGCCCACCTCTGTGGTGTTGCAAATGGTCGATAGATCAATTAAGAAACCTCGGGGTATAATTGAGGATGTGTTAGTTCAAGTTGAAAAATTTTATTACCCCGTTGATTTTATTATTCTTGATACTCAGTCCGTGGTTAATATAGAGTCCAAAGTTCCTATCATCCTAGGTAGACCTTTCCTTGCTACTGCAAATGCTTTGATCAATTGTAGGAATGGTCTAATGAAAATTTCATTTGGAAATATGACTCTAGAAATCAATGTCTTTAACATTGGTAAACAACCACATGATGATGATGAATGTCACGAAACCTTCTTGATAGACACACTTGTTTCAGAGGAGATTACTTTTGATGATTTCGATAACCTTCTCTCTGATCTTGAAAATTCCAATGCTATTGAGTCGGTTAGTGATCCTGTCGGGACTAGGTTTTGGCAACCCCGCTTTAAAGAGCTTGAAGGGATGATTTACTAAATTAGCAGAATTTATTTAGTAACACAAATTAACACTTAATTTAGGATCTATTAATATCATGCAATTTGTGATAAAAACATGTAGATTCATGCTAGTTTTTTTCAAAAATTAAAACCCTTTTACTTACATTGAGTAAAATATGGAGAATCGGTTGGAGGTTTCTTTACAGCATCAAATCCTCAGCAACACCAGATCTTCTACGCTATATCCCGATCGATCAAATGAAATCCGATTGTGGGATCGAACTTAAGAAGAAATTGGGAAGAAGAAAAAAATATTTTTCTTCCCAATGGCCTATGAAAATCGGCAATAGGGGAGGAGAGGAAGAAGAGAGAATTCCGAATTTCTAAGGAATTGAATTGTATGATTTATGAATGACCCAACCCTCCTATTTATAGGAAAATAGGAATCCTAATCCCATTAGGATTAATCTATAGAGATAAATACAAAAAAAAAAAAAAAGATTATCTCTTTCCTTTATCTTGCAATTTCGAAAATGTCATAGATAAATAGGAGATTATTTTATTTTCTTTATTTTTATTTATCTTGGGTAAATAAATCTATGTAATTATTTTAGGATATAATTCAAACAATTATCTCTTCCTAAAATACATGTCATGGCCGAAAATTGGCTTAATAATTAATAAATAATTCTAATT
Organism: Gynostemma pentaphyllum; assembly: GCA_028015215.1. NCBI lineage: Eukaryota > Viridiplantae > Streptophyta > Magnoliopsida > Cucurbitales > Cucurbitaceae > Gynostemma > Gynostemma pentaphyllum. The sequence continues at coordinate 17,340,445 of CM051346.1, read as the reverse complement.
TATTTAATTAATTATTTTTGGCCAATTTCAATTGGGTTCATTAATCCAATTGGGCTTGAAATTCTCTCTTAAATTAATAAGTCCAACTTAATTAATTTATTTATTAATTACCATTTAAATAAAATATTTTATTTAAAAAATTAATAATATTAATATTTTCTCCCGACTAAATATTATCAAATTATATTTAATTATTAATTTCCATTTAAATAATTTTCATTATTTAAATAATTAATAATAAATATTTTAATTATTAATTTCCATTAAATAAACTCATTATTTAATTAATAATTTTATTGATAACATTTTATTATTAATTAATTAATTTTTAATTATTAATTCCGTTCAAATAAAATTTATTATTTAAACAATTAATAATTGTTAATTAATTTCAAATTATTAATTACCATTTAAATATACTCAATATTTAAATAATTAATAATATTTCATTATTAATTTCCTGTTTAAATAAACTCATTATTTAAACAATTAATAATGTTTATATTAATTACTGTTTAAATATACTCAATATTTAAACAATTAATATTGCCTATTTTAAGTAATTCACTTTACTTAAAATTTCCATTTCTTCTACTTGATTTCGCGACTACGATATTTGGGCTAGCATAGGGACCCGATGGACCTATAGATCATGGGCTTAATAATTAGTCAATTAAGTGATTAACACATAATCAGTTAATTACTTATTATCTAACTATGAATAATTCTACTATAGATTCATAGCTGAACTTCTCACTATAGATGAGTTATGTCCATTTAGTTTATCTTTTATTTATATCTGTGATATATCCTTCACGTGGAACCCTCATAATTACAGGCGGATAAATTTACCGTTTGCCCCTGTAATTACCGCTTTATCCTTGTGTTCTCGCTGATTCTCCAATGAACTTTATCTTTAGTCGAACTAGAGATAAGATACTTCTGTGATCAATAGAAGTCGTGACGTCACTTGTTCATGTCTCGAATCAGTACATCAAGGGAGTTTCCTAAAGTTCCTAAAATGTTTAGGTATCACACTGATTCCGTTAATTTATAGGAAAGTTATGAATTCCATCTCGTGAAAATGAGTTCCCAGCTACTTTATCTAGTCATGTTCCCAAAACAGGAGTGTATTGAGCGTTCTTACAGATCGCTCTCAACCATGTGAACCAAAGAACATAACTCCACAAATAGGAGTCCGGATTTCACTCAGGATTGAGATCTATCACGGTTGGTAAACTTAGTTTGATATTCGATTATTTCTCGTAAAAGGCACTAATGAGAAATTTGATCGAACATCGTGGTCCTGTCTTATACAATCAACATTGCATATGATACTTCCATTTCATGTCTCCCACATGAATGATCAGGATTCGATCATTTGTCTATAAACAAAATGCGAAGCTATCAACAGTGTTACCAGGATAAGGTTCCCAAACGTTATCCGTTTACTGTAGACACGTTTAAGTTACTCATCTCGACTTTAATCCTCTCGTATGACTCACATACTAAGTCGTGATTTCATAAGAGTGACTTAGGGTTTTACTATTTGAATGTTTGATATTTATATATTTCCATATATTCCTAATATCATTAATTGAATCAATCTAGATAATATAAAGAACTTATGTTTATTTATTTAATTTATTCTTAATAAATTATTATTATTAAATAATTATAAGTTCTAGGACACCATTCCTAACAGAGCTGCCCCAAGAGAGAGAAAAGCCTAAACCTTCTGCTGAAGAAGTCGTTATTCTTAAATTAGCTCCCTTACCTGATGGCCTTAAGCATGCTTTCCTAGGAGCTGAAGAAACTTTTCCTGTCATCATTTCGTCCAAACTCGATGTTTCACAAGAACAAATGTTGATAAATATGTTGCGTGAGCATAAGTCTGCCTTAGGCTGGACGATTGTCGACATTAAAGGGATTAGTCCTCTTATTTGCTCCCACCGAATTAATTTGGAAGATAAGGCCATTCCTAGGAGAGACCCTCAAAGGAGACTGAACCCTACTGTGAAGGAGGTTGTTAAGAATGAAGTTTTGAAGCTTCTAGATGGTGGTATCATCTATCCAGTTGCTGATAGTAAATGGGTCAGTCCCACTCAAGTTGTGCCCAAGAAATCTGGAGTCACTGTGGTAGAGAATGAGAAAGGAGCTCTTGTTCCTACCCGAACTGTGACGGGTTGGCGGATGTGCATTGATTATAGGAAATTAAATGCCGTCACTCGTAAAGACCATTTTCCCTTCCCTTTCATTGACCAAATCCTTGAGCGTGTAACTGGTCATCATTTCTATTGTTTTCTCGACAGTTATTCAGGATATTATCAAATAGAGATTGCTTTAGAGGATCAAGATAAGACCACATTTACTTGTCCCTTTGGTACTTATGCCTTTCGTCGTATACCTTTTGGACTATGTAATGCGCCAGCTACCTTCCAAAGATGTATGATGAGCATTTTCAATGATATGATTGGTCAATCAATGGAGGTTTTTATGGATGATTTGACAGTATTTGGAGATTCTTTCAATTCATGTCTTTTGAACTTAGAGAATATTCTTAAGAGATGTGAGGAGAAGAATCTAGTTCTTAATTGGGAGAAATGCCATTTTATGGTGTCTTCGGGTATTGTATTAGGTCATATTGTTTCTGAGAGAGGAATTGAGGTTGATCCTGCTAAGATAGAGCTCATTTCCCATTTACCCACTCCCAAAACTGTTAAAAACATTCGTTCATTTCTGGGCCATGTTGGTTTCTACAGAAGGTTCATTCAGAACTTTTCTGCTATATCTCGCCCTCTTTGTAGTCTCCTAGCAAAAGATTCTGTGTTTACATGGACTCCCGAGTGTGAAACTGCCTTCCGTACACTTGTGGAAAAATTGACCTCCGCTCGCATTATTCAGTCACTTGATTGGACTTTACCTTTTGAAATTAGGTGTGACGTGAGTAATTATGCTGTTGGAGTCGCATTAGGTCAAAGAAGGGAAGGAAAACCCTTTGTTGTCTATTATGCAAGTAGAACTCTCAATAGTGCTCAAATGAATTACACTACTACTGAGAGAGAGTTGCTTGCAGTTGTATTTGCCTTGGACAAATTTCGTGCATATTTGATTGGTTCCCCTATCACGATTTTCACTGATCATTCTGCCCTTAAGTATCTCTTATCCAAAAAGGATGCTAAGGCTCGTTTAATTAGGTGGATCCTTCTTTTGTAGGAATTTGATATTATCATTATGGATAAAATGGGTGTTGAGAATGTTGTAGCAGACCATTTGTCTCGCTTGCAATTCCATGATTCTACTCACATTACTCCTATTAGGGATGAGTTCCCTGATGAACATCTTTTCCCTGTCACTAAGTTACCTTGGTATGCTCATATTGTGAATTACTTAGTGTCCAATGAGATTCCTTCTGATTGGAGTTCTCAAGATAAGCGAAAGTTTTTGGTCGAGGTGCGTAATTTTTATTGGGATGATCCTTATCTTTTTAAGTACTGCCCTGACCAAATTTTGAGGAGATGTATTCCTGATGATGAGATCGAGAGTGTTCTTACGTTCTGTCATAGTGAAGCTTGTGGTGGTCATTTTTCTATGAAGAAGACCGCTGCTAAGATTTTACAATGTGGTCTTTATTGGCCAACTCTTTTTAAGGACACCAATGAGTTTTGTTGATCTTGTGTGAGGTGTCAGAAGTTAGGTTCTTTGTCCCATCGTTACATGATGCCCTTGAACTCAATTCTTGTTATTGAGGTATTCGATTGTTGGGGAATAGATTTTATGTTACCATTTCCACCTTCTTCTGGATACCATTACATCCTGCTTGCTGTGGATTATGTGTCTAAGTGGGTAGAGGCTATTCCGTGTAGGACCAATGATAATGCTACAGTTGTTAAGTTCTTGAAAGAAAATGTGTTATCTAGGTTTGGTACGCCTCGTGCTATCATTAGTGATCAAGGCACTCATTTTTGCAACCGTTCTTTTGAGGCTCTTATGAGTAAATATGGTGTCATCCATAAAGTTGCAAATGCCTATCATCCACAAACCAAGGGTCAAGCAGAGTTAGCCAATAGGGAAATTAAGCAAATTTTAGAAAAAATGGTTAATCCAGATCGTAAAGATTGGTCTTCTCGACTTCTCGATGCGCTTTGGGCTTACCGTACTGCCTTTAAGTCCCCTCTTGGGATGTCTCCCTCTCGGCTTGTTTATGGAAAAGCTTGTCATTTACCTGTTGAGCTCGAACATAAAGCATTTTGGGCTGTTAAAGCTCTTAACTTTGATCTTAGTGCTGCAGGTGTTCAAAGAAAGCTCCAACTTTCTGAACTTGAGGAGCTTCGCAATGATGCTTATGACAACTCACGGATTTACAAAGCCCGGATGAAAGTATCTCATGATAGACAAATTTTGAGACGGATGTTTGAGCCTGGTCAGAGAGTTCATCTTTATGATTCCCGTCTCCATCTTCATCCTGGAAAGTTGAGGTCGCGTTGGACTGGTCCATTCTTGATTAAGCAAGTGTTTCCCAATGGTTCTGTTGAGATTGAGGACCTAACTGATGGGAGAGTTTTTAGAGTTAATGGCCAGAAACTAAAACATTATATAGAGCGAGTTGGTCAGGTAGAGGAAATCCATTTGGAGTCTCCTATTTATTCGCTTTGATTTCTTTTTCTTTTTGTTTTTGTTTTTGCTTTATTTTTATTTTATTTTTTTAGTGTTTTGATTTGTTTGTTATTTTTGTAAGTTTTTGAGCTTAACTGTGGAGTTTGCTGTGGAGTTGCACCATCTTCATCATCCAGGTGGTCTCTTTCTTTGTTTTATGTTTTTCATTGTCATTTCAAATTTTTAGACATTGAGGACACTATCTGATTTTTGTTGGGGGTGGTGAGCATTTCATGCAAAATAATTAATTGTTTTTTTCTTAATTTTTTAGGTCAAATTGTTTTTGAGGATATTTAAATAATTTTTGCAAATTTTTAGTTTTAATCACTTTTTGCTATCTTGACTATTAAGATATAATTTCATGAGTTATTTGTGCACGAATCAAACTTTGTGGTTAGAATGGTTGTTAATACAAGTAGTTGATGAGAAAGAAAAGAATTTCCAAAGTTTTTAAGCTTTTACTTGTTGTGAGTCATTTGTGAGTTGAGAAAACTTCTTTTAAACTTTCATTGATCATTTGAACTGGTTTATATTTTGAAATTTTATTATTTGATTCTTGATTTATGCTTTAAGGATGATTTTTGGCTAGTTAGGATAATCTTTAGTTGAGCCTTTTATTTTTCCATGTAAAAAAAATGAAAAAAAAAAAGAGCAAGAATGTGATTTTATTTGTTTATGTAGATATGGTTGTACTCATTTATTGTACTAATCAAAATAATACCATTCTACATTGTTCTTATTTGATGTACTCATTTATTGATAAAAAAAATTGAAAAAAAAAAATTATTTTGCATTTTTGGCTCATAGTTCATACTTTTAGTTTCTTTCTAGCCAATTTGAAATCTTAAGAGCATATTTTTGGTTTTGAGTAATGAGTTTCCACACATCTATCATTTGATCAATGTTTGTTTATTAGTTTGTCCTTAAATTGTTAAATCCACTTTTGAGTGTTTTCTCATTTTCCAACTCCAAGAGTGACATCTTTGCACTAATTTTTCCATTATTCCCGTGAGATATTTGGAGTTGAGGCTTTTAAACTTTGTGAATTTCTTCTATTTTTTCGTATACTACTTGTGTTATGGTTTGTGGTAAGACGGATTATAGTTTGATGCACACACACACATCTCTGAGTCATTTCTAAATTAGTCTTGATAGCATTTATTGATTTTAGCTTTAATTTTGTTTTACTTATTTTTAATATCCTTAGGAGATTTTGATTTAAATTTTAGGTTTAGCATAACTTCTTATTTTCGCTTTGAATTGCTAGAGACTAGCAATAAGCTAGTTGGGGGTTGTGATTAGTGTGTGAAAATGTACTTAATTTGTGCTTAATTGTAAAATAAATTAATTTTTAATTTAATATTTTCATGGATTTAATTGAATATTTTGAAATATGAAAATATTAGGTTTTAATTTGATTTATTAATTTTTGTAGGTGTTTTGGTGGAAGTTGGAATTAAAATGAAGAAGAAAATATAAAGGAAAAGCAAGAAAAATGCTTAATTCAGATTTTCCAGCACTGAGACACATGGCAAGCAATGATTCGTTCTCAAAATGAGCTCACCGTACACTTGGGCCGCACCGGATCGATCTCAGCTGTCTCCCAGTCTTCGCATGACACGTGGCGAGGAGAAAGAAATTAAAAAAAAAAAAAGAAACAGAACAGCGCGTCAGCGGTCCCAGCCCTTCAGCCAATCGCCGTGTGCCACGTCGCCCTGCCGTCCGCCAGCCATGGGCCCATTCCGCAGCCGCCACATGTCGAACCTGTCCCTACTTTTTGAATTTCCTGATGCATGGGCCCCACTTGTTTCCCATCAATTTTCATTTCCTCATAACCTCCCACTCTCTCTCCCATTTACTCCTATTTGCAATTAACTCCTATTTATTTTCCCTGTTAATTTTCAGTTTTTATTTATTTAATTTAGGAGTTACATTTTGGCCCTCAAACTCCTATAAATAGGACCCTAGCCCACTCCGAAAAACACACCTCTTTTCTTCCAATTTTTCTTTGCAATTTAGTTTTTCTTTCTATTTCTCTCTCTAATTTTTGTTAGCATTTTCATACTTTCTTTTTAGAATTTGTGAAAATGTTTAGCAAATTAGGCTAAATTTTATTTGGTAAAGTGTAGGAAGAATTTTATGTAATGCAATTTTATTTATAATTTTGATTCAACATTGTTCTAGTATTTTATAATTTTAAGTAATTTCAATTTCTCCATCTTTTTCTTAATTTCTTTGTTAATATTATTGTAGTGTTTAATTTCATATAAATTTAGTCATGCTCTTTTTATGTGGGATTTTAACAATATAATTTTATTGATATTTTCTTTATTTTATAAAAATCTTTTACTACATTATGACTTGTTATATTGTCGATTTTGGATTTTTATAAAATAAAGAACATGCTCTTAATTTGAGAAATTGATTTATTTAAATACATTTGAAAATAATTTTTGTTCTTTATTTCTAAATTTTCCGATTGATTATTTGGGATGTAAAATTTTCAATTGAGTTATATGAATCAAAATTATATCTAATTTTGTAAAACATAAAAGGATTCCTACACTTAACCAATTCCATTATTAATCTTTCTTTAAAATCAATTTTTATCATCTATTTACACAATTTCCAAAACTCAAATTTTCAACCCATCTCTCTTTTTCTAAATTTCTTCTACTAAATTCTTATTTGATCATCATCTCTCCGTGGAATCGACCACCCATCTAAACTACAATCGACCGCTTTGCATCGACATATTTGGGCGTAATCAGGTATATAAATCATATATCTCGTGAGAGGTATTAAGAATAAGTATAAGAATGAAAATTGAGGTATGGCAACTTTCTTCTAAACATTGGGAGTTATTATTCTCGAGTTTTGGATGTTTTAGTGAGAGATTATAAGATTTACTTGGACACAAATCCGGATACGGGTTTGGAGTCTAAGGTTACTTTTTATTCTGTTTATTTTCACTGGGCTTGCTTTTAGCTCATGATATTACAAACAATTTCAGGTAATGCTCGTGCTAGAATTCTTGGGAGGGGAGCTGGTGCTGCATGATTGATGGATGATGATCTTGAGATGGACTAGGTGTTATAAAAGTCCATGGACTTAGTTTGTGCATTTTGTATCTTTTGATATGTACATTTGTATATAACTCTTAAGAGCTTCTTGTCTTACTTTTATAAATGTTAACTCTTTTAAACTCCTGAAATAGGAATTTGAAATTCCTCGTGTTTAAATTTTATGATGTAAAAATGTAAACAGGTTTTGGCTAGCCAAGTTTTAAACATAACCATGCCGTTTTTTTTTAAAATATAAAGACTTCCGTTGTGTTTAATATTTAAATGATTTTAAAGGAGTCAAGTCGTCACAATTAGACTTAAACATCACTAAAGTTGGACATTTAGATGTTAGAACTTAAGTGATAAATAAACATTAAATCGATTTCTTATATTCCGGAATAAACAAAACAGAAATCAGAAAGTAATAATTAATGAATAATTGAATTCACAAATTATTCACTAATTATTAAAGAAAAGTTCAGTAAATCAGTGATATTGAAGGCTCTAAACTTTACTTAAAATAAAAAAGAGTTACAATAATTTTATTTCACAATAAAAACAAGTAGTTATTTAAAAGTTTAAATTGTTAAACTACTTGTAGAACTTTATTTGAGTGGGAGCGTCATAGAACGAACCAAATGGACTTCTAGAAGTCCAAGTAAAACTCGTTGACTTCAAAAATCAATGAATAAAGTTCAAAATAAGTGAAATAAAAATGACATGAATTTTCAATAGTTGAGTTGAAAAGGGTCACTTATACTTATATATTATTTTTGAAATAATAACAAGTATAAAATTGTAATCATTGAACAAATGAAAGTAATCCATTACTTTGTAGTGGGAGCTTAAGAATTTCGAGAATCCTAGAACCAATGTGACTAAAATAAAATTTATAAATAGTATGTTAGTGCACATAGATAAAATGAGAGATTTTACGAGTTGTACGAGCTCAAATTCGAACATGAATTTACTTCCATGTAAGAATTCGACAAAAGGCCTTTGTGAATTAAACATCAAATGAGTTAAGTATAAGTAAAATGAGTTTTTACTAACTAAACTCTAGATTCGCGTGATTACTAAGTTGTTAGTAAATGAAAGATTGTTGAACATGATGGTTTCAAATCAAAGTTAATAGAGTTTATTTTATGGAAATATGGAATCTATTACACTTAATGAAACTAACATCAGACAAAAGAAATACATACTAAACAGATGAAAAACGTTACTGATAAAGTATTAAATTGACTACCATGGCTAAGTAGTTGATAGTCATCTAGCTTGACTGGAATTACAAGTCAAATCTCCAAAAATCTAGGACAAGTGGCAGATTGTTACGAATGATGTCCTAGAACTTGTAATTATTTAATAAAAATAATTTATTTCGAATAAATTAAATAAATAAACATAAGTTCTTTATTATCTATATTGATTCAATTGAAGATATTAGGAATATATGGAAACATATAAATATCAAACATTCAAATAGTAAAACCCTAAGTTACTCTTATGAAATCACGACTTAGTATGTGAGTCATACGAGAGGATTAAAGTCGAGATAAGTAACTTAAAAGTGTCTACAGTAAATAGATAACGTTTGGGAACCTTATCCTGGTAACACTGTTGATAGCTTCGCATTTTGTTTATAGACAAATGATCTAATCCTGTGGGAGACATAAAATGGAAGTATCATATGCAATATTGATTGTGAAGGGATGATTTACTAAATTAGCGGAATTTATTTAGTAACACAAATTAACACTTAATTTAGGATCTATGAATATCATGCAATTTGTGATAAAAACATGTAGATTCATGCTTGTTTTTCGAAAAATTAAAACCCTTTACTTACATTGAGTAAAATATGGAGAATCGGTTGGAGGTTTCTTTACAGCATCAAATCCTCAGCAACACCGGATCTTCTATGCTATATCCCGATCGATCAAACGAAACACGATTGTGGGATCGAACTTTAGAAGAAATTGGGAAGAAGAAAAATATTTTCTTCCCAATTTTGAATAGCAAAATCGGCAAAGGGAGAGAAAAGGAGGAAGAGAGATTTTTCAATTTCCAAAGAATTGAATTGTGTGATTTATGAATGACCCAACCCTCCTATTTATAGAAAAATAGGAATCCTAATCACATTAGGATTAATCTATAGAGATAAATACAAAAAGAATAAAGATTATCTCTTTCCTTTATCTTGCAATTTCGAAAATGCCATAGATAAATAGGAGATTATTTTATTTTCTTTATTTTATTTATCTTGGGTAAATAAATCTATGTAATTATTTTAGGATATAATTCAAACAATTATCTCCTCAAAATACATGGCGTGGCCGAAATTATCATCATAAAATAATAAATAAATACAATTTATTTAATTAATTATTTTGGGCCAATTCCAATTGGGTTCATTAATCCAATTGGGCTTGAAACTCTCTCTTAAATTAATAAGTCCAACTTAATTAATTTATTTATTAATTACCATTTAAATAAAATATTTTATTTAAACAATTAATAATATTACTATTTTCTCCCGACTAAATATTATCCAATTTATATTTAATTATTAATTTCCATTTAAATAATTTTCATTATTTAAATAATTAATAATAAATATTATAATTATTAATTTCCATAAATTCATTATTTAATTAATAATTTTATTGACAATATTTTATTATTAACTTAATTAATTTTAATTATTAATTTCCGTTTAAATATAATTATTTAAACAATTAATAATTGTTAATTAATTTCAAATTATTAATTACCATTTAAATATACTCAATATTTAAATAATTAATAATGTATAATTAATAATATTTCATTATTAATTTCATGTTTAAATAAACTCATTATTTAAACAATTAATAATGTTTATATTAATTACCGTTTAAATATACTCAATATTTAAACAATTAATATTGCCTATTTTAAGTAATTCAGTTTACTTAAAATTTCCATTTCTTCTACTTGATTTCGCGACTACGATATTTGGGCTAGCATAGGGACCCGATGGACCTATAGATCATGGGCTTAATAATTAGTCAATTAAGTGATTAACACATAATCAGTTAATTACTTATTATCTAACTATGGATAATTCCACTATAGATTCATAGCTGAACTCCCCTCACTATAGATGAGTTATGTCCATTTAGTTTATCTTTTATTTATATCTGTGATATATCCTTCACGTGGAACCCTCATAATTACAGGCGGATAAATTTACCGTTTTGCCCCTGTAATTACCGCTTTATCCTTGTGTTCCCGCTGATTCTCCAATGAACTTTATCTTTAGTCGAACTAGAGATAAGATACTTCTGTGATCAATAGAAGTCGTGACGTCACTTGTTTATGTCTTGAATCAGTGCATAAAGGGAGTTTCCTAAAGTTCCTAAAATGTTTAGGTATCGCACTGATACCGTTAATTTATAGGAAAGTTATGAATTCCATCTCGTGAAAATGAGTTCCCAGCTACTTATCTAGTCATGTTCCCAAAACAGGAGTGTATTGAGCGTTCTTACAGATCGCTCTCAACTATGTGAATCAAAGAACATAACTCCACAAATAGGAGTCTGCATTTCACTCAGGATTGAGATCTATCACGGTTGTAAACTTAGTTTGATATTCGATTATTTCTCGTAAACGGTACTAATGAGAAATTTGATCAAACATCGTGGTCCTGTCTTATACAATCAACATTGCATATGATACTTCCATTTCATGTCTCCCACATGAATGATCAGGATTCGATCATTTGTCTATAAACAAAATGCGAAGCTATCAACAGTGTTACCAGGATAAGGTTCCCAAACGTTATCCGTTTACTGTAGACACGTTTAAGTTACTCATCTCAACTTTAATTCTCTCGTATGACTCACATACTAAGTCGTGATTTCATAAGGGTGACTTAGGGATTTACTATTTGAATGTTTGATATTTATATATTTCCATATATTCCTAATATCATTAATTTAATCAATCTAGATAATATAAAGAACTTATGTTTATTTATTTAATTTATTCTTAATAAATTATTATTATTAAATAATTACAAGTTCTAGGACACCATTCCTAACAGATTGTATAAGACAGGACCACGATGTTCGATCAAATTTCTTATTAGTACCGTTTACGAGAAATGATTGAATATCAAACTAAGTTTATCAACCGTGATAGATCTCAACCGTGATAGATCTCAATCTTGAGTGAAATGCGGACTCCTATTTATGGAGTTATGTTCTTTGATTCACATGGTTGAGAGCGATCTGTAAGAACGCTCAATACACTCCTGTTTTGGAAACATAGCTAGATAAATGGCTGGGAACGCATCTTCACGAGATGGAATTCATAACTTTCCTATAAATTAACGGTATCAGTGCGATACCTAAACATTTTAGGAACTTTAGGAAACTCCCTTTATGCACTGATTCAAGACATAAACAAGTGACGTCACGACTTCTATTGATCACAGAAGTATCTTATCTCTAGTTCGACTAAAGATAAAGTTCATTGGAGAATCAGCGGGAACACAAGGATAAAGCGGTAATTACAGGGGCAAAACGGTAAATTTATCCGCCTGTAATTATGAGAGTTCCACGTGAAGAATATATCACAGATATAAATAAAGATAAACTAAATGGACATAACTCATATATAGTGAGGGGAGTTCATCTATGAATCTATAGTAGAATTATTCATAGTTAGATAATAAGTAATTAACTGGTTATGAGTTAATCACTTAATTGACTAATTATTTAGCCCATGATCTATAGGTCCATCGGGTCCCTATGCTAGCCCAAATATCTTTGTAGCAAAACTAAGTTATTAATTTAAGTTAGGAAGAACAAATAATTTAAGTAGTTGATTTTACTTAAAATTAGGCAATATTAATTATTTGAATAATGAGATTATTTAAATGAAAATTAATATTAATATTATTAATATTGATATAATATTAATTGTTTAAATATAGAGTTTATTTAAATGGAAATTAATATAACATTATCAATTATAATATTTTAAGGCAAAATTAATTGTTTAAATAAATAACTTATTTAAACGGGAATTAATGTTAATATTATTAATTATTTAAATAATGAGTTTATTTAAATAGAAATTAATAATTAATATTATTAATTAAATAATGAGTTTATTTAATTTAATAATAAATATTAGAGAGAGTTAAACCCAATTGGTTCTATGAAACTAATTAGTATTGGCCCAAAATAATTAATTAATTGAATAAGATTCAATGGTAATTAATATATTATTTTTTTGGCTAAATGTATCTAATTAGAAATTATTATTTGAATTTTTCTAATTTTAAATATACAAAAATATTATTATTAAATATAAAAAAAGGTAAATAAACAATAAATAAGTTATATATTTATATATATAAATCTATTGGTGATGGATGATGGGATGCGTGCGTGCATATTGTTCAAGGGCAACAGATCAATTTATATATGTTTATATATATATATATATATATATATATATATATATATATATATATATATATATATATATATATATATATATATTATTTATCTTTTTTATTTTATTTAATAATTAGGAGATAAACTTATCTAATTAGATTAGATATCATATTTTCCTATAAATATGACCATTGAGATTCATATTTGACACTACTTCTCACTTTAATTAGAAAAGTTAAAATTTTCTCAAGTTTTTGCCCAATTGCCGATTTTCCTTAGGGAAAAATTTAGAAGAAATTTCTTCTTCTTTTGTTCTTCCGATTCGATTCCCACAAGTCGGTTTTGCTTTCGATCGAGATATAGCATAGAAGATCCGGTGTTGCTGAGGATTAATGATGTAAAGAAACCTCCAGCCAATTCTCCATATTTTACTCAATGTAAGTTCCGGTTTGATTTTAATTTTCGAAAATATAAGCATGAATCTACATGTTTTTTCACAAATTGCATGATATTAATAAATCCGTAATTAAATGTTAATTAGTTTACTAAATAAAATTCCGCTATTTTAGTAAATCATCCCTTCAGTTTTATTGATCTACGGGTTTTCCTTTATTTATTCAAGTCTTCCGCTTGCGTTATCAATTTAATTTTATTTTAAAAAGTCGGGTCTTTACAAATTAGAAGAAAAACATGTCTTATTTAATTGATACCATAATAAGAGGAAAAATATTAGTTGATTATTACAACAATAAGATAGATATTTATACAAACTCACTTGACATTAATTAACTGATTTTACTTCACCATTAAATAATGGAGAAACCAAAACAGTCGCAAATCCATCTGACTGATGGAAATAATAAGAGTTGTTTTAGTGATTATCCACGGAATCAGAGGTTTGAGAGGCAGGTGATGTAGCCATTGAAAGAACTTCATAGCAGAGTTCTCGACAAAAAAACAAGAGAAAGAGGGAAAATTAGTAGAGAGAGAATGTAAGCGGAAGAAAAATGTGTCTTATTTCATTTGAGGGATGTTAGTAGCATTTGGGTTTTGTGGACCTTGGTGTGCCGTAACGGTTTCTTCCTCCATTATACCGATAAATCTAGGGTTTGGATTTTGGGTTAACATTATGTTATGGTTATTTATTTACACCTCTCCACATAGGAGGGAAGAGAAACCGTCGGTGATTCCGTTTGTACAAAAGTTGATAATCACGCCAGTTTTGTTGGATGGTTCGCTCTACTTTCGATGTCGATTCTGCCGGACATCTTTATTCGAAATGAATTTCGTGTGATAGTTGTTTCCGCTGTGTTGATGATGGTTTCTCAGATCATCTCTCATAGCTTTCGCTCAACGAAGATATTGATTCACGAAGTCATATTCAGGTCATGTGTTTAGCAAACTCAAGTTGGTCTCTGTTATGCCATCTTAAGTTTGAGGGGGATGTTAGAACATATATTTATGATATTCCTTATTTAGATTAGGGATATTTTCCTTATCTTTTAGTTTTCTTGTTTAAGTTAGTTTCCTAATCTAGCTAGGTTTGCTTTTCTATATAAGTCAATGTAACCTCCATACAATTTAACCTAATTCAATATATCATTAGTCTTTTCGTTTATAGATACCAAAAGGTTTCTTTTATTATTACAACAATAAGATAGATATTTATACAAGCTCACTTTGACATTAACTAAGGGTCTGTTTGGTAAAATTCCTCGTTTCCATTTCTTGTTTCCTGTTTCTATTTCTTGTTTCCTGTTCCTATTTTTTTTTAAAAAGAGAAACAGAAACATATTTGGCAACTGTTTCTTATTTCTTGTTTCTAGAAGAAAAAATAAATAGAAATGTGTTTGGTAACTATTTCTTGTTTCTGTTTCTCATTTAAAAAAAAAAATTGAAAATATTACAATTTTAAATGACATATTTAAAAATATTTATATCAATATAATTTTGGGATATTTATAATATATTTTATAAGTCAAAACGGGACAATATAATAATTTATTAATGTGTTGAAAAGTTTGGAAATAAGAATGAGAAACAAGAAACAAGAATTTGTTGTTTCTAAAATTTCTACACAATTTTAGGAATGGTTTCTAAAAAAATAGAAACAAGAAACAGGAATAGTTACCAAACAACTTCATTTCTTAAAAAATGAGAAATAGAATCAAGAAACAGAAATTGGGATGGTTACCAAACGGGCCCTAACTTATTTGACTAATGTTAGTTATTATAATAAGGATAAAATGCAAATGAGACCTCTGTGGTTTGTTTCAAACGAATGAACACCCCCTGTGGTTTGAAAATGAAAAATTATACCCCTGTGATTCCAAATTTTTTCAATCAAACCCCTCATTTCGAATGCATTAATTTTCTTTTAATCATAACTTCTTCGTTTGAACTCCGATTTAGATGATTCAAGATGTGTTGGAATCCTCATTTCAGTATCTACACGACGGTCACTTAAAAACTTCTAAATCATCAATAACCAAAAGAGTTAACGGTATCAATCATACTTAGTACTTTGATGTTAATAAACTCTTTTATTTATTAATCAGTTCAAAGTTTTAAAGTGACTATTATGTAGAGTCTGAAATGAGGATTCCAAAATATCTTGAATCATCTAAATCGGAGTTCAAAAGAAAAAGTTATGGCTAAAAGAAAATTATTGGCATTGAAGAGGAGGGGTCTGATTAAAAAAATTTGGAACCACAGGGGTGAGATTTGCCATTTTAAACCACAGGGGGTGTTCATGCATTTGAAACAAACCACAGAAGTCTCATTTGCATTTTACCCTTATAATAATAACCTGATAGTATGTTTGGAGGGAAACAAGATTATATTAGAGTTGGTAGGATTATTTACTAAAGAATTGACAATCAATTTCCGTGTATTCCAGTGCAAGTAATCTCCTTCAAGAGAATTATGGGTTTTGCAAGAGACCAAGAGGCTAGCCTCTTCTCATCTCATTTATGAGTCAGGTACTTCTGGGGAAACTAGTTCGAATTTTATTACTTGGAAATGTTCAATCAAATGTGAAGGGAAGAACGAAGAAGGACGAAGATATATGTTTAATTATTTGTTTGTTTAAAATAATTTTAAATCTACAAGTAATAGACATAAATTTTTTTGTCACATCATTGTTATGAAAATATGATACAACCACCTTTCTGCTATTGTAGCTAATGGAATAGTAATGGTAGGGACGAAACAGGTCTAATTCATTAAACTCTTGAGCCAATAAGTAACATTTGAAACTCGGGTCAAATCGAAACTAGACCTAAAACTCAGGAATTAGAGTGTAATTTACCCATTTTTTTATTACATTTCATACCCCTCCTGCTTCGCATTCAGCAGACTACAGATTTGACAATATCCGTGGTGCAATCAATGAATCACAGGCTTCAGGGGATGAGCTCGCAGTTTTGACAGGTCAAGACTAGAATCAAGTTCCTCATCTAGCTCTCCAACAATGCTTCTGCAAGAGGGGAAAAAACAGAAAAGCACTACGAGTTTCAAGAGACTGAAGTACTGCAAAGAATATATATAATGGAGTATATTAGAAATGAGATTTGTAGTTACATATTGTCGCCTCTTATAATATATAGTCCCAAGACAAGTTGCTGAACCCCTTCCTGCAAATCAAGGGGTAACATTGAGTTGTAGAAACGAACACACAATCTTCAATCCTTTGAAAACAAGAAAACACGCCATAAACAGTAATATCTGAAATTCTAGCACCCATATTTACTGAGATTTTGAATTCATTCACTTGGGGATCCATGCAAAATCCCTATATAACGCAGTTGGGTACGGATACATTTTATGTGCTTACAAGTATAAATTTATATTCCATCTTCCAAAATTTGGCACTTTTCTAAAGTTTCAAAAGTTCATTCTATATTGTCCTTGTGATCTCCAGGTCTATTTTCAAGCAAAATAATCCATGTGACACTATTTCTTTAATATATAATGTTAAGTCAAACTTCATCCAGTAATAATATCGCATGCATGTTCCATTACTCATATTTCAAAGAAAAAGTAATCTAACCACTATAGAGAAAACTTGTATTCCTTTTATAGAGAAACAAAAGGTTAGGATATTTTCCCATATGTCTGTGTGCCTTGTTCTGTGATGCTCATTGTGTGTGATTACTTGTGAGAACCTCTTCAGCGTGTCATCGTACTAATCCATCAACAAGAGTGCTTGATACTCATTGAGTGTCTTCTAAAGGCTTGTTGAGGTTGAGAGTGAGGAAGGCTGACTAGGAACGCATCTTTGTGTCGCATGGGGGCAAAATTTAAGTCTTTCATTCTGCAATATGACCTTGTAACACCAAACCACGCAAGAAGTGAGGGCAAACCACTATAAGCAACTCTGTCCAACAGCTCAGCCATAGCGAAAACATAAGCACCTTTAAAGACACAATATGACGAATCAAGACCGGTGTTCACTGCATAGATTGAGACCATCAACAAGGCACACATCTCTCTACTCATATATGCCCAAACCAAGCTTCCTTGCTTGGATACGTCAAACACATATCACATCACACCCAAATGCCTCATAAGATAGCTTTCTTGGGCCTTTGTGACCGAGTTGAGCTCCTCAAACATAGCAGCACACACACAATTACCTCATAACCAATAATAACCTTCTTGACTTAACTCAGACAAATAAATCCACTTGGTCATATGCGCTCTTCATCTCTCAACCTAGTACTCTATTATTACAAGTCCTAGCCCATCTATAACTCCAAAAAGTAATCAAATGCATTCTCTTTATAAGAGTTTTATCCTAATCATGATTCCTCTTAGAGATAGACTCCTTATTTCCTTACTCCTGCGAGGAAACCTACTTGCAGTCAACTTCTTCATCCAATATACAAGGACCTCCACCAACCATTTGGGTAGATATTCTTCATGCTACTTAAATAAACTCTATTGTTTTCTCCCCTTTTAGATATCAGCCATCTGAGTTGTAGAAGCTTTGACAAACATACACCAATATTAGTTTAATCTCTTTCACCACCTTCCATGTTTTGTAGGTGGACAATCAACTATAGATTTTAAGCATAAACAATGCACACCCACCTCGTATAGGAAAAGTTTATCCGTAGATAGGAAATCTATGATGACAGAATTGTTGTCAAGATCTTGGTTTGGTGTTACCTAAACACTCTTGAGGTTCATTTATTTCTGTCTTTTCTTATACATTGGATGAGTTAAAAGATCCAATGAATTTTTCCTCACCTCAGTTTTATTTATTTTAATTTAATATTATCAGGCTGCAATATCTTAAGATGTTTTATTGTAAAAAAGTTTCGAAGACTAGGGATATGCAATTAAATCTTTCAAGGATTTGAAGCCAAATGAGAGACAGTAGCAAAGAGGATATAAAGGTCAACAATAACTCCTGAGCATAAGGTGTAGGAGAAGAAAGAAGCAAAAATATATTGTTGCTGAATAATGAAGGATAAAACTGATACCTACTGTATGACAAGATGAATTTTCATGGAATTAGAAAAATAACAAACACCCAAAAAAGAGAGGCAACAGGCTAAATAACTTTTCGAAAGAAAATTTCAGAAGGGTTAAGAAATATATAAAAAAAGGAAACACCATAGAGCGCAAAAACTAAAATATAACAGTTTTTCTTAGAGATTGAAAGAATTCTTTCTACCTACACAGAAAGCATTAAAAAGAGTAATAAAAAGTTCAAAACTCCAATTACACATATTCATACAAACCTTGGTTGAGTAAACACGTTCATGAGATTCATCGAGGATAATATTTGTAGCCTGGTCAAATCCTTTCAACACCCCCTACATAAAAAATATATAATTGATATAAACATGAACAAGATTGCATCAATGAAACATCGATAAAATGTATAATAGTTTGTGAGTGTACCACTATGTTTCGGCCATCATTCGTGATAACTGATATTGTTTCTAAACAAATTGAAAGAAAAAATCTCAGTAAAAATAGGTGAGAAGAGTACAGAAAAGACAACCAAGAAAAGTACAATCAAGAAAATACAGTTAGTCAAAATGGAATTTAATAAGAGAATTTAAATAACATCTGTTTCCCACATAAACTAAGATTGGAAACGGTTGTTGTAGGATGAAAGCTCGTTCTGGAAGAAGACAACCATAGCCTTTGAAGTTTTTAAACAAAAGGAAAACCTACATCAAGAAGGAAGGAATAAAGAACGTAAACTCTCTTGACCTTGACCCTGTCCAGTCACATTTCCTTCATTTTAGTGAATCCCACAACATTTGAACAAATCCTTATGGCTTCCGTGTATCTCTTTACTAGATAACTTTCTTATTGATTAATCTATTGAAACACATCCCAAGAACTTTACCTCCCGGATTTACATAATTTGTGATATCCTTCACCAAAATGTTTGCGATTCCGGGTTTTCCTATTCTTTTAATCCCGTAGAATATGATTTAAAGAGATGCTTCTAAACACCTAAAACAAATCATAAAAGACCCTAACAGATATTCTTTTTTAACTTGCCTCAAAAGGGTAAATTATTCCATAGCCATACTAGAAATGGAATTACTACAAATAACATTTGAATTTAAAGACTTACGATCAACAAGAGCTTCAAGTCCAGGACCACTTGCCATATCGCAAACACTTACAGAATGCTATGGCCTTCCTATATTATCAGCTGAACAAGATTCTGCCCCAAACAAAAACATAAAGAAAACGAAAAACCATTACATTTCAAGCACGAATTAAGTAGTAGATAAAGGAAGATGATCGAAACAAGCTGTCTAGAAGAATTTTTCATACTTCAAGAACTCTAGCTTAAATTTAACGCACGAATGAGAATGAGGATGATGATTAAGAAAGGTTTTAACGAGTTGTAGTTGCAGGAATCACAAATTATATAAAATAAGAAACGATTGTGGAGTTGAAGAAGATTATGAAGAAGGCGAAGAGATGAAATCCAACCAGAAGTATACAAGCTTCGACCTTCCCAATTTCCAGCTCCTCACTGTGCGTTCTGCCCTAATGCCTAATACAATACGAGGTTTCGATTTATCCATTTTTCTACTTCTTAATCTTAATCTTTAATTATAATCTTTATCTTTAATCTTTCATATATTAAATCTAAAAGAATCAATTTTAGACATATTTAACACTTTTAGGTTTTTATAATTCCAATTGTATCCCTAATTAATTTTAGGTGATGTTTGGTGTAGTGGAATGGAAAGGGACTTGGAATCCATTCCATTGTTTGGTTTACCATTTTTCTCAAGGATTCCATTCCTTTGCCCATTCTCTTTCCGTCATTTTGAAGGAATTGCTATCCCAAGTCAAGACTTGAGAGAGCTCATTCCTTTCCTTTATCTCTCTCTTTATTTATTTATATAATATATCAAATATAAATATTAATTAATATCTTTCCTATTATATTTCAATAATGTAATAAAGTTATAATTTAAAATATTACTTTGTTTTGTTTTATTTATAATAAAATAAATGTTGAATAAAAATATATTTTTTTATTAATAAATTATTAATATTACAATGACATTAATAGCATATATTATAATAATAATTCATGATTAAATAAATTATTGATAAAGTTTACAATATTAGAATTGAGTAATAATTTAAAATATTAAATTATAATTATTGAATATTTATGATTATAATTAATATTCTAAAATAATATTTGTATTAATATTAATATTCATATTATTTAATTTGATAAAATAAATATTACATATTTAAACTTATTATTTAAAATATTTTTTAATTGTTAAATTTGATTTCTTTGAAGAATAAATCATCTATTCATTATTTAAATCAAACAAAATATTTGATTCTTTGAGAATTCCATCACCTATTCCATTTTCTGCACCAAACAAAGTAATTGATTCTGATTCTCTTTCCCTTTCCAATTCCTTTCCTGATTCCATTCCTTTCCTTTCCTTTCAAGTGAACCAAACACCACCTTAGAGTTAAATGTAAAATATTCTGACTTGTGAATTATTGTTAAATCATATCCCTACACTTTAGTTTTGTTTTAAAATGTCTTGCACTTTGGTAAAATTGCGAATCACACTATTTTATTTGTTATTTTTACGAAAATGAGACACATCTATATTCTATGCATGTCACGTGTTTAAAAACGTTTAAAACAACGATAATTTTGAATATTTGAGTGTGATTTATAGATTTTACATCTTATTAACATAATGGTTTATTATAAAATTCTACATATCTATCAAATTTATTTTGTTATTTTTCACGAAATTATAATACATGGTATATGTAGAATATGATGTACCTCAATTACGTTAAAATTAACCAATAGAACAGTATGATTTATAGGGGTATGATTTGACAATAATTCAAAGTGTTGGGATATATTTTTCATTTAACTTTTAATGTTAATATTATTTTAGGTGCTCTTGCACATAATGCCAAATTCGAATTATACTACACAGGGGCGGTGGCGGCAACAGGACAGGGAAGAGGATAGGAATATTTTTTTAGCCTTCTTATGTTCTGTTGTGTAGGTTTCTCTTTTTAAAAAAATATGAATCAAATGTTTTAATTAATGATCTAAATAATTAAATAAATATATTCAAGATTTTATTTGAATAATTTATGATTTAATATCTTTTAATGTAATGACCTGACTTAAAGAATAAGTCTAAGCCGCAAGAACACTCAGCAGAAGCGTAGACCCTCGAAATTTCGCTTATCAATTCAAAATTTCATAGAAGCTTAGGACAATATTTATAATTAAAACACACAATTTGCAAGCAATAAGCACGTTTGCCTTCTTAAAAACTATAACTCCAGCTATTTCAATCAAAAGAAGTTTCAATGAAGAAAAACAAAGTCCAAGATGTCATAAAGTTTGATCTTAAGCTACTTTATAATACAACACAAAATATTAGTAAATTTCTATGAACTAAACATAGACCACATAAACGAGAATCGTAGGCCATTAGACACTCTAGCTCATCCAAAAGTCTCACCTTGGAGGTTTAACGAGCACCAGCCGCCTTGCCTAGACCCCGACCCCAGCTAGTACCTAAAAGGTGATATGTATCACCTCTGAGCATGACACTCAATGAAAATAAAAAGAATTTAAAGTAATGGTATGTCTTATTTGAAATGATCTAAAAGCATAATGAATTAATTTGAGCTAATCAATGTATCACAAACAAATGAAATTGAATGAACATAATATCATGAAACTATTAATCAAACCGAGCATCATTCCTCGCTTTTACCTTCCCTTAAACATGCATATCTTGATATATATAAGTGCTATAAACAAAGAATAATATCTCTTTAAGAAAACCGAGCATTAAATAAATATCGTCACTTTTCACACGTCATCATAAGAACTGTTTGTCTTGGAGGCCACCATGCATAACTCACTCCATTAGGAGGCCATCGCGTATCACGCATAGCTCACTCCATTAGAAGGCCATCGTGTATAGCTCACTCCAAAGATCAATCACATCAATATTTCACTCCACAAATTCTACGCTTCACACTATCCTCTTGAGCTTCCTGGCCATCAACCACACAACCATCCGCCATGGTAACCATATGTAACATCTAGCTCCTCTCACCATTACATAGGTTATAACCGCATGGCACTCAAACAATATGTATGAAATATAAGTATGTAATGAGATGCAAATATGCAAGCTACAACTATAAAACAATTCATCCTTTAGCTCAAACTCAATGAGAATATAAACGAACATAATCCCAATCAGTATATGACTCAATCTTTCACTTGACACACATTATAAAATCAAATAAACATCTAAAAACATCTCAAGATTAGATTGAAGGCATGAATATAATAATATAAATCCTTCTCATTCTACTTCTTTGAACAATTCATTATTTGTTCTGCTAATCGATTTTTCTTTCAACTATCACCCTTTTCTTTCTTACTTTCAAAGCACATATTTAAGATCCAAATAATCCCCCTTATGTCAACAATAAAACTTCACATTCCTCACGGTCACAACCACATTCAAACAATTATACCGTTACACAAACCTTTTTTATTCTCACCTTGGTTAGTTTCTCAACAAGTTAGTTGTGCTTTGCTTCCCCCTACAATAAAACATTAACAACTTACTTGAAGTCTATAATATCACAAATATAATTTCCATTAACAATCAAATCAAATCTGGAACTCGGTTTATCCCAAAAGTCACAAAACTAGCTAAAACGGGTGATGGTATTTTCGGCCATTTGGGTGGTTTTTATGAAAAATCATTGGATTATCTTTCTAACTTGTTTTTCCTATATAAAATACTTATTTAGGCATCCATATGTTCTAGAATTCAAAGAAGTGAAGTAAATATCAAGAAAACCCCAAAATTAGAAAAACTAGAAAGCTTGAAAATGGCCATCAATGGAGGTTTTGAGCTAGAGTTCATCCATGGCTTCCTATTTCATGAGTACTTTTGAATTGATTAACTTAGGGCTTGAAATAAGATTTTGAAAGTTGTTTTCTAGATTTAAAAAGATACCAAAACTCATATAAAAAAGGTTTTACAAACACAAACCAAAAGGAAACTCATAATCCATAAAACCTAGGTGAAGAACTTGAACTCCATGAATGGATTCTTACCTTGAAGGCTTCAAAACTTGGAGGATATTCTTTCAATCTTCCTATCTACTTGTTTCCTTCACTAATCAAGTAGAACCCCCTTGAATCCAAGCTAAGAGAAGTAGAATTGATGATAAAAACCTAATTTCTCTTTATTTTCCTTGAGGCCAACATGAACTAGAGAGAAGATGAAGTCTTGATGAGTTTTTTTTTTCTTTTTAATTCCACTCATAAGAATTGGTATGGAAAATGATGAGTTTATGTTCCCTTAATTTCCAAGAAGTCCCTCAACTCCTTCAAATCATATTAAAAAATCTCATCCCCTTGCTAACAAACCCTTACTAAAAGTTTAATAACTAACAAACCCCTCCATCTCAAAACTAACCATAGTTTATTTATTCTTTCCTTATTTCTCCACCTCAAGTTAACTTTTAACCATAGTTAAATAACTTAAACAATAAAATAAAATCAAAATAATATTTAAAACAATTAAAATAATCACACCAACATCAAACTCAAGAAATTTTAACCAGACAGTTTTATAGTCTTCTTTCAATAAATATTCATTTAGACGATTATACCACATTCGCCTGGATTGTTTTAGTTCATATAAAGATTTTTGTAATTTAATTGAATATACTTCTAGAGAAGTTGAATTATATACTTCTGGCATCTTAAATCCTTCAGGGATTTTCATATAGATATCATTATCAAGAGAGCCATATAAATATATTGTGACTACATCCATTAGATGCATGTCGAGTCTTTCATATACGGCTAGGATTATAAGATATGTCAATGTTATTGCGTCCACCACAGGGGAATATGTTTGTTCATAATCAATACCAGGTCTTTGTGAAAAACCTTGTGCTATAAGGCGTGATTTATACCTTGTGACCTCATTATTTTCATTTTTTTCCATACAAATACCCATTTATACCTAACTAGTTTAACACCTTTAGGTGTTTGCACTATTGGTCCAAAAATTCATGTTTTGAAAGTGAGTCCAGTTCTATTTGAATCGCTTCTTTCTATTTATGCCAAACTTTTCTATGTTGACATTCTTTGATAGATTTTTGTTTACAATCCTCACTTTCTAAGGTAATATCTAGAGCAACATTATTGTATTTGTTTGATTCCATATTTTCCCCGTTGTGACATAATTAATTGAAATTTCACCATTCTCAGGTGTTTGATCATTATCTAGATCTTTAAGATTATTTATGTTCAAGATTACTTCAGGAACCTCTACTTCCACAATTGAGTCATTTTGATTATCAAATTTTTTTCTTTTCCGAGGATTTTTTAATCTGTGGAACCTTTAGACGTGATTTAGACTCATCATCTGTAGCATTGGCAATTTTTCTCTTTGGGATATTGATCTGTGATGGAACATTTACAACTGGTATATGTGATTTTGTCACTTTTTTTACATCTATCAATGCATTTGTTAGCTGATTTTCTATATTTTGTAGATGAATAATTTTTTGCACTTCCTGTTCAGATTGATTTAAACGAGGATCTAAATGAGACAATAATGATGCATTCCATGTTATTTATTTTTCCAACTTCTTAATTTCTCCCCCTAATGTTAAAAAATTTGTCTCATCAAAGTGACAATTAGTAAATTGTGCAATAAATTAATCACCTGTCTAGGGTTCAAGGTATTTGATAATTGAAAGGGTTTCATATCCAACATATATTTTCAACCTCCTTTGAAGACCCATTTTCGTACATTCTGGTGAAGAAATTGGAACATATACTGAACTGCTGGGGTTTCTGCCCTAAATCTTATGTAATCCAATTAAACTATAAATAAATAAAGGAATTATAAATTAGTAATATTTACATTGTCATTTATTATTAGTTTAATAAATGTAATCCATCATAAGATCCAGAGTTACGTATGATAACTTAAAGTGAGCATATGATGCGGGAAGATTAACTTAAGTGTAACTCAAATAGTCTGTGGTACATGAATAAAGGTTGGGTGCCTTATTTCCTGGTAACACCACTAACACGGCCCACTTGTAAATTGGCACAAGTGATCTCATCCTGGATCGCTCATGTAGAGACATGTGAGTGGGGGTGTTCTGCTTATAGAGATTGTAGTAGATGGACTAAGATAAACTTACCGTCTTCTGGGAAAGCCGTTACAGAAAGACACTTCGTTTATCAACCGGTTGATCATGTACAATTGATCTTAATCCTGAGTGGATTACGAACTCCTGTTCGCAAGAGACAAGCCTTTGATTTGCATAGGTGAGAGTGACTCGTATAGTTCGCTCAATATGCCTCCCACTTTGGGGATTGCATCTTGCTTATAGCTGGGAACGTAATTACACAAGAATTGGAATTCACTCTTTTCCAAATAGGAAAATAGATAAGTAGTTCCCTTATGGACTGATTCGGTCTTGAACAGCGGGGCCCCATATTCCTCTAATCAAGGAAAAGATTAAAGACGCATAATGGAGATTATGTAAGGTTGTTCATTGGAGAATCAGTTGGGCTTAAGGAACAAGATGTATCATGGAGGTTAATACGGTGTAAATACCTAGCCATGGATACGAACTAACTTGTGAAGGATCAAAGTGTAGTTAATGATTATAGCCAATGGACATAACTATGTCTATAGTACTAAGAGTGCAACTCTAGATATTTAGTGGAGTTATCTAGGAGTTAATGAATGAGAATTAATTGATTAAAAGGAGTTTTAATCAAAGGTAATTCTGGATCATTGGAGCTTAGTCCTATAGGTCCATTAAGTCCTCCGAGTTAACGCATGTAATCGAGAACATAAATTAATATGATTAATTTCTCTTTGGAAAATTGGAAATGAATAGAGGAGTCTATTCAATTAATTAAAGGAAATTAAATAGAGGAGTCTATTTAATTATTTAATTAATGGTGGAATTAAATAGAGGAGTCTATTTAATTATTAACTAGAAGAGTCTATTTAATTATAAGAGATTAAATAGAGGAGTCTATTTAATTAAATTAATTTTGTGTTGTCCAAAATTAATGGGGATTTAAATAGAAGAGTCTATTTAAATATTTAATCTGAAATTATCAAATTAAATAAGGAAATAAATAAAAGGAGTTTTATTTATTGGAATAAATAAAAGGAGTTTTATTTATTGGAATAAATAAAAGGAGTTTTATTTATTGGAATAAATAAAAGGAGTTTTATTTATTTAATTATTTAACGGAATTATTCCATTAAATAATGAGGAAAATAAAAATGCTCAATATTGTCATATGAGGATGACATGGGCGTGTGACCCGGGGTGGGGTCACACGCCCCATTGGTCAAATGTTTGACCAAAAAGTTTGCATTTTTATTTTATTTAAAATATATGTATATCTTATTTTAAATTAATGGGATTAATTTAAATGGAAGATATGGAATAATATATTTAAATTAATATTGATTAATTTAAATAAAAGATATGGAATGTTTTATTATGGAATAAAATATAATATCTTTATTATTCAAATATATTTTAGAATATCTTAATTAATTATTAATTAAAAGATATTCAGAAGATTTTCTGAGGCCTTGGTTTTCCTATAAATAGGACCTTTGGGGTGACCCCAAAACATACAACCAAGAGAGTTAAAGTAAAGGCTCAGGAAATTCCTCTCCTCCCTCTCTCTTGCGCCGCCCATAGGGTGATTGGGAAGAAAATTCTTCTTCCCAATTTTTCCTTTTTCCAAAGGAGATAGTGCCCACGCACCGATTCTCTTTTGTGCTTAGTGAGGAAGATCTTTTTGGTGGTCTCTGGATCGTAACCATCGAAGAACGAGGAAGAGTCAGACACTTCTCGACAAGGGTTAGTTTTTCTTTTATGCATTTAAAATTTTGAATTTATTATACTGCAAGGAAAGATCCGTTAGGACTTCCGCTTGAGAACTCTTTTAGAGGCCTCAATCCCAACATGAACAACCAAAAATTCTCAAATGAGAAATATTTGGCTTCTGGCCATAAACCAATTACAACTGTGAGAATCTTTTATAAGATGGTCTAATGCTTGCTATTATAGCAGCGTGTAAAATAGCATGACCCTACACATATAGGGAACTTTGCTCCCATAAGCAATGGTCTAGAAATCAATTGGAGGCATTTAATAAATGATTCAGCTAAATCGTTTTGTATAAGAACATGAGCTACGAGATGCTCAATAGTTATCCCAATGGATAAACAATAATTATTAAATACATGAGATGTAAATTCACAAGCATAATCATGACAAATTTTCTTGATTGCATAATCAGAAAATTGAGCTCTTAATTTAATTATTTGAGCCAATAATCTTGCAAAACCAAGTTTTCTAGATGATAATAGACAAACATATAACTATCTAGTGGACGCATCAATTAAAACCATAAAATATCTAAATAGTCCACTTGGGGGATTAATAGGTCCACATATATCACCATGAATTCATTCTAAAAATGTTGGAGATTAACTCACAACTTTAACTGGTAATGACCTTATTATTAATTTCTCTTGAGATCAAGCCACACATGATAATTTGATTATATTTAAAAAATCTTCTGGTTTTTCAATGGATGCCCATGTGAATTGTCAATTATTTTTCTCATCATTATCGATCCAGGATGACTTAGTCGATCGTGCCAAACACTAAACATGTCGGGATTAGTGAACTTCAGGCTCACCATTACATATGTCTCAATTGGACGAATATATGCATGGTATAAACCAGAGGAAAAAGAAGGTAATTTTCCAATATACATTTTGCATTTGAGACAATAGATGTGATATAGAGATATTGTATATTATTTTCATTGATAGTCTCAATATGATACCCATTACTATGTATATCTTTAAAACTCAATAAATGTCTTTTTGATTTATTGGAGAACAAAGCATCATTTATTGTAAATTTTTTTCGTTTAGGCAATATTATTACGGCCTTTCCATAGCCTTAAATCAGGTGTGCAGAACCTCATATTGTATTGACATTTGCTTCCAACACTATCAAATTCATAAAATATTTCCTGCTTTTAAGTATGGTATGTGTTGTTGCACTATCTGCTAAACAAATATCATCATTATTGATCTTGGAATCAGCCATAATATAAGAACTACTCATGTTTCTTCATAAAGAAAATATTATTAAAATAAGTCTTTATTGTGAAAAAAACACATTATTATGAAATAAAGGGTAAAAACATATAAAGACGATAAAAAAAATATTTGTTAAGCATTCTCATGAGCAGTTGATGTGTTGGCCTCTTTTCCAACACTATTAATCCTTTCATCAGGATATTCAAGAAAATCACAAATATCTAAATGTGTTATGTTAAGGGGATAAAATGAATCATCATCTTGATATGCAAAGTTTGCATCCACAACTTTCCCCTTTTCATTTAGTGAGGTCTGATAAAGGTGAACTAAATGCTTAGACGTACGACAAGTACGAACTCAGTGGCCTTTCATACCACATCTAAAGCATCTACTTTCTCTATTTTGAGAAGTCTTATTTTGTGGAACTTTTCCTTTTCCTTCCTTATGTGTGGTTTTCTTGAAATGGGAAGGATTAACATTAAAACCATTACGATAAAAGAATTTTTTTTCCCTCTGCCATGACCACGACTCCGATCGTGAAAATAATCTCGACCTTTATTATTAGATATCACAACATTCACTTCAGGGAATGATGTTGAATAGTTGGTCGAGATTCATGATTTTTCAACAAATGCTCATTATTCAATTCAACCACAAGGAGGCATGTGATTAACTCAAAATATTTTTTAAATCCCCGCTATATTGCTGCTTCAGGAGCATATTCGAGGCATGAAAAGTTGAGAATATTTTTCTCTAATATATCATCATCAGTAATATTTTCTCTGCATAACTTCAATTTTATAGTAGTTTTAAACAATGCGGAATTATAATCACTTATTGATTTAAACTTTTGCATTCTAAGATGCATCCATTCTTAACAAGCTTTTAGAAGGATAACAATTTTCTGATCGTCGTACCTTTCTTTAAAATTTTGCCACAAAATTAGGGAATCCTTTACTGTAAGGTATTCAACCTTTAATCCCTCATGCAGGCAATGTCGCAAAAAAATTAAGGCTACCTTATGCTGATTGGATGTTATATTTCCTTCCTCAACCGTATTTCCAAGATCCATGGCATCCAAATGGATCTCTGCATTGAGAATCTATGATAAATAATTTTTTCTGGTGATATCAAGAGCAACAAACTCTAATTTTTCTGAGATTTTCCATTGGAAAAAACTATTCAAAGAATATTTTATTAGAAATTTAATAATATAATTATAATGAATCCAACCACAATTTTATAAGAATTGAAATATGTAAATTGTAAGGCACATTTATGAATTAAATGATATATTAATTTCAGATAATAAACTTGTAAAGTATATCGAAATTGTATTTTTAATTACCCTTTTTAATTCTTTATGAATTAAATTAAGTATAGGTTAATGATAATATTAATTATAAGTATTAACAATACCGCTTTTTTTAGTCTAAATTACTAAATACGTGATAGATAAATTAATCATAAAAGACACATTTAAAACAAAACATACTCTATTTGTAACGTCCCGTTATTTTTGAAGTGAAAATTTTTTTTTATTATTATTATTTTTTTTATTATTTATTTATTTATTTATTTCAATTTAAGTATTTAGATTAATTATTATTTTTGTAATTTCGATTTTAGTAGTTAATTTCGCCCGAAATCCTTTTTAATCGTTTTAATATTTTAAATTCGATTCGGTGACATTAATAGTTATTAATAGGCCAATTAATAATTATTAATCACCTTTAGATTTATTTAAGAGCATCGGGTTTCGTTTTATAAGTCAAATGTCATAAAAGGACGCAACCGTCATTTCCAATTTCTTAAAATATCTAAAATTCCTATTCATTTATTCTTTAAATATCATAAAATTGACAAAGTTGACATTTTTCTTCTCCTCCTTTCTTCCTTGGCCGTAGCTTTCACTTCCACCATGGATGTGATTTTCTTTTCTTCGTTTCTCATTCGTTTCTCGATGGATCGACTTGATTTTAGTTGTGTTGGATTGGTAGCGACGAGGGCTACCTATCCAACCTACCTTTTCGGAGTTTCCCGTCCTCTAAGGGAAGTCCCAAAAAGTAAGTTTTCAAAACTTTTTATATGGTTTTGTTCGTTTTTTATTATAAATGAGTTTTGAAGTTGAAATCATGAACTTCTATCATGGAATTTGATGATTTTGAGCCCGGATTTTTGAAAAACACTATTCACCCGAAATCACTATTCACCCGAAAATGCACACTTGTTCTCATCTTAGTTATGAGTTGTAATATGTTGTGCAATTGGTACATTGTAGGTGCGATTGCTCGGTTGTTGTTTCGTGGGAATTGGAAACTTGGAGCAAGTCTTAATTGGCTAAGGTGAGAATAGTTAGGATTTAAAGTAACTATAGAAAGCAAATAAGTATGATGGTTTGTAGAATTGGAAACTAAGATTAGAATTCGAATCTAAGATTAGAGAGATGTGAGTTAGTGCCCTTAGGATTAGGAGTTAATCCTTTAAGTGAGAACTTAGGAGTTCTCGAGGGAAGCATTGAATCTTAGAAATTACTAAGTTAGATTCGTTTCGAAGCTTAAGTTGGATCATTAGAAGTTAAGGCCCCGTTTGGTTTGTGATCCGAATTCAATTTTATGAATCTGGATTGAAGAAATAGAAGGGATTGGAATTTTTAGGTGTTTGGTTTGCAATCTAAATCCTCAAAATTTGAATACCATTCATTTTTATGCCTAAATTTTGAATTCAATAAAAAGAAGAATCTCTTCTATTCTATCCACTCAACTGAAAAAAATAAATGCACGGGATTGCACACCTTACTCGTGCAATCCCGTCAACTCGTAAATGCTCCTCCTACCTTCTTCTTCCTCCTTCGTACTCAAAGGCAGCTGGGATTTATGGCAAATCCTTCGTACTCAAAGGTAGCTGAGATTTATGGAAATCAATTGTCAGAGATTAACCTTCAATTTCTTTCATACACCATCATCTATAGAAATCACTGACTGAGTACACCTACCTTCTTCTTCCTTCGTACTTCATTCTGATTTTCATTCAATTCGTTCAGACCGGCTGGTTGTTCGCATCGTTCTTCTTCCTCATTCAATTCCATCAACTATAAATCCCTCATTCAATTCTTCTGATTTTTGGTGGTTGTTGATTAATTTTCTGCTCAAAACTACTCACTCTGTCTATTTCTTAGTCGTACTAAACCATCAAGTCTACATCTTCAGTTGAACGAATTAATTCCCAATTTCCTTCTTCCTTCCTTTATGTTTATCTCCCTCATATATTCTCCCCC
Source organism: Gynostemma pentaphyllum (assembly GCA_028015215.1). Classification (NCBI taxonomy): domain Eukaryota; kingdom Viridiplantae; phylum Streptophyta; class Magnoliopsida; order Cucurbitales; family Cucurbitaceae; genus Gynostemma; species Gynostemma pentaphyllum. The sequence continues at coordinate 17,308,281 of CM051346.1, read as the reverse complement.
TGATCTATTGTCTCTCAAATTCGGCATGACAGGCAGAGATTTATGAAAATCTATTGTCATTTCGGTGAGATTATCAATCAAATCCTAATTGAATCTGATATTTTTGGTGGTTGACGACATTCAAACGGGAGATTGAGATTGGGTATTTAATCACAAAGTCATGACTCAGAATTCTTGCATCTTCTACACAGTACACAGGTTGATCCTCTTACTTCTCTAAATTGATATACTTTTTTCTCTCCACTCAACCTATTTGATTAAAAAGTTTGGTTTATGCAATCTCACATTTAAACACAATTTTGTTTCAAAACAGGGAGGCCAAAAGAGTGTGGATATCATTGCAAGCATATTCATAAGTCTAATTTTGTTTCCCCTCAGTACGTATCCTTCTTCTCTATGAACGGGCTACTTACTTTCCTTATTTTTTGGTGAATGCTTACTTGTTGAAGCCTTGATTTATTGTTCAAAAATTGATGCTTAATATGAAGGTTTCTTTTATTTTTCTTAAGACCTGGAGATGGTGAAAAATATGTCTTATGAAAAACATGAGCTACTTTTTTTTTTTTTTAGAATGGGCTGTTTACTTGCATTCTTTTTTGGTGAATGCTTACAACTTTGAAGGCTTGATATTTTTTTGTTCAAACTTGTTGCTTACAAATAAGGTTTCTTGTATTTTTTTGGTTCAAACTTGATGCTTAATATAGTAACAGTAAGAGAGAAATGACATGTTTTGTTCACAATCATCTATTTTCATTTGTGATTTGTTACCAAACATGTTTTTTTGCTTTGACTAAGGTTTAAACTTGAGTATTTTTTTAATAAGAGTTGGTGTACTCGATCTTTCTAAGGTAAACAATAATGATGTTTTGTCTTGCTATAGATTCATTGTCAAATATGAATTATCAAATGTTTATATATGGGGAATAGTTGTTCATTTTACTTTGCTTTAAATTCATATAGAGGTTGTTTTGCTATCGTTGTCTAGGATTTATATTTTGCACGAATAATGATTTTAATGTTAGCATAGGACTTACCTTGTGTTATCATTTTTTTAAGATAATGGCCAATAATGATGTTGAGATCGAAGATGTGGCACAATGGCCTTCTCAAATTGAGTCGTATTTTGTACACCTCTTACACGAAGAAGCTAAAAAGGGGATTCAAACAAACACTTTGGATAAGAACACATGGAAACATATTGATAACACAATATTTTCAAAATTTGGAAAACGATTTACTGTGGCCAAGTTGAAGACCAAGTACCTTAGACTTAGGAAGACCCATCGAGACTTTTCAAAATTGTTAGAGCACACCGGGATGGGATGGGACTCTGTTACAAATACGGTCACAGCTGATGAAGAGACGTGGAAGGCATATATTAAGGTATATGTTACCATTAATATATTCACGTATAGCTCTTTGATCTCCGATATTGAATTCATATTATATAATGTTGTCTCATGCAGAGGAATCCAAATGCTAGTCGATTTAAAAAGAAAGGTTGTGCCCACTATGAGGTCCTAGGGGAGATCTTTAATAGTACCACTGCGACTGGACAAATGCACTTTGCATCGACAATGAACCCACCAAACTCTTCGGAAGAGAGAAATTTGGAGAGAGAGTTTATGCATAATGGGGCTTATGTAGAGCAGCAAGGATTAAATGATGATGAAACCCAATATGATGAAAATGGTTGCGAGGTCCCCACTCATCCTTCAAGTCGACGTCGTGCAATTGACCCACTTGTTGATGAACGTACTCGTCGATCTTCTAAGGTCACAACTAGGCAAGCAAATTTGGATACTTGCTTGATGTCATTGGCTACATCACTTAAAGAGAAAGCTGAGTATGTAGCTAGTAAGAGATCGAGGGTAGAGGCAACCATTAATAGCCGAGAGGAGTATTCAATCAAGGACTGTATGACCAAATTATCCCAAATTTCTGGAATCCCAAGTGTCGTGTTTGTAAAGACGGCACGAGAGTTTGTGTCCGCCGATATTAGACAAGTTTTCATGACAATGCCGGATGAGCATATGGAGTCATTTTTAGGTTTAGGGTAGAACATATCTATTATGTATGCTACTTATTTTTGTGTATGCTCCTCGAGTTTTACGGAGCCTAGTACTTATTTCAGTACTTTATCTCTTTTGACAAACAATGATGGTTATTTTGTATGAGCTCCTTAGCGTTTCATCGGAGCAAATGTTGTATTAATCAATTTATCGTTGTCTTTTTACTGCTATTTTCTTTTGTTAATTATCACTGTTTTGTGGTCATTATGCTACTGTTATTGATAATTCTTAGCTGTTTTATAAGACTAAAATGTTGTTTTACTGCTACTTTGTTGTATTTTTCACCTAATAAGAGATTAAAAAGCATATTTTGGCATTAACAACTTGTTTGGAGACTAAATGCATGTTTTTGCTGCTGTTTTTGGTCATTCTTAGCTGTTTTTTTAGCCTATAATGCTGTTTTGCTGCTATATTGTTGTATTTTTCACCTAATAAGAGATTAAAAAGCATATTTTGGCATTAACAACTTGTTTGGAGACTAAATGCATGTTTTTGCTGCTGTTTTTGGTCATTCTTAGCTGTTTTTTTAGCCTATAATGCTGTTTTACTGCTATATTGTAGTATTTTTCACCTAATAAGAGATTAAAAAGCATATTTTGTCATTAGACAACTTGTTTGAAGAATATAAACATATTTTGCTGCTGTTTTTACTATTTCTTAGCTGTTTTATGAGCCTAAAATGTTGTTTTTCTGCTACTTTAAAGATTAAAAAGCATACTTTGACATTAGACAGCTTGTTTGGAGACTAAAAGCATGTTTTTGCTGCTGTTTTTGGTCATTCTTAGCTGTTTTTTAGACCTATAATGCTGTTTTCCTGCTATATTGTTGTATTTTTCACCTAATAAGAGATTAAAAAACATATTTTGTCATTAGACAACTTGTTTGAAGAATATAAACATATTTTGCTGCTGTTTTTACTATTTCTTAGCTGTTTTATGAGCCTAAAATGTTGTTTTTCTGCTACTTTAAAGATTAAAAAGCATACTTTGACATTAGACAGCTTGTTTGGAGACTAAAAGCATGTTTTTGCTGCTGTTTTTGGTCATTCTTAGCTGTTTTTTAGACCTATAATGCTGTTTTCCTGCTATATTGTTGTATTTTTCACCTAATAAGAGATTAAAAAACATATTTTGTCATTAGACAACTTGTTTGAAGAATATAAACATATTTTGCTGCTGTTTTTACTATTTCTTAGCTGTTTTATGAGCCTAAAATGTTGTTTTTCTGCTACTTTAAAGATTAAAAAGCATACTTTGACATTAGACAGCTTGTTTGGAGACTAAAAGCATGTTTTTGCTGCTGTTTTTGGTCATTCTTAGCTGTTTTTTAGACCTATAATGCTGTTTTACTGCTATATTGTAGTATTTTTCACCTAATAAGAGATTAAAAAGCATATTTTGTCATTAGACAACTTGTTTGAAGAATATAAACATATTTTGCTGCTGTTTTTACTATTTCTTAGCTGTTTTATGAGCCTAAAATGTTGTTTTTCTGCTACTTTAAAGATTAAAAAGCATACTTTGACATTAGACAGCTTGTTTGGAGACTAAAAGCATGTTTTTGCTGCTGTTTTTGGTCATTCTTAGCTGTTTTTTAGACCTATAATGCTGTTTTCCTGCTATATTGTTGTATTTTTCACCTAATAAGAGATTAAAAAACATATTTTGTCATTAGACAACTTGTTTGAAGAATATAAACATATTTTGCTGCTGTTTTTACTATTTCTTAGCTGTTTTATGAGCCTAAAATGTTGTTTTTCTGCTACTTTAAAGATTAAAAAGCATACTTTGACATTAGACAGCTTGTTTGGAGACTAAAAGCATGTTTTTGCTGCTGTTTTTGGTCATTCTTAGCTGTTTTTTAGACCTATAATGCTGTTTTACTGCTATATTGTTGTATTTTTCACCTAATAAGAGATTAAAAAGCATATTTTGTCATTAGACAACTTGTTTGAAGAATATAAACATATTTTGCTGCTGTTTTTACTATTTCTTAGCTGTTTTATGAGCCTAAAATGTTGTTTTTCTGCTACTTTAAAGATTAAAAAGCATACTTTGACATTAGACAGCTTGTTTGGAGACTAAAAGCATGTTTTTGCTGCTGTTTTTGGTCATTCTTAGCTGTTTTTTAGACCTATAATGCTGTTTTCCTGCTATATTGTTGTATTTTTCACCTAATAAAAGATTAAAAAGCATATTTTGTCATTAGACAACTTGTTTGAAGAATATAAACATATTTTGCTGCTGTTTTTACTATTTCTTAGCTGTTTTAAGAGCCTAAAATGCTGTTTTTCTGCTACTTTAAAGATTAAAAAGCATACTTTGACATTAGACAGCTTGTTTGGAGACTAAAAGCATGTTTTTGCTGCTGTTTTTGGTCATTCTTAGCTGTTTTTTAGACCTATAATGCTGTTTTCCTGCTATATTGTTGTATTTTTCACCTAATAAAAGATTAAAAAGCATATTTTGTCATTAGACAACTTGTTTGAAGAATATAAACATATTTTGCTGCTGTTTTTACTATTTCTTAGCTGTTTTAAGAGCCTAAAATGCTGTTTTTCTGCTACATTGTTGTAATTTTCATTGTACTAAAGATTGAAAAGCATATTTTGGTATTAGACAACTTGTTTTTTTGTCATTCTTAACTATTCGTTCAAATGACCTGTCAGGTATAATGTCAGACACTAGCGAAAGTGATAAGGAGGCATATTTATCATCAGATGAAGAGGCAACTCTTGCACTTGTATTAGTTTGTTTACAAGATGATTTGGATAATCAGGTTCCAAGACAAATATGTCATGATTCTTCTTTATCAAGGCCGTGAGTACATGATAGAACTATTAAATGGACATCCCGATAGGCTATTTGATTCTTTTCGTATGGATAAACTCACATTTCAAAGTTTATGTCGTACCTTAAGACAACACAACTTCTTACAGAATGATAAGAAAATTAGTGTGGAAGAGGCAGTTGGGATGTTTCTCTTAACAATATGTCATAGTACACGTAATAGAATTATCTCAGAACGATTTCAACACTCGAAGGAAACAGTGTCACGTCACTTCTCTAAAGTACTTAGAGCTATGTGCAAGTTAGCATGCATTGTAATTCAACCTCCAAATACGAATGAAACTCCGTCTGAAATATTGAAGGAGGTCAAATTTATGCCGTGGTTCGAGGTACACATCCTTATAAATCTATTATCGCACATTTTTATATTGAAATAATTGACTATAAGTAATGACATGAATTCTTCAGAATTGTGTTGGTGCTATTGATGGAACTCATGTAAGTGCATGGGCGCCATCATCGAAGCAGGTACCGTATAGGGGAAGAAAGGTCATTATCACTCAAAATGTGATGTGCGCTTGTACCTTTAATATGTTATTCACGTTCGTATATACCGGTTGGGAGGGATCTGCTAATGATTCTAGGATACTACTTGATGCTATTGGTCGGGAGGACAATAACTTTCCTATGCCACCTGAAGGTCTTCAAGTTTTAATGACATTTATTTTTATTCAATCACTTGTTTATTTTTCCCTAATTACACGTTATCATTTTTTGTTATAGGGAAATATTTTCTAGTTGATTCTGGATATACGAATATGCCTGGTTTTCTAGCACCCTATCGTGGTGAGAGGTATCATTTACGGGATTATAGGGGAAGAGGGAGACATCCACGAGGCCCACAAGAGCTCTTCAATTATAGACATTCATCGTTACGCAATGTCATCGAACGATGTTTTGGAGTTCTTAAGGCCCGTTTTCCCATTCGAAACTAATGCCAAACTATCCTATACGAAAGCAACGTAAAATCCCGATTGCTTGTTGTGCACTACATAATTTTATCAGAATGCAATCTGTGTCAGACAATTTATTCAATGAGTATCAGGTTGCTGACCTTGAGGTCCCAAGTGAGCATGGTTTGGGGGCCACACAAGAATATCCCGACATAGATTTAAGTCAGGCATATATCGGTCAAATGGTTGGTGTAAGAGATGATATTCCTGGACCCATGTGGCTTAATTATTGTAATTCCTAGACGCCCTTATTACGTTTCCCTATTGTTCTTTTGGTTGGTACTATATTTTAGTGCAACAATTTATAATGTTATTTATATAGTATGTTGTGATACTTTTAATTTGTTAAATTTACTTTGTGAGAATAGTTTCATAAGACTACATAAGTTTTATTGGTATGAATGACAATATATATAATTAAAAAAATACGGAAATTACATAGAAAAATATGAATATAGTTGCATATTTGAGATGGATCATGAATCAAACGCAATTCTGGGTCACAATTATATTTCTGAATAACCAACCAAACACATATTATAATTTTCTGGATCTAAATTCTAAATTCTGGATCTGATATCAAACACAGATTCGAAACCAATAAATTCACAGAATACAATTCTAAAATCATTAGAATCCATTAAATTCAAATTCTATTTTCCAGATCACGAACCAAACGGGGCCAAAAAGATCCAAACTTTTATATAGAACGGTTAATAGAATCTTGGATTATATTGGAAGTTTAGAATCCTTGAGGGTATAGGTTAATCGTTTAAGTTATGATTTTTACTTTATTATTGGTAGCGGAGTTCGATTGACATATCGTTCGTCCGAAGTTTCCTATTTATTTACTTTATGTTCTTTTACTTTATGCTCCTTTACTTTATGTTTGTTTCGGTTACTTTATTATTCGCACTTTACTTTATTTACTTTTTGCAAGCATGTGCAAACATAACCATAACATCTTGCACCATATTATCTTACATCATTGAAATGGAAGAGAAAGGAGGTGAGAGAAAAAAAAAAGGTGAATGTGGATCCGACGGGAGTCCTCATTACCTTCATGCATAAAAGGTGAATGTGGATCCGACGGGAGTCTCCATTACCTTCATGCATATCATTGATGAAAATGGAAAGTGAGAAAAAGAAACGAAAGCGAGAAAGAGAAACGAAAGCGAGAAAAAGAAACGAAAGTGAGAAAGAAAAGGAGGGGAGAATGTTGGACCCTACGAGGATTGTCCGCATCACCTTCTTCATTCATAAGGTAGAATGTTGGACCCTACGGGGAGTGTCAGCATTACCTTCATTTATGCATAAAAGTTGAATAAGAATCCTACGGGATGTCTTCATTACCTCCATGCATATTATCGGTGGAATTATATCATGGAGAAAGAATTGTATATTTCAATGGAAAGTAAAACAATAAGAAGAATTAAGATGTTATACTCATTGCAAAGTTTATTTACTTTTCTTATTTATGTCGTAACAAGTTAATGGATTAGGATTGACTACGAGTGTTAGTAATATCATGCTTTGGAAAGTTTAGAATGAAATTACCTAGAGTTTGGAGAACTTTAGGAGTGGATTGTGTTAGATTAATTGGACACAAATCGGAAATGCGAGTTTGAGATCTATCTTTACTTTTTATTCTTATTATTCTCACTGGGCTTAAGTTGTTAGCTCATGATATTACAAAAATTTCAGGTAATGCCCTGGCAAGGGGTCATTGGAGAGGAGATGATGTTGCGTGATCGAGGGATGTTGACCTCGAGATGGACTCAGTTGTTGTAAAGTCTATGTATTTACTTTTGTGAACTTTAAAGACTTTGATGATTTGTACATTGTATTTAGCTCATAAGAGCTTATCGTCGTTATGTTATGATATTAAATCTTTGAACTCCTGATTGGGACTTATAGTTCCATGTGATTTTATTAGATTTTGAAATTAGGATGTAAACAGGTTTTGGCTAGCCAATTTTCAAACATAACCACGCCAATTTTTCTTTAAATAAAAGTCTTCTGCTGTGTTTTTTAATTTAAATTTATTTAAAAGTGTTGGGTCGTCACAATATTAAAAGTAAACTTTAAATAATGTGGGTGGCTAATAGTAATAATTTAAATCAACTCATAAATACAAGCTTTAAATGAATAAAATTTTGATGAACACGTAGGAGTAAAATAACAAAAAAAAAAAAAAAACTTTTATGAGTAACACCATTATTACTAAATATTGTAAAGCCAAGTGAGATAACGAGAAATACAAAAAATTTATTTTCACAAAAGTAATATAAATTGCCACCCTCTAAGAATTATATAACTAAATTAATTACCAAGAATTAAACATTTTAACATACGTCGAATGATTACCTTTAATAAAATCGAAATAAAAGTGGAAAAACAATTTAGTAAAATATATGGTAGAGTCTCGTGCTAATAACTATTATAAAACTAAAGGAAAACTAAAAGAAGAGAACTACCTTCCAGAAGAGATTTGAACACAAAAAAATATTTAGAGAAAGAAAAGTATGCGAGGTAATTGTTCAACAATTCTTGTTATTGTTGTTGTGTTTATTCTCAATAGCTCAATTAGGTATTTATAGGTAAATAGAAATACAAACTCCCACATCAATTAAAGAAGGAGTTTCTTACTTTAATGGTGAAAGTAAGTTAAATGAGTTAAGAAGGTGGCATCCATAACTCTTGAATTTATAATAATTTTTATTTAAAACTATTGACAAATATAATAAATTTTAATTGTATTTATCAGTGATTAACATTGATCGCTAATAATAACTTATTCGGACTCTAAGTCAATTGCTTAAATATACACATCAATTTAACATAACGTTATTATATACATCTTCTTAGTAAATCAGTGGACTAACATAATTTAAAAATATGTGTAGTTCATGCTAATCAAGAAGTGACATGCTGAAAATTTTCTATATTTATATGTATTTAAAAAAAAAACTTTCTTGATTTGTAGTTGATTTGTATTTAATGCTATTTATATAATTATTTAAGAAAATTTAGCAACCACCCCATTTAAAATTTTGATTGCTTTCATCATTTATCGTTAAATCCAAAGGAAACGAAGTGAAGCTAATGAAACGACATTAAAAAAGTATAATTCACTCAAATAATTGTTGAAGGAGGAAATAATAAAAAATAAAAAAGAAAATGTTGATAACCCCACGATTTTAATAAAGCAGATAATATAATTTTCTGTAAAATAGAAAACTTACTTTTATAAATATATGAATTTTACTTATTTCATGCTCCTTGCTATGTTGACTAGTCTATTCGTCCCTCCCTTCGCGTGATGTATATTTGTTTTGTATGGTGAACAAACAGATTTTGATCAATAAAATTTAGGGTTAATTTCATATAAGACCACATTAAATAGGCCTTATAGTATTTATACCTATATGTTTTCTTAAAAAAGCAAAACTGCCCATATTACCTCCACTAGCCGTCCAAGGGAAAAGGGAAAAGCGAAAAGACTCCAGCTGCCCCTGTCATGAAAAAGAAATGATGAAATTCCAAGTAAATAGTAATGAAGAGAAAAAAAAGTAAACCCTAAAAAAAAGAAAAACAAAACATACAGACAAAAATGAAAGAGAAAATTATAATAAACAAAAAGGAGAGATAAAAGGTAGAATCCACAAATCATGGAGTAAATTAAAAAACATTTAAGGAATATGATACGTATTTAAAATAGCAACGAAAAAGGGAAGTAAAAATAAGGGCAACGAAAAAGGGAAGTAAAATAAGGGCATTCTGGTAAACCTTTAAAACGGAAGATCATGAATAACCACCGAAAAAGGTGTTTTTTGGGAAAATTTGATATTAAAAAATCCCAGCCGATATTATTGAATAAATGATAATTAATGTTGATATTGTTGCTAATATCTCTAAAATTTAATTAGAATAATAAATCTTTGCCTTTTTTTTTCAAGAAATAATACAAACAAAATAGTGATGCAAAATTACCTATTTTTACACAACATTTATATGATCAAAATTGAGATATATCTTCTCAAAATATTTAAGTCTTGAGGTATTTATGACTTTTATACATATCTTATTTTTATGGGATAAAATATATAAATTATTTTAATATATACATCAGATGTCCACATAAAATTTATCAAAATAATTGAAAAGTTAAACCATCAAGACCTAAATTTTTTCTATTACTTCTCTTGGAAGTCACCTAGTCTCTCTCAACCTTTAAATTTGACTAATTAATTAATATATCTGTTTACACTAAATTAATTAAACCAATTTCCAACCACCAAGTGTTAAACCAAGATATAATTGCTCGCAGCCTCATCAACACCGCCACCCCTCAAAATCATCAAAATTGTTCCTATCGATTAATTTCAACGCTCTACATTACGTGTCGTCTTTCAATTGGTTCATAACCCTGTAAGACCTCCCCAATTTCTGAGTCAGCGCTTCAAGCACTTGCCACGTGGCATCAAATCGTTGGACTTGACGGTTAAACAGTAGGGCCCGCCTATTCATCGGGTCCCACAGGTTGTTTTGGATGGCGGTGAGATTACTCGCCGCTACCCGTTCAAGAATTCTCCCCAATTTCCCAACGTCCTTCTCCGGCACCGTTAAAGATATCTCCGTCCATTTAACGGAATCGGGAAACGGAAGGCGGATTCCGTCAGCGATGATGACCGGAACGCAACCGAGAATAACAGATTCAACCAATCTAGGACTCCAAGGGGCCCACCCAAGAGGACATAAACAGAACACCGATCGTGCTATTTCCGACCGGTAACCGGTAAACCTATGTCTCTTTAGGTAAAACCGCCGGTCACCGCTGTATTTCTTCCAAATTGCTGTCCGAACACCCCTATAAGAAAAAGTCAACGCCATAAAAAAATTGTGTTTTTTTTTTTTTATTAAGACTTTTCCAATGAATTTATAAAGCGTTTACCTGGAATAGAATCTCCCGCTGATGTTTTTGGGATTGAGCTCCATCTTTCCACGGAAGAAAACGAAGATATCTCTTCTGTCATTGATGGGTTTTTTTACGGATTCAGGAGAAACGTAAGGTGGGATGAGAATATTCTCCACTTCATCTTGACATGGGTGCCAATATTTTACTCCAAATGTCTGTAAAATTATCGAGTTCTTCAAAAACGGTGGAATTCCTTTCAATTTCGCTATGTCCTCCTTCAAAAAAATAAATAAATAAAAAATCAGAATCTTTTACTTTTTTTCTTACAAGTTTTGGATTTTGTTACTTACCATGGCGTGGAAACAAGCGCCATAATCGTGTGAGGCAACGAATATATGATCAGAGCCTCGGCTTCGATTCCAAAACGTGTATTTGATGGATATGTGATTGACGGCAGAGGATAAGAGAGAGGGAGCGTGAGCGATGGCTGGGAATCCATTAAGGGAGCTGAAGTTGCAAGAAACATAAACAGGGACGAAGAAGAAATCAGCTTCGTTTGGGTTTAATGTCCGTACTTTGCTTGATAAAAGGGCTTCATGAATTGCAACCTCTGAAGCGAATAAATGATTTCTGCATCTCTCGTTTGAAAGCCAGTTTTTGTTGTATTTTTCTGGTAATTCGTATATGAATATTTTCAATTCTTTCTGATTGGGTTTTTGTATTTCACGATCATCATCGGTGGATTCAACTAGAGCTTGTTGTGATGAGGTATGGGTGTTGAGATTCGTGACATGAATAATCTTTGGATTATGAGTGATTAGAAAAGAGGTGAAGAAATAAAGGGAGAGAGAAACCCAAAGAATCCATTTGTAATATCTGAAACATAACTTGTTTTCTTGTCTGTGATTCATCAATCTCATCGAAGAACGAATCTAAAACTCACCTGATTTCTTCATTATTTAATAACGAGAGAAAGATGAAGGGAAGGTTGGTGGTAGATAAAGAGGTCTGGGTTTCGTTGGTGGTTCGTTTTACCAAAAGAAGAAAAGTTTGGATTCAAATTTTCAATCGGGTTTCGTTTACTTTGCTTGTGCTAACATTTATAAAACAAAATATAAATGTTTGAGTAAAGGAGAGAGAGAGAGAGAGACGTGAACGAGAAGAGAATGGAGCTCGAGGGCGTTGGTCTCGCTCGATAGCTATCTTTTTTTAATATTTTAGATGTGCCCAAAGACAAAGTTACCCTCTTAAGTAAGCTTTTTTTTTTTTTAAAAAAAAAGGGATGAGTGAAAAATTATTACATAATTGGACTAACTAAAATAGAGGTATTTTAACTTGTATATTTCAGAAATATTTTTTTTTTTTTAAAAATAACAACCTTTAAAAAGCATTAAGAATGAGAAGGACTATCAATTCTAACCAACTAATGTGAAAAGCATGATTTATTTAGACTAGTGATGCACGCATGTACAATTAAATCTTTATACATTATATAACACAAATTATATAAGAGTAAAAATATGAAAATGACCACATTTGAGAGCACCTTTTTCCTGATAGCCATGCTATTTATTTTATTCTTTTTTAGCCACTATTCTGATGCAATTCTTCAAATATACCCGTTCTACCCTGCAGACATGATATCTTGTTGTACGTTTGTCCTTGTGTTTTCTCTACCAACTCCCACATGATTCCCAATGTTGAATAGCTAATGATTACCATTATGTAGTCGATGAAGGGATGATTTACTAAACTAGCGGAATTTGATTTAGTAAACTAATTAACATTTAATTATGGATCTATTAATATCATGCAATTTGTGAAAAAACATGTAGATTCATGCTTTAAATTTCGAAAATTAAAATCAAAACTTACATTGAGTAATAGATGGAGAATCGGTTGGAGGTTTCTTTACAGCATCAAATCCTCAGCAACACCGGATCTTCTACGCTATATACCGATCGATCAAACGAAACCCGATTGTGGGATCGAACTTTAGAAGAAATTGGGAAGAAGAAAAAAAATATTTTTCTTCCCAATGATAGTGGGAAAATCGGCTAAGGAGGGAGGAGAAGAGGAAGAGAGAATTCCGAATTTCTAAGGAATTGAATTGTATTATTTATGAATGACCCAACCCTCCTATTTATAGGAAAATATGAATCCTAATCACATTAGGATTAATCTATAGAGATAAATACAAAAAGAAAAAAAGATTATCTCTTTCCTTTATCTAGCAATTTCGAAAATGCCATAGATAAATAAGAGATTATTTTCTTTTCTTTATTTTATTTATCTTGGGTAAATAAATCTATGTAATTATTTTAGGATATAATTCAAGCAATTATCTCTCCAAAATAATCATGTATAGCCGATTTTAGCATTAATAATTAATAAATAATTCTAATTTATTTAATTAATTATTTTGGGCTAATTTCAATTGGGTTCATTAATCCAATTGGGCTTGAAATTCTCTCTTAAATTAATAAGTCCAACTTAATTAATTTATTTATTAATTACCATTTAAATAAAATATTTTATTTAAACAATTAATAATATTAATATTTTCTCCCGACTAAATATTATCCAATTTATATTTAATTATTAATTTCCATTTAAATAATTTTCATTATTTAAATAATTAATAATAATTTTATTGACAATATTTTATTATTAATTTAATTAATTTTAATTATTAATTTCCGTTTAAATATAATTATTTAAACAATTAATAATTGTTAATTAATTTCAAATTATTAATTACCATTTAAATATACTCAATATTTAAATAATTAATAATATTTCATTATTAATTTCCTGTTTAAATAAAATCATTATTTAAACAATTAATAATGTTTATATTAATTACCATTTAAATATACTCAATATTTAAACAAGTAATATTGCCTATTTTAAGTAATTCACTTTACTTAAAATTTCCATTTCTTCTACTTGATTTCGCGACTACGATATTTGGGTTAGCATAGGGACCCGATGGACCTATAGATCATGGGCTTAATAATTAGTCAATTAATTGATTAACTCATAATCGATTAATTACTTATTATCTAACTATGAATAATTCCACAATAGATTCATAAGTTGAACTCCCCTCACTATAGATGAGTTATGTCCATATAGTTTATCTTTATTTATATCTCGTGATATATCCTTCACGTGGAACCCTCATAATTACGAGACGGATAAATTTCTTGTTTTGCCCCCGTAATTACCGCTTTATCCTTGTGTTCCCGCTGATTCTCCAATGAACTTTATCTTTAGTCGAACTAGAGATAAGGTACTTCGTGATCAATAGAAGTCGTGGCGCCACTTGTTCATGTCTCGAATCAGGACATCGGGAGTTTCCTAAAGTTCCTAAAATGTTTAGGTATCGCACCGATACCGTTAATTTATAGGAAAGTTATGAATTCCATCTCGTGAAAATGAGTTCCCAACTACTTATCTAGTCATGTTCCCAAAACAGGAGTGTATTGAGCGTTCTTACAGATCGCTTCTCAACTATGTGAATCAAAGAACATAACTCCACAAATAGGAGTCCGCATTTCACTCAGGATTGAGATCTATCACGGTTGATAAACTTAGTTTGATATTCGATTATTTCTCGTAAACAGGTACTAATGAGAAATTTGATCGAACATCGTGGTCCTGTCTTATACAATCAATATTGCATATGATACTTCCATTTCATGTCTCCCGCATGAATGATCAGGATTCGATCATTTGTCTATAAACAAAATGCGAAGCTATCAACAGTGTTACCAGGATAAGGTTCCCAAACGTTATCCGTTTCATCGTAGACACGTTTAAGTTACTCATCTCGACTTTAATCCTCTTGTATGACTCACATACTAAGTCGTGATTTCATAAGAGTAACTTAGGGTTTACTATTTGAATGTTTGATATTTATATATTTCCATATATTCCTAATATCATTAATTGAATCAATCTAGATAATATAAAGAACTTATGTTTATTTATTTAATTTATTCTTAATAAATTATTATTATTAAATAATTACAAGTTCTAGGACACCATTCCTAACAGTCGAAGGTTCCTTCACATGGAAATTTCGCCATTCCCCTAGTCGACTTCCTCCATTCTTTTTTTTTTTTTAAAATTTTTTTCCCCCTCATTCTTTTGGCTGATATGCATCTAGGGTTAGATTCTTATGGAAGTTTCTTTTCTACCATACACCTATATTCAGACCAAAGAAAACCAGTGAGAGAGTTCTTTCCCTTTAATGTTTCTGATTCACTCAGTTTTCTAAGTGTTAATGGAGTTATTAAACATTGAGACGAAGAGAAACGGTAGATGAAATACTGTAACGTCTCGTTATTTTGAAGTGAATTTTTTTTATTTAATATTATTTATTTATTTATTTATTTCAATTCAAATATTTAGTTTAATTATTATTTTTGTAATTTCGATTTTAGTAGTTAATTTCTCTCGGAATTCTTTTTAATCGTTTTAATACTTTTAAATTCGCTTCGGTGACATTAATAATTATTAATAGGCCAATTAATAATTATTAATCACCTTTAGATTAATTTAAGAGCTTCGGGTTTCGATTTAGGAGTCAAAAGTCATAAAAGGACGCAACCATCATTTCCGATTTCTTAAAAATATCAAAACACTATTCATTCATCTGTAAATATACCCCTTTGACCAAAAGTCTTCATTTTTCTCATTCATTTTCATCCCAAAACCGTGGCTCTCAAGGGGGGGAAGGAAATTTTCGGGTTTCGCTCATTTCTTGACGGATCGACTCGATCTTGGTTGCATCGGAAAGCCCTCGGGTCAAGGATTCTTTTCCACCCAACCATCGTGCTTTTCTCCCGTGATCCACGGAGTTCTCGGTAAGTTTATTTTCAAACCCTAAGCTCCAAATAGTGTTTTAATGGAGTTTCTCTTTGATTCTTCGATTTCTTGTCGGGAAACTCGATGATTTTAAGTACGGGGGTTGTTTTAAGTGTTTTTGGAAACAATCCCATAACCCTAAAATCGAGTTTCAGTGGAAACCCTTCCTGTTTGAAATTTACCTTTTGGGGTTTGAATATGGGTTATAAATTATTGAAATAATGTTTATTGTAATTCAATTCGGGAAATTACATATTGTTCAAAAACCCTAATTATCGATACCCATTGAAATCGGGAATATCGAAATTGCTTGAAACCAACTCGAAACACATCTAAATTTCTTAAAAGCCGGAAAACCAAACCCGAGACCCACTTTTTATGGGGGGGCCGAGAGCCTCATGTTGGGGTTTGTTGAGTTTTTCGTCGTTTTGTACGCTTAGATGTTGTTTGATCGTTATTTGGTAATTTATTGATTGTTAGATGTAATTCTAATTGTAGGTGGTTTGAACTTTGCTTGATCGCTCTATCGGAGGTTGGGAGCGAAATCATCTTTTACTAAGGTGAGAATAGTTTGGATTTAGAGTAATTTTAGAAAGCAAATAAGTATAATGATTTGTAGAATTGGAAACTAAGACTAGGATTCGAATATAAGAATAGAGGGAAGTGAGTTAGTGCCCTTAGGATTAAGAGTTAATCCTTTAAGTGAGAACTTAGGAGTTCTCGAGGAAAACATTAAATCTTAGGATTTTCTAAGTTAGATTTGTTTTGAAGCTTAGGATGGATTGTTGGAAGTTAAAAGATCCAAACTTTTATATAGAACGATTAATAGAACCTCGAATTATTTTTTTGAAGTTTAGAATCCTTGAAGGGATAGATTAATCGTTTAAGATAGGATTTAATTTTATTAATGTAGCGGAGTTCAATTTACATATTGTTCTTCTAGAATTTCCTATCTATTTTACTTTATGTCTTTTACTTTATGCCCCTTTTTCTTCATGCTTGTTTCGGCTACTTTAATATTCGTACTTTACGTTTATTTACTTTTGCGAGCATACCATAACATATTGCACCATAACATCTCGCATCATTGAAAAGAAGGAGAGAATGTTGGACCCTTCGGGGAATGTCCGCATCGCCTTCAGAGAAAAAGAAAATAAAGAGAGAAAGAAAAGGAGGGAAGAATGTTGGACCCTTCGGGGAATGTCCGCATCACCTTCTTCATTCATAAGGTTGAATGTTGGACCCTACGGGGAATGTCCGCATTACCTTCATTCATGCGTAAAGGGCGAATGCGTATCCTACGGGATGTTCTCATTACCTTCATGCATATGATCGATGGAAATATATATCATGGATAAAGTATTGAGATGTTATATTTATGTAAAGTTTATTTACTTTTCTTACTTATGACGTAACAAGTTAATGGATGAGTATTAGACTACGTATGTTAGCAATATCATCCTTTGGAGATTATAGAATGAAATTACCTAGAGTTTGAAGAACTTTATGGTTGATTGTGTCAGATTGATTGGACATAAATCGGAATACGGGTTTGAGGTCTAACTTTACTTTTTATTCTTATTATTCTCACTGGGCTTAAGTTGTTAGCTTATGATATTACAAAAATTTCAGGTAATGCCCTGGCTAGAGGTCGAGGGAGAGGAAATGGTGCTGCATGATCCAAGGATAATGACCTCGAGATGGACTAGGTTTATTTAAAGTCCATGGACTATGTTTTGTGAATTTTATACATACTTTGGAGTTGTATATTTGTATATAGCTCTTAAGAGCTTTTTGTTTTACTTTTATGATGAAAATATCCTTGAACTCCTGATTAGGAACTTGAAGTTCCTTGTGTTTTTAGATTTCAGAATTTAGATGTAAACAGGTTTTGGCTAGCCAATTTTCAAACATAACCATGCCAATTTTCTTAAAATATAAAGACTTCCGCTGTGTTTTCTAATTTAAATTATTTAAAAGTGTCAGGTCGTCACAAATACAAAAAGCAAGTATGTTTCATATATATAGCAGACCATATCCTTTCCATTCACGGAGGATTTCAACGACTTCAAAGGCTCCATTACATCTGCACTGGATCTAACTGTAAACCTGAAGATGTTTATTGATGACGATGATTGCAAGTTCTTTTACAATCACTCCAACATTAGCGACGTGAAATGTTTCGTAGTGATTGAGGTTGTTGACCCACCTGTGGAATATGATAGTGATGATGCTGCCTTTGCTAGTCTTGTTGAAGACGAAGGTTGTGAGGGTGTAAATAGAGCTTCGAAGGTTAATTTGAAAGTTCGATGCTATATACTCGACGACTCTGATATACAGAGCATACCTGATTCTTTGGCAGAAGACCACATTTTTCGATCTGTACATATATAACACTGTAGACACTATAAACGATAGTGGGGATGTTGATGACACATGTACGAAGCCGCAGCTTTAAAGAACATTGGATGCGAAAGTTCATTCTAAGAACGTTGACACACAGATTGACATAGACGCTATACATGATATACCGAAAGATCTGGGGGATAAGGATGATGACCATCTTTCATCACCACGACCACGCTCTCCATATTGTCATGGAGTTTATATTTCTGATGGAGTAAGGTACATTGATAGGCTTGATATACGAGATTACTGAAGTACATTTGATGTTCTCATTGACAGTGTGTACACAAGCAAGAACTTGCTTATGGATGCATTCAAGGTGCTGGCTATCAAAAACCACTTCTATTTCAGGGTAGTTTGCTCTAATCAGAGACGTATGTACATTGCGTGCCATAAGGATGGTTGTGATTGGCATGAACATTGTTCAAGGTATGCAGATTCTGAAGCTTTTAAAGTTCATGCGTTGAATAATGTGCACACATGCCCTGTCGACTATGTCCCATATGATCACCCACAAGCACTTGCTGAGATACTCACATAATTCATCAAGAAATTTCATCCACCAATTAAGGGGAAGCTATTACGAGCGTATGAGATCAAGGAGGTTATGAGCTCTGAGCATGGGGTACACCTTAGTTATGAAAAGACCCACAAGGCACGAGAGTTAGCATTGATCTACTTTCGGGTTAGTCCAAAAGCTTCTTTCCAGAATTTAACGAAATTTCTTTATGTCGTGAAGGAGAGGAACCCTAGTACTATATCATTTTTGGATTGTTTGTATTTTCCATCATCCTTTGCAATATACAAGGTATATGTACTATACATAATATACAATATTTTCTTGTGCACACACAGTTATCTTTGTTGTTCATCGAGAGGAATTCAGGTTCACGTACATGTTTATTTCATTGAAGGTGTCTATTGCAGGATTTAGATTCTGCAGACTGGTAATATTTGTTGACGAGACCTTCCTTAGAGGAAAATATGGTGGCACTATGCTAGCCGTAGTTTGTATGAACCCAACAACTACATTTTTTTGATTTGTATGGCTGTAGTTGACGCTAAGAATGACGCTGCGTGGGAATGGTTTTTCACCAAATTGATGGTTGTTCTTGGAAATGACCTATCTGATGTTACCATTATTTCTGACCGCCATCATAGCATCAGGAAGGCTGTTAGTAAGGTGCTACCTGAGGGGAAGTACGGGTATTACATGTATCACATGTCGAATAACCTAAAAAGCCGATTTAAGAAGAAGGGTATAAGGGAGATTTTTATGCGCGCTGCGAGTGTATATACGATTCGTGAGTTGGAATTCCACTCCAATCAGTTGTACAATATATGCCCCACTATGCAGCAGTATTTGGAAGACGTTGGTTCCTCTCTTTAGGCCCGTGTTTTATTCCCTGGGCTTGGTTTTTGATCATGACAACTAACATCTCTGAAAGCTTTAATTCTGTTATGTCTCCTTTCCGTGATTATCCATTGGTTGCGTTCATAAAGGAGTACATCATTAAATTGCAGTGTTGGTTCCTTTCCCACCGAAATGTAATTGCTAAGAACACACACATATTTGCTGACATTCCACACGCGGTGTTGTAGAAGCGCATCAAAGTTGAACGATGCATGAAGGTAACCGCACGTAGTAGACGTTATATGATGTGTTCTTGTGAGAAATGGAATCAACAAATGATCTCATGTGCCCATGCATGTGCTGTATTGAATTTTTTATGCATGCCCATTGGAACTTGTGTCCATGACTTCTATTTGACGACAACTGTTATTCGCACATTTGAAGGGTCTATTAATCTGTTAGGTAGGTTTAGGCAATGGGATGTGCCAAAACATCTCGTGTTTCTCCATCTTCTCCCACCCCATTCAAATGACAGGCTGGTAGGCCGCGTACACTGAGGATTCCGTTAGTTGGCGGATACAAGCCTTTTCTAAGATGCGGCCAATGTAATGCTAATGGCCACAAGAGGGTTAACTGTTAGTATACTCACAAGTAAGCCACCCGTCTTCTTATCTTAACTTTAATCTTCTCGTATGACCTATATACTTAGTCATGATTTCATTAAGGTAACTTAGGGTTTTTCTATTTGAATGTTAGATATTAATATATTCACATATATTCCCAATATCCTCATTTAATTAATATAGATAGAAGAAAGAACATATATTTCTTTATTTAATTTATTTGAAATAAATTATCTTTATTCAACAATTACAAGTTCTAGGACACCATTCCTAACAATTATATAATGAGATCTGTGAGATATTATGTGATGAGATCTTGGGATATACAGATCCATAGATGAAATAGGTTGTGGGTGTTATTATATGATGATATCTGTGGATATAGCGGGTTCATGGATGAAATAATCTATGGACGCCATTATATAAAGGATATGTGGTATGATGATAAATTAAGTTCATGACATGAGCATTCCAACTTGTTTGTTGTTTGTTACGAAAAACATTCTTATCCTTTGTACAAGTGTTTTGTTTTCAATTGTAATACATTATGTGGTTCAATGTGCTTGAAATTGGGATTGTGATTGGTGTTATACTTAAGATGTATCGGGATTATAGAAAAGAGCATGCTTGTCCTTTGGACACAATTTCTGATATGGAATTCGATCCATAGGGTTACTTACCTCCATTTTACTCTCACTAGTATTTTTATGCTAATATTGCTACGCTTACTTTTTTTTCTTCAGGTACTCCACGAGGTATAAGGCGTGGTAGATGAGGTGGTGTCGCTTGATCAAGGAGCGACGATATTTTGGGCATTCTATGAAAGCATAACTTAAACATTTTCATTATCGTTCCACTTTATTTTAATTTTGAAATGTTTTATATTTTGGGCTTATAAGAGCTCTTGATCTTGGTCACCTACCTCGAACTCAAGTGCACTTCGCCTCATATCACAGAGCCAGGGTCATGGCCAGGGTCAGGGCCAGAAGCAAGGACAGGGACGAGGTCAGTTTGAGGGTAGAGGCCAGGCTAGGCCCAACCAGCAGTCAAGACCACCACTTCAGACCCAACAGCAGGCTCGGTTATTTTCTACCACACGTGAGGATGCCGAGGCTGCAGGCACCGTTGTTACAAGTACTGTGACTTTTATGGGCCATTATGCACTTGTATTGTTTGACTCTGGAGCTAGTCACTCCTTTATTTCTACCGAGTTTGTTGAGTCGGCTGCTTTTGAGTCTGAGCCTCTACAGCAAGAGTTATGTGTTACTGCACCGTTGGGGAAGTCTATTATTGTGGATAGAGTCATTCATTCTGATGAGCTGAGTATCTTGGGTTTTTTTTTTCATGCTACGTTGATCATGATGCCCATGTATGATTTTGATATTATTCTGGGCATGGATTGGCTGTCTCGCAACTAGCTAGTATTGGTTGTGCGAGAGAGTTGTGGATTTTGTTAGTCCATGTGGGACCAAACTTCATTTTCAGGTTAGGGCACTATTGAGTGATGGTGCTTGGGGTTATCTTGCTAGTGTAGTCGACACATCAGTTAGTGTGCCTACTCTAGATACTATACGTGTGGTACGAGAATTTGTAGATGTTTTTCCTGATGAATTACTTGGGTTACCACCAGTTAGAGAATTAGATTTTCAGATAGAGGTGATACCTGGGACGGCTCCTTTGTCCAAGGCACCTTATTGTATGGCACCGGCTGAGTTGAAAGAGCTCAAGAGTCAGTTACAAGGGCTCTTAGACTTAGGATTCATCCGCTTGAGTGTGTCGTCTTGGGGAGCACATGTTCTTTTTGTGAAAAAGAAGGATGGCTCGATGAGCTTGTGCATTGACTATCGGGAGTTGAATCGTGTTACGGTGAAGAACAAATATCCATTGCCCAGGATAGAGGATTTATTTGATCAATTGAGGGGAGCCACTGTCTTTTCGAAGATAGATCTTCGATCGGGATATCATCAGTTGAGAATCAGAGATGAGGATATTCCGAAAACGGTTTTCAGGACACGATATGGCCACTATGAGTTCGTTGTTATGTCTTTTGGCCTTACTAACGCCCCAGCCTCTTTCATGGATCTTATGCATACGGTGTTTAGGAGGTTCCTCGACTCCTTTGTCGTCGTGTTCATTGACAAAGTTTGCCCATTTTATACCTGGGAAGATCACGTACCCTGTCAAGACTTGGGCATAGTTGTACTTCCGAGAGATTGTGAGACTCCATGGTGTACCTACGAGGATCGTTTCGGATTGGGATACTCGTTTTGTTTTGAAGTTTTGGCGTAGTTTGCATTCTGCCATAGGTACAAGCCTCGACTTTAGTAAAACTTTTCACCCCCAGACCGGTTGGCGAACAGAGAGGTTGAATAAGATTCTGGAAGACATGTTGAGAGCATTTATACTTGAGTTTGGCGGCAGTTGGGATTCTCATCTATATTTTATTGAGTTTACCTATAACAATAGCTACCAAGCTACCATCGAGATGGCACCATTCGAGGTGCTCTATGGTAGAAAGTGTAGATCACCGGCTCATTGGGATAAAGTTAGTGAAAAGAAGCTTTTGGGCCCGAAGTTATTACAAATGACGAGTGAGTTGATCACTCTTATCAGGGAAAAGATGAAGGTAACCCCAAGTAGGCAGAAGAGTTACGCCAATGTGAGGTGAAGTGCACTTGAGTTTGAGGTAGATGACCACGTGTTTCTGAAGGTGGCGCCCATGAAAGGAGTAATGTGGTTTGGGAAGAAGGGCAAGTTGAGCCCTAGATTTAAAGGACCGTTTGAGATCCTGGATCGAGTTGGTTCAGTAGTGTATTGTTTGGCTTTACCACCTACCTTATCAGCCGTGCACAATGTATTCTATGTATATACGCTAAGTAAATACGTGGGAGATCCTTCACATATCATTGACCATGAGCCAGTATCGTTGGATGCTAACCCATCCTACGAAGATAAACCAGTTGAGATTCTAGCTACTGAGCAAAAGGTGTTGAGGAACAAAACAATAAACTTGGTTAAAGTTCTTTGGAAGAATCAAGTATCGGAGGAGGTTACCTGAGAACGTGAGGATGAGATACGGGCTAAGTATCCTCACCTTTTCACCTAAGGACTTCACTTTTTGCGGACGAAAAAGTTCTTTTTAGGAGGGTAGACTGTAACATCTCGTTACTTTTGAGGTGAAATTTTTGTTTATTATTATTATTATTATTGCTTCACTTAGTATAATTATAGTGATTGGTGATTGTTTATTTTACTTAGTAGTTTAATTTAGTATTTTAATTTTAGGCTCGAGTTCGATCATTAAGTAATTTCCGTTAGAACGTTTAAATAAAATCGGGTGTAATAACGTTTATTCACGGGCCAATTACTAATTTTTATATCACTTTAAGTTAGATTCGAAGTGGTTAAAGTGAATTGGAATTGGAACTGTGCAATAACGAGGACCCAAGACACTTTTTGCTAAAGAATTAAAAGTCGGGATATAACGGTCATTTAGAAAAAATTATATATATATTAATTACATCTTCAGCAAGCTTATTTGAAAGAAAAAAAAAAGACAAAAACGAAACCAAAACCCTCCCCACCCGTGAGAAAAGAAAAAAGAGAAAAATCGAGGTTTCGTCGCCGTTTCTCGACCGTTTTCGTTGATTCTCGTCCCGATAGAAAGATCTCGACGCAAGCTTTCATTTCATACCATCAATCGAGCCGATCCGTTCTATATCCGGGAGATAAGAGGTGAGAAAGAAATGGTTTTTATGTTTTTCTTTTTCCTGATTTTGCGTTTAAGCTTCGATTCGTTTTTCTCGGGTGTCGTTGGTGATTTCTAGTTAGGGAAAATCATTTTGGTCGAGGTTGTTGTCTTGAATCTAAACCCGAGTCGAATGGAAAACCCGAGCCCTTTGAGGTATTCCAAATTGAGGTCTTCGTATGTAGAGTTTTTTATTTGAATTTACTTCGTGATTATTGATCGAAAGCGGAAACTAAAACTTTTTCTTGTCTAGGCCGAAAACTCCATAGGATTTCCGGGAGCATTTAGATGTTTAATCTAGCTCGTAGTTAATCATTCGAGGCTTGGAACTTAATTCGTTTAGTTATGTACTTTGTTTGTAGGTTTGATCCACGAGCAACCGTTCGCACGTCCATCGAGCAGTGGTTCTCCTATAACTTTTCGAGGTGAGTTTAAAATGAGCTTTAGTGTTTTAATGGCTCAGATTAATTGACGATTTAGTTGATTTGAGGTTAGGGGTTGTGGATGTTTAGGAAGAAAATATTATGGAAAGTATGATTGGGCTAAGGAAAGTACATTAAGACGAGGTTCTCGTCACTGAATGGTATTAAGACTTGAGGGCTAAAGTGTGGTTTGGGTGTAATAGATTTGAAAGTAGAGATGGAAAGTGACGGTTCAGACTCTGGACTTCTGAGGAGATTATTATCCTACGTACTTGGGTAATAGGATAGAAACCGAGGTTAATGGTGACAAATGGTGACTATGGTTACTTATGGTGACATGTAATAATAGTGACTATGGTGACTAATGGTGACTAATGGTGACTTATGGTGACATGTAATAATGGTGACTATGGTGACATGTAATAATGGTGACAATGGTGACTATGTATGAATGGTGACAATATAATTACGGTGATTATAGCGTTGTTATACGCGAGGTGACAAGAGGAGTTTGAAATGTATTATGGTAGTTGAAACTGACTTTAACCGAGCCAATTATGTTTACTTCCCTGTGCATGTAGTTCTGAATGTAAATGCATATTTAGCCTTAATGTTGATGTGCTCGGTGTTTAGTGATTGGATGCTTAATCGAAAGTAAACAAGTAATAGAAATGTTGGGCATTATTTCTGATAAGGACCTCGGTCCATATAAACACTTGATTTCATTTTACTCTCACTAGCTTTATGCTAATGTTGCTACACTACAATTTTACAGGTACATCTCGTGGGAGAGGTCGAGGTAGAGGTCATTGTGCCGCTTGACTAACCGTGCGATGAGCCTGGAATATGGATTGTAGCATTGCGAAATGTTAGTCTTTTGGTTGTCTATAAATGTGTATATAGTTGGTGTTCTAAGCTCGAAAGAGCGTTGTTTTGGTTTTAATTAAACTTATTTTGTTGTTGTTATGTTTTTCTTAAACTTAAGAAATGCGCATTTCCCGTTTTTCTCTGATGTGAATATTCTAAACAGGTTTTGGCATGTCCAAAATATAAATGAAACCACGCAAATTTTCTGTAAAACGGTTGTTTTCCGCTGCGTAACGTATTAAGTATTTTAAAAGGAGTCGGGTCGTCACAAAAAGATTGTGACAATCTATACGAAATGTCACGTTATCATGAGCAACCTCTATCAATTTCCCGTATTAGAAAAATCTAGCACATAAAATTGAAGAAAACTGTAGAGGGTAAAAATCACCAATTTATGGGCTGAGAAGGGTGAGATATTTCTGAAAAGGCCCAAGTCGGAAACATCTGAAGTAAAGGCAATCTAACTGAGAATGGGCTAGCCCAAAGCCCAAATCGAAAGCCTAGTCCCAACTAGCATGGATAAGTGAACACACGATCAACCAGTCTGAGAAACTATATAAGGACAACTAACTCACCTAATCAGGTATGAACAAAAATCAAGACTAACTTGATTGTCAGAGGGTTCTTTGTCGGTACCACACTGGTGCCTTCTGACTGTCGTTTCCTTTTTGTTTCAGATTCTCAAAGTCACAAGAAAAAAACCAATGTCCTCACGTGCTCAATTGTGAGATTCACCCCTCACAATATGAAACAAGGCTCATCGCTGACGTACAACATTATAGCAGTTTCCCCACCGCTCCCCTCTAATCAAGAATTCTTCGAATCAAAACTGTTACTTGGGAAAGAACTCCTTTTGATTAAGAGATAGGAGAATTGGTCTATGCTTTGAGCTAGACTAATCCAGTTGAAAAATCATGACCTCCTAATTCAAAAGCATGAAAGGTGTTATTGGCAAGGAACCAGTCAAGTCTTTCTAGGATAAAAATTCCATTAAACAAGCGATTGCACCAAATAATCTTATCATCCACCATATAATAAAGGTCATCAATCGTACAATCTTCTAAAGCTTCTTTATAATTATTAATTAGGTAACTATCACAAAGAAGATCCCCTTTCTTTTAAGTATTACATAATATCTCATTGAAATAACCCCCCAACAAGCCTAGGAAAATAATTATGGCTATATAATCTCCTTAAGAGTTTCCAAATGAGCATACAATTACTCGCCTCCAAGGCTCCATAAATCCTAATGAACCTCCAAATATTATTGTCCGTCACAATTAAAGTATCAATATTAAGGTTTCCCTTCTCCATCCATATAATGGTAAGACCCTCGCTAAGACCACAAAGGTTTACCACATTTAGTTTTCAAACACTCCAACATTCATTGCTTTCTTTTTGTTTCCATTAGGAAAATAATCTTGGGATGTTTACGATTCTGGAATGTTCACGTATTTCAAAACCCTTAAAAATTCCAAACTAAGATACCGATTAGTCATGGCGGGTTACATAGTGTGACGACTCGAGTTTTTGGGTCAAAATTGACTTATTTTAAAAAACATTTATTGAAAATGTTGTTTTAAATATTATGATTTAATAATGATTTATAAGGTAAAAATAAAAATTATTATTTAAGTAAGTTGGGTTGAAATAATTAAAACTATAGTTAATTATAAATTAACCAAGGTGGGATGAGATTTAACTAAAGTTAGTTGAGTAACGATGCAAATTGTTATCAAAATAATTAAAGGAATTTAAATTAAAAGGATGATGTTTTGTTTGGAATTAGGAGGACCAAAACGATCGTTTTTCAAAAAGAAAAATGTATTATGTGTTGTCTTCTTCTCCTTTAGACTTAAAAATTAGAAATGTTATTACAAAATATACTTCTTTTGCTCCCATCACCACCAGCTGCTCCAAGGGAAACAAATAAAAAGAAGTATTGTCTTCAATTTTGATTCTTTTCACTTAAATTCAACTTGGAAATGGAAGATTTGTGGAGGATTTGTTGTTTTAAGAAGAAAACAAGAAGAATCAAAGGGATTTGAAGTGTTCTTGGTAAGTTTTCTCAAAACAATGATTTTTACAAAATTTAATAAAATTGGAATTTCATGGTTTTAAGTTATGGGTTTTCTTATCTATCAAGGATTATGTAAGGAACAAACTTTAATTTTTGGAAAATGATTATTAAATCATACAATTCTTGAGGTTGGGTTTAGGTTTTTTAAAAATTCAAAGGAAAAATAATTTTTTTTTTAATTGGAATTGAAGGATTCTCTAACAATTAAAGCAAAACATCCATTAACAACACTTAGAAGCTTTTAATTTTGAAACTAAAATGATTTCTTTTGTTCTTTTGACTTCAAGCTGATTTATTAGTAAAAGTTTACTTAAACAAAAGCTTGGGAAATGAACTTACATAATTCTTTAAAAATTTCACTTCTTGGCCAAACACACTCTCTCTTTGTTTTGGACTTCACGGATTAGGGCTGTTTTGGGGCATCAGGGTAGTGTTTTACGAATGCTTGCTGTTTTATATTTGTACTATAAGTGTAAAATATTATAAATGTAATTTATATGTAGGTAAATGGCTCAAAGAAAAGTCCCAATGCGCAAGCTAAACTTTTGATGCCAAGATAGGAATAAAAAGGGATTCAAGTACATCTATATTTGAATTGGTCCGTCTTGAGTCATGGCGATATAAGTTGTAACTAAGACTTTATCGAGGGCATGCGTGTTAGCTTGCAAGGATACCTGTAAGACTAAAGATGGAAGTTTTGACTTTTTAGGCACCGCATAAATGTATGAAGCCATAGTTGGAACTCAAGCTCAAAACCTCCAGTGATGACCACTTTTAAGCTGTGTAGTTATTCAAAATTTGAGGTTTTCTTGGTTTTTATTTAACTTCTTTCATTTATAGAAATTTTAGATGCCTAAATACATACTTTATATAGAAAAAAAAAAAGTTAGGAAGATAAGCTATTGATTTTTCAAAAGCCACCCAAATGGCCGAAAATACCATCACCTAATTTAGCTAGTTTTGAGATTTTAGTGCTAAACCGGGTTCAGAGTTTTATTTGATTGTTATTGGCTGAGATATTGTGATATTATGAACTTAAATAATTTACGATATGAATTATTGTAAGAGGAGGCCAAGCACAAGCAAGTCTTTGTAAGATTAACAAAGGTGAGAATAAAGCGGGTTCGTGTAACGATATGACATGTTTGGTTATTGGTTTGGCTCATGGTGAAAAAGGAATAAATTGAGTACTTGGGGCTGATTATAGAGAGTAATTTTATTCTTGATTTTTGGAAAGAAAAGTGGTGTAAGTAATTGAAAGAAAGGTAAATGAGTGAAAAATAGTTTGAGGAAGGAAGCTAGATGAATGGCGAATGTGAATGATTTAGAAATGTCGTGCTTCTGATCTTCGATATATTTACTATGATATGTATATTTATTAATTATGTCAAGTAAAATATCGAGTCATATATTGAGTGGGAACGCATTTATATCCTATTTTGACTAGTTTGAGCTAAAGAATGGTTTGTGTTGTAATTCTAGCTTGCATACTTGCACTCATTGCATATTTCCACTTTCTACATTTTGATTGAGCACCATGCAGTTGTAACCTATGTAATGGTGAGAGGAGCTAGACATTACATATGGTTGCCATGAAGGTTGGAGCAAAGTTTCGTGGCGTTATATGGTTGATGGCCCAAAAGCTCAAGAGGCTAGTGTGAGGCCTAGAATTTGTGGAGTAACTTATTGATGTGAATGGTATTTGGAGTGAAAAATACGCGATGGCCTCCTAATGGAGTGAGCTATGCGTCATGGCCTCCTAATGGAGTGAGCTATGCGTCATGGCCTCCTAGACAAACAGTTCTTATGAATGACGTGTGAAAACTGACGATATTTATATAATTATCGATTTGCTTAAAGAGAGATGATTATTTGTTTATAACACTTGTATTGTCTCATTGTGTTACTTTTACATTCTAATCATTTACACCATTACATGTGTGAGCCTAAATTTGTGAAGTGAATTATTTATGTGATTTGATCATTGGAGTGAGTTAACGAGATGGCCTCCAAGATGCGCGTGAGTAGGATGCATGGAAAGTGTAAGCGAGGAATGGTACTCGATTTGAATAATAGTTTCATGACATCTTTCTTATACAATACCATTTTTTATGTTACTTTAATTAGCACACATCATTTCATTATGTCTTTGAGCCATTACAAACACATCATTTCATTATGCTTTTAGTTCATTTCAAATGAATTATATCATTACTTTATTTTCTTTTAACTTTAAAGTTGTATTTTCCCGACATGCTGTGTAGGATTGTTTTTATATAGGTTTGGGAAAGAGCATAATATGTGAGTTGAGTTAATGTGCACTAAAGATTTAATTGGGCTTGTAGTATCAAGATAGGGTAAGTACGGGATGGGGAATAAGAATGATGAGTGGATTTGATTTATGGCATGAAATGTAAGTTTGCTTACTTGTTGTTGAGTTTTTGGTAAGAGCTTTTGATTTTTGACCAGTTTGTAACGGGTTAGAAGTAAACTTAGATGGTAACGTTTGCTTAAAACTGGAATCTTTGGAGCTTTTAGTTTCAGTACGGGATGAGTAATAGGAAGTAGGTTCTCTAGTAAAGGAAAAGACTCAGTTGAGGGATGAGAGACCCGAGTGCTTGGACTCTTTTTTGACGATGGAACTCATGCGTAAATTTACTAGCTTTTCTTTTTGTTTCCACTGGGTTATCATACTCAGAGGTGCTATATATCACCTTTAAGGTTTTGATGCTATCGAAGTCATGGCGAGGAAGCTAGTATGCGTTGAAGCTTGGATGCAGAACTTGGAAAATGGACTACTGGGTCATTGTACTTTGAGCTCAGAGTTGTAATTTACATAAGAAATATTTTTTGTAAATTAAGTATGTTATTTGTAATAAGCAAATTGTTGCTTGTTTAGTCTAAGGAGAATATTATTTATAGTTTGTTATGTGTTGGTCTTTTGCACTTATTTCTTGATTGATATTTCAAACCTTTTGTTTTCTAAAATCGAGGTAATGTGACAAATGATTGCATTCACTTTGTTTTCGAAAACGGGATATGTGCCCCTGGTTACGTACTTATGGCTTCAGTCAGAACTGTCTATTAGGTGAGGAATTTCATAAGTTTGTTACTACTTAATTTGAATTTCATGTCTTTTGCACTTTCGCTGAGAGTACTCGCGGCCTAGCCTTTTATTTAGTTCGAGTAATTACAATTGGTATCAGAGCCTATGTGGTTTTGTAAACTAATAGGTTTATGTGTTTGAGTAGTATACTAAGTCATTTTCCAAGTCACAATTCAAGTTCAATGGTACCAGATATTCCTGAAATTCCTCTATCTTTATAAATTTGAATTGTTTAGTATTGCCTGATTATGTTTTGATTACATTTCCTTGTGTTGAACTTATTTTATTTAAGCTTACTTATGTTTTAACTAAGTTGAATGTATTTTATGTTATTTGCTAAAAATTTGATTGTACATGAATGTGATGTTTAATTATTGATGATAATAAAGACTCAGTGAAGAGTTAAAATAAGTTGAAATCTTCCAATTGAATTGAGAAAATTGGTAATGGAATTGACTTGAATATTGCTATAATGTAATTTATGAGTGTAGTTGCTTGAAGTGTATGATTGATTGTAAAGTGAGAGAAATAGCTCTTTTGTCAGAAACGCATTAAGAATGAATTGTGAAAATGCAAATGTATGTAGAAACATGATTGAGTATATTTAAAGAGTAATGCTTCATTATTGCTGTTATTTAAGTTTTGACTTCTTCCTTTGCGGGGACGCAAAATCTTAAAAGGTGGGGTGACTATGATGACTCGAGTTTTGGGTCAAAATTGACTTTTTGAAAAAAAAGTTATTGAAAATGTTGTTTTAAATATTATGATTTAATAATGTTTTATAAGGTAAAAAATAATAATAATTAATTAAGTAAGTTAGCTTAAAATAACTAAAACTATGGTTAATTATAAATTAACCAAGGTGGGATAAGATTTAACTAAAGTTAGTTGTGTTAAGATTTAAATTGTTATCAAAATAATTAAAGGTATTTAAATGAAAAAGGATGGGGTTTTGTTTGACATTAGGAGGACCAAAAGGATCTTTTTGTAAAAAGAAAAATGTATTATATGTTGTCCTATGGTTGTCGTGGTGGTTGGAGCAAAGATCCATGATGCTGTGTGGTTGATGGCTTGGAAGCTCAAGAGGCTAGTGTGAAGCCTAGAATTTGTGGAGTAAATTATTGATGTGAATGGCCTTTGGAATGAGCTATATGTGATGGCTTCCTAATGGAGTGAGCTATGCGTGATGGTGATACGAAACCCTAGAATTTAAATAGAAACCATTTGAAAGAACAAAGAACCCCTAGATGCATATCCTAAAACCCCATGAACAAAAAGGTAAAACCTTTGGAAAAACAAGAAAAGAAGATTATTCCAATGATCAAAGACCTTGAAATAAGAGAACTTATTCTTATTTCAAGATTGAAACAATTCACAAACAAACTAGATCATGGTTTGCTTGAATGTTCTTAAAACATGCAACCTAAGAATAAGGCGACAAAACTAAGCAATTTCAGCAAAGAAAAAAGAAATATTATTATCATATGAATTCTGAGTCTTTAGGTTACAAATGAGGCCTTAAATAGGCAAAGAAACCCTAAAAATAAGCTAGGAAATTCGGATTACAAGGAGCACAAAATCTGCCCAAAACTTGCCTTATGTGAAATTGGCAGATTTTGTGGAAAATCTTTTCTAGAGAATAATATCTTTCCTAATTCTTTCCAAACATATAAACTGAATATAAAAGGCCTAAAACATGTCCTTTGGCTGTGGGAAACATTACACAAAATCTCTAAATGCATAAAATAAATAAAAGACTCAAATAAGGAAAGTTGTCAAATATGGAAAGTTTGCAACTTTCTCTCTAAGCTTCATTCTTTGAATCTGATTGCAAAACTTGTCCAAATTCTTCTTCCAATTGCACATGCCACAAGTTGAAGTGCTTTAAGTCTTCTTCCTTAGCCTCAATGTTCCAATCTTCAAAATTCTCCTTGAGTTTGCTCATGTATGCTTGACAATGGATATTCAAAGCTTGTTGCAATTTCTTGGTCTTGGATCTTGTCATTGGCCCTTGAACCATCCTAAGCTTGTCTATCTTGTCTTGTGCTCCATGATTCATATCAGATGGTCTCCTAGACAAACGGTTCTTATGAATGACGAGTGAAAAGTGACGATATTTATATAATGATCAGTTTTCTTAAAGAGAGATGATTCTTTGTTTATAACCCTTATATTGTCTCATTGTTTTACTTTCACATTCTAAGAATTAGACCATTACAAGTGTGGGCCTAGATTTATGAAATGAATTATTTATGTGATTTGATCATTAGAGTGAGTTAACGAGATGGCCTCCAAGATGCGTGTGAGTAGGATGTGTGGAAAGTGTAAGCGAGGAATGGTGCTCGATTTGAATAATAGTTTCGTGACATCTTGCTCATACAATTTCATTGTTTATGTTACTTTAATTAGCACACATCATGTCTTTGAGTAATTACAAACACATACTTTCTTTATGCTTTTAGTTCATTTCAAATGCATCATATCATATCATTACTTTATTTTTCTTTTAACTTTAGAGTTGTTTTTTTTCCTAAGATGCTGTGTAGGATTAGAGTAGAGTACGTGAGTTGAGTTAATATGTACTAAAGGTTCGATTGGGCTTGTAGTATTGAGATAGGGTAAGTACGCGATGGGGGGATAAGAACGATGAGTGGATTTGATTTAAGGCATGAAATGTAAGTTTTGTTGTTGTTGATTGTTTGGTAAGAGCTTTTGGTTTTTGACTAGTTTATAACGGGTTAGAAGTTAACTTAGATGCTAACATTTAATTAAAACTAAAATCGTGAGAGCTTTTAGTTTGAGTACGAGATGAGTAATAGAAGTAAGTTAACTAGTAAAGGCAAAGACTCGGTTGAGGGACGTGAGACCCGAGTGCTTGGACTCTTTTCTGACGATGGAACTCATGCGTAAATTTACTTTCTTTTCTTTTTATTTCCACTGAGTTATCATACTCAGAGGTGCTACATATCATCTTTCAAGTTTTGATGCGGTCGAGGTCGTGGCGAGGAAGCTGGTATGGATTGAAGCTTGGATGCTGAACTTGAGAAATAGACTTTGTAATTTACATAAGAAATATTTTGTGTAAATTAAGTATGTCATTTTTAATAAGAAAATTGTTCTTGTTTTGCCTAACGAGAATGTTATTTAGAGTTTGGTTTTGTTTAAAGAAACCTTGTTTATTTTACGTGTTGATCTTTTGCATTTATTTCTTGATTGATATTCAAACCTTTTGTTTTCTAAAATTAGGGTGAACTGCCTAATGATTGAATCCACTTTGTTTTCAAAAACGACATACATGCCCTTGGTTACGTATTGATGATTTCGGTCAGAACGGTCTATCAGGTGAGGACTTTCATAAAATTATTACTACTTTATTTTGAATTTCATGTTTTTCGCGCTTTCGCTGAGAGTACTAGCAACCTAGCCTTTATTTTAGGTTGGGTCATTACACATAGAAACCTCCGCTGATAAGATACTGATTTTTCGAAGAGGTTTTGTTATGTTGAGTCGACCTTTATTTTGACACAAAGCCATTTTCACCAATAATTTCCTTCTCTATAACACTCCACCCCTTCAAAAGAGCCTGTGGCCATCTTCTTTATTCCTATCTCCAAATCGTAAGTCAAAAAGCTGGGTCTAAAAAGAAATATACTTAAACTTAAGATTTGAGAGTTTAATAAGAGCAAATAGTTTCTAAAAAAAATATTATGGTCTTATCAAAACACAGTGGTTCTAATTTGAGCACTTTTTTTCCCTATAATTTTCTCAAAACAAAGCCAATACACGTTTCTCCCAATATTTTCAACATGTAGATTATTTTCCAGTCTCCACAACTTATGGAAATCAGTTCTCAGTACTTCTGTACCCAAATTCCTATACAATCCCAACTTTCCATAAAGACAAACTTCCAACAACTTTCCTGAGGCTTCAAATGCTTCTCCATCAACCTCAAGTGATATATCTTCCTCTTCTCCTATGAGTTTTGTTATGCAACTCTCTTGTCTAGGATCAATCAATGCACACACATACACTTCAAGAACAAAGAAAAGTTTAAAGCCTTAACAATGTCGAAGAAAAGAAACCAATAATTTTAAGCTGTTCAACAGTGATCAATTAACCATGTCAATGATTTAGCCTGAATTAATAAGTTATGAAACCGTTAGCTTTAATATATTAAGTGGGAGAAGGAAACATATCAATGTATCTTATGGTCTCCACTATTAGGCACAAAATGTGAGGTTCACACGAGGCCATGTAACACTGCTACAGGTCTTCATTCCTATAGGAAGGTTCTATTTGTGTAAATCAATATCATAGTGGTTTACTAGAAAAAGATAAAGAATTCTAAATACAAATTGAAGACTGAATCTACACTTCATAGACACTCATCAATTTTTATTTAAAAGACTAAATTAGTGGGCCACACTTAAAATATTTGATAAGAAAGTTATCAAAATACTTTCATCCAAATACGCGGTAAACAAAGACATATGAATATGAGTTATTATGGTGTTATCAATTGTTTGAGTTATATCTCGTTTTAATGATGGTAGCTAACCTATTAAGATAAGCTTTATTTAAATTTTAAAAATATGGCATCTGCATTAGTCACTATACTTGGAAAGAAAAAACTGAACGGTGAAGACTATGTCACATGGAAAAACAAAATGAACACCATTCTCGTGGTGGAAGACTTGAAGTTCATTCTTAGCAAACCTAAACCTTATGAAGCTGCTGCCATTGCTCCTAAATTTGTAAAGAATGCATATGAGCATTGGGGTTGGACCAATGATAAGGCTCGAGTTTATTTGATGGCCGGAATAAGTGAAGTTTTGTCTAAGAAAGATGAACCAATGGAAACGGCTATGGAAATAGCTAATTTTGTGTAGGACATGTTTGGCAAAACATGAAAACAAACACATCATGAGACTATAAAGTCAATTTATAACACTCAAATGAAAGAAGGAACTTTTGTTCATGATCATATTTTGAAAATACTGAATTACATCAACGTAGCTGAAACGAACGGGGCCATGATTGATGACGAGTCCCAGATAAGCTTTATTTTAGAATCTCTTCTGAAGAGCTTTTTCAAATTTAAAATCAAATTTGTAATGAACAAGTTGAACTATTCCCTTACTAAATTGCTAAATGAACTCCAAACTTTTAAAGCAATGAAAAATAAAAATAAGAAGTCGAGAGAAGCAAATGTTGACTCAATGCTTCTAAGAAAAAGAAAAGCTCAATTAAGGCTAAGAGTAAGTAGCCTAAAGGGAAGTGCTTTCACTGCAATTTAGAAAGACATTGGAAGAGAAATTTCCCCAAATATCTCGAAGATAATAAAAAGGGGAAAGAAGGTAAATTAGATTTACTTAGTGAAAATTTTTAGAAATTTAAATTGAATGATTAATTCATTTATCACTAACTAAAAAATTTTTCTCTAAACTTTACAGTTGTAGCTTGATTCTTGAAAATACTCTTCAACAATGTTGATTAGAAGACGATTCAAGGAAAAAAGTAGATTAGATTTACTGTTTTCACTGTTTATTTTTCATTTAGTTTTCTAGTTTACTTTAGTTTTTTAATTGTTTTTATTTTTTAATTATGTAATAGACATTGGTTCTCATTTCATAAGAACCAAATTAGAAATATCCCTTACAGTTTCATTACGATGTTCTAAAATGTGATTGGATAGTTATTCAAAATACATAGCATAAAACAAATTTTCCAAAAACCAAATTCTAAACTGGAGTATATATCTAAATAAGTAATAAGGTTTAAAAAATATTTAATCAATTAAGTCTAAATTTACTTAAATAAGTTAGAAGGATTAATTTCTAATAGACGGTTCTCGAAAGTTTGAGATGATAACCTTATTAATCCACAAACTTATAGGAATAGGTAAAATCAAATATCTTTAAATTAAAGATAATTAGACTTAAAAATAAAAGGTGCTAAAGTTAGAACATTTAGATGTTAGAACTTAAGTAATAATTAAACATGAAATCGTTTTTGTAACGACCCAAATCCGTTAAATCTTTTGAATTCAAATGCACAGTGGAAAACTTAGTTTTTAAAGAAAAACGACATGAGTACGTTTAAAACTTGGATAAACCAAGACCTGTTTACACTGTTCCCAATAAGAGAAAGCGATAAAAATGGAATGTGCATTCCAACTTGTAAATAAACTTCTAAAAATGACTTAAAAACATAAGACCTTTACAATTTTAAATACAAGCTCTTCCGAGCTCAAAAACACAAAGTAAGAAAGGTAGAAAGTATATACACAGTATTTCAAGAATGCTATACAAAATATGTGCATTGTTCATGTCCATTCATCATCTTGAGGATGTCAAACAGCACCACCTCCTCTACCATGCCTCCTACGTCGAGATTTACTTGAAAAATTGTAAGTGTAGCAACATTAGCATAAAAATGCTAGTGAGAGTAAAATGAAAGCAAGTAATCCTATGGACCAAATTCCATACTAGAATTGTGTCCAAAGACCTAAAATGCTCTTTACTACCCATTCTACACTTTCAATTACTATATAAACATACAATCGTAATATAACTCCAAATCAATCAACATCTAACTACATAAAATAATGAATTCGAGATTTGAAATAAAAGTACTAACGATTACTAAGTCTTTCTAAATGAAACTATAGTATTTCGAACTTTCTTTATTACCACACCATGTCACCTCGTAACTTGTTAC
Source organism: Gynostemma pentaphyllum (assembly GCA_028015215.1). Classification (NCBI taxonomy): domain Eukaryota; kingdom Viridiplantae; phylum Streptophyta; class Magnoliopsida; order Cucurbitales; family Cucurbitaceae; genus Gynostemma; species Gynostemma pentaphyllum. The sequence goes on along the minus strand of CM051346.1, from coordinate 17,271,288 downwards.
CGTATGTTACCACATCAACATACTACCACGTACGGCGTTACCATATCAAGTGTACTCGTAACGTGCTACCGTATGGATCAACATCAACATACTACCAAGTACGGCGTTACCATATCAAGTGTCCTCGTAACATGCTACCGTATCGATCAACATCAACATACTACCACGTACGGCGTTACCATATCAAGTGTCCTCGTAACGTGTTACCGTATGGATCATCGGGTTTCGTTTTAGAAGTCAAAAGTCATAAAAGGACGCAACCGTCATTTCCGATTTCTTAAAAAACTATCCAAACACTATTCACCTCTTATTAATATCTTCTTTGACTTCCATTGACCAAAAAACTTCATCTTCTTCATCCATTTCTTCTCCAAACCCGAGCAACAAAGGGAAGAAAGTCTCGCCCCGGCTTCGTTTCTTGGCCGTTTTGCGTGATTTCGGATGCATTGGAAAGCTCTCGCCGAGACCTTTCTACCCATTCTACTTTTGGAACGTTTCCAACTCTCTAAGGTAAGCCCTAGATTTCGAATTCTCATAGTATTTCCATGGAAATTGATTCAAGCTTTTGAGTTCTTGCCCAAAACTCTCATTCCCTTCCAATTTTATTGTTGAATGTTGATGGAAAACTTATTGGGTAACTATTACTTGACTTTCCCTTAACCCTAAAACCGAGTTTCAGTCGAAACCCTTCCCGTTTGAAATTTACCCTTTTGGGTTTGATTTTGGGTTAGAATTTAATGAAATAATGTTTATTTAAATTCGTTTCGGGAAAGGGCATACTGTTCAAAAACACTAATTATCGATACCCATTGAAATCGGGAATATCAAATTTGCTTAAAACCAACTCGAAACACTTTTAGATTGCCTAAAAGCCGGAAAACCAAACCCGAAGCCCATTTTTCTTTGATAGAGCCGTGGGCCTCTTGTGGGAGGGTTGTTGAGTTTTTCGTTGTTTTGATCGTTTAGTTGATGTTTGATCGATAGTTTGTAAAATTATTGCTTATGTGATATAATTCAATTGTGGGTGTTTTCAAACCGCTTGTTTGATCGCTCTTCCGGACTTGGGAGCAAAGCTAACTTTCTTTAAGGTGAGAATAGTTAGGATTTAAAGTAACTATAGAAAGCGAATGAGTATGAAGGTTTGTAGCATTTGAAACTAAGACTAGAAACTGAATCTAAGAATAGAGGGAATGAGCTAGTACCCTAGGATTAGGAGCTAGTTCTTTAAGAGAGAACTTAGGAGTTCTCGAGGAAAGCATTGAACCTTAGAAAGTTCTAAGTTAGATTCGTTTCGAAGCTTAGGATGGATCATTGGAGGTTAGAAGATCCAAACTTGTTTTTAGAACGGTAAATAGAACCTCGGATTATTATTGGAAGTTTAGAATCCTGGAAGGTATAGGTTAATCGTTAAGATAGAATGTACTTGTATTATTGTAGCGGAGTTCGATTTACATATCGTTCGTCCGAGATGCTTATCTATTTTACTTTATGTCATTTTCTTTATATCTTTTACTTTATACTCCTTTACTTTATGCTTGCATCAACTACTTTAATTCCGCACTTTACTTATTTACTTTTACAAGGATATGCAAGCATATGCATATCATATTGCATCATACCATTCTCGCACCATTCATGAAAAAGAAACGAAAGTGAAAAAGAAATGAAAGTGAAAAAGAAAAGAAAGTGAAAGAGAAAAGAAGGAAGAATGATGAACCCTACGTGGAGTTCACATCACCTTCAGTGAAAAAGAAACGAAATTGAAAAAAGAAATGAAAGTGAAAAAAGAAAAGAAAGTGAAAGAGAACAGAAGGAAGAATGATGAACCCTACGTGGAGTTCACATCACCTTCAGAGAAAAGAAAGAATGAGAAATGATAAAGAGACGAATGGGATCCTACGGGAGTTGCTCATTACTCTAAGTGAAAAAGAGACGAATGGGATCCTACGGAATTTGCTCATTACTCTAGATGAAAAGGGAGTGAATGGTATCCTACGGGATTGACGCATTACTTCTTCATACATAGGGAGTTGAATGGTATCCTGCAGGATTGACGCATTACTTCCTCATGCATAAGGCTGAATGGGATCCTACGGGATGTTCTCATTACCCTTCATTCACGCACAAAAGGGCAATTGCGAAGTCCTACGGGATGCTCTCATGCATTCATGTTTATGATAGATGAAAGAGAGAATCGAGAAGTTGTATGATGTACAAAGTATATTTACTTTTCTTACTTATGTCATAACAATGTTGATGGATGAGTATTGACTATGATTATTAGTAATATCATCCTTAGAAAGTATAAACAAAATTACCTAGAGTTTAGAGAACTTTAGGAGTGATTGTGTCAGATTAATTGGACACGAATCGAAATACGAGTTTGAGGTCTATCTTTACTTTTTATGCTTATTATTCTCACTGGGCTTAGTTTGTTAGCTCATGATATTACAAAATTTCAGGTAATGCCTTGTAAGAGGTCGAGGGAGAGGAGGTGGTGCTGCGTGATCGAGGGATGTTGACCTCGAGATGGACTCTTTTGTTGTAAAGTTTATGTAATTATTTATGTGAATTTCAAAGACTTTGATGATGTATATGTTGTATTTAGCTCATAAGAGCTTTTGATGTGGTTTTTATGATATGAAATATTTGAACTCCTGATTGGGACTTAAAGTCCATGTGATTTTATTAGATTTGAAAATTAGGATGTAAACAGGTTTTCGGCATGCCAACTTTCAAACAAGACCATGCAAAATTTTCTTAAAATAAAAGACTTCCGCTGTTTTCTCTGATTATAATTTATTTAAAAAGTGACGGGTCGTCACATATCATATTGAATATGAAATTTTAAATCATGTTATTGTTAGAAATTAATCTACATTTATTTTTTAGATACATGAATTAATTTATGGTGAAGGATCATGTATTACTATTTATTCTAAATCACTTTTAAGATGTCTTTCTACGAGTATAAACAGGTGTAGATTTAGTCATTTGAAGTAAGTGGCAAGAAAAGAAACATATTATAAGTTTCTTTCAAAACTCATAATGATCTTCTTTTCTTGACTCTCGTGATCGTGTGAAATCTTTATTGTGTAATGTGAGTCCCTGCTACATTTCCAATAGTTCTATGATTAAAGATTTACAGTTTAAGGATATTTCCTCAAAGCTAGTCATGTATAGTAGTATGCTTCTTACATGATTATGAGACGAAAAGTAAACGGAAACGAAAATGACCCAAGGAAGAAGAAGTTGGTTACAAGCCTCCAAACCTGTTCAAGAATGAAGATGTTGTGTTAGATTATTAGAAGCAAGAAAACAGGACAAACCAAAAAGACAGAACATAACATTGATATTACATGGAAAGATTAGATAAAAATGAATTCAAATCACCACATTCTAGCCCAAAACCATACGCCAAAAACAAATTTGTTAGCTACAAGTTCTTGTTTAAATGGTCATAGTGACCATTTCATAGCCATCCATAATCCATAATATGATTTTATGGTTTAAATTTTGAGTACTTACCATAGTGACTCTGACACTTCAATGAAAGGTGTTTTATTTACAAAAAAATAATACTAACTATGCTACTTCAATGTCTCTTTTGTCTAATATAAGTGGAGTAAGATTAGCCATTTTATTATAGAAAGTTTTAGTTCTTCTCACATGGTTCTTCTCACAATGAGCCCTAAGTTTTTGCCTTCTATGTTTTTTCTCAATTTTAAATCTTCAAGTGCTCTCCTACATATTCTACCCAATTGTTTCAGCTAAGCAGCAAGAGAAGAAGTTGAATGATGTTTTAATTCTTCCTTACTCTGAATCCCAAAACTATTGTTTCTTTTTTCTGTCTTTTTTTTTACTATAATTTTTTTTTCTATCTTTCAATTGTAATCACAAGTTTTAAACACGAAATATTTTTTTATTATTTGGATTTGAATTTGACCCTATAATATAACTCTGAATCATTTTTCTATACATAATTGGCTTAAAAACCTTTGGTTGTATTATCAATGCATAAATTATGTTGATAATTTAGTTTGCTGACTTTTCTTAGTGTTATACCATTTAAGTTCATTGGTGAAAGTTGTGAAATAAACCTGCTAATTCTTTGTTGTTTTCTTGAGTTATTTTCAGACTTGCTTTTTCTCATATGTAAAAGTTAATTCAATCATATGATAAGTTGATTCTCAACACTTCATCTCACGTGTGGGCTCGGATATTTACAGGAGGCTTACTCACATGGAACATTAATCATACACATAGCTAGATCAATCAAGCTAAAGCTTCAAGTTTCTAATAACTATATTGATTTTTGTTCTGCTTTATCCTACATTCTCAATGCTTTTGTATTGGTGGGATCTCCATTGCCCCTTTGTAAATGTTTGTAATGAGACATTATCAACCCATATTTCTGATGCCATGTCTATCCTCTATGTAAATGAAAAACTACATAAATTGAATTTTTACGACTGTTTTGAGGCTTAAATAGCTTATTTACTACTGTATTGGGTCTTAAAAACTTTTTTTTATTGTTGTTTTGGGCTTGGAAAGTCGTTTTTATCGCTATTTGAGGGCATAAATAACTAATTTTATTCTTGTTTTGAAATGTGAAATAGTTGTTTTACTACCGTTTTGGGCTTAGAAAATTGTTTTTTTGTTGTTATGGGGCTTAAAACTCTCTTTAACTACGCTTTTGTGATATTCCATATTATTTTACATATAAAGTAGCAGTTTTGCTGGTGTTCATATTATTTTTTACTTTTATTCGTACTATTATGAATTTTAGTTCTCAACTTGATATTTTTTTTAGCATTTACTTGATTGGTTATAAGTGTTCACATTATTGTTGTTTCTTTCTATATTTTATTCAATTCACATGAAAAGGGAGCCAATTATTTATAAATAATACAGCAAGTGCTCAATATTCTTTATTTTAATGTTGCAGGTTTGTGATTTTTTATTTGTACATTTGTAAATTTTAGTTTTCAACTTGTTCTTTTTTGTGTATTTGCCTCATTGGTTAAAAGTGTTTACATTGTTTGTTTCTTTAAAAAAAAAAAAAAGAAGCTGTTTTTTATCATTTTGAAAGTGTGGCTGCTGTTTTTGGTCATTTTATATTTTTTTTTGGACTAGAAGTTGTTTGTTTTCTATGTATTAATGTTTTGGGGCTTAAAATTGTTTTTTACTGCTATTTTAGGGCGCAAAAAGTGCTATACTGTTATTTTGGTGCTCAAATAGTTGTTTAACTGTAGTTTTTTGATATTCCATATTATTTTACCTATAAAGTAGTACTTTTGGTGGTGGTTTTGTGAATGAGAAGCTGTTTTTTTAATCATTTTGAAAGTGTGGCTGCTGTTTTTGGTCATTTTTACACTTTTTTTTTACCTCTCTTCTCGCCCTTGTTCTAATTATGGTACTCGCTCCAGATCTCTCTTTTTCTCAACAAGGCAGTGTCAATTAGGAAGCATTTGATAAGGAACAAGAAGGATAAAGGGTTCTCTTTGTTTAGATTTTTACTCATTATATTCAGGTTCATCCCTCTCTTCCTTGTTAATTTATATGGTACTCGCTTCAATGCCTTTGACTATAAGAAGGTGTTAAAGCTATTCTAGGTTTATTTGTTGTGACTTAAAAAGGAAATTATGAAGTTATTATATATTGTGTCATAGCTATCCTGCAGCTATGGTAGCCATGACTATAATTTGCTTACATTTTATGGCCTCATCATAAACAACATTTTTTTTCATGTAAATAGACGAAAGTAAGCAAACAATTCTTCAAGAATGTTTGAAAAAGACTGGGTTCATCTAAATAGGTATGAGAATATTAATAACTAGCTAATTTAGACTTTGGATGAATAATATTACATAATGAAAAAATTAATTTTTTTTTATTTTAGAGCCACTGATGAGTATATGGAAGGAGCATTGAATTTTGTGAAGGATGCAAAAAAACATATAGGAAATGTAACAAAATTTCTGTGTCCTTGTAAGGACTGTAGAAACATGAGTCATCATGCCAGTGACATCGTGCTTGAGCACCTTATCATCAATGGTATGGACCCAACATGCAAGTTTTGGTATTACCATTGCGAACGAACATGCATTGACAATGAATTTAACGGGGCAAACATCTCAAATGTATATAATTGTTACCAGAGTGCGTACATGAGAGAAGGGCACGATGAACCTTGTGAGTCAAGAGTGGATAACGACTTCACCCAAGAGGTTTCAAATGCAGATAGTCCTTTGTATCCAAATTGTCTAAATTTCACAAAGATGTCAGCAGTTGTGACCTTATATAAACTTAAGACTGATAGCGGATGGACAGATAAAAGTTTTACTAGCCTTTTGAATATGTTGCATGACATGCTTCCTCAAGATAATGTCATCCCAAAGTCTACATATGAAGTAAGAAAAATCTTTCAAACTTTGGATCTGGGGTATGATAAAATCCATGCATGTGTGAACGATTGTATCTTGTTTACAAAAGAGAACAAAGATCTAGAAAATTGTCCACGTTGTGCAACTTCTAGATGGAAGAAGGATGTTAAGAGTGGTCGAATAAAGAAAGGCGTGCCTGCTAAATTGCTGAGATATTTTCTAATTATTCCAAGGCTGAAATGAATGTACAAGATAAATGAAATGGCTGAAAATTTACGATGGCATTCTAGCAATGAAAGTGTGGATGGGAAAATGCGTCATCCGGTAGACTCAGTATCATGGCGCACAATCAATGACAAGTGGCCAGAATTTTCAAACGATCCACGTAACTTAAGGCTTGGCCTTTCTACTGATGGTTTTAATCCATTTTCTAACTTGAGCAGTAGGTATAGTTGTTGGCCAGTCTTACTTGTGACATACAACTTACCTCCTTGGTTGTGCATGAAGAAGGAAAACATCATGTTGACGTTGTTGATTCCCGGTCCAAAGCAACCTGGGAATGACATAATAATGTAGTTCGAAGAATAATACCAGATGAGATGGATAATGAAGTAATGGAGAGGGGTTTATCTAACAATGAACAAGTGGATGTCCTGCATCATGAAACAGTACATATTGAGAGTCTTAACATTACCCCAATGTCAAGATCAATCAATCCACTAGATTCCCCCGCTGCACGTACTAGAGCATCAATCCGTAGGCTAGTTAATCAGGGCACACCCAATGTTGTTACACAAGATGAGATAGGAGTAGAAGATAACATAAGTAATAGAAATGCACCTATGGATGCACCTACAGATGCACTTACAGAACAACCGAAAAAGAGGAAAAAAAGAGGACCCACAAAAATGAATGCAATAGGAAATGAGCCCCATGTTAAGATAGAGCTGGTTTTCAATTCATTTGGTCAACTAATTGGGGAGGATTCGGTGAAATTTTCATCATTCATGGGTTCCCTTGTAAGAGAAATTGTGCCTGTGACATTACCTGATTGGAGAAAACTACCAACGAGGTTACATGAAGTGCTATGGAGGTCTATTCAGGTATGTATCGATCATTCTAGTTGTAAAAAGTTTAAGCTTCGTAGTAAATAATGCTTTCATTTTACTTGGAAATGTAATTCACTCATTTTGTAGATGAGGTGCACTAATGCAAATGATGGGTGGCACAAGGACTATATTTTTTAAAAAATGGGAGATTTGTGGAGGCCGGAAAATCTCGTCTTGTTGCAAAAGTTAAGTTGACTTCAAATGAAGATGAACTTGTAAAACTAAAGCCTGACAATATAGACTCTATTGATGATTGGATGGACTTTGTCAAGAACAAGAAGAGTGCAAGATTCTTGGTATGTGAAAACAAATTATATTTTACACATTCATTTATTTGTATGTAAAGTTAACAATTATTAAATATATTATTTACTTTTAACCTTGTAATTTTATAATTTTATGTAGGCAAAAAGTGAAAAGTTTTGGTCTATGAAGAAAAAGAAGCTTCCACATAAATCTAGTCGTAGAGGGTTTGCTCGAATGGCCGAGGACATGGTAATTACACATCATATGGTTAATTATTTTAAATCTATGTAGGTTTTTGGTTTAATCTATATGACTTGTTACTTGTTTTTTCAAGAAAAAAAAGAGTTCAGAACCTTCATCCATCACACGTGTGATGGTATGGAAAAAAGGCCCACATGAAGAAAGATGGAAATCCTGTTAACTCAGAAGCTGCTAAAACTCTGGTATATCCTTCATTCGTTTTTTTAGTTCTGTTGTGTTTTCAATAATTTTATTTTCTTCTGTGTCATGGCTATCCTGCAGTTATGGTAGTCATGATCATTTTTTATTGTTTATGTGTGTCATGGCTATCCTGAAGTTATGGTAGGCATGAATATTGTTTAAGCTATTAAAATGATCCAAAACCATGCATGATATACATTTAGTCCATTATGCTTAAGTGATCCAAAAGCATCCATGTTGTCCATTTAGTCTAGAATGCTAAAAATCATCCAAAAGCATCCATTCTTTGAACAACATAGCATCCATTCTTGAACTCTTAAACCACTCTTAAGCTTTTGAAATGATCTAAAAGCATCCATTCTTAAACTCTTAAACCATTCTTTAACTCTTAAAGTGATCCAAAAGCATCCATGTTGTCCATTTAGTCTAGAATGCTAAAAATCATCTAAAAGCATCCATTCTTTGAACAACATAGCATCCATTCTTGAACTCTTAAACCACTCTTAAGCTTTTGAAATGATCCAAAACCATCCATGCTATCCATTTAGTCCATTATGCTTAGAATGATCTAAAAGCATCCATTCTTAAACTCTTAAACCATTCTTTAACTCTTAAAGTGATCCAAAAGCATCCATGTTGTCCATTTAGTCTAGAATGCTAAAAATCATCCAAAAGCATCCATTCTTTGAACAACATAGCATCCATTCTTTAACTCTTAAACCACTCTTAAGCTTTTGAAATTATCCAAAACCATCCATGCTATCCATTTAGTCCATTATGCTTAGAATGATCTAAAAGCATCCATTCTTAAACTCTTAAACCATTCTTTAACTCTTAAAGTGATCCAAAAGCATCCATGTTGTCCATTTAGTCTAGAATGCTAAAAATCATGCAAAAGCATCCATTCTTTGAACAACATAGCATCCATTCTTTAACTCTTAAACCACTCTTAAGCTTTTGAAATTATCCAAAACCATCCATGCTATCCATTTAGTCCATTATGCTTAGAATGATCTAAAAGCATCCATTCTTTGAAAAGTGAAGCTAAAAACTAAGTTTTTTTTTTGAACTAGTGCTAATTTGCTTGTTCTTTTGCATATGGTGCCTGAAAACAGTCCTTTTTATTTTCTAGGAACTTATTGAGAAAGTTGGTGAGAGTCTGGATAACTCACTTACTAATGTGACCGATGATGCTCTAAGCAAGGTTCTTGGCCCAGATCGTAGTCATGTTAAGGGATTGGGATTTGGGGTGACTCGTTCAAAACTTTCCATGTTATCACAGAAAGAAAGTCGATACGCCGCTATTGAAGATGAATGTCATAAGCTTAGGTCGGATGTGACTGAGATGAAATCAATTATATCATCTTTGTTGAGAAATCAGGGTCATTTAATTCTTTAGCGCGCACGCGCTCTCTCTCTCTCTCTATATGTATATTACTAAAAATCTCTTTCTATCATCTTTAAGTTGATTTATTTTCTTAATTTATAATTATAGGGCCAAACAAGTGATCAAAATTCCAATGCAATCGAAAGTCAACCTATCGTCGATCATACAAAAAATCCTATCATGCCTTCTCCATTGGTAGTGTTATGTTTTTATTTTATGTTATTTTATTTACACATGAGTGTAGAATAAAAATATATATGATCGTTAATACATTTTATATTGTTTTGTTGTAAAGAGCGGTAACAATACTTCAAAGAAGTGTAAATTGGTAGATTGGAGTGGTTCAGGAGAAGTAGTTGCTGAAGGACGGTGGTCTTCAAATGATCCAACCGTACTTGTACATCATGTTCCCCTTGGTCCTCATGTATATAGAGTTTGGGTTGATGTAGTCAAAAAACATGATGCCTTTTTATGGAGGCCTTCTTCGGATATGTCGACTATGGAAGAAGCTATTGGGACTACAATTGCATGGCCAACAGATAAAGTCATTATGGGTAAAAACACCAAATTTTATGACCTTCGTTATGATTTGTATGTAAAATAATATAATAGTTTATTTTACATGACTTGTGATTGTATTTTTTGTAGGTTGATAGAGCGGAGTCTTGATGATCTTGCTTGCTATAGCCTTTTTTGTCGGGGTTTTGTTTACCCTATAGACTTATATGTAATGGATGAATATTTTATTATGTACTAGATGGATCTTTTAGACTTATGTACTGGATGGATGGATCTTGTATTATGTAATACTTCCTATCGACATGTACTACATGGATGAATTTTAATTATGTATGACTTTAACTTATGAAATTTCCGTTAAGTTATAAAAGTTGGGATTTAATAAGTAATTCTTGTGTGTACTAGTTCAAAAAGCTTAGTTTTATACTTTCTTTTATAAATATTCTTGCTACAGGTTTTTTATAGCAAACTTGATAACTTATTGAAAACGCTATAAAATATAAATGGTTATCAAATATAAGAAAATATACAATAGCGTTTTATAATAGCTATCGTAAACATTATAATAGCATTAGTAAAAAGATATGTTATATTGTCATAACAATCAAATTATGCAATATATATAGATACGTTTATAGCGTATATTATAGCATGTATCCAACGCTATCAAATGACTAAGACTTTTAATTACGTGGGCAACCATGACGTGTTCAAAAAGCTATGAAATATAAATCATAGCGTGAATCTGGCGCTATTGTTATATGTTTTTATAGCGGATTCAACAACGCTATGGTATGTTTTCATAAAAATTTATACATGCAATCAAATTGATATTATTATAGCGTATACAATAGCATAAGATTAACGCTATAAAAAGTCTTATACTTTTAATTACGTGGGCAACCACGGCGTTTTGTAAAACGCTATAATATGTAATTCATAGCGTTTTTTAGACGCTATAAAAAGCCTTTTTTGTTGTAGTGATTAAAAAGGTTTCTGAACGATATAAACTACTAAGCCCTAAATTACTAATTCTAAAATTAACTTTAAATACTTAAAATAAAAAAAAATTACCTCAAAAGTAGCGGGACATAATAGTTTTCTTATATCCCAAATATTCAGTTATTTAAAAGTTTTTTTAAAGAGTACTAACTGATATAGAATAAATAAAATAGGAATCGAAAAGTAATAATTAGTGGATAATGACATTCACAAATTATTAAAGATAAGTTCCGTAATTCAGTGATACTAAAGCGTACCTTACTAAATTTAGAAAGACAACATAGAATTACAAGTATTCTATATCACAACAAACAAGTAGTTGTTTAAAGTTTAAGTGGTTAAACCACTTATAAAACTTTATTTCAGTGGGAGCGTCATATTATAAACCAAATCAAACAAAGGGACTTTTGAAAATCCAAGAGAAACTCAATGACTTCAACATCAATTAATAAAGTTAAAAACAATCTAAGCGAAATAAAATTGACGTGAATTTTCAATAATAGAATTAAAAATGGTAAATTATACTTAATATATCATTTTTAAAATAGTAAAGGTAACAAGTGTAAACTTGTCATTATTAAACGAATGAATGTAATGGAGAATTACTTTGTAGTGGGAGCTTAAGAATTTCGAGAATCCTAGAACTAATGTGACTAAAATAAAATTACTAATAAGTATGTTAGTGCACAAAGATAATTAAACTAACTTCAGACAAAAGAAATACATACTAAACACATGAAAAATGTTATTGATAAAATTTTAAAGTGTTTAACATGGCTAAGTAGTTGATAGTCATCCAGCTAGACTGGAATTACAAGTCATATCTCTAAAGATCTAGGACAAGTGGGAGATTGTTAGGAATAGTTACATTTAATAAAGATAATTTGTTTTGAATAAATTAAATAAATAAACTTAAGTTTTTTTTTTATCTATATTGATTCATTGATGATATAAGGAATATATGTATATATTAATATCAAATATTCAAATAGTAAAACCCTAAGTTACATTTATGAAACCACAACTAAGTATGTGAGTCATACGAGAGGATGAGTAACTTAAAATTTCTACATTAAATGAATAACATTTGAGAACCTTAGCTTGTTAACTGTTGATAGCTGTCTATTTTGTATAGATTACAAATGATCTTTTCCGGATCATTCATTGGAGTGACATGAAAATGGAAGTATCATATACAATGATGATTGTATAAGATAGGACCAAGAAATTTGATCAATATCTCAATCATACTGTTTACGAGAAATCATCGAATATCAAACTAAGTTTATCAACAGTGATAAATCTCAATCTTGAGTGAAATGTGCACTACAAAAAAAAGACGAATTACGACCAACAAATTTCGACCAGACGATCGTTTTTAAGGTAAATGCGACCAGAAAAATGACCAAACCTGGCGTGGTAAAAAAGCTAGTCGTCTAGGACATTTGTGCGTCCAAGTGGTCACCAAAATACAACCAAACACGTTTGGTCGCAAAAAAGTCAACATTTGAAAAAACGACTAGACAGTCGCTTAAAATAGCGACCACCTGGTCGTAATTTAAGTTATAGACAAGTGACCAGTTGGTCCATAAAAAAGGTGCCACATGGTCATTTATATTAGTGACCAAATGGTCACCTTCTTAAGTGACCATTTGGTAGTTTGAGCATCAGCCCAAGGCAACCATTGGGTCGTATAATTTGCGACCATCTGGTCGTTTTAGGGTTTATAAATTTCGACCATCTAGTCGTTTTATATTTTATAAAATGCGATCAGATGGTCGCCAATGTAATTAATAATTTAATTAATTTCTAATTTAATTGTTTAAATTAAATTATTTAATTTGTAAATATTATTTTTATTTTATTTTATTTATTTATTTTAATTATTTAATTAAATAATTATTTATTTATTTAATTATTTAAATATTTAATTATTTATTTAAATTAAATAATAAAAAAATGGAATAAAAATAAAAATATATATAAATAAATTTCCAAAAGAATGTACTATACAAGAAAAGAAATCTAAACTACTGCGGAGGAGCAGGGAGTGGTGGAGGAAGCGCTGAAGATGATGAACCGGGATCTCGGGGTCCGAAGAACGCGGCCAATGCAGCTGCGACCTGGGCCTGCACCTAGGCCTTAACATCAACCTGAATCACAGCAACTCGAGCATCAAAGTAGCTGCGCATATCATCCAGCTCGGTGTGCAGCTATTGAACCTCCTCTCGCAGCTATTGCTCAGTCGGAGAAGGACAGTAACTCGTGCTCACTCTGTTGCGCTGAGGCCGAGGTACGTCGGCGTATAGTCGTCTCCCGTACGAGCTGAGCCCAGTAATTGATCCATTAGGCCGAATTCCTCCAATAGCCTCTCTAAGGTCGTCTTGAGTCAGTTGCGACTCTGGTATGGGCAACCGCTGACTCAAAGACTCCTGGATACGTTCCTAAACATTTAAAATTCAGAAAATAAAATAGTTAATATATAAGTTAGAAAAAATTGTAAACAAAAAATAATAATTGAAAAAATTATTAAATACCTGAACTTCTTTCGCCTTCCCGTCGACGATCGTCTCGACCTTCTTCGTGTGAAGAACGAGGTGCAGCTCATCGGGCGGGACAGAGCGACCGTGCTTCGTTTCCTAAAAATATTAGAGATTGAAGAAGAAAAAATAAATTAATAACTAATTGAAAAAATAAAACAAGAAAAAAGTACGTAAAAAAACAAAAAAAAATCTTACCAATCGACGATGGTGCTCGTCGTGGGTCCGGGCCCCGCCTGTGTGTTTAGTGGGATTCTTCGTGTGGTTGGCCTTATTCCTCCTTGACACTTCCTTGCCCTCGGGAGTGTTCAAGCTCGCGATCAGCCGCACTTGGTCCTCCTCGCTCATCAACACGGGTCAGTTTGCTGCTTGCTTTCTACGCGCTCGGTAAATGAGGTCCTTGAATTGATCATGGACATGATTGTCCCATAGGGTGAACAATCTACCGTTCGTGATATCAGGATCGATAACAGGAAACTTGCCCTGAAAAAATTGAAATAAAATTTTTTTAAAGTAATAAAGTAATAAATTTATTTTTAAAAATTTCAAAATTAATTAATTATAAAAATAAATGATGTTTTTTACCTTCCAATTGTCGTACATCCGAAGTTTCTCCGTTGTTGGAATCTTCTTCCAGCGAAGCTCGCTGGGTAGAGGCATGCTCTGGAGGACCTCGCGAAACCGTTTTGAAACGGTTGTATGCTGCTGTACTCTGCAAAAACATAAAAAATATTGTGATATTAGAAACTATTTGTTAAAAAAAGGAAAAACAATTTTTAAAATGTTTAAGGATTTAAAAATTAAGTAATTAAAACAATAAACAAAATTACTTACGTATTCCCTTCAATCCGAGGGTAGAGTCTGCGGCCCGAGGAGGTTGTGTGCCAGAAGTGGATGGTCCCGCTGGATCGAGCTGGGATGCAGACCCTGATGCTCCCGCGGAAGTCGTGGCCTGGGAGTCCTGCGGCAATCGTGGTGTCGCAGGCTGGGTCCAGGGACAGCATCATCAAGAGTGACAGTAACTCCCGCCTCGTAAACTGCGAGGAGGCTGTCCAACTCAAATGTAGTCAGGTCCGCATCAGGGGCAGCGGCAGTAGGCGGCTGAGGAGTCGCGTCGTCAATCTCGTCGTCAGGCTCGTCTGACTGGGGAGGACGTCGTCTGCCCGTCATAATCCTACAACTAAACTAAACTAATTTAATACTAATTAATTAAATAATTAATGAAATAATCTAAATTAAATTAATTAATGAAATAATCTAAATTAAATTGATTAAATAATGTAAATTAAATTAATTAATTAATTAAATTAAACTAACATAAATTAATTAACTAATTTAAACTAAACTAATTAATTAAATAAAATTAAATTAAAATTAGATTAATTGAACTAAAATTAATTAATTAAAGTAAACTAAGTAATGAAGAATTAAGCTATTAGATTAATTAAACTAAAATTAATTAAATTAAAGTAAACTAAGTAATGAAGAATTAAACTAAATTAGATTAATTAAACTAAAATTAATTAAATTAAACTAACATTAATTAATTAAAACTAAAATAAACTAAACGAATTAATTAAATCAAAGTAAATTAAAATTAGATTAATTGAATTAAAATTAATTAATTAATTAAAATTAATTAATTAATTAATTAAAGTAAATTAAGTAGTGAAGAATTCAACTAAATTAGATTAATTGAACTAAAATTAATTAATTAAACTAACATTAATTAATTAAAACTAAATTCAACTAAACAAATTAATTATACTAAAGTAAATTAAAATTAGATTAATTAAACTAAGTAATTAATTAAAGTAAACTAAGTAATGAAGATTTCAACTATTAGATTAATTAAACTAAAATTAATTAAATTTAACTAACATTAATTAATTAAAACTAAATTAAACTAAACTAATTAAATTAAATTAAATTAAAATTAGATTAACTAAACTAAGTAATTAATTCAAGAAAACTAAGTAATGAAGATTTCAACTATTAGATTAATTAAACTAAAATTAATTAAATTTAACTAACATTAAGTAATTAAAACTAAACTAAAGTAAACTAAATAAATTAATTAAACTAAAGTAAATTAAAATTAGATTAATTGAACTAAAATTTATTAATTAATTATGGTAGACTAAAATTAGATTAATTAACCTAAAGTAAACTAAGTACTTAATTAAACTAAATTACATAATTAAACTAAAATTAATTAAATTAAAAAAATTAAACTAAACTAATTAATTAATTAAAGTAAACTAAAATTAGATTCATTAAAATAAAGTAAACTAAGTAATTAATTACACTAAATTAGATTCATTAAACTAAAATTAATTAAATTAACCAAATTAAACTAAACTAATTAATTAAAACTAAAAACTAAAAACTAAAACTAACTAAACTAAATTAAATTTAAACTTAAACTAAAACGAACGAAAAACTAAAAACTAAAACTAACTTAAAACTTAAAATCTATACGAAAACTAACCTTGTAATAGAAACCGAGATTGGAGGTTTAGGGTTTTTAGGTATAGAGGAGGAACGGGGGAAAAATAACGGGGAACGGAACGGGGGAAAGAGAGAAAAGAAAGAAAAAGAGAAAGAAAAAACGGAAAGGGGGGAAAGAAAAATGGTGCTGAGTTTTAAATCAGAATTTGCGACCAACTGGTCGCAAATATGTAATTATGACTAGAAACGAAAGGTCGCGCGTGCTGGGGAAATTACAACCACTTGGTCTCATTTTCACACACATTTGTGACCATCTGGTAGCATTTATTAAAAACGTGACCAGCTGGTCGCAAATTGTGATTATCTACAACAGCTGTCATATCACGCGTCCAATGCAATAATGAAATTCACCGCCAAGGATTGTGACCAGATGGTCGTAATCTTTAAATTCACTGCCATAAATTTCATGAAAATTTAAATTTACCTCTCAGATTTGCGACCAGATGGTCGCACTTATGAAATTAACCGCCAAAAATTTCATGAACATTTTAGATTATCCTTTGAGTTTTGCGACCAACTGGTCGTAATTTAACTTATATTTTTGGAAAAACATAAGTCTACTTTGTCAAATTGCGACCAACGGGTCGCATTTCACTTCTAAATTACTACCATGTGGTCACCTTTTGTGTTAAATTGAGACCATATGGTTGCAAATATTAATACATATATATTTTTTTAACCTTCATTATAGAAATAGTTTTAATAAAACATACACAGTGAATCATAAAGTTACAAAATGTCTCATTCATCATCCTCAGTTTCTTCGGTCGTCGCTTCTTCTTCTTCTATTTCTTCGTCTGATTCATCGTCTCAAAGAAGTCCCTCACATAAAGTCTTCTTCTTCTTCTTCTTCTTCATCAGATTCATCGTCTTGAATAAATTCAGCATCAATGTCACGTGCGTGAGAAGTGGAAGCATTTGTATCATCATCATGCAATGTTATCGTTCCATCGTTCAAAGGACGAACAGTACTTGCATTCAGACCATCGTCGATTGCACGACATCTTATCTCATCTTCTTGAAAAGCACCACCTTCCTCTGCATGGTCGTCTTTCTCGGATAAGTTTTCTTCTACCTGGCGTGGTTTAACTTTACAAACAACTAACCAATATGTCAGATCTTGTCTATTAATTGGATAGTTCAGATAATAAACTTTAATCACTTGTGAAGCTAGGACAAACCTATCTGTGATGCGCATATGCTTAGACTTGTTTACCTCAACGATTTGTAAATGATCAATCTTACAGATTCCGTCTCGTCTGGTTGTCTTAAACCAAGTGCAGTTGAACAGAATAATGCGTTTTAGTGTCGAACTTGCGTATTGAATCTCAAGAATCTCATCGATTACTCCGAAGTAATCGTCTTCGTTTGTGCCGAACACATGACCTTTTATGCAAACACCATTGTTGTTTGTTGCTCTGTTCACTGAATGCTCCTTCGTTTGAAATCTGTAACCGTTACCGACGTATCCAGTATACGACCTTACAATCCGTCCAGGTCCTTTTACCAAAGAAATAATGCGAGGATCATCTACCGGTAATGCAGGGGAGTCAACCTGTAATTGTTCACATACAGTAATGTTAGGAAGATAGTAATTTTTTCAACAAATTACCACGGTTTTTTTTTACAATTAAAAATAACTCACGTATGCACTGAACCAAGAACAAAACTCTTTGTCGATTCCCCTCCTCAGCGGCTGTAAGACTAACTCGTGTGATTCGAATGTATAAGTTTAGAAATAATCTGTATGTTACAAAAATAGTTAGCAAATAGTTTGTAATTGTTTATGCGATGAAATAATGTTAAGTTACTAACTCACTCTATGTAAGGCTCGATCTCTGCGCAGTTGCATAACACGTATGTCTACATTACGTGATACTCAGAATTGGTCAACGACCTACGCACTGATCTTCCAACTGTCATGTCAGGTTTCGTAAAAATCGGTAAGTCATTTATGTTAACACCTTCAAGTAAATTTTCGACAATGTTTCGTTTCGCTGGTTGAAACTACTCTGCAATGTGTTGATCAAAGTAGTATGAACAAAATGTGGTAGTCTCTTGCGTCCGGTAAGCACTACAGATAGATCCTTCTACTCTTGCTTTATTTTCGACCGTCTTTTTCAACCGACGTAAGTACTTGTGGGTAGGTAGAATGTGTAGATAACATTTACATTCGATCACTATACTTTATACGTGTACATTACAAATTAACTGTGCTTACCTTTCAAATGGGTACATCCAACGGTAATGTACCGGACCTCCTAAGAATGCCTCGTATGGAAGATGCTCCATGGAGTAAAAAAAAAAGCCAGGCGGGAACATTCGCTCCAACTTACAAATAATAACAGCGATCTCTGAACTCATTGAAGTGACAGTAGCTTCAGTCAACTTTGTACATGTCAAGTCCCTGAAAAAAAACACTCAACTGTGCAAGCGGCTCCCAATGTCCATTCTCTAGGAACAGTCTGAACGCGACAGGCATCAATCGTTGCATGAATACATGACAGTCGTGGCTTTTCATCCCGAACATAATATGTTTTTGACTGTCTATACACCAACTCAAATTTGAAACGTATCTGTCCGGGAATTTGATGGATTTGATCCACTCAAATAATGTTTTTTTTCATCCGTCGTCAACATGTACTTTGCTTTTGCGTAATTATCATTGTCGTCAGGCTCCAACTCAGGACGGTCACATATCTCCCGTATATCATAACGTGCCTTCAAATTATCCTTTATTTTTCCCGGAACAATCAAAATCGTATTGAAAATGTTGTCGAAGAAATTCTTCTCGATATGCATTACATCCAAATTGTGTCTAATCAATAGATCTTCCCAGTACGGTAGATCCCAAAAAATACTCCATTTCTTCCAACCCGTGTTTTTCCCAGCCACATTGTTTCCACTCTCTACACCGTACACTGTAATCTTCTGCATCCCTATAGCATCTATACCATGAAGAATCTGCCTTCCACTATAGATTGTCGGGGGGGTTTCTTTTCTTACTCGTCGACCCTTTTTCCAGTCACTACCGTTTGAACGAAAAGTATGATTGAACGACAAAAATCGACGGTGACAATCAAACCAACAAGTTTTCTGACCGTTTCTGAGATAAAATGCATCTGTGTCTAGCATGCAATGTGGACATGCGTATTTTCCTGTCGTACTCCATCCTTTAAGAGGACGAGATTGAGGTTCACACAATTAACTACTGACTAAGTAAAGCAATAACAAAAACTAAACACATACTCAAAAATATATATGAAAGCAATTAAAGATCAACATACCTGACAACATTGAATACGCAGGAAAGTCACTGATCGTCCAGATTAACGCGGTGCGCATCAAGAAATTTTGTTTCTTCGAAATGTCGTTGTAACGTCCCGTTATTTTGAAGTGAATTTTTTTTTATTATTTATTTAATGTTATTTATTTATTTCAAATTAAGTATTTAGATTAATTTTTTTTTTTTTTTTTGTAATTTCAATTTAGTAGTTAATTTCGCTCGAAATACTTTTTAATCGTTTTAATACTTTAAATTCATTTCGGTGACTTTAATAATTATTAATAGGCCAATTAATAATTATTAATCACCTTTAGATTTATTTAAGAGCATCGGGTTTCGATTCGTAAGTCAAAAGTCATAAAAGGATGCAACCGTCATTTCCAATTTCTTAAAATATCTAAACACTATTCCCTATTCTTCTTTAAATAACCATTGACCATCATTGACCAAGAAAACCTCTCATTTTGCTCCTCAAGGCCGAGAGTTCAAAGGGGGGGAAGAGAATTTTTGGGTTTTTGCTCGTTTCTCGGTGGATCGACTCGATTTCGGTTGCATCGGAAAGCCCTCGGGTCTAGAATTCTTTTCCACCTAAACATCGTTCCTTTCTCTTGAGATCCATGGAGTTCTCGGTAAGTAAAGTTTCAAACCCTAAGCTCCAAATAGTGTTTTAATGGAGTTTTCTTTCGATTTCTTGCCGTGAAACTCGGTGTTTGTAAATACGGGAGTAGTTTTAAGAGTTTTTGGAAACTTTCCCATAACCCTAAAACCGAGTTTCAGTCGAAACCCTTCCCGTTTGAAATTTACCTTTTGGGAATTGAATATGGGTTATAAATTAGTGAATTAATGTTTATTGAAATTAAATTCGGGAAATCGTTTATTGTTCAAAACCCGAATCATCGATACCCATTGAAATCAGAACTTCGAAATTGCTTAAAACCAACTCGAAACACCTCTAAAGTACCTAAAAGCCGGAAAACCAAACCTGAGACTCACTTTTCATGGGGGGCCGAGAGCCTCATAGTGGGATTTATGGGGTTGTTCGTTGTTTTGAGCTTTTAGTTGTTAATTGATCGATGTATGTCAATTTATTAATTGTTAGATGTAATTAATTGTAGGTGTTTCTGATCATTGTTTGATCGTGCTTGTAGAAACTTGGAGCGAAATCTTATTTGGCAAAGGTGAGAATAGTTAGGATTTAAAGTAACTATAGAAAGCAAATAAGTATAATGGTTTGTAGAATTGAAGCTAAGACTAGAAACCGAATCTAAGTTTAGAGGGATGTGAGTTAGTGCCCTTAGGATTAGGAGTTAATCCTTTAAGTGAGAACTTAGGAGTTCTCAAGGAAAGTATTGAATCTTAGAGATTCTAAGTTAGATTCGTTTCGAAGCTTAGGTTGGATCATTGGAAGTTAAAAGATCCAAACTTTTATATCGAACGATTAATGGAACCTCAGATTATATTGGAAGTTTAGAATCCTGGAAGGTATAGGTTAATCGTTTAAGTTATGATTATACTTTTATTAATGTAGCGGAGTTCGATTTACATATCGTTCGTCCGAAATGCTTATCTATTTTACTTTATGTCATTTACTTTATATCTTTTACTTTATGCCCCTTTACTTTATGCTTGCATCAACTACTTTAATTCCGCACTTTATCTATTTACTTTTACAAGGATATGCAAGCATATGCATATCATATTGCATCATACCATTCTCGCACCATTCATGAAAAAGAAATGAAAGTGAGAAAGAAATGAAGGGGAGAATGTTGGAGCCTACGGGTAATGTCCGCATCACCTTCAAAAAAAGAAACGAAAGTGAAAAAGAAATGAAAGTGAAAAAGAAAGAAAGTGAAAGAGAAAAGAAGGAAGATTGATGAACCCTACGTGGAGTTCACATCACCTTCAGAGAAAAGAAAGAATGTGAAAGAAAAGAAGTTGAATGGTAGCCTACGGGATGTACGCATTACTTCTTCATGCATAGGGAGTTGAATGGTGGCCTACGAGATGTACGCATTACTTCCTCATGCATAAGGTTGAATGGGAGCCTACGGGATGTCCGCATTACCTTCATTCACGCACAAAAGGGAAAATGCGAAGTCCTACGGGATGCTCTCATGCATTCATGTTTATGATATATGAAAGAGAGAATCGAGAAGTAGTATGATGTGCAAAGTATATTTACTTTTCTTACTTATGTCATAACAATGTTGATGGATGAGTATTGACTATGATTATTAGTAATATCATCCTTAGAAAGTATAAAACAAAATTACCTAAAGTTTAGAGAACTTTAGGATTGATTGTGTCAGATTAATTGGACACAAATCAGAATACGAGTTTGAGGTCTATCTTTACTTTTTATGCTTATTATTCTCACTGGGCTTAAGTTGTTAGCTCATGATATTACAAAAATTTCAGGTAATGCCCTGGCTAGAGGTCGAGGGAGAGGAGATGGTGCTACGTGATCAAAGGATGATGATTTCGAGATGGACTAAGTGTTATGTAAAAAAAATCCATGTACATGGTTTTGTGAACTTTATATAATTTTGGAGTTGTATATTTGTAAATGGCTCTTAAGAGCTATTGTCTTTTCTTTTATGATTATAAATCATTTTGAACTCCTGATAGGAACTTAATGTTCCTTGTGTTTTTAGATGTTTGAATTTAAGATGTAAACAGGTTTTTGGCTAGCCTATTTTCAAACATAATCACGCCAATTTTTATTAAAATAAAAGACTTCCGCTGTGTTTTCTAATTTAATTTATTTAAAAGTGACGGGTCATCACAGTCGTATGTCATAACACCCTCAGTCCACAACCTTTTCAACTCTGCAATAAGTGGTTGCAAATACACATCCAGTTTCTGTTTTGGACATTTCAGCCTAGATACGATCACTGTTAGAAAAATCACAGGGTCTCGCATGCACATCGAAGGAGGCATGTTATACGGGGTTACCATGACTGGCCAAACTGAATATTGTGCCCCGGATTCCCTGAACGGGTTAAAGCCATCCGTGCAAAGCCCAATCTAACGTTTCTTGGATCTTGTGCAAAATCAGGATGACAATTATTTAAATGCTTCCATGCCGCAGTATCTGAGGGATGTCTCATAACACCTTCATCCTGTGAATGCTCGTGATGCCATCTCATGTGCGAAGCTGTCACATCCGATGCTTACAACCGTTGTAGACGTGGGGTCAGCGGTAAATAGAACATGCGGGCGTACGGAATGAGGCTACGTTTCCCTTGTTTATATCTTGGAAGAAAACAGAATTTACAGTGATGCAGGTCCTCATCCACATCCTAGTAAATCATGCATCTGTTTCGACACGAATCTATTTTCTCCACGGGTAGTCCAAGTCCTTCTACTAGCTTTTTCGTGTCGTACAAACTGTTGAGCATAATATTTTCTTCTGGAGTGCATCGACGAAACCACGATGCAATCGAATCAAATCCTCTACCAGGTATGTTGTACTGTGCCTTTATATTTAAAAGTTTTGTAGCAGCAAGTTGACTTACCTCACACCCATCGTACAATGGTCGGCTGGCTGTCTTTAGCATCTCATGCATCTTAAGTGCTTCCGGATTCATTTCCTCTTCAACAACCCATTCATCTGCGTCTACGTTTAAACTTTCACGGAAATTTTCATTGCCCTCATACCCCGCACCATCAAGTATCATTTGCTGCCTCTGACTATACTGTTGTTCATCATTTCGTTCTTCGGCAACGACCTCTACATTTGAGCTGCTACCTTCGTATCGTCTCAATTCCTATAACGCAGCGTCAAACATTTCCTTTGTTTCCCCCTGAAACACCCAGTGATAATAATTCTGCACAAATCCCCGACTATAAAGATGAACCTTCAAATCTGTAACCGGTATGATTCTCCTATTGTCGTATTTCCTGCATGGGCAACATAGCTTTCCACCATACTTTTCATAATAGACAGTTGTCATGCAAAACTAAACAAACTGTTCAACCCTGGCCACGAACTCATCGTTCAAATACCCGTCTATCAAACGAACATACATCCACTCTTTTATTTTCTTTTTTTTTAATGCTAACAAACAATGGGAGGAGGGGATTTTATAATGGACTCCTCTGCTCATTTGCGACCAGATGGTCGTATTTTTGCTACCAAATAGTCGTATTTTCCCGTCATTTTCCTCACTACCCCGGGTCACATCAAGTCACAACATTTACGACCACATGGTCACTTATTTTGGTGACCACTTGGCAGCTTTTCTTGCACCAAATTGTTTATCTACCACTGGTCACTTAAAATCACAACATTTGCGACCATCTGGTCACTTCACAATGTGACCACTTGGTAGCTTATTTCCCGCCAAATTTTTAAGCTACCACTGGTCACTAAAGGTCACCAAAAGTGCGACCATCTGGTGACTTCAAAATGTGACCACATGGTAGCTTATTTCTCGCCAAATGTTTAAGCTACCACTTGTCACTAAAGTCACCAAAATTGCGACCATATAGTCACTTTGAATTGTGACCACTTGGTAGCCTTTCTCTTGCCAAATTTACGCTCCTTTTTTTGCTACTAAATGATAGCCTATGTCACAAAATTACGACCACATGGTCGTAATTTTGTAGTGACCATATGGTCACTTTCTTCACGCCAAAAATTCGCGCCATTTTTTATGACTAATTCTTTACTTGGTCGCGATTTTGGTCGCAAAAAAGTGACCATATGGTCGTTTTAAGTCAAACTTCATATTTACTACCAGAGTGGTCACCAAAAAAAACTACCCAATACCTTTGGTCGCAAATATATGGTCACAATTTAACTGTTTTTTTTGTAGTGGTAGACTCCTCTTCATGTAATTATGTTCTTTGCGTCACATGGTTGAGAGTGTGAGAGCGATCTTCATGAACGCTTAAAACACTCCAATTTTAGAAACATAACAATATAGTAGCTGGTAACACATTTACACGAGATGAAATTCAAAACTTTCTGAAAAATGACGGTATTAATGTGATACCTAATCATTTTAAAAACTTTAGGAAACTCCTATGACGTATTGATTCAATACATGAATAAGTGGCGTCGCAACTTCTATTGAGCACATAAATGTTTATCTCTAGTTTGACTACAAATAATGTTCATTGGAGAATCAGTGGGAACACAAGGATAAAACAGTGATTACAGGGGCAAAACTGTAAATTTAATCCATATGTAATTATGAGTTTTCCATGTGAAGGATATATCACAGACATAAATAAGATAAACTAAATGGGCATAACTCATATATAGTTAGGGAGTTCAGCTATAAATCTATAATGGAATCATTAACTTAGTCTATCGGGTCCTTATAATAGCACAAATATCGTAGTCTCAAAATCAAGTCATTAATATGAATATTGAAGAAATAAACAATTTAAGTAACTTAAGTTACTTAAATAGGCAATATTAATTATTTAAATATTGAGTATATTTTAATGGTAATTAATATAAACATTATTAATTGTTTCAATAATGAGTTTATTTAAACAGTATTTTAATAATGAAATGTTATTAATTAAACATTATAAATTGTTTAAATATTGAGTAAATCTAAATGGTAATTCATAATTGAAATACTATTAGCTGGTAATTATTAATTGTTTAAATAATTAATTTATTTAAATGGAAATTAATAATAAAATATTAGAACTTAGTATTATTAATTAATTAAATAATGTGTTTATTTAAGGAAAATAAATAATGAATATTATTTAAATATAAATTAATAATTAAATATTACTTGATAATATTTAATTGGGAGAAAATGTTAATATTACAAATTATTTAAATAAGTATTTTATTTAACTAGTAATTAATAAATAAATTAATGTTAATACTAATAATTAATTAAATTGGACTTATTTAATGTAAGAAAGAATTTCTAACCCATATATTGGATTAGTGAACCCAATTGAAAATGACCCAAATAATTAATTAAATAAATTAACTTTATTAACTAACTTACATAAAGAATTTTGGTCATACAATTATATTAGGAAGATAATTGTTTGAATTATATTCTAAAAATATTTACATAGATTATATTTACTCAAGAAAAATCTTATTTTCTATTTATATAAGCTATTTTTGGCCAAAAGAGATAAAGGAGAGAGAAAAATCTTTTTCTTTTATATTTTACTTCATGGAATTTTCTTAATTTGATTAGATATTCCGTTAACCTATAAATAGGAGACTTGGGTTATTAATAAATAATAACAGTTCAATTATTTAAAAATTGAAAATCTCTCTTCTCTCTTCTCCATCATATTGCCCATTTTGCCTTCTAAATAGGAAGAAAAATTCTTCTTCCTAATTTCTTCTAAAATTTGATCCAACCATTGGGTTTTGTTTGTTCGATTTAGATATAGCGTAGAATATTCGTTGATAAAGGAACCCTCCAATGGATTCTCCATATTTACTCAATGTAAGTAAAAACTTTTAATTTTCAAAAAACTAACATGAATCTACATGTTTTTCTATACAATTTTGCACGATATTAAAGTAAATCTGACTCTTCCATGTTAATTAATTAGAACCTACTTATGTTGCGTTAACTCTGTAACATCCCTTCACATTGGCTATAATCATTAACTACACTTTGATCCTTCACAACAACTTTGTATTCATGGCTAGGTAATTTACCGATTTAACCTCCATGATACATCTTGTTCCTTAAGCGCAACTGATTCTCTAATGAACAACCTTATATAATCTCCATTATGCGTTTGCATTAGTTCCTTGATCAGAGGAATATGGGGCCCAGTGTTCATGCCTTGAATCAGTCCATAAGAGAACTGCTTATCTATTTTCCTTATAAGGAAAAGAGTGAATTCCAATCTTGTGTAACTACGTTCCCAGCTATAAGCAAGATGAAATCCCCAAAGTGGGAGTCATATTGAGTGAACTATATCAAGCCCCTCTCACCTATACAAATCAATGGTTCGTCTCTTGCAAATAGGAGTTCTTAATTCACTCAGGATTAAGATCAATTGCACATGAACAACCGATTAATATAAAAGTGTATTTCTGAATGGTTTGGCCAGAAGACAATAAGTGCATCTTAGTCTAGTCTACTACAATCTACATTGTAGCAACACCCCACTCACATGTCTCTACATGGGTGATCCAGATAAGATCATTTGTACGAATTTACAAGTGGGCTGTGTTAGTGGTGTTACAAAAAATAAGGCACCTAACCTTTATTCATAATACCACAGACCTTTTGAGTTACAACTTAAGTGAATCTTCTTGCATCTAACGTTCGTTTATAAGTTATCATAAGTAACTCTGCATCTTATGATGGATAAAATTTATTATTAACAATAAGTGAAAATTTAAATGTTGCTAAGTAAATAATTCTTTATTTATTTATAGTCTCAAAGGATTATATAAGATTTAGGGCAGAAACCCCAACACAAACGGCTTCAGCGAGTTAACTTCAAGCAATTCAAAAACCTAGTTTACATGTGCCTTCGTCAAGCCTATCATGATTCTAACCTTTCAATTCAATCTAACTCCTATGTTTGGGTGAACTTGGATTAGAAATATCGTTTATTAGCTCAGTTTTATTCATCTTTTAGGGGTAAATATATATGTCTATACATCTACTCTTAAAAATTCAAAGAATAATTAATCCCCTATCATTCAAGTAATTTCCATCTATTTTTAACCTTTCAGAATTAAAATTAAATTATTTTCTTCACAATTATTAGCTAGGAAAAAGCAAGGAATTAAGGATTCAGAAGGAACTATAAAAGAAAGCATAAAGAGAAGAGGAAAAAATCCAAATCCAAGTTCCAATGGTTGAAGATGAAAATAAAAACTTTTCTTCTATTTCATGGCTGCTACATCTTTCTCTTTCACATTCACATTTTTTCCTTCAGTGAAATATAGGGTTTTTCTTTATTTTATCTTTTTATGGCTGATTTTCCTTTAATATTAGAATTGAGGTTCATTAAAACTATCCATAAATGACTCTAAGATGGATTCCAAGGCTAACCCAATGATTTTCTCACGTGGATATGCTTAAACGGGCCCAAAAAGTTGATTTTTTGCGCTAAAAATCGTGAGTGTTGTTTTTCCATTTAATGATTATGTTGCTCTATTTTAATGCATCATTTTTTGTAGAGCAATTTAGGCTTGGGCAGAATGTTGCAGCATTTTTCTGAAAATTGCTTCCTTTTTTTTTTCTCCTACATAATATTAATAATTTATCAAGACTTTTCTTTCACTCAAAATAAATAGGATTAAAATAAAGAAAGCTCAAAACAAGTTCAAATACTCTTTACAATGTCAAATATTAAAGTTTTTTCAAAATATGCTTAATTAAAGGATGAATGTGACATAAGCTCAAAGTGTGTGCATTGTAATCAAATATCAATCAAATATTCATATAATTGACATTAAATTAGGACTAAATAACTCTATTTTATAGAGTTGTTAGTAGGCTACTTATATTTTTTCTAGAATTGCTTTTCGATTTTGCTTGATACAAACACTGAGACATCACCCCTTTTTATAGTAGTGGCACATTTTTAAACAATGGTTAGGATTAAGCCACCACAATTATAATGTAATGGCTATACATGACTATCTAATTACAATCCTATCACATTATTCTAGATATTTATATAAGCTACTTTACATAAGGTAACCTTCTAGAGAGTTCTTCTCTAGAACATGCTTATACTTTTCATAACTATGTTTATAGAAACTTCTTCTATAAGACATTTCTAATACTTTTCTAGAACTTGGGCTCAGAAAACTAAGCCCAAAACCTTACTTATCCCAAATCAAGCTTATATTTCAATATCTTTCTTTAAACTTGATATGTCACTCCAATCAAACTTCTCAATTTCACAAAGTTTTCATACTTGAGAGGCTTGGTGAATATATGAGTTGTTTGATCTTGATTCTTCACATATTCAAGTTCCACATCATTCTTTACAATACACTCTCAAATGTAATGATAACGCGTATCAATGTATTTGCTTCGATCATGGAAGGAAGGATTATTGGCCAAGGCTATTACTGACTTATTGTCCCGCAAATCTTGGTTGGCTCGTCTAGTGAAAATATCAACTCCTTTAATTAATTTTGAAGCCAAATTTCATGATAGACACATGAAGTAGCAGCTACATATTCAGCTTCACATGTAGAAAGAGTGACGATTGGTTGCTTCTTTGACATCCAATTGAAGGTAGTGTCTCCTATGTAGAACACAAAGTCACTTGTGCTCTTACGATTATCTATCTCTCCACTCTAATTGCTATCATTATATCCAACTATCTTATAATTGTCATAAAGCCAAAGTTTTTCATACTTTGAAGATAGCAAAGAACTCTCTTTTTTATCTCCAAATGAGTTGTTCTTGTATTCTTCATGAACTAGCCAACAACTTCAACTACATATAGAATATACAGTCTTATGCATGCCAAATATCTCAAACTTCCAATCAAACTCTTATAGAGTATAGAATCCACTCTTTCTCCTTCCTCATGCTTTAATAGCTTGATTCCATATTCCATTGGAGTGTTAAATGGAGTAGAGTTATTCATCTTGAATTTCTTAAGTACCTCTTTAGCATAACCTTCTTGAGTTATTAGGATACCTTCGCCTTCTTGCTTAACTTCAATACTAAGGTAGTAAGACATAAGTCTAATATCTATCATCTTGAACTCCTTCATCATCTCTTTCTTAAACATATTGAAAATGATTGAATTGATACATGTGAATATGTAATGACCCGACCCTAAAGTAGGTCGAGAACGTGAGTACTTTCAGCGAAAGCGTAATTGAACCCAAACTTTAAACGAAAGTCAAAAGTTATTTGGAAAATTTCAAGTGAATATGTTTTAAAACCTTAATCATAGAAAAGAATCATACAATTTATTATCCCTGTTAAACAGTTCAGACCGAAGTCCTGATACGCCACAAGGGGTACGCATCCCATCACACAATCCTAATAAAAGTAGATGCAATCATTGGGTACATTACCCCGATTTTTATAAACTACTAAGCATTCGTAAATTCATCATATTAAATGCTTGTAAGAATCTTTACCTTAAACAAAAGAGGCACTACAAGAAACTGACTTTTTGCCGGCGAACCTTTGCTGGCGAATTGTAATTCGCCGGTATATATTACTTTAAACCAACAAAATTTGGAATTTCGCTGGAAAATAGAAAAATTTTAAAGCAAAGCCGGCGAAATTTGGAATTTCGCCGGCTTAGCTTTACAATATGCCTTTTATCAATATTTATTTTATTTTTTTTATAAAATCACAAAGCCAGCAAAATTCGCTAGCTTTGTGACTTAAATGAGACCCGCGTCTTTTAAACGAGATGCGTGTCTCGTGGGGGCAAAGCCAGTGAAATGAATTTCGCTGGCCTTGCACCTGGGATTAAATCCCAGGGAACTCGCGACCTCCCTCTCCCTTTTGTTCTTTATTACAGATCTGGTCCCCTTTTCTCTCCCTCTCCCTCTCTTCGGTGGTCAGCAGCGGCAGGGACATTTCCGGCGAGATCTCTTACGATTTCCAGTTAGTTTTCTTCCAATTTTCTTCCTATATTTCATTTTAGGATAGTATTATATAGGTTAGGGTTATTTTTTTGAAGTTTTCTCTCCAATTTCAAAAGTTAGGGCTTGAATTTTTTTTTTTAGTTTTTGTAATTTTTAGCTAAATGTATGATTACAAAGAATAATTAGTGTTCAAATGATTAAAATTTCATTGTATTGATGTGTTTATTTTGAGTTATTCATTTTCCATAGTTGTTCAAGTTGATAGTTTTGAACATAAATGTTCTATTTGTTTTAATTCCATGACATTTATGCTATCTTTGAGAGTTCAATATTGTTGATCAATTCATTGTATTACATGTTCTTTATTTTGTGTTTTTTCATTGTTATGATTAACCATAATGTTTGTTTATTTATATTTGGCATTTGTAGTTGAAGAAACTAAGTATATTTGGGCAAACAATGAACATGGCGAGCAATGATAGGTAAATTTTCAAGTAATCATTAGACCTAAATATAATAGACTATTATATTATGTTTGTTATTTCTATATAGATAATTTAGAATTGTTATATTATACTTGTTTTACTTTAATTCATTGTTCATGCATAACCCTTGTGTGTGGCTAACCTGCAGCAAAGTTAGCCACAAATAATTTGTTATACTTTATTTCATTATTCATGCATAAACCTTGAGTGTGGCTAACCTGCAGCAAAGTTAGCCACAAATAATTTGTTATACCTTATTTCATTGTTCATGCATAAAGTTAGTAACAAATAAACTTCTACACTATTATTTTTAAGAATCTCTTTTCTTATCTATCCTAGTCATAGTTTAGATTTATAGTTTATTATGCCATGTTAATTAAGTAGCATACCTAACTTTATTACCTCCTCGGTTATGGATCGGGAGTTAGATAGTACTTAGAGACAGATTTTGTTCGGAATACGTTAAGGGGATTAAGTTTTTTTGGAGGTAGCGAGGACCGTTGTCAATGAAAATGGGAGGGTTTGTTGTCCTTGTATGAAATGTGTAAACACTGTATTTGGGAAAATTGATAGCATAGAGAGACATCTCTATAGTAATGGAATGTCTCTGACATACGCTCGGTGGGTATTGCATGGAGAGCAAGCAGATGTTAGGGGGTGCACGAGCTATGTCGGAAGTACATCACACGCTGATGAGAATTTAGGGGGACATTCGGATGATGGGAGAGTAATTGAAATGTATGAAGTTATTCAGGATATACGAGGTCCTTTATATGAGAATCTTGAGAATGATAGTTTCACAAACAATGATTTCTCACAGTTATTAGGTGAAGCTGGAAAAGAATTATACCCTGGTTACACAAGGTTTTCTGCTCTAAATTTTTTGGTGAAACTGATGCATATAAAAGTATTGAACAAATGGAGCAACAAGTCTTTTGATATGCTTCTCAAACTATTGAAAGTGGCATTGCCACTTGACTCTGTATTACCGGGGTCCTATTACTCTAGTAAAAAGATGCTCAGTGGATTGGGTTTAGGTTATGAAAAAATTCATGCATGCAAGTATGATTGTGTATTGTATAGGAAAGAGTTTGCTAATTGTGAGCATTGTTCGGTGTGTGGAGAATCAATCTATAAAGAGGTGTTTTGTGAGAAGAGTAAAAAAGTTCCTCATAAAGTATTGCGTCACTTCCCAATTAAGCCTAGGTTGCAACGTATATTTGCTTCTAAACACACGACATCTGATATGCAATGGCATAAAGATAAGAGAAAGGAAACAAATGGTGTGCTTCGCCATCCATCAGATGCATAAGGATGGAAAATTTTTGACCAAATATATCCATGGTTTGCATTTGATCCAAGAAACGTGCGTTTGGCTCTAGCGTCAGATGGTTTTAATCCTTCCAGTAACATGAGTACATCTTACAGCATGTGGTCGGTGATGTTAATTCCGTACAACTTACCTCCTTGGAAGTGTATGAAAGAATCTAGTTTCTTTATGTCATTGCTTATCCCCGGTCCGAAATCACCCGGTCAAGATATTGATGTGTTTTTGGAGCCTTTTATTGAGTTTTACGAGTTGTGGAATGAGGGGACTAGAACATTTGATAGTTCAAAATTTGAATACTTTCAAATGCATGCTGCACTTTTGTGGACGATTAATGACTTTCCAGCATATGGTGATTTGTCAGGATGGAGCACTAAAGGATATAAGGCATGTCCTTTATGCCTAGATGATACATCGTCACGAGGGTTGCGAAGTAAAATTTGTTATATGGGTCATCGACAATATCTACCATTAGATCATGTAATGCGTAGAAGTAAGTTGCATGATGGTTTCCAGGAGTTATGCGATCAACCTAGGGTTAAGACTGGTTCTGAGATACTATTTGAAGCTAGTAGTTTACAGTTTGTTAGACCAGGGAAGAATCCTATCAACGTTGACAAAAAACGAAAACAGCCTAAAAATAACCATAATTGGAAGAAGCTGAGTATATTTTTTTCTCTCTCATACTGGTCATCCCTACTTTTACGCCACAAGTTAGATATCATGCATATCGAAAAGAATGTTTCTGATAACTTGATAGGGACATTATTTTCGATAGATGGGAAAAACAAAGATACTTTAAAGGCACGGTTAGATTTACAAGATTTGAAAATAAGGAAAGAGTTGCACGTATGCAAGGTCGGTAACAAGTTTATAAAACCTTTGGCATCTTTTACCTTGTCTTCAAAAGAAAGAGTTCAAGCATGTAAATTTTTGAAAGGTGTCAGATTCCCTGATGGTTTTGCATCAAAAATATCTCGTTGCATCAATGTGGAATCTGGAAAATTATCTGGACGTAAGAGTCACGATTCACATGTTCTATTGCAACGTCTCTTACCACTAGTTGTTCGGTGTTTTGTGGACAAGAACATAGATCGTGTTATTACTGAGTTTAGTAATTTTCCCGTTCTTTGTGTTCGAAAGTTATTCGGGTAGAAGAACTGGATAGGTTAGACAGAGACATTGTCACTATCTTATGCAAACTTGAACGAAGTCTTAGAACCTTAAAACAATATGTCAGGAATAATTCCCGACCAGAAAGATCTATTGCTGAGGCACATGTGTTAAACGAGTCAATCAGTTTTTATTCAATGTATTTGGAAAAGATTGAGACAATGTATAATAGGGTTGACAGAAACGATGATAGAGCATCACTCATTCGTGCAAATCGGGGTGTTTCTGTTTTTAGACTTTAAGCCAGTCCATTTGGAAGATCTGTATTTCGACAACTTTCACGAGATGAAATGAACAAGGTACACTGGTACACATTAAACAACTGTGACGAAATTGAACCATTTATTCAGTGCGTATTCTTCAAACCTAATTTGATATTTTGAAAAATCTATGAATATGTACGGTTTACGAAATTGATTATCTTTCTACAATAGGAAACATTTTGATATTCTTCAAACGGAAAGATCAAACATAAATATATACACACGTCAAAAGAGACAATTTCCAGGATGGTTCAAAACTCATGTAAGAAAGTTTTTTGCAATAATATTATATATCTATATGTTATAAATTTATCCTAATCATATGAGTATGTCATAGGCCGGAGAACTACGCAGTGCCGGCAAAATTAGTGAGGATTTGTTTGCACTTTCACTAGGACCTGATAATCGAGCTCATTCTTATAGTGGATGTTGTGTGAAAGGATTGCGCTTTCACACATTAGACCGTTCAAGTGCTCATATAACTAGCAGTTGTGGTGTTTCAGTTCCAGGGGAGCACGACACAGGTTTTATAACATTTTATGGATTGCTAAGTGAAGTTTTAACATATACATATGTAGGGCGAAATGAAGTTATTATATTCAATTGTGAATGGATAGACACATCCTCCAATAGAGTCCATAATGACTTAGGATGCATTTCTATTAATCTATCTCGTCAGTGGTATGTCAACGAACCCTTTATTCTTGCCAACCAAGCTCAACACGTGTTATAGTTGGAAGACATCAAGTATGGTGATGAATGGCGAGTGGTTCAACCTTTGAAACCAAAAAGAGTTTGGAACGTTCCAGAAGTGGATAGTAATAAAGAGAATGAAGAATATGATATAAATATTGAACCTCTTGAGACGGAAGTGGTTGATATTACAGACGATGTCACAATTTTGAGAAATGACGTACCACCTGAGTTGATTAATGTTGAAGTTATGGACCGAGCAATTGGTAATACTAGTTGTAGAGATGATGAGTTAATTGATGATTGTGACGACCCGACACTTTTAAATAATTTAAATTAGAAAACACAGCGGAAGTCTTTATATTTTAAGAAAAATGGCGTGGTTATGTTTGAAAATTTGCTGGTCAAAACCTGTTTACATCTTAATTTCAAAATCTAAAATACACAAGGAACATAAAGTTCCTATCCAGGAGTTCAAAATGATCATAAACATTAAAGTAAAGACAAAAGCTCTTAAGAGCCATTTACAAATATACAACTCCAAAATTATATAAAATTCACAAAACCATGTACATGGATTTTTACATAACACCTAGTCCATCTTGAAATCATCATCATCTCGATCAAGCGCGCACCAGCTCCTCTTCCACGATCCCAAACATTACCTGAAATGTTTGTAATATCATGAGCTAACAAACTAAGCCCAGTGAGAATAATAAGAATAAAAAGTAAAGATAGACCTCAAACTCGCATTTCGATTTGTGTCCAATTAATCTGACACAATTCACTCCTAAAATTCTCCAAACTCTAGGTAATTTCATTCTAAACTTTCCAAAGGATGATATTACTAACACTCGTAGTCAATCCTCATCCATTAACTTGTTATGACATAAAATAAGAAAAATAAATAACTTTGCATAGAATATAACATCTCGATTCTCTTTTTCATTAATCATAAACATGAATGCATGAGAGTATCCTGTAGGATTCGCATACGCCCTTATGCATGAAGAAGGTAATGTGGTCTATCCCGTAGGATCCATCATTCTCCCTCCTTTTCTTTCTCACTTTCTTTTCTTTTTCTATGAAGGTGATGCGGACACTACCCGTAGGCTCCAACATTCTTCCCCCTTCATTTTCTTTCTCACTTTCTTTTCTTTTTCTGAAGGTGATGCGGACACTACCCGTAGGCTCCAACATTCTTCCCCCTTTTTTTCTTTCTCACTTTCTTTTCCATGATGCGAGATGTTATGGTGCAATATGATATGTTTTGGAGTAAATAAATAAAATGCGGAATTAAAGTAGCCGATACAAACATAAAGTAAAAGGCATAAAATAAAGGACATAAAGTAAATAATATGAAACTCCGGACGAACGATATATCAATCGAACTCCGCTAACAATAATAATAAAAGTGAAATCATAACTTAAGCGACTAACCTACACCTTCATGGATTATAACTTCCGACATAACCCGAGGTTCTATTAACCGTTCTATATAGAAGTTTGGATCTTCTAACCTCCAATGATCCATCTTAAGCTTCGAAATGAATCTAACTTAGAACTTTCTAAGGTTCAATGCTTTCCCCGAGAACTCCTAAGTTCTCACTTAAAGAACTAGCTCCTAATCCTAGGGTACTAGCTCATTTCCCTCTATTCTTAGATTTGGTTTCTAGTCTTAGTTTCAAATGCTACAAACCATCATACTCATTCGCTTTCTATAGTTACTTTAAGTCCTAATTATTCTCACCTTTGCAAAAGAAGATTTCGTTCCAAACCTTCAATAACTCGATCAATGAAAGGTTCAAAAACACCTACAATTAGAATTATATCTACAATTAATAAATAAACATACATCGATCAAATAACATCTAAAAGCTCAAAACAACGAACAACCTCATAAACCCCACTATGAGGCTCTCGGCCCTCCCATGAAAAGTGGGTCTCGGGTTTGGTTTTCCTGCTTTTAGGTACTTTAGAGGTGTTTCAAGTTGGTTTCAAACAAATTCGATATTCCCGATTTCAATGGGTATCGATAATTAGGATTTTTGAACATTATGCCCTTTCCCGAATTGAATTTAAATAAACATTATTTTACTAATTTAAAACCCATAATCAAACCCAAAAAGGTAAATTTCAAACGGGAAGGGTTTCGACTGAAACTCGATTTTAGGGTTATGGGAAAGTTTCCAAAAACTCTTAAAATTACTCCCGTCTTAACAAACACCGAGTTTCCCGACAAGAAATCGAAAGAAAACAAAGAAAACTCCATTAAAACACTATTTGGAGCTTAGGGTTTGAAACTTTACTTACCGAGAACTCCGTGGATCTCGAGAGAAAAGCACGATGGTTAGGTGTAAAAGAATCCTAGACTCGAGGGCTTTCCGATGCAACCGAAATCGAGTCGATCCGCCGAGAAACGAACGAAAACCGAATTTCTCTCTTTCCCCCCCTAAGAACCACGGTTTGGAGAAGGAAAAATGAGAGGTTTTGGTCAACTTTGGTCAATTTCTTGATTTTTAAAGATGAATGAATAGTATTTTGATATTTTTAAGAAATCGGAAATGACGGTTGCGTTCTTTTATGACTTTTGACTTCTAAATCGAAACCCGAAGCTCTTAAATAAATCTAAAGGTGATTAATAATTATTAATTGGCCTATTAATAATTATTAATGTCACCGAAGCGAAAATAAAACATTAAAACGATTAAAAAGAATTTCGGGCGAAATTAACTACTAAAATAGAAATTACAAAAATAATAATTAATCTAAATACTTAAATTGAAATAAATAAATAAATAAATAACATTAAATAAATAATAAAATAAAAAAAAATTCACTTCAAAATAACGGGACGTTACAGTCTACCCTCCTTAAAAGACTTTTTGTCCTCGAAAAGTGCATTCACTAAGTGAATAAAGCGAGGGTACTTAGACTGTATCTCATCCTCACGTTCCCACGTTGCTTTCTTTGACACTTGGTTCTTTCAAAGAATCTTAACCAAGTGAATTCCTTTTTATTTCTCATCAACTTTTGTTCGAATGCTCTTATCTTAACTGGTGTCTTCTTATAAGACTTATTAGCATTCAAAACAACAAGTTCATAATCAAGCACGTGGAACGGATTCTCCATGTAATTCTGAAGCATCAATACATGGAAAACATTACAATCGGCCGATAACGAAAGTGGTAAGGCTAAACAATAAGCTACCACTTCTACTTGATTGAGTGTCTCGATAGGCCAATAAACCTAGGGCTCAACTGACTCTTATTTCCAACTTTCATAACACCCTTTAATAGTGCCACTTGAAGTATACGAGATCCACTTCTACAACTTGAAGGGATTACATCGAATCGTGTTGTCAACTTTGGTTAACCCTTAACCTTTCTCTAAACAAATGATAGACTCGCTAGTCATTTGTTACAACTTGAGTACCAAAAGTCTATTTTCTCCAATCTCGTCCAAATGAGCTGGAGAACGACACTTTCTACCACAAAGTGCCTAAACAATGCCAAAACTCCGAGACAAAGTGAGTGTCTCGATATGATAAAATCTTCACCGGCACACTACAATCTATAAATCTTTCTTAGGTACAATTGTACCCTAGTCTTAACTGGATAGATGATCCTTTCAAGAGTAAAGTGTGCGGTTTTTCATCAAATGGTCTACAATCACCCAAATGATATCATAATTCTTTGCCGTCCTTGGCAAACCTTGATAAAATCCATGGAAATCTTTTCCCATTTCCAATTAAGTACTCTCAAAGGTTAAGATAACCCGGTGGATCTTTAGGGCCTTGACTTGCTAACAAATCAAGCACTTATTCACATACTTTACAATCTCATGTTTCATCCCAGGTCATCAATAATATTGTCCCGATTCTCGTACTTCTTTGTACTACCTGGATGAGTAAAGAAGATAGAACTGTGAGCCTCCTCCAACAGTTCCCTTCTTAAAGTCGATCCTTAAGGCACACATAGCCTCTTACGATACATCAGAGCACGATCTGTAGAGAAGGTAAAATGGCTAGGAAAATCTAACTCAGCCTTTCTAAAACCGGCCTGCAAAAGAGTCTCTCCTCTTTGTGCATCAAACAACCTCTGCCTCAAAGTAGGTCCCACTGTTAAACTAGCCAGACTCACAGTGACCTCAGCAGTCAGAAGTGCTATCTCATCTTGTTCCATATCCCATCTCAATCTCAAGGTATGGCCGACAAAGCTGATGAATGAGAAGACTTCCTACTGAGCACGTCAGCCACTACATTGGCTTTCCCAGGATGATACTGAATATCACAATCATAATCCTTAACGAGCTCTAACCATCTCCGCTATCTCAGATTCAATTCCTTTTGAGTGAATAAATACTTGAGACTCTTATGGTCAGTAAATATCAAAATCTTCTCGCCATACTAATAACGTCTCCAAATTTTCAATGCATGAATAACAGCTGCCAACTCTAAATCATGAGTCGGATATTCTTCTCATGCTCTTTCAACTGACGGGAAGCATAAGCTATCACTTTCCCGTGTTGCATCAACACACATCCCAAACCTCTCTGGGAAGCATTTGTATACACAGTCAGACCACCAGTGCTATCAGGCGACACTAGAACAGGTGTCGTTACAAGCCTTCTCTTAAGCTCCTCAAAGCTCTTTTCACAATCCTCAGACTATACAAAATCAACTCCCTTTCGAGTCAAACGTGTCAAGGCTGAAGCAATTTTGGAGAAATCTTGCACAAACCGTGTATAATAACCTGCAAGTCCCAGAAAACTGCGAATATCAGTCACACTAGTCGGTCTAGGTCAGTTACTAATTGCCTCAATCTTAGAGGGATCAACTGATACTCCTCTACTCGATACTACATGGCTTAAAAATGCCACTTCCTTCAGCCAAAACTCACACTTTGAGAACTTGGCATACAACTTCTGATCTCGTAGTACCATCAAAACTTCCCGTAGGTATATTGCATGCAACTCCTCTGTCTTGGAATAACCCAAGATATCATCAATAGAAACAATCACAAAAGAGTCAATGAACCTCCTGAACACCATGTGCATAAGGTCCATAAAATCTGCAGGCGCGTTGGTCAAGCCAAAGGATATAACTACAAACTCATAATGTCCATAACGCGTCCTGAATGCAGTCTTGGGAATATCCTCATCCCGAATCCTCAACTGATGATAGCCAGATCTCAAATCTATCTTTAAAAAGATAGCAGTTTCTCCCCAACTGATCATATAGATCATCAATCAACACAATTGATACTTGTTTTTCACTATAGCTTGGTTCATCTCTCGATAATCAATGCACAGTCTCACTGAACTGTCTTTCTTTTCACAAACAATGAGGTGCTCCTTACGAGGACGCACTAGGGTGAATATACCCTGAGTTTAAGAGTTTTTGTAACTCACTCTTAAGTTCTTTTAACTCAGCTAGTCTTTGGTACAGAAGTATCGACAACACTAGCTAAATCATCTCAAGCTATATCTCTTAGAAGCATTCTAGCTTCTAACATACATATCAAAGTGGGTGTTACTCGTCTACTAGACCCACGAAAGCATAAGCTAGTCCCACATGGACTCATACAATCAAAACTTTCTCGATACAAACTATAATGATGGTACGATTAGCTGATAGCCAATCTATACCCAATATCACCTCAAAATCAGAAATATGCATAATAAACAAAGTAAAATGTGAGCATCCACTCATAATGCACATGTCATAAGTGCCATACGCACTATCACCATTATAAACTTCCCCACTGGGGTAAAAGCACACATCATCGAAACTTAACAGTCTCGGCTCAAGAGCTGCCAATTCATCATAACAAGATAAAATAAAAGTGTGGCTAGCTCCAAAATTAAACAGAATAAAAGCCAAACGGCCTGAAAATAACAAAATATAAGTCACTACCATACTGGCAGCTTTTCCTGATAATCCTGACTTTGCTACTATGTTGTGATGGATGTATCTTATATGCCCTATAAAAGTGGCGTGAATCCAAGTTTGATCACAACATAGCATCTTGATGGAAGTGTGCATTTCCCTGATGGAAACTGGCACAACTATTGTAGTAAGGATGATCTTATCCTTGTTGAGCTCCACCTCGAACCAGTTGTTGTTGCCGCTGCTGTTGTTGCTGTTGATGTTGATGTTGCTGTTGTTGCTGCTGCGGTATCCCTTGACTGGCGTCGTCATCCTTTGCTTTCTTCTTCTGAGAGGTAATCTGTCCCGTAGTAGTAAATTTTCTTTTCCTTTCATAAGATGTAAAATCCAAGATAAGGACGACTCCTAAGCCTCCTTATTCAAATCTTGAATGAACTCGACCTCAGAGATCATTTCCTTTCTTACAAAGCAAAACTGGTGTCTGTCAAACACCTTAGTCAATAACATTCTAACCTTCTAGCATAGGTTTTACTTTAGAGTCTATCTTAAAAGACTCAGTAGGTCCAAACTATGACCTACAAGTTTCTCAAAGTTCACCGTCCAATTAGATGGCAAAACTCAATGTGAATTGATGTTCACCAAACCATCTCAATGCCTTATAGAAGTTACCTATATCACGGTCCATCAACTTCCTTCTATATTTCAATCAAATACCAACACTCCACCTTAGTGTTAGTCAATCTTGGAAATTTACCAAATATGGATCTTCATTACTCGACCTCGAGTGTTTCCAATTCAGATTAATACACTATAGTGTAATAATGACCAAACTAGGTCATTAACCAATTAACATTGTCGTTAACCGTCCTCGTTGAGACTTATCACGTAAAGTCCTTACTTCCTCTTTGAGTGGCAACACACTTTCTTTATAGCACAATACTATCATAAGGATTTACCACTTACCGTAGTCCAACTTTCTCTACTCAACTTAGGAACTTATCCATCTAGTTAAATCTAGGTTACTGGACTCGAGCCAGACCGATTACTTATCAACAATTACTCACCTCCAATAGGTGCTTTATCTCTTAATTCTGGGCTCCAGACAATCATGTCTCCTTTTACACACAAATGTCAACACACATTTACTAAAACCACAATTTAGCAATTGTGTGACAATTAAACTTCAATCAATCCTTGAGGATCAAATGATCACTCTCTTGGAGTATCTCGTCTCCTTTAATTCGACATCATGTCAATACTCTTAACGAGGTGTATAACCTCCAAATGTTCACGGTGTCATGCATATTCTCAACAACCTTACCCGAATCTCAAAATGGGTCAAATAAACACAACCACATAGTGGTTTTACAAGGATGTGAAATATAACAAACATCATTAACTTTTAACAATATTCTCATAAACTTTCCAATATCAAAGAAATAAAGTATGAGAATAAAAGTTATAGGCATACCTGGTGCCGCTGATCTCAGATGATGACTTTAGAATGGACTTAAAACAAAACATGAAAACAAACATGCATCGCATGTAGTCTACAGAACCCGTAGGCTCCGATACCAACTGTGACGACCCGACACTTTTAAATAATTTAAATTAGAAAACACAGCGGAAGTCTTTATATTTTAAGAAAAATGGCGTGGTTATGTTTGAAAATTTGCTGGCCAAAACCTGTTTACATCTTAATTTCAAAATCTAAAATACACAAGGAACATTAAGTTCCTATCCAGGAGTTCAAAATGATTATAAAC
This sequence comes from Gynostemma pentaphyllum, assembly GCA_028015215.1. Classification (NCBI taxonomy): domain Eukaryota; kingdom Viridiplantae; phylum Streptophyta; class Magnoliopsida; order Cucurbitales; family Cucurbitaceae; genus Gynostemma; species Gynostemma pentaphyllum. Next base: position 17,229,718 of record CM051346.1, on the reverse strand, counting down.
ATAAAAGTAAAGACAAAAGCTCTTAAGAGCCATTTAAAAATATACAACTCCAAAATTATATAAAATTCACAAAACCATGTACATGGATTTTTACATAACACCTAGTCCATCTCGAAATCATCATCATCTCGATCAAGCGCGCACCAGCTCCTCTTCCACGATCCCAAACATTACTTGAAATGTTTGTAATATCATGAGCTAACAAACTAAGCCCAGTGAGAATAATAAGAATAAAAAGTAAAGATAGACCTCAAACTCGCATTTCGATTTGTGTCCAATTAATCTGACACAATTCACTCCTAAAGTTCTCCAAACTCTAGGTAATTTCATTCTAAACTTTCCAAAGGATGATATTACTAACACTCGTAGTCAATCCTCATCCATTAACTTGTTATGACATAAAATAAGAAAAATAAATAACTTTGCATAGAATATAACATCTCGATTCTCTTTTTCATTAATCATAAACATGAATGCATGAGAGTATCTCGTAGGATTCGCATACGCCCTTATGCATGAAGAAGGTAACTTGGTCTATCCCGTAGGATCCATCGTTCTCCCTCCTTTTCTTTCTCACTTTCTTTTCTTTTTCTATGAAGGTGATGCGGACACTGCCCGTAGGCTCCAACATTCTTTCCCCTTCATTTTCTTTCTCACTTTCTTTTCTTTTTCTGAAGGTGATGCGGACACTACCCGTAGGCTCCAACATTCTTCCCCCTTCTTTTCTTTCTCACTTTCTTTTCCATGATGCGAGATGTTATGGTGCAATATGATATGTTTTGGAGTAAATAAATAAAATGCGGAATTAAAGTAGCCGATACAAACATAAAGTAAAAGGCATAAAATAAAGGACATAAAGAAAATAATATGAAACTCCGGACGAACGATATATCAATCGAACTTTGCTAACAATAATAATAAAAGTGAAATCATAACTTAAGCGATTAACCTACACCTTCAAGGATTCTAACTTCCGACATAACCCGAGGTTCTATTAACCGTTCTATATAGAAGTTTGGATCTTCTAACCTCCAATGATCCATCTTAAGCTTCGAAACGAATCTAACTTAGAACTTTCTAAGGTTCAATGCTTTCCTCGAGAACTCCTAAGTTCTCACTTAAAGAACTAGCTCCTAATCCTAGGGTACTAGCTCATTTCCCTCTATTCTTAGATTCGGTTTCTAGTCTTAGTTTCAAATGCTACAAACCTTCATACTCATTCGCTTTCTATAGTTACTTTAAGTCCTAACTATTCTCACCTTTGCAAAAGAATATTTCGTTCCAAACCTTCGATAACTCGATCAATGAAAGGTTCAAAAACACCTATAATTAGAATTATATCTACAATTAATAAATAAACATACATCGATCAAATAACATCTAAAAGCTCAAAACAACGAACAACCTCATAAACCCCACTATGAGGCTCTCAACCCTCCCATGAAAAGTGGGTCTCGAGTTTGGTTTTCCGGATTTTAGGTGCTTTAAAGGTGTTTCGAGTTGGTTTCAAACAAATTTGATATTCCCGATTTCAATGGGTATCGATAATTAGAGTTTTTGAACATTATGCCCTTTCCCGAATTGAATTTAACTAAACATTATTTTACTAATTTATAACCCATAATCAAACCCAAAAAGGTAAATTTCAAACGGGAAGGGTTTCGACTGAAACTCGGTTTTAGGGTTATGGGAAAGTTTCCAAAAACTCTTAAAATTACTCTCGTATTAACAAACACCGAGTTTCCCGACAAGAAATCGAAAGAAAACAAAGAAAACTCCATTAAAACACTATTTTGAGCTTAGGGTTTGAAACTTTACTTACCGAGAACTCCGTGGATCTCGAGAGAAAAGCACGATCGTTAGGTGGAAAAGAATCCTAGACTCGAGGGCTTTCCGATGCAACCGAAATCGAGTCGATCCACCTAGAAACGAACGAAAACCGAATTTCTCTCTTTCCCCCCCTAAGACCCACGGTTTGGAGAAGGAAAATGAGAGGTTTTGGTCAACTTTGGTCAATTTCTTGATTTTTAAAGATGAATTAATAGTATTTTGATATTTTTAAGAAATCGGAAATGACGGTTGCGTCCTTTTATGACTTTTGAATTCTAAATCGAAACCCGAAGCTCTTAAATAAATCTAAAGGTGATTAATAATTATTAATTGGCCTATTAATAATTATTATTGGCCTATTAATAATTATTAATGTCACCGAAGCGAAAATAAAACATTAAAACGATTAAAAAGAATTTCGGGCGAAATTAACTACTAAAATAGAAATTACAAAAATAATAATTAATCTAAATACTTAAATTGAAATAAATAAATAAATAACATTAAATAAATAATAAAATTAAAAAAAAAATTCACTTCAAAATAACGGGACGTTACAACGATAATGCTCATGAAGATGATTATGATTCTAATGAGGAAGAAGTTGAAGACATAATAACATCAGAATCTGATTTTAGTGACTAGATTATATGAGGTATTATTAGAGTTTATGGTTTAGGATTTCTTACATTATATGTATATAAAGTGAGTTAAACTTTTTTATACATACAGGCCTCCTTCTAGTCCGTGTAGGACACGTAAGAGTGAAGTACCGATAGTTAGCACGCAAAATGATCATGAGACTGGAGGTAGTTAGCCTGCTTTAGGTTCGTTACATCATGTTTTTTGCATGAATTTATCATAATTGCATAGTTTGTATCATTTTAGTGATTTTTTTTAACAGGTTCACAGGCACCGAAGTTTAGACGGCCATCTAAGAGTCTAGCACTTGCTCAAGCGGTTCGGGAAAATAGAGGAAAGCTACCTGTAGACATCCCCGACAAATTATGTGTTCCAATAATCGTCAATGCCATGTACTTCATCAACGAAATTGGTGTTCTTTGTCGTACATACATTCCTATTCGACATATCGTGAAGTGGAAGTATGTGACTCAAGCAGACAAGGACAATATAGTTCATCGACTTTTGGTAAGTACTTTCAATGTAATATGAATGTATTCTTAGTTTTGTAATATGAATTCAAGGTAATTTTGTGTACATTTATGTAGGATAACTTCATTTTTGACCCAACTCGAGAGGTAGTGAATGTGTACCTCAATCACAAAATACCAAACGCATTGAACGAGTTTCGTGGAAAGTTGCATAGACATTATGAGGATAATAAAGACAAAGACGACATTCAAGTAGCCCGAGTAAAGAAGCACGTACAAGTGGAGAACTTAGATGATTGGATATTTTTGTGTGATATGTGGGAGACTCCTAAGTTTAAGGTAAGCACATGAATATTAAGATTTTCATTATTGAGCAAATATCACAAAACACATATTGTAACCTTACTTTGATTGTGTTGTAGGCCATGTCTGAGGCTAATGTTGAAAATCGGGGGGAAATGAAATATAATCACAAAACGGGCTCGAGATCACATGTCGAGTCATGACGGATCATGTAAGTTAAATTTTATATTACTTAATAATTAAACATTGCTTAAGTTATGTTATCTAATATAACTTGTATTGTTTTGGTTTTAGCAAGCGGAAGATGAAGATCATGAAGAAGAGTTCAATCAAATTGATCTCTTTCGAGTCACGCATACAAATGATAAGAGTGATTGGATCAATGATGCGGCGAAGGAAGATTATGTAAGTTTCACGAGACTCGTAGATTCTATAATAAATTGTTCATTTCATTGTTTAAAGCACGTGTTATGTAAATTGTAAAGAATGTGTGTGATTAGCTTTTAAAGTGTTGGTTTTATTCTAAAGTCTTGTTTTTATTGTGCATGGCATGATGTGTGATTTGTTTGTTGCCCCTGAGGTGGAGGTGGATGGAGTTGTCCAACCTCGCCTAACTGAGGATGAGATCATTTGGGATATATAAAAGGTTTAGGGGCGGGACCTGCACATCATAGGGTGTCTGCTCATTCACGTGGGGGCCGATCACGCGTTGTTGAAGATCCGAGGGTCGATCAGCTCGTGTTAGAGAACAAAGAACTTACAAGCAAATACAACGAGATGAAAGATAATTATTTAGAGCTTAGACGTGATCTTTTAGAGATGAGAAACAACTTTTCTACATTTACGCAGACTCCACCTAGCTAGGATATTGTGATATGTTTTGGAGATTATGACTCAAAACACTTATATATATTTATTTTGTGCTTTAGAGATAACGTCTTAGGACTTTATGGATTATTTTATTATATATGTTTTAATATTTTTCAATTGTGATGTCTTTAACTTTCATATGATTTTTTCTTATTGTATAAAGTGCAATAAAAAGGAAAAATTGTAATTTTGTAGCAAATACTACGTAAATTCTGAACAGGGGCTATGCCGGCGATATATTATAAATATATATATATATATATATATACCTACGCCAACGATTTTCGCTAGCATAGATTTATAATGGGGCAACCCATTAAGGAAAAGCCAGCGAAATTCGCTGGCATAGCCTTGATGGGGCTGCCCCAAATATGGGGCTATACCAGCGAAATCTTGTGTTTCGCTGCCATAACCTATACTAGCGAAATTTGTATTTTTCTGGTATAGGCTTTTTCGACGGGGTTTTTCTAGTGAAAAACCCTGGGGAAAGTTTTTCGCCGCTAAATCCTAAAGCAGCGAAATTCAAGGCAAAGGCGGCGAAAAATTTCGCCGCCTTTTCTCAATACTTTTACAGAGATAATAAATAACAATTTACATGAAGAGTTATGACGTCACATGTCGAAACTATGAAACTATCGACATAACATCCTATGGTTTAAGTTCTCAATTACAAACATAAACTCATATAAAACATCTAGAATTAGCCAAAATACTATCGCCCTGCTTAGTTCAAGCCCCAAATCCTAAGTATGGCTTTTTGATTTCTGACCTCGAGCTTTGAAACGTATACCAGTTCTTGTCATGAACATCCATACGCAAAATGTGAAAACAAACAAACAATAAAGATCAAATGAGAAAAATATCCAACACATTATTATTTCCCAGTAATCAATTCTTTGTAACGAACTTTTGTTTTTTCACATTCCTCCACTTGATGTTCTTGCATACTTTACTTACTTTACACAAGGTCATCACTATGTCATTGTATACTCGCTTATCCTCACACCATTATTTTATAATGCCATTGCATACTAATCATTCTATTATGTCAATGCATACCAATCATTCTATTATGCCATTGCATACTAAAAATTCTATTATGCCATTGCACACCACTCTTCCTTACACATTCAATTCCTTCCGATTCACAATTCAAATATTGCAATGGATTCTCAATATAAAAGGCCACTACCAATTCATTAGATATAATGCAGCAAGACACCATAACCCATATTTAGTATATGACTCAATCATTACTTCAATACCATGGGATCATTGATAAGCAATCATATAATAGGCTCGTTGATTCAATATTCGTACATAACAAATTATCAATTAGGAATATAACTCCAAACTTACATGTTTCATCAAAACAAGTTATATAAAATGTGAGTCATGTAAAATATCATTTTTTCGACATAAATCAAACACGCATTCCTAATAGTCTTTCACTATTCTTAAGTTTAATTTTCAAGTTTAATTTTACTTAGTTTAACACTACTAAGTATGTGAGTAAGGCTCGTTTACTTATATCGAAGTCTAGAACTAGTTTCGAAAGGAACTAATTCAAAGAATTATTAGAACCTTCCTTGATCCTAATTTCTTACTAAATTTAAATACTAGTCTTACTTACTAGTTTGTTAAGTCTATCTACCCTTACTATAACTGGGTGATAATTGTTAACAACCATGTTCACATTAATGATTTTCCTAATCCATAAGACTTCTTGTAATAACAAGTCTTAGTACTTGATCCCTTGCATTGAATGGTCCAACTTTAAGTCCTAGACTTTTATTTAGTCTTTATGCAATAAGGGTTAATAAGCCCCCTTTCTATCTCCATTTACAACTTATTCACTTTTGGATTTTGTTCGTTATTCGCTAAACTAAACTTTAAGACATTGAATCCATTACTATCCTAACTTTTATTCTTATATGGCTAGGTGTAATTTCCCTTCGGTGCTTTTTTTTTTAACATAACTCAAGTACGTTTTCCATTCTATTTAACCATTACCATTTCTCAAACAAAGCTTAACATCCCCTTGTGTTAATTAGTGTTGTTATGATCAATGACTAACAATTAGCTTCTAACTCCAATTATTGTATTAAGGCATATAACAAACAAGTTCTTAAGTTAAGCAAATAACTTAACATAGAAAATATCATTAATCCTTTTCTATGAATTTTGGTGTAATCTTTAATTTTATAAATAAAAGTATTACCTTCCAATATTTTGGGACCCCGAAACAACCCCAAACCCGCACACCCCAAAATAGCCACTAAATGTTTAACGCAAAAACAGTGGAAAAAAAAAAGGGGGTGTTCTGCCTCTTGATGGATTTTGGTTTAAAATGTTAGTTCTTTTATCATACCATTTATAGATGATTCCCTACCCAAATATCAGAATTTAAATATAGGTTTTAAGAGAAATTTGAACCAAAACATAACCAAACATCATTTTAATTGCCAAGTGTTTTCAATTTGCTCAAAACTCAAACAATTACCCATAAACCCAATCCAAATTGAAATAGCTTTTGAAACCCTAAGTACTAATTATGTTCATAGATAAAGTCAAGCTCAAATCATATTGCTTTAACAATTTCTTTTCAAATTATTTCAACCCAAGAAGAGTAGAAACTATTAGCAGCAAAACCCCCAATTTTGTTCAAAACCTAGAAATGGAAACTTACCAATTTGAGGATGAAAAAGAAGGGGGAATGGAAGAACTGCTCTTGATTTTTCTTCTCCTTGAAGATACACATAAAATAGGCTTTGATTTAATAAGAATTGATTAAGAAATGAGAAAACCCAAGTTTTTCTCTTTATTTTTCTTTTTGGCCAGAAATAGAGAGGAAAGAAATGAGTTGCAGCAGCTTTTCTAAGTTTTAATGAAGAAGATGGCTTAAAATTGATATATATAAGTTTGGGGTATTTGAAACTTAGTCCATGCAAGCTTACTCATTAGAAAAGTGACCCCATGCATAGCAAATAGGTCCAAAACTCATCATTTCTCTCAAACTAACCTCTCCTCCAACTTAACTATGGTTAAAGTACACTCTTCCTTTAATTTAAAACTAATTATGGTTAATATTTAACTTAACCATGATTAATCTACCCAACTTCAAGATTAAATTATGAAATAATTCTTCCAAGCTCAAATAATTGCATACAATTCAAAACAATTCACAATGTAATTATTAAAATTATTGTAAGGCTAAAATAAATATATTAATTTATTTCAAAATTTCATGGGCCCTTACAAAATATCAAGTCATCAACATACAATCACATGATCAAAACATCATCGTTTTTATTTTTGATGTAGAGTGTGTGCTCATATGAACACTTGATGAAGCTTATTTCTTGTAGGTATTTGTCAATTTGACCATTCCAAGCTCTTGGAGCTTGTTTCAACCCATAAAGTGGATTCTCCAGCTTTTAACACTTTATCCTCATTTCCCTTGACTTCATAGCCTTGTGGTTATTCAATATAAACTTCTTTTTCAAGGACTCCATTGAGGAAGAAAGATTTCACATCCATTTGATGTATCCTCCAATTATTTTGAGCTGCCAATGAGATGATTAGTCTTACAGTTTCTAATCAAGCGGTCGGAGAAAATACCTCGTCATAGTCGATTCCCGCTCTTTGACTCTAGCCTTTTGCCACCAATCTTACCTTGTATCTATCAACTTCTCCTTTAGCATTTTTCTTTATTTTGTACACCCACTTTACACCAATCCCCTTATGTCGTTTTGGGAAGTGAAACTAGGTCCCATGTGCCATTCTTCATGATCGCATTTATTTCTTCATCCATGGCCTTCTTCCAATTCTTGCTCTTCACATCTTCTTGGAAGTTCATGGGCTCACAATCTGTAAAGAGGTAAAAAAGTGTAAGATTCTTATGATTTTTAGTTACTTGATCGTGTTTTTCAATGCTCCTGAGAAGTCCGAAATTTTTTCACTTGAGCTTTCATCTTCTTAAGAACTTTGGTGAAGCTGGTGGAGTAGTAGGCTCCTCTCTTCCTTACTCCATGTCATCTTCTTAGAAGTATGGAAAGTTGTAGTCTTCATCATGTGATCCTCAATCCCATTCTCCTTCTTCATCGAATATGACATCTTAACTGATGATTGTTTATCTTAATGAGTTTTTATACTAGCGGCACCTCCTCAATCAATGGCTAGGATTATGCCACCATAATTCTAATCTTATGGCTATCAATGACCATGTAATTACAACCCTAACACATTATTCTAGGCATTTATATAAGCTTCTTTACATAAGCTAAACTTCTAGAGAATTCTTCTCTTGAACACTCTTCTACTTTTCTTAACTATGTTTCTAGAAAGTTCTTCTATAAGACATCTCTATACTTTTCTAGAACTTAGAGCTTAGACAACTAAGACCCAAAACCTTACTTAGCCCTAATCAAGTTTATATTTCAATAATCTTGACCAATTATCACAAGTTTAAACTTCCTCCCGTTCTCCAATAGATCATCTGTCTATGTATTGCATATGATCCTTACTAAGGAAAAAATAGAAGACCCGAGTTCAACAAGAAATTGTTCTAAGAACAGAGGAAAAGCTCTCTACTGGTCTCCCAGAGAGAATTGTGGAAAATTCTTTTGATTATTATGATTTAAATCTTAAAACTAAAAGCCTATAAAATTAAAACCTACTTTTAATTGGATGTCTTTACCAAAAGATACGGTCATATACATATATATTTTACCAAGTGTTGTGATGTGTTTTGGATTCTTTTTATGTGAGATTATCTTAATATCAAAAAAATAGAATCCAAGACACACCACAAAACTTTACTATATATGTGTATGACTATCTCAAGGCAAAGACATCAAATTTAAAGTAGGTTTTTATTTTTTGGGATTTTGACTTCAACTTCTTAAACTCATAAAAAAATAACTGTCATTAAAAGTTTAGTTGAATGTGAAATACAATCCCTACACTTTAAGTTATTGTTAAATCATATTTTTATATTTGGAAAATGATTTTAAATATCATGTATTTTGTAACATTACAAATCACATCCTTCCGCCAAGTAATTTTAACGATATTTGGATATTTGAATATTCTACACATGCTACATGTTCCAATTCCGTAAAAACTTACACAAAAATTGAATATAATATGGGTGTCATTTCTAGACTTTACATCTTAGTAGCAATATGATTTGTTTTATAAATCTTACTTATTTATTAAAATAAAATTATGTGGCACACATATAATATACATGGGTTATAATTACAGATATAAGAGTGTGATTCACGATTTTATAAAGTAAAAGATTTTTAAAATCATTTTCAAAATTATGAGAGTATGATTTAACAATAATATAAAGTACAAGAATATATTTTGGATTTAACTCTTAAAAGTTCAAGGTGTCATTCTAATTTACTCAATATCGTGTACAGAATTGGTAAACCCACGTCTTCCTGATCCTCGGGGCACTCATGATGAAAGCTCAGTGTTTGGAATTTGAAAGGTTGCAAATTTTAAGCTCCCTAATTCAAGAACGATAAAATATGAAACACAAAAAGTAAATAATAACGCAGAAAAATAACACCAAAATTTATATAGATTCACCGCTAAATGGGTTATGTCCCGTCATTTGCACATTCAATAAATTCTACCATAAAGTCAAAGATTACATAAATGAAACGAAAGTATACAATTGCTTATAATTATACCTAACCTTTTAAGTTTCCATCCAAACAGATACCCCTCTCTAATTTTCTATCTCAAATTAATCTGAATATGATTTGGCTTATCAAACAAACCCTAACTACTCTATAACATTTTCTCACGTGAGAAGCCAATTGGCATTCTCACATTCGCGGCTGGTCTTCTATTTATTTATATCATTCTTCAAATTGAAGTCTCGAATTGTGTGAGAAGACAAACCATCACCTCCCACCTCTTTTAAGTTCTCGTAGAGTACAAGTTGAATTAATAACGAATTGGACGTAATTGATTAATGGGCCAATGATTTGCTAACTTGGGTTAAAAGGCTTTTATCAATATAATTTGATTTGGACTCCACAAACCCAACAGTTGGGTTTGAGATTTAACCTAGAAACCAAATACTACATGGATCAGAAATTTAACCCTTCAATTGGGAGATTACTTTTTCCAAAATATATGCATGACAAAGTAATTCTTTCACTAATGACCACTTGGGTTTGAATTAAGTCTCTTCAAATGGTAAAAGAAGCTTCTTAAGATTCTATTTAAATCAAATAAGCGACATGAAAATAGATGAAGTAAAAAGAAAAATGGTGAAGTTTTAATGGATAGAGAATTTTAGGTCTATTTATCTTTCTAATGTGTTATCCTTAACATACCTTTCTAAAATGGTGACTCTTTTGGACTCATCATTCTTCGACCGGATCATATTTTTGGACCACATACTCGTTTGAATTGAGCTCTGATACCATCTTAATAATTATAGGTTTCTATTTCAAAATTAATTGATAATAAGTGGAGTGACGTTTAGACATTATAAACAATGTTAGGTTCTTTCAGTTTTTCAACGTGAGATCCTTAATAGTTCTCTTTAATGACAATCATTTTAAGCCAAAAAAAGTATATCACAAAAATGTAAAAATTTGAGTGATGAGGATACTTTTCATTAGCAATTGTCATAAATATCCTTGATTTATGTAAGTATATGAGTGATATCATTCACTAATTTATTATGATATACTATCAATGATTGACTGATTGTCATTGACTATAACTGATTTACCATGATATGTAATTATTGATATACTATCACATAATTTAGTCTAATATGTTGTTGATTGACAATCATTGATATACTAAATCACTCATACTTGTATATCACTGAGATATATATACTCTTACAATCAATCAGTCATATATACTAAAACCGTGGTCTAAGTTTGGGCTTACCATTTTAAGTCAGGCTCGGGCCTAGACCAGACCCACTCATTCACCAGACACTAAAGGTCCGGCCTAGCCCGCTCATTTAAAGGTCAGGCCAGCCCAACTCAGCCCATTGATGAGGCTTATCCTCTTTCTCTAAGGTTCCATAAAACATGCACTCTCGGTAATCACATTTTAGTAATCTACCAAAACTCTTTCAGCTTCAATGTTTCAAAAATGGCAAACCAAGCCATGTGGTCTCACTCCAGCTGATATCAGCTTGAGGGGAGGGGGGGGGGTTGTAAAGGTATTGAAAATAAAAAACTAACATAGAATGAACTCAAATTCTAAGAGATTTTCATTAACTTGTTAATGACTCATTGAAACTCTATGTATAGAGCTTAATACAAACACTTATTACTCTAGAATGAGATATACTAGATCATTAGTCAATAACAAATCCGTAACAACCTAACTTCACATGGCTTCTCATGACTAATTAACAATAAACCATGGTTAATTTAACTAAGTCTCATCAATGGGCTGGCCCAATCCTTAAATGAGCGGGCCAGGGTTGGGCCTAGGCAATGGCCTGCCTTTAAATGGTAAGTCGAATCCCAGTCCACGGGTAAGTCTATAGGTTAAAATATGGGTTGGCCCGAACCAGGCCATTTAATGCGGTTCTTTTTCTAAGACTAAAAGAGTGCCACATGGTATATTGGCCCCATTTTCATACATTCCCTTTGGTTCCAAAAGAAGGATTGTGCAAAGAAAATTCGGAACCGAATTGGTCTCCTGAAAAAAAAGTTAAAAAAAAACAAGTTAAATATATATAAACAAGTTAAAAAAGTTAAAAAAAACCCTAGGCCCCTCAGTTTTTCATTACAAGTGAGAGATAATGAACAGAAAGAAAATTCCTTCTGTATTATTTAAAGTGTGGTAAAAAATACAAAATGTTAAATTTAAGTCTCATCAACATTGATAAAGCCCGTGGGCCAGCCCGACTTGACTCATAAAATGTGAGGGCTGGATATGGATCACTTATTTAGTGTTCTCGAGTCGGCCACAGACTTTATCCATAGGGCACCCATAAGGCCTAGCCCAAGGCCCGCTCAATTTTTTTTTTAATATATATACATACATATATATTATTATCATTTATAATTTAAATCTAATATAAATATTTTATTTTATTCCTGATACGAAATATTGTATTATATAATTATAAAATAAAATAAAATATATTATAATTTTATTTAATTTTTATTTATGATATTTAAATATGGAAATATCAATGGGTAGTAGATTTCGATGTAATATTTGTAAATATATCATCACTTAAAACTATTTGAAAATATAGCAATTTTTATTAGTTAATCAATGATTAACAACGATTAATGTGTCAATTAGTAATAAACTTAGTGTAAAAATATGTAATTTAATATTTATCTCTGAGACACCCAATAAAAATTTGGCTATGTTTATAAATATTTTCTAGAGTTAATATTTTTATAAATATTACTAAAAATTTGCTAGATTTACAACTGCCCCCGTTAATTATAGTGTTATATAATATATTACTAAAAAATATAGAATTTAAAAAAATTCAATTAACTTTTTCTTCATCAATTTAGAGTTAAGTTTGAATTTATGCGGACCTGGCCAAGCCCACATTAAAATGGGCACGGCTCGACCCATACTTTTTCCCTGGCCGAAGTGTTGGGTGCGAACAAAATCCCACATCGGTTAGAGAAGGGGATGATCATGGGTGTATAAGGGGAAAGACACATCTCTATTGGTATGAGGCATTTTGGGTGAAACCAAAAGAAAAGCCATGTGAGCCTTGGCCCAAAGTGGACAATATCATACAAATGTGGAGTTGTTGAGGCCCGTTTTCCCCTAACAGGAAGCCCGTGGACTAGGCTTGAGCTTACAATTTTAAGAGTAGGACCAGCCCGACCCAACCCACTCATTCATCAGGCCATATAGACCCATTCATTCATCCGACCTTATAGACGCAACCCTGACCCGCTCATTTATGAGAAGGGCCAACCTGGCCAGTCCATTGACAAGACTTATATATTATTAACTTATTATGAACTAACTTATGCATCTTGTTCCTCTCTTTTAAATAAGAAGAGGTTAATGAGTTCAATTCCAACTATTCTTCTTCATATTTTTATAATTATTATTACCATTGTAATTATTATATTTAGCATATAGGGTTTTCCCCAATCGAGCTAAGCTGGCAAAATTAAACATTTCGCCGGCGTAGCCTACGTCCACGAAATAAAAATTTCGCGGGCATAGCCTAAAACGACGGTCCTTTACTTGCAAATTTTCCCGGCGAAAAAAAAATCGTCTTGTAGTGATTTTTATAATTATTATTACCATTGTAATTATTATATTTATTAATGGATGAATATATTGACGCATAAATTTCTCTAAGAAAAGACGAAACAAAATAGTTCATATTCCTTTCCTAAGAACAAAATTAGAGAATTTCCCTTTTCTTTTAAATTTATTTATTCAATAAAATTATTTGTTTTAAAAAAAATCAAATTACTACAAGTTTGTGGGAGAACTAATTCCCGCATATGCCGTAAAAAACATACTACAAAATAATAAAAATATTCTTTTTTAAAAAAATAAAACAAATATATAAATGACAATCCTATGACCGATTTAAGAACATCAAACTTTTCAACTTCTTGAGGTAATTTTTTTATCTTTCTAAATCTTAATATTATTTGCTTCAATAATGGGTCAAAACCACTTATTTTATTTTTTTAAACTTTCTCTATTTTAAAAGTTGAGAAAAGGTTAAATGAGACATTTCAAAAATAATAATGTATGTTTTAAAAATTAAATTTAAATTAACAGAGCCTAACAAATAATTTAGTGGGGATTTTTGTGGAAATATGAGACAGAAAATGGGTAGAATTTATTTCTCCTAGGTAAAAATGGCATGCCATGATTGAAGACAATGTCAGAGTAAGATAGAAAAACAGAGATGTGCATGTGCTTGCAATGAACCACAGTTTGGACTTCAATGCAAATAATTTGACAATATTACTGATCACAAATCTATCTGTTGAAAAAAGAAAAAAGAGAAACTTCATCCAGAGCTTTAATTTCAAAGAGACTGATTATTAAGCATAATATTTGAAAGGGAAATATAAAAGAGAATGTGGTCCTGTTTTAGTTCACATGTGAATAGGTAAGTTTCACCAAAGCCAAAGACAATTTAGACTCACGGATCTTCTCTCCTTTTTTACCTTGTGACAATAACCAATTGCCATTCCCCTTTCCCCTTATCTTTCCCATCCAGGCTAGCAAATTCAAGACCAATTATTTTACTAAAAACAATTTTTTTTATATATATATATTTTAATACCCTACATAAATTATGAAATCAAATTTATATTATCTGAATTTACACAGATATTATTTTGAAAAATAAGTTTATGTAATGTATAAAACTTATCTCCAAACCAGTTAGAAGGAATTGTTTCTTATTTTCATGTGTTATAATTCTATTGACTCAAGTATATTATAGTTAATAAATATGTGATTTCTAGTTATATATTTGATTTAATCGAGTTATTTACAAATAATTATTCAGACCAAAAGTTTGAGGGTAAAATCGTTACAATCCTGTTGTTCAATAATCTCGAAATTTTATATTTAAATAACTTTTAGTTTTAGCATCACTTTTAACAATCATTGGATAATTACAGGAAAAGAAGAAGAAGAAAAAAAAAACTTGTTTTAGAAAGATTGTAATAATTGGAACTAAAGTTTTTCCACATCTTCTTGAGTGTCCAAAAAGTATTTCCATAGAAATGGTATCTTATAAAACTCGTGGGACCCAGACATCGATTTATTCCGATAAGAAAAAAACAAAAAAGAAAATAGAATCAATCATACACAATAATCCGAAAGCCAAAACACAATACAATAATCTTGTCAAGGACTTGGAGGGCCTAACAAACTTCTCTCTTTCTTGACCTCTCTCAATTCCTTAACTGTATAAACTGCAAACCATAAATTAATTTTTTTTATAACAAACACAAGGATTATATATTCACTTTTTTTAATTTTAATTTCTCAAAAGAGAAAAAACAATAATTAAAAAAGAGAGTATGGATGAGGTTCCTAATCCTCAACATTCAGGAGTAAAGGTGTGGTCTCTCCTTGCATCATGGCAGTAGTTATACACCAGGTAATTGCTCTGCACCCACTCCATCGCCTTGTTCTGCTGCTGGCTCAACCCGCCCGTGGCGGTGGGTCCGGAGCTCGGTGGGCGGCATGATGCTGGTCCGTCGACTGCGCATCCTCCAAGTTTGAAATTTTTGTACCTTCCAATAAATGGTTGGTAATTATAGTCAGCCTTGTATTTTCCATCCTCTGTCGCCCAGGACGACGCATCCCATATCGATCCATACACCCACATTGGCCTTGCCGGATAAGTAGCATCGCTCTTTCTCTCGTACCTTCTTATCGGTATGTCGTCGACGAAGAATCTGCACGATCATATCGCAACATTAATAAATAAAATTTCATACAAATATGATTATGAGTTTTAGTTGAAAGATATCATTTTGGTACTGACATGATTTCACTAGGCGTCCATAGAATGGCATAATTGTGAAAATCTTGAGTTGGATCAAACCAGAGATGAATCCTCACTTCTCTTCCTATGACATTCCCATCTCCACTTCCTTTCATAAACACATTTGTCTGCAATACATATTGCTTATCTGATGTTGTGCCGAGAAATTCAATGTCGATTTCGTCGTGGTGTCCAGGGAAATCTTCGTTATTCGAAAGCTGTTGCACAAAAATGAAGAAGATGAATTAAAAACTCAGTCAAGGAATTTAGACTTTTTAAGCTAAAAAATAGACAAAATTCTTACATAAAGAGAAGTAATAACTCCTGCAGTGTAACCGGGTTGAAGTTTAATGGCAGCACCAAAGTACCCCGATTGATATCGATGGAGCGACTTGAATCCACTCCCTGTTTTTCACCCAAAGAAGTTCGAAAGATTAAACAAAAGAATTTGAGAGTCAAATAATAATAAATGTTAGAAGACAGTCTGATTTGAATAACTTTCAAAAGGGCCGAACAGTGTTTTTTGGAAGGAAAAAAAATACTTGAAATTTTTAGCCCGAAACACTTTTGGGCGCATTTAAAGGCCTATTTGAGATAGTTTTAAAAAGTGTGTTTTCAATAGTTATTAAAAACACTTTCAAAATTATTCCAGACAGGCACTAAAAATTATTCGAGAGAAGTCGTTAGAGATTTTATTAGACCTGAGCTACTATCAAGCCAGATAGTTAAAGAGTCTTGGTCTAGTGTTTGGTGCTGAGAGCCCCAAAGGTTTGTGAAACCCTGAGTGAATGCAATTGATTTAATTTGGTTACTTGGAGAGTAACCAGGTGAAGGTGGATTCTGGCAACTGCTAAAAGAGACAAAGAGAAAGAAAACAACAACTAAAAGATGAGTCATTGAATAAAAAAGAGAGAATTGGTCAGTTGTGTATTGCTGGGAAATTAAACAAAGAGAGAATTTGTTAGATTTGTTTATTGAAAAAGTATGGCTATGGAATTTGGTATAAATAGAAAGATTTCAGGACCCACAATGGGATGTTGATAAAGTTGGCTGATTGTAGGAGAGTTGGACTGCAGACATTTTATACACATTTTGGTCATAAAATTATGTAGGAAAACAAAAAAAGTCCAAAACTTGTGCTGCCCCTAATTTTGCTATACCCATTTTCATTACTCTTTAATGAGGGTCTTTCTTTCATCAACCACAACTTGATGATACAAAAAGAGAGTGAAATAGAAAATTTAGGGTCGGTTTGATAATGTTCTTGTTTCTCGTTTTAATTTCCTGTTTCTATTTTAAAATAAAAATTGAAAACACGTTTGATAATTATTTCTTATTTTTTAGGCTCTAAATTTTATTGAAAAAAAAACACAAACAAGAAGTAATTAAGAAACTTAGGAAATGTATTTTAAAAAAATAGAAGCAAACAGAAAATAGTTACCAAATACACACGGTTCTACCCGATGCCCCTTAATGATGACAGTGGGTAATTAAGTTTAAATGCAATATGGAGTCTTTGGGTGACAAATTTAACCTCTACTTGTTCAATGATTTTGTAACTGTTAAAATAGTATATTGAATAATCTAAATCAAAGTTCAAACCAAGAAATTATGACTAAAAGAAAATTAACGGCGTTGAAAAAGAGATGTCTCATTAACATAATTTTGAACCACGTGAGTGTCATTTGCCATTTTCAAATTATGTGGGTATTCATGCATACCGAATCCAGAACGATCTTATTTGTAGTTCACCCTTTAAATTTAAAACATTCTTATACGATAAATAAAAACCAATGAGATTCATCATTTTACCTTATAAAAGGAAAAAAATTATTGCAACAAATTTACTAATTTAATGAAAATAAAAAGTTTTTTTTAAAAAAAAAAATTAATTAAACTTTTACTAAATTTGATTTTAATAAAAAAATTCTATTTACTATAATTTCTTTGTTTTTTATTATTATTGATTAGTATCTAATTTTTATTAAGATATAAGATCTTTTTTTTATAATTGCATCAAATTGGGGAGGGGAACTCAAACCTTCGACCTCAAGAAAAAAAGTATATACCTAATGAGTTGAGTTAGGTTCATGTTGGCGTAAAGAATTAAAACTTTAAATATTATAAAATGGAGTATTAAAATTTTACGGGTTGAGATATGTTTGAATGTAAACACTAGGAATTAAAATTTACATATAACTCCATCCATGCTGACTTGGTACGAAGAAAGTTATATTAATTTAGAAACATAATTTTCAAATCTCACAATAGTAAACTTTACATCAACAAAATTTTGATTAGGAAAAAAGAATCCTAATTTAAAAATCAGTAATCGTCTTTTCAATGAACAGCTACAAGTTCAAGTTCAAGTTCTTGATTGGAATATTGTCATATCATTTGAACTTTGTTTTAAAGGTTAAATCCTTGGAATTGTCAGATTCTTAATTAGCTGCAAAGCTTACATCCGATCCATCCAACAAATCTTTTCTTAAACAGTGATTGTGAATTTATTTTTATTTTTTTTAAATCTACTGTAGAAGAGCTTAGGAAAAAAATAAAATAAATTGGTGGTAATATATTTTTTTTTTTATTAAGAGAAGAGAGCCATCTTTGTAGAAAAAAGAAGATATTGGGATTTGGTCGGCCAATGGTCTTCTTGGCCGACAAATCGAGTACATGGCTACGTACAATCGATAAGTACTTGAGGAAGTTAATGATATTATAATTCAACATATTTGTAATGTGGAAATTAAACCATTCAAAGTCATTTATGGACCTACCTTATTTTGATGTTTATAAATGGGTTAATTTCATATTAGACCATAATAAATAGGTATAATAGCATTAATACTTATATGTTTTATAAATTAGCAAACTTACCCACTTTAACTCCACGCGCCGTTTAAGGGAACAATGAAAAGACGTTTTCTACCCTCTATTTATTATGGTCTACAACATTTAAGGAAAGAGCATGATGGTAATTGTTCAAAACGGAAAACATGGGATCACCACCATTTATGGTGTTTTTTGGGCAAAATTGATATTAAAAAAACACAACCGGTATTAGTGAATAAATGTGAATTAAAGTGGATATTCTTGATAATATTTCTTTATAAATTGCCTTCTTTCCTAGCTCAATCTTTTCTAATATGGGCCTTGGGATTTTGCAAGTTTATTTAATTTTTGGGAAATTTTATTGGGTAGCAGAATTTTTTTAATAATTATAAATATAGCAGTTTTAAAAAGTATTTACAAATATAGCAGATTTTAAAAAACCCTCATTCATGTAATCAGAGATATCAGTGATAACTTATAAAATAATCAGAGGTAATCAGTGATTCCTGGACAAAAATCAGGATATCAGTAAATCAGTGATTACTTGTTGATTACTAGTGGCAATTTTGTAATATTTTAGGTGTGAATTTAATTTTCCTGCAATTTTTGCAAATATGTTTTTTTACTGCTATTTTTACAAATATTGGACCTATTTTTGCTATTTTTGCAAGAGCCCCTTTATTTTTTATAACATAAAAAGAAAGTTAAAACGTCTTACTTTAATCACTGTTTTTAACAAACGATAAACAGTTGAGAATTTGATGTAGGTGGTGTTCAAAACCTCCACTTTTACAATTACAAAAAATGAGTCTTTACTATTCTAAGTTTTAGAAATAAAAAATACAGTAATAATATTAATCATTTAAAAAAAAAAATCCAATGAACATTCATTAAATTTAAAAAACAAAATATTATTTTAGAAATTTTTCAAAACTTCTATTATTTTAAAATTTTCAATTCAAAAAGTAACATTTGGTGAAATTTCTTTTCTTAAAACCATAACTATATTTTGGACATTAAAAATTCAGTTGGTTTATTAAATTACACAGCAGAAGCAACACTTTAAATCAAATAGTTTTTTCTCATTCAAATCCAAAATCATAAATTTGTTCATTCATTTGATCACGATCTTATTTAAAATCAACAAAAACAAAGTACCATTATTCTCAATTCACAGTCATTGCAAAGATTTATGGGATCGATGAAAACTACAAGTCAAAAACAAAAACATGAAAAATTATCATTTATAAGTTATCTAAACCGGAAACAATGCCCATCCCATAACAAAATAAAAATGAGAGAAGAAAAGTCGTCGGCGTGTAAATCCATGCAAACCGAACCATCCACCACGAGATCCATCAGTTACCAACTTTCTTCTTTCTTTTACCTGAGAAAAATGTAGCATCATGCGGCTAACACTAATCATTTAATAATGTCACATTAAGTCCATAATCGGCCTCATAGACTTCCAAACTTTTCACTCATTCTATACCAATCCAAAACTTAACGCAATGCCTTAATTCTATCCTTTGTTCGCAAACAAAGAAAGAATCTGTTGGAAAAAGATTAAACACACTTTTTCTGTAACAACCCGACTTTTTCAGAGTTAAAAACCATAAAACATAAAGCAGCGGAAGACAAATGAAATAACTTTATTGATTCTAAAATAACAAATGTCTCAATAATGTTTCAAAACAAAATATCAACTCTGGAGTTGTTTAAATTAAAGAAGAATACTAAGAAAGTAATGACATCCACAGTCACAAAATTCAAATTAAACTATGAGAAAATCTCAAAAAACATCAGTTGAAATAAAAAAAAAAGACTCTCTCAAAGTCATTAAATTCAATAACAGAAAAGACAGTGAATCCGACGCTTGTCATACAATATGAATCCTTCATCTCCGCTAACTCATCAACCTGCCTCCTCTCATCCCATTATTACTTGAAGAAAAAAATAAGGTTGTGAGGCTAAAGCCAGTAAGAAAACGATACAATCAACAGGTAAAGATTTAGATAGTCTGCAAACGATTCATACCGAGTCCCAAGAACTCAACGTTCTCCAATGTCTCTTACGCTCAAAGCATCACTTAAACTCAAATCTCATTCCACTTACATGACTAGGCAATTTATCTCTAATTCTTTATTCAAGGATTTTAACAAACATACTCTTACATAGATAGAAAACTTTCACCAATTTCATACCCAAGGCTATCACCCACAAATTCTCAATAACAATCACTTAACACTTCCAAAATATTAATTGTCACTAAATTGACTAACAACTAAAAATTAGCATACAACACTAGAAAAGCGGCAGGACTACTATCATTCACTATAAGAAAATTGGGAATAGAACACACTAGTCATTTTAATAGGAGACGCAAGAAAATAAAAATTGGATGAATAGTGTTTTTTTTTTAAAAATAGAACCAAAACCACGTCACCCATTCCTTTCACTCTCGCTCTCTCGCTGAAATCGTAGACGAAATCCTCTCGCCCTTTCACTCTCGCTCTCTCGCTCAAATCGAAGACGAAACCCTCTCGCCCTTTCACTCTCGCTCTCTCGCTCAAATCGGAGACGAAACCCTCTCGCTTAAATCGCTCTCTCCCAAACCCTAAAACAAATCGCAGATGAAATCCTGAAGCTCAGACAAAACGGAGACGAAATTGCCATAAGAATTTCTCAGACCCTCTCGCACTTTCACTCTTGCTCAAAAGAAAAAGGATTTTGTTCAAGAGAAAAAGGAGTTACTTTTTTATCCCACAACTTGTTCAAGCTCTGTGATTTGATGAAGGGGTGAGTTTTAGTAAATAGCCCTCTTATTGCTATTCTTTTCCATTCCTTGTTTAGTATTTGGTTGTAGCTGCAGGACGTTGATGAAATTATTGTTCTGTTGCCTCCATTTATTTTTTTATTTCTGTCAATAAATTAATCAATTTAAGGCTTACTAGATCTTGGGTAAAGTTTTTGGTACTAGGTTGTTTGTGACTTATTATCAAGGAGAAACTTATTTTTTTTATGAAGTATAATTTTGTTCAGTTTAATTGATATCAACATAATGTAAAATTTCTTACTTAATGATATTTTGGTTGTTCATTAATGAGAAATTTAGATTTATTCTGTAGGACTTGATTGCTGGGTTTGACCAAGAAGCTGCTGCTGCAGTTATTGCACGTCTAGTTTCGTTCAAGATGGAAAATGAGGTAACTGTCATGTTGTTTTCAAGTATTTGAATCTGGAACGCTGGTTTCATCACTTTGGGATTATATTGATAAATTGGGTATCATAAAAGTAATGACATATTCTCATATGGTTATAAAAAGAGAATTTATGTATATTAGATGTTTTCTCTTTCCATTAGTAATGCATTTGTGATGTCTATAAGAACCGAAAATGAAAAAATTTCTTAAAGAGCTTAACTCTTATCTAGATATCTACCGGAGCGATGATTTATTTTGTCTTCGGTAATAATTTGTCTTTACCTTTTTCATTTTCATTACGTCTATATATTTATTATTGTAAATTTGCTTTGGGTCCAATACATATGCTCTGGCTTTCATTTTTCTTCCTCTTTAAGAGAGACAGAGGTATTACATTGGCTTAGTCAAAGATGCTGATAATATAAAAAGTTCAAGGACATACCAAGGAAGAAAATTATAAAGTAAAAAAGAAAGATCTTAATGTTATTAATAATAATTAGAATAAGAAGAAGAAGAAGCAAGAAAAATTACATTGCCTTTTGTATTGGGAAGTGGGCCCCAAAATGATCGTAGTTTTTAGGAATCTCAAATTTTTGTTTTAAAGTTTCTCTCAAGGGGTTGGATTTGGTGGAATTACAAACCAACAAGGAAATGACTGTTTAACATTGAGAAAGGCATTTGTTTGAATTGTTTATTTTATACTATGAAATTTAGGCATTAACCAAGAAGTAATTTAATAGGTTTTTGACACGCAATGTGTGTGAGAGTGAGATTTGGAATTGATTCTCTTTAAGTAGAAATTGAAAAATAAGATAATAATTTGATGTATAATTAAAAGAGGTATATATGTATCTTAGTGAAGTGAACACTATAAGGAAAATGACAATAGGACACTAAACATTTTAAGAAAAATGACAATAGGACATACTAAGCATCGCCGTTATTCACCTTTCATCCGTTCATTAATCGGATTTTGAAGGTTCTGTTCGCAGGGGGTTTATTCGAAGGGATTTGAGAGGCTCATATAAAAAACAAGCTACGCGGATTTTGAAGGTTCTATTCGCAGGGAGAATCTTGTTCTTGTGCTTCGTCTCTTCCTTCATTTCGCTCAGTTGAAGCTGTCTCAATTCCTCATTCGACAGGTGCAAGATTTACTAAACCCTAACCTTTTCTACTGCTTAACCAATTATTCTTTTATAACTAAAATTAAACATAGAAAACCAATTCTTCTTCTTCTTCTTCTGTGTATTTCTACTACTTAATTACATAATTACAGTCGTTTAGTCACATTATTGATTTCTTTCTGTTATGTAATCTGTTAGAGTATTGATTTTCAAGTCCCCTTCTTTTGTAACTGTTTCAATTGAACAATGCTTATAGATAAGTATGCTTTTTATTTATTTAACAATCATTATTCATTTAGAACCAATTATTGAAGTTTTAGAATTGATAAGTTTGGTTTTTTTGAATTTAGAGTCAATGGTTGAACATTGAAGGTTGTTGCCTGATTTGGTGTCGTGTTTGAAAGCCCATTCACAATTAAAAAAAAAACCTGATTTCATTTTCATGTGTCTGTGTGACGACCTGTCACTTTTAAATAAATTTAATTTAGAAAACATAGCGGAAGTGTTTTATTTTAAGAAAATTTTGCGTGGTTTTGTTTGAAAATTGGCTAGTCAAAAATCTGTTTACATCCTAATTTTTTAAATCTAATAAAATCACATGGACTTTAAGTCCCAATCAGGAGTTCAAATATTTCATATCATAAAAACCACATCAAAAGCTCTTATGAGCTAAATACAACATATACATCATCAAAGTCTTTGAAATTCACAAAAATAATTACATAAACTTTACAACAAAAGAGTCCATCTCGAGGTCAGCATCCCTCGATCACGCAGCACCACCTTCTCTCCCTCGACCTCTTACAGGGTATTACCTGAAATTTTTGTAATATCATGAGCTAACAAACTAAGCCCAGTGAGAATAATAAGCATAAAAAGTAAAGATAGACCTCAAACTCGTATTCTGATTCGTGTCCAATTAATCTGATACAATCACTTCTAAAATTCTCTAAACTCTAGGTAATTTCGTTTTATACTTTCTAAGGATGATATTACTAACAATCATAGTCAATACTCATCCATCAACATTGTTATGACATAAGTAAGAAAAGTAAATATACTTTGTACATCATACAACTTCTCGATTCTCTCTTTCATCTATCGTAAACATGAATGCATGAGAGCATCCCGTAGGACTTCACATTTGCCTTTTTGTGCGTGAATGAAGGGTAATGAGAACATCCCGTAGGATCCCATTCAGCCTTATGAATGAGGAAGTAATGCGTCAATCCTGCAGGATACCATTCAACTCCCTATGTATGAAGAAGTAATGCGTCAATCCCGTAGGATACCATTCACTCCTTTTGAATCTAGAGTAATGAGCAAATCCCGTAGGATCCCATTCGTCTCTTTTTCATTTCTCATTCTTTCTTTTCTCTGAAGGTGATGCGAACTCCACGTAGGGTTCATCATTCTTCCTTCTTTTCTCTTTCACTTTCTTTTCTTTTTCACTTTCATTTCTTTTTCACTTTCGTTTCTTTTTCACTTTCGTTTCTTTTTCACTGAAGGTGATGTGAACTCCACATAGGGTTCATCATTCTTCCTTCTTTTCTCTTTCACTTTCTTTTCTTTTTCACTTTCATTTCTTTTTCACTTTCGTTTCTTTTTCATGAATGGTGCGAGAATGGTATGATGCAATATGATATGCATATGCTTGCATATCCTTGTAAAAGTACATAAATAAAGTGCGGAATTAAAGTAGTTGATGCAAGCATAAAGTAAAGGAGTATAAAGTAAAAGATATAAAGTAAATGACATAAAGTAAAATAGATAAGCATCTCGGCAGAACGATATATCAATCGAACTCCGCTACATTAATACAAGTAAATCCTATCTTAAACGATTAACCTATACCTTCCAGGATTCTAAACTTCCAATATAATCCGAGGTTCTATTAACCGTTCTAAAATACAAGTTGGATCTTTTAACTTCCAATGATCCAACCTAAGCTTCAAAACAAATCTAACTTAGAATCTTCTAAGATTCGATACTTTCCTCGAGAACTCCTAAGTTCTCACTTAAATGATTAACTCCTAATCCTAAGGGCACTAACTCACTTCCCTCTAATCTTATATTCGGATTCTAGTCTTAGTTCCAATCCTACAAACCATTATACTTATTTTCTTTCTATAGTTACTTTAAATCCTAACTATTCTCACCTTAAATAAAAGATGACTTTGCTCCTAAGTCCGAAGGAGCGATCAAACAAGCGGTTCGAAAACACCTACAATTGAATTATATCACACAATCAATAATTTTACCAACTATCAATCAAACAACAACCTAACATACAAAACAACGAAAAACTCAACAATCCTCCCACAAGAGGCCCACGGCCCTATCAAAGAAAATGGGCTTCGGGTTTGGTTTTCCGGATTTTAGGCAATTTAAAGTGTTTCGAGTTGGTTTTAAGCAAATTTGATATTCCCGATTTCAATGGGTATCGATAATTAGGGTTTTTGAACAATATGCCTTTTCCCAAATTGAATTTAAATAAACATTATTTCATTAAATTCTAACCCATAATTAAACCCAAAAAGGTAAATTTCAAACGGAAAGGGTTTCGACTGAAACTCGGTTTTAGGGTTATGGGAAAGTTTCCAAAAACTCATAAAACTACTCCCGTAATTACAAACACCGAGTTTCACGGCAAGAAATCGAAAGGAAACAAAGAAACTCCATTAAAACACTATTTGAAGCTTAGGGTTTCAAGAGAAACTTACCGAGAACTCCTTGGATCTCGAGAGAAACGCACGATGGTTAGGTGGAAAAGGATCGTATGACCGATACCTTTCCAAAGGAACGAGAATCGAAGCGATCCGTCGAGAAATAAGCGAAACCCGAAAATTCCCCCAATCCCTTTGAGCCCCACAGTTTTGAGAGAGAATTGGTGGAGAAAAATGAGTCAATTTTTTGTCAAAGGCAATTTAAAGAAGAATATGAATAGTGAATTGATATTTTAGGAATTTTGGAAATGACGGTTGCGTCCTTTTATGACTTTTGACTTATAAAACGAAACCTGATGATCTTAAACTATCCCAATGGTGATTAATAATTATTAATTGGCCCGTTAATAATTATTAATACCATTAAAACGAAAATAACCTAAAAAGGTAATTAAAAGGACTTAAACCGAAATAAACTACTAAATTCTAATTTACCAATAAATAAATAAACTTTAATTACTTAAATTAAAATAAAATAAATAAAATTTTTTTTATCACAAAATAACGGGACGTTACAGTCTGAGTCTGAGTCAGTCTAAAACAAAGTATTCTTCTGAGTCTGAGTCAGTCTAAAACATGCCTTTTAGATACATGTTGCTGAAGTTCATTTGTTCTGTGGTCTGATATACATATTTCTTTATATCAGTTTTGTAATGGAATCCCTCTGACTACTTCCGCTGCTGCTAATTTCACCCTTGCAAGGTTTCTCATTTCTTTCTTACTGTAATTTTCGTTTGATTGCTCGTGCTAGAATATTTCCATTTAGTGTTGCAGGTTAACCTTTCTCTATTCCACGACTGATCTATGTCAAAATAACGGCGATATTAAATTCTGTAATGTAAAATCTTAAAGTTGGCTTGGCTATCTTACAAAATAACACTATCATGTAATTGTTTTCATTGTCAACTGTTATTTATTTCTTAGATATTGAATTTAAAGTTTTTGAGCCATTTATTTATGATATTAAATTCAAACTGACTTGATGTAACTATGCTTTTCTGTAATGTAATTGTATGTTAAATGGTGTTTGTATGTTTAATGCATTGATTCTGATTGGTTTATGAATAAGCTTGATTCTTTTTATTTAACAATGGATAGTGTCAGTCTGTGCAATATCAATATTTTATGACTTTTATGATTTGATAAACTAACTTTCGTTCTTAATCTATTTGAGTCCATTTCTACTAAGGCATATGCTAGAATTGATTTTTTTTAATTGATGAATTTAGATTAGTTTGATTTAGGTATTTGTGTATTAAGGATTTTTCTGTTAGTTTTGGTGTTCGTGTTTCTTTGAATCTCAGCCTTCAATTTTCTTCAATTTCCCCTTTATCATTTTTTTCCATTCTGTTTATGTATTTACGTTTTCCATTCTCCCTTTTGTCTAGTGATGTACACTTAGCATCAAATCTCGAGTATCTTGCAGTTGAAGTGCTCGAATTGGATGAAAACGTGAGCAAGGATTTGAAAGTGAAGAGACTCACTCCAAAACATCCTCAGCTTACAATCAGAGGAGATTAAGAGCTTGATTCACAGATCAAGAGAACCATTGCGGAAGGTAGTGTAATTCTTCACATTCACAAATCACTTATTAACAAAGTCTCAATGGACTAAGACCTTTACCTTGTGTTAAAGTTATTAAGCTGATTAACTAATGTTACTTTTATTTAGGATTGCAAAAGACTTTGATTCATGTTAAGTGTATATATTGGGATTTATTGTTATGTACAATTGTTGTCTTGTTAAAATGTTAAGCTTTTTTTTTAAAGCATACATTGTTCTTTATTAGCATGTTCATGTACCCTTGACATGTTTTAAACATATATCATTGACTTGTGTAGTGTCATGACTTGGTCTTACTGTACCAGGTTCATTGTCATGGACAAATCATGGATGGCTAAAAGTAGACTCTCTAAAGAGTACGAGTTGGAGGTTGAAACTTTTATTGAGTCTGGGTTATGTCATGTCAAACCGTTAAACACTATAAGATGTCCATGTCTCAAATGTGGGAATCTACACAGTCATAACCCTACTACCATTCGAACTCACGTATATTAATGGTATAGACCAAAGTTACAAGGTATGGTATTGGCATGGTGAAGATTTGCCGTCGGAAAAAGTTAACCACAATGAGTCATATAATGAATTTGACGAAAAATTTGGAGAGGAGAATTTCGAAGATGTGATTGAGATGGTTCAAGTTGCTCAAGAACAATTAGAGAAGAATTCTATATCATTCGAAACAATGTTTAGTGAAGCTTAGAAGCCTTTATACGTAGGATGCAAAAAATATACGAAATTATCATCTTTAGTGAGGTTATACAATTTGAAGTTTCGATTTGGGTGGAGTGATAATAGTTTCTCAGAACTACTATCCATAGTTAGTGATCTCTTACCTAAACCCAATGAAATGCCAATTTCCATGTATGAAGCGAAAAAAACCTTACGTGCTCTAGGGTTGACTTATGAAAAAATACATGCATGTCCAAAGCATTGTTGCTTGTATAGAAAGGAATATTCAGAGGCCGTTAGATGTCCTATTTGTGGTACTTCAAGATGGAAATCAACGAAGAATTCACAAATAAAGAAAAAAAGGGTTCCCGCGAAGCAAATATGGTATTTTCCTATCATTCCAAGATTGAAAAGATTGTTTAGAAGTGTTGATCATGCGAAAAACATGATTTGGCATGCAACAAGTAGGAAAAATGATGGGATTTTACGAAACCTTTCTGATTCGCCGTCATGGAGGTTAGTAGATCACTTATGGCCAGATTTTGGGTCGGAACCAAGAAACATCCGGTTGGCTCTCTCAGCAGATGGGGTTAATCCTTATGGAGATTTGAGTAGCAAGTATAGTTGTTGGCCCGTACTGCTTTCAATATATAATCTTCCACCATGGTTGTGCATGAAGAGAAAGTTCTTAATGTTGTCATTGTTGATATCAAGACCAAAACAATCGGGCTATGATATAAACATATATTTAGCTCCATTGGTTGATGACTTGAATCTTTTATGGGAAATCGGAGTTGAGTGTTACGATGCATTTAAGAAAGAGACATTTAATTTAAAGGCGATATTATTATGGACCATCAATGATTTTCCAGCATACGGTAACTTGTGTGGATGCACTGTAAAGGATTTTCATGCATGTCCAATATGCACTGAAAATACATCTTCACTCTATTTAACACATGGAAAGAAGATGACATATATGCGACATAGGTGGTTTTTACCATGACATCATCCGTATAGAAAACAGAAAAAGGCATTCGACGGGAACACTGAACATGATAGTGCTCCCCAACCATTGTAAGGAGAAGCTATTTACATGAAAATTAATGAGATTGAATTTTCAAGTATTAAGAAGCATGTAAAGAAGAGATATTGGAAGAGAAAGTCTATATTTTTTGTGGTTCCATATTGGCACAAATTGCATGTAAGGCATTGTCTAGATGTAATGCATATCGAGAAGAATGTTTGCATGAACATAATTGGAACCCTTCTTGATATTCTTGGAAAGAGTAAGGATGGAGTTAGTGCTAGATTTGATTTAGTTAAATTGAATATTCTGACTGAATTAGCACCTAAAGTTGAAAAAAAAGAGAACGTATTTACCTCCAGCTTGTTATACCTTTACAAAAGAGGAGAAACGTCGTGTGTGTAAGACTTTATCATAAATTAAAGTTCCAGAGGAATATTCATCTAACATTAGAAACCTCATGTCAATGAAAGACGTGAAATTAAATGAACTAAAATCTCATGATTGTCACGTATTAATGCAACAACTACTTCCAGTGGCTCTACGCTCGGTCTTACCTAAGCACGTCAGGTATGCAATAATTCGAATGTGCTTCTTCTTTAATGCGATATGTTCAAAGTCCATACGTGTAGCAGAGTTGGATAAACTGCAAGAAGATATTGTCGTGACATTGTGTTTGTTTGAGAAATACTTTCCTCCTTCGTTTTTCACAATAATGTTGCATCTAACCGTCCATTTAGTAAGAGAAATAAAATTATGTGGTCCGGTTTATTTACGATGGATGTATCCTTTTGAGAGGTATATGAAAGTGTTGAAAAGTTATATGAGAAACAGACACCATCCGGAGGGTTGTATTAGTGAAGCATATGTTGTTGAGGAAGCCGTGGAGTTTTGTTTAGAATTTCTATCTGATATAGAACCTGTTGGTCTTGGTTTGTACAGAAAAAAAGAGTTAGAATATAATCAAGATAGACCATTATCCGCCGCGACTTACTCAAATCCTAGTAAAGATCAATTAGAGCAAGCACATCGTTATATATTGGAGAACACTGATGATGTGCAGCCGTACATTCAGTAAGTTCATTTTTGTATCATCATTTAATAAACAATGTGAATGATTTATAATATTTTTGCTATCACATTCGTAGGGAGCATATGGAATTCTTAAAAGCTCAAAATTCGAGTAAATCAAATAGTAAAAAATGGCTACAAGATGAACACAATCGTTCGTTTAGTTCTTGGCTACGTGATCGGGTATAGTATGCCTCTATTTATAAGAGATGACGTTGATGTTCTCATAACATCATTTTGATGTTTAATGGAATTTTTCAGGTAGTAGAACAATTAAGAAGCGTAGATAACAATATCACCCAAACTTTAAGATGGGTGGCACATGGCCCGCACCACGACGTGAGGACATATGAAGGTTATCTCATCCAGGGTCGTCGATACCATACAAAGTCTGGTGATAATATGCGTACCGTACAAAATAGTGGGGTTTCTTTGATAGCCACAACGATGCAAGTAGCCAGTTCCAAAGATAAGAAACCTATCACAACATAAATGACTTTTTATGCGGTCATCCAAGAGATATGGGAGGTCAATTACAACACATTTACAGTTATAATGTTTAAGTGTGATTGGGGGGAGAGTAAAAATGGTGTTAAAAAAGATTATCTCGGATTTAGACTTGTTGATTTCAGTCGTATTGGGCACAAGAATGATTCTTTCATATTAGCTTCACAAGGTAATCAAGTATTTTATATTGAAGATTCAAGTGATACGAGATGGTCTGTTGTTCTTTCACCCCCTGATCGTGAATATATCGATGAAAATGTAACGTCCCGTTATTTTGTGATAAAAAAAAACTTTTATTTATTTTATTTTAATTTAAGTAATTAAAGTTTATTTATTTATCCTTGAATTAGATTTAGTAATTTATTTCATTTTAATTCATTTTAATGGCTTTATTTATTTAAATACGTTTTAATGGTATTAATAATTATTAACGGGCCAATTAATAATTATTAATCACCATTGGGATAGTTTGAGATGTTCGGGATTCGTTTTTAAGCCAAAAGTCATAAAAGGGCAAAATCGTAATTTCCCAATTTGCAAAATATCTAAAAACACTATTTGACTATCTTCTTTAAATAACCATTGACTCAAAAATTGACCAAAAATCATCTCATTTTTCCCTCCTCCACCCGTGGGTCTCAAAGAAGAAAAGAGAAGATTTTGATTTTGTTCGTTTCTTGACCGATCGACTTGATTCCGGGTCCTTTGGAAAGGTATCGGTCCTACGATCCTTTTCCACCTAGCCTTCGTACTTGCCACTCGTGTTTTGCGGAGATCTCGGTAAGTAAAGTTTCAAACCCTAAGCTCCAATTAGTGTTTTAATGGAGTTTTCATTGATTTCCTTCAATTTCGTGTTGTAGAACTCGGTGTTTGTAAACTCGGGAGTAGTTTTACGTGTTTTTGGAAACTATTTCATAACCCTAAAACCGAGTTTCAGTCGGAACCCTTTCCGTTTGAAATTTACCCTTTTGGGTTTGATTTTGGATTAGAATTTAATGAATGAATGTTTATTTAAATTCGATTCGGGAAAGGGATTAATGTTCAAAAACCCTATTTATCGATACCCATTGAAATCGGGATTATCGGATTTGCTTAAAACCAACTCGAAACGTATTTAAATTGCCAAAAAGCCGGAAAACCAAACCCGAAACCCATTTTATTGGGGGGGGGGGGGGGCGCGAGAGCCCTAAGGGAGGGTTTGATGAGTTTTCGTTGTTTTGAACGTTTAGTTGGTGTTTGATCGATAGTTGGTAAAGTTATTGATTGTATGATATAATTCGTTTGTAGGTGTTTTTGAACCGCGTGGTTGATCGCTCCTTCGGACTTAGGAGCAAAGTCATCTTTTAATTAAGGTGAGAATAGTTTGGATTTAAAGTAATTATAGAAATCGAATAAGTGTGAAGGTTTGTAGAGTTTGAAACTAAGTTTAGAATCCGAATCTAAGATTAGAGGGTTGTGAGTTAGTGCCCTTAGGATTAAGAGTTAATCCTTTAAGGAGAACTTAGGAGTTCTCAAGGAAAGTATCGAATCTTAGAAGATTCTAAGTTAGATTCGTTTCGAACTAAGTTTGGATCATTGGAAGTTAAGGATCTAAGACTTTAAAGAACAATTGATAGAACCTCGGATTATTGAAAGAATCCTCCTCACCATCGCATCCAAAGCCTATCTGATTTCATCTCCCCTTTTTAGTGATCTCTCTCTTATGATACTAAAGCTTCATTCGAATACACATCACTCAGTATTTTATTGAAAACCTTTATTTCCATCTTAATCGAAGTAGTGCATAACATTACTCAGGTATGTGTTTTTTATCTTGAATTTATAGAATTTAATGGAGTTCGTTTCTGTACATGTTATGTTTAATCGGAAGAAATTAACTTTTCTCGACTGGGTTTTGGAAAATGGGTTATAACTTTTTGTAGTTATCAATCATAATATGTCATTTTAAGTATTTCTCACTTCTCCATCTTTTTCTTTGTAGCAAAATATAAATAATTGTATGCTTGAATAAACAAGAAACATACTTTACTACAAATTCTTCGGCATAGCATTCATGGGCTGGTATTTGAGATGGTCACTCAATGAATGCTGAAAACTTCTTTTCCAACTTGTATCTGACTAATTTTTTTTCTAATTGTCATGTACATGCAGGTGGATTATCGACTAGTGCTGAGTTTTAGTTATGAATTATAGGTCTTTGTGGAACATATTGTTTTTCCAAAAAAGGCTTCTTTTGGTTTCTTATTATAAAA
This sequence comes from Gynostemma pentaphyllum, assembly GCA_028015215.1. Taxonomy (NCBI): domain Eukaryota; kingdom Viridiplantae; phylum Streptophyta; class Magnoliopsida; order Cucurbitales; family Cucurbitaceae; genus Gynostemma; species Gynostemma pentaphyllum. The sequence goes on along the minus strand of CM051346.1, from coordinate 17,197,105 downwards.
ATGTGCTGCATGTTTCAGTGGTTGAACTTTTTAAAACAATTCCAGGATGAGCAGCAACATTTGAGGTCTGCACAATGGCATGGCAATTCTTCAAGACATGCTTGAGGGAGAAACAACTTTCCAAGGTTAGCTAGAGCGGCACCAGACTCGTATTTTGGTTGAGATTCGAGCTTATATTACAGATGACGAAACACAAATACATGACATGGGCGCGGATTCCCTAGCTTTTGGTGCCATGGTAGTCATCCCCAAGCCTTTTTCTCTTCAAGGAAAGGTAAAAGGGTTCTTTGCATATTTATTGGAGAGCTGTCTCGTCTCGTTATTTAAGCCGACTTGAAAAATGTTCCCATTATACCCATGAAAAGTCCAGGGGAAACAATTTGGGCTGTATAGTAGCTAACAAAAATATCATTTATATATTAAATTCCTCTTAGTTTCTATGAAGGGAAAGGGTTTATAGGCATTGTTTTAGTTGTAGTAAAGTATGTGTCTTGTTCATTCAAGCATACAATTATTTATAGCTTGCCAGTTAGGGGGGTACTATACATTACTTTCAAATTCTTATTGGTGGATTTGCTGTAATGTTAGAAAAGGGTTGCTCCAATCCACGCAGATCTAGGCACTACTTGACCCCTCGAACTGTCATGTTTGCAACATTTCATGTTCTCTCTTGAAGGAAGCAAGGGTCTCACAATAATAGAAGTTGCAAATAAAGTTCAGGTACTTGATGAATGGCTCTCCCATTTTTGGTATATTTCATTTTATTAAGGTTACTCATTAACCACCCAGTAACTAGTCATAATAATTAAGATAAGTAAACTAAAAACTACTTAAACAACAAACTAATAGTATTTTCAAAAAAACAAACAAAGTTACTAAAACTAGTTAACAAACTACAACTAAAAAAAACATCTAATATGTAAAAATATTACAAGATTAACCAACTTCACTACATCAATTTCATTCCCCAAAAAAGAAACTCTTCTTCAAGTGAGTGTTGTTTAAGGCAAAAGGTAGTACACAATTCCCATAGCTAACCTTTTCTTGTGTTATATGTACTGCGACAATATTTATCTTATAAAAAAAAATGTACTGCTACAATCTTTCATTCTTTACTTTTATTCCCTCTTATGACGTATTCATTCCTTTTGTAGATAGTTTGAGTAATGAATAACTCTAGGGCTTTACTCAAAGCTTCACATGAAAAATAATGGACATTAAATATCTCTTACAGACTTTAAATGCTTAGTTTCCAAACTAACAATGGTCAATTCGTATGTCTTTTGATGTTTTAATTTTATTCAATGTTTTCAGATACTTGCTTTCATTATCTTTGGAGGAACGGATTCAGAAATTGTTGAGTGAGGTTTGTAAGTTATGATTATACATGTAAAATAATTCTCGATTGCAGAAAAGGGGGCATCATCGGCCAAGGCGAGAACATCGCTCTGATAACAATTTGATGCAGCCTAGTTTCCAAGAGAATACTCCAAAAATTAAGAGGAATTAGTTACTAGTCAGTAATAATGTTTCTCTTGATATTCTAGTTTGAATTATGGTTAATTGTGTCATAGAAGCTTTGTTGAATTTGATAAATAATACAGCCACTTGTTTGTAAGGAATACATGGGCAAACGACCTATTATTACACCGTTTCATAAGGGTGGAAGAAGGTTGCATATCAGATTTCGTGTAATGACCTTTAAAACATTTGTATAGTGAATTTAAGTCGTTTAACTTTTTGTCATTTTGTTTTTCATGTGTATCTGTAGAGCAAGAATTTGCTGACGATGTAGCTGTTTATTTTCAGGTAATGAAGGATCATCTGCACACTGTGGGGTTCGAGCTCTACTTAATTTTTAAGTTCACATCTTTTAATTTCTTGTGCATAAACTAACTTTCATTTTCTTTAAAAAGTTTTCAAATCAATTTTTTTTGTCATTCTTGTTCGAGTTATTGGAATGGAACTCCTTGTGTCCTTCTTTTGTTTCAAATCATGAAGCACTATATGTAAAATTATCTAAGTGACTTTGCTTCTATTATTGTTACAATTTCACTCGAAATTCATCTCACCAAGTATTGCACGTTCAAATGAATTCACAGAAGATTTTTTTATGTGAAATTTATGTTAAAGTTATGAGGCCAACTTGTGCGCATGTAATTATTTTGAGCTGTGTTTGTTATGTGAGAATTGACCTTTCATTTCACTCATTTTTTCTTGTTTCAATCCATTCTTTTGGGCCTTCGGCTATCTATTTTGCTAACTTTAGTTTGGTTTTAAATCGTTCTAGTTATTTGTTGAAACATTAATATGTACATGGCATTCTTAATCAATGTTATAAAATTTGTATACTGTGAATGCAAGAAATATTTTAAGATACTAAGAATTATTTTATTTGGCAGGTTAAAGTACTCACGGTTTGCCAATCTAAAAAAGTAGACAGCCTAGAAGGTAACCAATTGTTTTCTTATTCAGTGACAATGTTTAACCTAGTTTTGAACATCATAAACATAATATGTAATGGATGGAAAACACTTATCCAATCAAATGTGATTGCACATACCATGTTTTGTTTGATTCCAATTATAACCATTTATCCTTTTTTCTTATGATTAGACTCTGATGAAAAATGTAACAAACACTATGAAAGAATCAAGGATCTCCGATTTATTGACATGAATATTTTCTATGAACTATATTAAAGAGTCTACTTCTTTTAAACTTTTATTGCATATGAATTATGTGTTTATTCCCTTTTATGTGCAGCTTAATGCCTTGCAATATAGGAGAATGGATTTTGAAGATTTTTTTTTTTTTTGCTGCTACTCTAAGTATCCATCAACTTGAGGCTCTTGACAGATGGGAGCAACATGCTTGTTGTGCAACAAGATTATTGGTTAAAATTGGTCATAATGTTTTTTAAGTTTATCTACTTTTGTTTTTGGTTTCTTTGATATGTATTCCAAGTTATTTATTAATATTGTTCCAGTGCTTATTTTCTTTGTTAATGGAATAATTGGAAAAACTCAACTTTGACCCAAATACTTGCTCTTATGTTATTCACTATTTGTCATTAAATTAGTTGAATTTCCATAATTCTCCCGTCTTTCTTTAGCTGAACATAGTTGATTGATGAAACGACTGCTTGTTTATGTGACTGGCATTTTGTAGAGTATACAATCACTACAAAAAAATTGTCAAAATGCGACCAGAAATTTGCTACCAAAAAAATATGGTAGTTTTCTGGTGACCACCTGGTCACTTTCTTTGAAGGTTGACTCTAAGTGACCATTTGGTCACTTTTTTTGCGACCATATGGTCGCATTTTTGTGACTAAAATATTCCTTGGTAGCAAAAAATGGCGCGTAATTTTGGAGGGAAGAAAGCTACCAAATGGTCACAATAAAACGTGACCAAATGGTCGCAATTTTGGTGACCAAAAGTGAGCAGTGGTAGCTTATAAATGGAGGGAAGAAAGCTACCAAATGGTCACAATAAAAAATGACCAAATGGTCACAATTTTGGTGACCAAAAGTGAGCAGTGGTAGCTTATAAATGGAGGGAAGAAAGCTACCAAATGGTCACAATAAAAAGTGACCAAATGGTCGCAATTTTGGTGACCAAAAGTGAGCAGTGGTAGCTTATAAATGGAGGGAAGAAAGCTACCAAATGGTCACAATAAAAAGTGACCAACTGGTCACAATTATAAGTGACCAGATGGTCGCAAATTATGTAATTTTTATGGGACCAATAATTGATAAAGAATTTGGTGGAATAAAAGCTACCATGTGGTCACCCAAAAAGTGACCATGTGGTAGTAAATTCTGACTTGATGTGACCCGGGGCAGTGAGGAAAATAGCGGGAAAATTTGGAGGGAAACTGCGACCAGGTGGTAGCAAAAATACTACCATCTGGTCGCAAATGATCCTTCTACTCGAATGTTAATAATGTTTTGTACCCACAGGTACTTACGTCGGTTGAAAAAGATGGTTGGAAATAGATCACGAGTAGAAGGATCTATCTGTAGTGCGTACCTGACGCAAGAGACTACCACATTTTGTTCATACTACTTTGATCAACACATTGTAGAAGCGATTGATTGTCGAAACGAAACGTTGTCGATAATTTACTTGAAGGTGTTGACATGAACGACTTGCCGATTTTTACGGAACCTGGCATGACAGTTGGAAGATCAGTGCGAAGGCCGTTGACCGATTCTGAGTATCACGTAATGCAGACATACGTGTTATGCAACTGCGCAGAGATCGAGCCTAACATAGAGTGAGTTTGTAACTTAACATTATTCCATCGCATAAACAATTACAAACTATTTGCTAACTATTATTGTAACATACCGATTATTTCTAAACGTATACGTTCGAATGACACAAGTTGGTCTTACAGACGCTGAGGAGGGGTCAATAATCGACAAAGAGTTTCGTTCTTGGTTCAGTGCATACGTGAGTTATTTTAAATTGTCAAACAACCGTTGCATTATGTTGAAACAATTACTATCTTCCTAACATTTCGCGTATGTGGACAATGACACAGGTTGACTCCCCTACATTACTGGTGGATGATCCTCGCATCATTTCTTTGGCAAAGGGACCTGGACGGATAGCAAGGTCGTATGGTGGATATGTCCATGAACGATTCTGATTTCAAATGAAGGCCCATTCGGTGAAGCAGGGCAACAAACAACAGTGGTGTTTGCATAAAAGGTCACGTGTTCTGCACAAACGAAGACGATTACTTCGGAGTAATCGATGAGATTCTTGAGATTCAATACGCAAGTTCGACGCTAAAACGCATTGTTCTGTTCAACTGCACTTGGTTCGAGACAACCAGACGAGGCGGAGTCCGTAAGATTGATCATTTACAAATTGTTGAGGTAAAGAAGTCTAAGCATATGCGCACCGCTGATAGGTTCGTCCTGGCTTCACAGGCGATTCAAGTTTATTACCTGAACTATCCGATTAATAGACGAGATCTGACAGATTGGTTAGTTGTTTATAAAGTTAAACCATACCAGGTAGAAGAAAACTTGTCCGAGAAAGACGACCACGCAGAGGAAGCTGTTGCTTTTCAAGAAGATGAGATACGATCTCGTGCAATCGACGATGGTCAGAATGCAAGTACTGTTCGTCCTTTGAACGATGGAACGATAACATTGCATGATGATGATGATATAAATGCTTCCACTTCTCACGCACGTGACATTGATGCTGAATTTATTCGAGACGATGAATCTGATGAAGAAACAGAAGAAGAAGAAGAAGACTGTATGTGACGGACTTCTTGGAGACGATGATGAATGAGATATTTCGTTAACTTGATTATTCAAATGTGTGTGTATGTGTTTAATTAATTAAAACTATTTCTTTTAATGAAAGATTAAAAAAAAAATATTTATATTTGCGACCATGTGGTCGCAATTTCACACAAAAGGTGACCACATGGTAGTAATTTAGAAGTGAAATGCGACCAGTTGGTCGCATTTTATAATTATATTTTTAAAAAATATAAGTAAAATGGCGACCATATGGTCGCAAATATGAGCGGTAAATTTAAATTTCCATGTAATTTATGGCGGTGAATTTAAAGATTACGACCATCTGGTCGCATTTTATAATTATATTTTTTAAAAATATAAGTAAAATGGCGACCACATGGTCGCAAATATGAGCGGTAAATTTAAATTTCCATGAAATTTATGGCGGTGAATTTAAAGATTACGACCATCTGGTCGCAATATTTGGCGGTGAATTTCATTATTGTGACCAGATGGTCGCAATTTTTGATGGGACTCGTGATATGACAGCTGTTCTGGATCATGGTAAAGTGGCGACCATATGGTCGCTTTTTCATGAAATGCTACCATATGGTCGCGAATATCTCAAGAAATGCGACCAGTTGGTCGCCATTTTCCCCAGCACGCTCGACCTTTCGTTTCTTGTCATAATTACATATTTGCGACCATTTGGTCGCAAAATCGATTTAAATTCCCATCGTTTCCCTTTCCCCGTTTCTTCTTTTCTTCCCCGTTTCTTCTTTTCTTCCTTTCTCTTTTTCTTCCTCTCTTTTTGTTCTTTTCTCTCTTTCCCCTCTCCCGTTCCCGTTATTTCTTCCCAGTTCCGGTTCCGTTCTTACTCTAAATCTAAAACCCTCAAACCCCAATCCCGGTTTCTATTACGAGGTTAGTTTTCGTATAAAATTGAAGTTTAGTTTAAGAATTTATTTTACTTAGTTTTAGTTTTTAGTTTTCAATTAAGTAGTTTAGTTTAGTTTTGTTAATTTAATTAGTTTTAGTTTAATGAATCTAAATTTGTGTAATCAATTACTTAGTTTACTTTTGTTTAATTCATAGCATTTTAGTTTACATTAACTAATTAATTAGTTTAGTTTAATTTTGTTACTTTAAGTAATTTTAGTTTAATTAATCTAATAGTTTAATTAATCTAACTTAGTTTACTTTAATTCAATTTAAGTAGTAATTAATTTAATTACTTAATCTAATTTAGTTTAATTACTTATTTAGTTTATTTAAGATAGTTTACTTTAATTTAATAAAATTAAACTAAATTAATTTATAATTACACTAGTTTAAATTTTAATTTTAGTTTAATTAATGTAATTTAGATTACTTTAATTAAATCAATTAATTTAAAGTAGGGCAATTAATTCAAATAGTTTAACTTCAATTATACTTAAGTAGTTTAAATTAATTAATTACACTAATTTAATTAATTAATTTTAGTTTAATGAATAAATAAAAATTGTTTAATTACTTAATTTTAGTTAAATTTGATTAAAGTAAAGTACAATTAGATTAATTAATTAGAATAATTTTGTTTAAGTATTCTAATCAATTAATTTGAAATAAAGTAAATTAAAATTAGATTAATTGAAACAAAAATTAATTCAAGTAAACTTAAGATTAATTAATTAAAACTAACATAAACTAATCATTTAATTTGAATTAAAGTAAATTAAAATTAGTTTAATTGAAACTAAAATTAATACAATTAAACTTAAGATTAATTAATTACAACTAAAATAAACTAATCAATTAATTTGAATTAAAGTAAATTAAAATTAGATTAATTGAACTAAAATTAATTCAATTAAACTTAAGATTAATTAATTAAAACTAAAATAAACTAATCAATTAATTTGAATTAAAGTAAATTAAAATTAGATTAATTGAAACTAAAATTAATTGAGCTGCACCGAGTTCTTCACACGAAGAAGGACGGGACGTTCGTCGACGATAAGGCGAAAGCAGTTCAGGTATTTAATATTTTTTTCAATTATTATTTTTTCTTTAAAATTTTTCCTACCTTATATATTAACCATTTTATTTTCTGAATTTTAAATGTTTAGGAACGTTTCACGGAGTCCTTGACTCAGCGGTTGCCCACACCAGACTCGCAACCGACTCAAGGAGGACCGGAGAGGCGTTCTTGGAGGTTCCTGGAGGGGTTCGGCCTGATGGGTCGGTTCCTGGGCTCGGCTCGTACGGGCGACGCCTTTATGCAGATGTGCCCCGGCCTCAGGGAAGCGGAGCGAGCACTAGCTCCGGTTGAGCAGCAGCTGCACGCGGACATGGAGGCTATGCGCGAGGACTTCGTTACTCGAGTCGCTGCTATTGAGGTTGACATGCAGGCACGAGTCGAGGTCCAGGTCGCAGCGCCGGCTTTGCAACGACTTGGATCTCTAGGCGGCGGCCCTTCATCATCAACGCCTCCTCCCCCACCCCCGCCCTCCACAGTAGTTCTAGGATTCTTTCGACTGTATAAAACGTTTTTTTAATATTTGATATATATATTTTTTATTTTAATTCCATTTTTTTTTATGAAATTTTAATATTAATTAAATAAATAATTAATAATTAATAATTAATTAACTAATTATTGAAATTTAAATTTTAAAAAAAAAATTCTTAAATGCGACCAGATGGTCACTTTTTAGGCGACCATCTGGTCGCATTTTAACTGAGCCTAAAAGTGACCATTTAGTCACATAAAATACGACCATTTGGTCACTTTTTTATGTGACCAATTGGACACTTATCTTTCACATAAATTACGACCAGATGGTCACTTTTTAGGCGACCATCTGGTCGCATTTTAACTTAGCCTAAAAGTGACCATTTGGTCACATAAAATACGACCATTTGGTCACTTTTTTATGTGACCAATTGGTCACTTATCTTTCACATAAATTATGACCAGATGGTCACTTTTTAGGCGACCATCTGGTCACATTTTTAAAAGGTTGACTTTTTTGCGACCAAAAATTTTTGGTCGTATATTTGTGACTATCCAGTCGCACAAATTCAGGACCGACCAGCTTTTTGGCCACCACTTATTTGGTCGCATTTTTGGTCGAATTTTAGGTAAAAAACGACCATTTGGTCACAAATTTCTGGTCGCAAATTGACAGTTTTTTTGTAGTGAATTGCTTTTCGACCCTCACCACCAATTTCCTTCCCCGAACTCCTCCAGGTTAGTTGATTTCGATCCAAAATCTATTTAGTTTTTGAAGGGCAGACTGTTCTTTCATTTTTATTTTCGTCTTTCTCGGACTTCTTTGACTTCGTGGTTTAGGAATATTTTCATTTGGTGTTGTTGTGCCTTTACATTCCGTTATGTTTTTTTGAAATTTTAGTTCTGAAGATTGATGAATTTACATATGGCTTTTCTTGCTCATATTTCTTATGTATATCTATATATATATTTCAAAATTTGCCAATTTTCTTTTGCCTCAAGTGTGTTGTGTCATTGCCGATTCATTATGTTATAAGCAAGAATCAAACTTTTTTTTTTGGTATATATTTACTCTGTGGCATATGATAATGAAAATATTATAGTTATGAGTTGGTTACTTTAAAGTCTAATGCCTGCCAAGTTCCAGTTTACGGTTATACTATCAAATTAGTCGGTTATGACTCTTAACGATTGATATTGAGCTTACTAGCACTGGGGCTTTATATTTGTGGGAAAATATTGAATTGCTTTTTATTTGAAGACTAATATCTTTGTGTTCTGAAAAATCAGGGAGGATCTTATTAATGAAGACTAATATCGATATGTCAACTATGGAAGAAGCTATTGGGACTACAATTGCATGGCCGACAGATAAAGTCATTATGGGTAAAACACCAAATTTTATGTCCTTCGTTATGATTTGTATGTAAAATAATATAATAGTTTATTTAAAATGACTTGTGATTGTATTTTTTGTAGGTTGATAGAGCGGAGTCTTGATGATCTTGCTTCTCATAGCCTTTTTTGTCAGGATTTAGTTTAACCTATAGATTTATGTACTTGATGGATGAATCTTTTATTATGTATTGGATGGATCTTTTAGACTTATGTACTGGACGGATGGATGTTTTATTATGTAATACTTCCTATAGACTTATGTATGGGATGGATGGATCTTTTATTATGTATGACTTTAACTTGTGCTATTTCTGTTAAGTTATAAAAGTTGGGAATTAAGAAGTAATTTTTGTGTGTACTAGTTCAAAAAACTTAGTTTTATATCTTTCTTTATAAATATTCTTGATTACAGGTTTTTTTTATAGCAAACTAGATAACTTATTGAAAACGCTATTAAATATAAATGGTTATGAAATATAAGACCAATATACAATAGCGTTTTAAAATAGCTATCTCAAACGTTATCATAGCGATAGTAGGAAGCTATGTTATATCATCATAACAATCAAAGTATGCAATACATAGATTATAGCGTATGTAATAGCATGTATCCAACGCTATCAAATAATTAAGACTATTAATTACGTGGTCAACCATGACATTGTTTAAAAGGCTATGAAATATAATTCATAGCGTGTATCCGACGCTATTGTTATATGTTTTTATAGCGGAGCGAAAAACGCTATAGTATGTTTTCATAACAATTAAAGCATGCAATCAAAATTATATTACTATAGCGTATGCAATAGCGTAAGCTGAATGCTATTAAAAGTCTCATACTTTTAATTACGTGGGCAACCATGACGTTTGGTAAAACGCTATGAAAGGTAACTCATAGCGTTTTTTCGATACTATAGAAAGCCTTTTTTGTTGTAGTGCCTCTTAGGGTTTATCGTTAAAATTGTATACTAGTTCACCAACATAATAATGTTGTTATAATATACTTTGAATTATGAAGTTCAAGGCATACCTGGCGCTGACGAGGTGCTACACTGGCCCTAAGACACTCTAATGTATGTGATGCTAGGGTTTCTTCCCTAAATCTTATGTAATCCAATTAAACTATAAATAAATAAAGGAATTATTAATTAGTAATATTTACATTGTCATTTATTATTAGTTTAATAAATGTAATCCATCATAAGATCCAGAGTTACTTATGATAACTTAAAGTGAGCATATGATGCGGGAAGATTCACTTAAGTGTAACTCAAATAGTCTGTGGTACATGAATAAAGGTTGGGTGCCTTATTTCTGGTAACACCACTAACACGGCCCACTTGTGAATTGGCACAAGTGATCTCATCTTGATCGCTCATGTAGAGACATGTGAGTGGGGGTGTTGCTGGAATAGAGATTGTAGTAGACTGGACTAAGATAAACTTACTGTCTTCTAGGAAAGCCGTTACAGAAAGATACTTCGTTTATCAACCGGTTGATCATGTACAATTGATCTTAATCCTGAGTGGATTACGAACTCCTATTCGCAAGAGACAAGCCTTTGATTTTCATAGGTGAGAGTGACTCGATATAGTTCACTCAATAAGCCTCCCACTTTGGGGATTGCATCTTGCTTATAGCTGGGAACGTAATAACACAAGAATTGGAATTCACTCTTTTCCATATAGGAAAATAGATAAGTAGTTCTCTTATGGACTGATCCGGTCTTGAACAACGGGGCCCATATTCCTCTGATCAAGGAAAAAGTTAAAGACGGATAATGGAGATTATGTAAGGTTGTTCATTGGAGAATCAGTTGGGCTTAAGAAACAAGATGTATCATGGAGGTTAATAGGGTGCAAGTACCTAGCCATGGATACGAACTAACTTGTGAAGAATCAAAATGTAGTTAATGATTATAGCCAATGGACATAACTATGTCTATAGTACTAAGAGTGCAACTCTAGATATTTACTGGAGTTATCTAGGAGTTAATGAATGAGAATTAATTGATTAAAAGGAGTTTTAATCAAAGGTAATTCTGGATCATTGGATCTTAGTCCTATAGGTCCATTAAGTCCTCCGTGCTAACGCATGTAATTGAGAACATAAATTAAAATGATTAATTTTGGAAAAATGGAATTAAATAGAGGAGTCTATTTGATTAATTAAAAGAAATTAAATAGATGGGTCTATTTATTTATTTAATTAATGATGTAATTAAATAGAGGAGTCTATTTAATTATTAAATAGAAAAGACTATTTAATTAATTATGAGAGATTAAATATAAGAGTCTATTTAATTAAATTAATTTTGAGTTGTCCAAAATTAATGGGGATTTAAATAGAGGAGTCTATTTAAATATTTAATTTGAGATTGTCAAATTAAAGAAGAAATAAATAAAAGAAGTTTTATTTATTGGAATAAATAAAAGGAGTTTTATTTATTTAATTATTTAACAGAATTGTTCCATTAAATAAAAAGGAAAATAAAATGCCCAATATTATCATGTGATGATGATAGGGGCGTGTGACCCATGGTGTGGTCACACGCCACTTTGGTCAAAAGTTGACTAAGAGTTTTGCATTTGATTTTATTTAAAATATATGAATATCTTATTTTAAATTAATGTGATTAATTTAAGTGGAAGATATGGAATAATATATTTAAATTAATATTGATTAATTTAAATAAAAGATATGAGATATTTTATTATGGAATAAAATATAATGTCTTTATTATGGAATAAAATATAATATCTTTATTATTCAAATATATTTTAGAATATCTTATTTAATTATTTATTAATTAAAAGATATTCAAAAGATTTCCTGAGGCCTTAGTCCTCCTATAAATAGGAATCTTGGGGTGACCCCAAAACACACAACTAAGAGAGCAAAAGAAAAGGCTCAGGAAATTCCTCTCATCCCTCTCTCTTAGCCGCCGGCCACAGTGTGGCCAAAGGGAAGAAATTTTTCTTCTCTTTTCCTTTTTTCAAAGGAGATAGTGCCCACGCACCGATTCTCTTTTGTGCTTAGTGAGGAAGTACTTTTTGGTTGTCCCTGGATCGTAACCAGCCAAGAACGAGGAAGAGCCAGACACTTCTCAACAAGGGTTAGTATTTATTTTATGCATTTAGATTTTGATTATATTATACTGCAAGGAAAGATCCTTGGGACTTTCATTTGAGAACTCTTTTAGAGGTCCTCAATCCCAACATGTGACACATACTATCTTCAGAACCCTTAAACCTAGGGCTTTGATACCAAATGTGACAACCCGACTCAATATAAAATAAATAAATGAATATTAAAGGAACTGATCCCAATTTTTAAATAAATCAGAGTAAAATCAATAAATGCGGAAGCCTTTTTATTAAATAACCGATAAAAGATAAAAACAAAACGTTTAATTGTGGCGCCATTTTAAAGAATAAAAATCTAACGAAAATAAATAAACTGAATGAGTTTAATAATAACAACGAAATATCCCAAATAAATGAAAAATGACCAATAATGTAAAGTCGAAAGAGAAAAGTGAAAATGAATAAGTCCTAATACCTCCATGTAGCACCATCCTCGTCACGCGCCTCAATTTCCAATATTATTATTGTTACCTGTAAAATTTAAATTTGTAGGGCATACGAATACTGTGAGTTTTTAGCTCAGTAGATAACTTCAACTTATATAAGTAGGCTGAATTGAAATCACACCAAATATAATAACTATTGGATACTAGTCTAAATTCCCAATTCATTGTTTATAAAATATAGGTACTTAGCCTATTGATTTAGTAGGTACTTAGCCTACAATATTTCCTTTAGTCATTGTTTTAATTACATTTGCATATATGTATCATAGTGGGGTATAGGGCCACTCATGATATGTGCCATAGTATACACTCTACAAATTTAATATTTATTATGCATAGGTCCAACCCAAGTTGTAAAACCTAAAGGCACTATTTATCACTAAATGAATAACCGAACACAAATAATAATTAAAACATAACCGAAAGCCATATAATCATATAAAAGTACTTAGATATCTATAAAAACATCTCCCAAGTCATACGAACAAAATAGGAAAATTAATCATACAAAAATAATTCAATTTAACACTTTAAGTAGGAATTAACCTACCTTGATAGCAAATCAAGCAAGCAATCGAACTCCAAACGATGCCAAATAGAATCTTAGAGGTGCCCCAAACCTGTATTAACATTAATTTAAAGTCAATTTTATGAAAACCGGAAAAAGGGGATGAAAACCGGCTCGATTAGGCCCTAATTAGGCCCTGAACCGGTCTGGACTAGCTGAACCGGTCCAATTGGACCAGTCCAGTTGGACCGGCTCATCTCTAACCTTCAGCCAGCACGCAAGAACGCAACTTCTGCATTTCTTTCTTTGTTTTTTTTAAACTTTAAAACTAAAACTAAAACCTTACCCAAACTTCAGTGAAACGCCCACCCTTGTCTCGGATTCGACGTACAAAGAACTCAATGAAAATTAACGACCCAAAACCAGAGCAATCCATGAAGAAAATTCCAGATTCCGACGAGCCAAAAACAGTCTGGCGAGGGTCCTTATTCGAACAAAAAATCCAATGAAAACTCATCCAATTAGCACGTAATTCGCTCGAGTACATATAATAACTAATCAAAGAAGAATAAAATTAACGTAATTACCAAAAGATTCGGGATTGAATTGGGTCGAATTTTCTCGAATTTCCAATGAGTCACAGAGCTCGAATCTTCCCCTAAACGGAAGCCCAAAAGTCGAAGGTTAATTCAAAATTAACGGAAAGGAAACAACGAATTGATAAGGATCAACTATTACATTACAAAAATCCAAACGCATGAGCACGGGAGGGAGAGACAGCGTTGAAACGAGGAAGGTGAGGAGAAGATAATATTTTAATTATTTTGACCTAGGTTTTTGTGTCAACAGATTGGTTGGGAAAAATACAATAATACCCCTGAAATAAAATTATAAGTTAGGGAAGGAAACGGTATTTAGGCCATATCTTTTTACTTGGAACTCGGAATTAATCGTAGTTAATTTCCTTGAACTCGTAACGACGTGACGATTTGGGAAAACTAAAGATAACGTTAATTAGATCAAAATTGATGAAAAGACTAAAATACCCTTACATAAAACTCGGGTTGTTACATTTTCAAATCTCTATACATTTTGGTACCATCTGGGTGAAAAGAAAACATAGAACCATATGCCTCCTCCAACAACTCCTTCCTCAAGCTTTCATCCTTGGGAACATACAATCGACCTTTATAAACTAAGGCACTATCAGTAGTAAAAGTAAAAAGTCCTAGCATATCAGTCTCAGTATCAAGAAAACAACCAGCTAGACTGTCATATGCTCCCAGTGCTTTAATAATCCTCTGTCTCAGTATCGGCCTCACTGTCAATCTAGCCATACTAACTGTCATCCCGATGCCAACTCAATAAGATCAGCCCTATCCATTTCTCACTGTAGCCGAGGATGCCTAGCCAAAATTGCCGCTCAATGAACTGTTTTCTACTAAGTGCATCAGCCACAACATTCGCCTTTCTAGGATGGTACTGGATGTCACAATCTTAATCCTTCACTAACTCCAACCATCTCCTTTGCCCCATACTTAATTCCCTCTGAGTGAAGAAATATTTGAGACTTTTGTGGTCAGTGAAGATTAAGATCTTCTCACCGTACAGATAATGCCTCCAAATCTTTAAGGCATGAACCACCGCTGAAAGCTCTAGATCATGAGTAGAATACTTCTTTTCATGCTATTTTAACTGCCTAGCTTTGCCATGCTGCATTAAGACACAACCTAACCCCTTTTTCGATGCATCACTATAGATAATCAAACCACCAGAACCAAAACTAAAACTGGGGCAGTTATCAATCTCTTCTTTAACTCTTCAAAACTTTCTTCACACTTCTTACTTCATTCCAAAGGCACTCCCTTTCTAGTTAACTTGGTCATTGGAGAAGCAATTCGTGAAAAGTCTTGCACAAACTTTCTATAGTGTCCAGCTAGACCAAGAAAACTACGAATCTCAGCCACACTAGTAGGTCGTGCCCACCTACTAACTGTTTCGATCTTTGAAGGATCAACAGAAATACCCCGTGCTGACACTACATGTCCCAAGAAAGCTATTATCTTCAACCAGAACTCACACTTGCTAAACTTAGCATAAAGCCTTTCATCTCTCAGAATAGACAAAACCTTCCTCAGATGCATGGCATGCTCTTCCTCATTCTTAGAGTACACTAGTATATCGTCTATAAATACTATGACAAATGTATCTAAGAACTTTTGGATAAATGTGTGCATCAAATCCATAAAAGTTGTTGGGGCATTAGTCAACCCAAAGGACATAACAATAAACTCGAAATGTCCATACCTCGTCCTGAAAGCTGTCTTAGGAATATCGGCCTCACGAATTCTCAACTTGTGATATCCCGATCTCAAATCTATCTTTGAAAATACAGTGGCCCTTTTTAACCGGTCAAACAAATCCTCTATCCTTGGAATAGAATATTCGTTCTTGATATTTACCTTGTTAAGATCATAATAATCTATACATAACCTCATCGATCCATCATTCTTTTTCACAAATAGAATAGGTTCACCCCATGGTGATACACTTGGACGTATAAAACCCAAATCTAAAAGCTCTTGTAACGGGGTCTTAAGCTTTTTTAGCTAAGCTGGAGCCATCCTATAAGGTGCTTTCAAAATAGGGGCAGTTCTAGGTATAAATTCTATTTGGAAATCCATTTGCCTAGGCGGGGGTAGTCTAGATAATTCACTAAGAAACACATCAATATACTCATTCACAGTAGGCACAGATTCTAAACTAACCTCTTCAACATTAGTGTCAGTTACATTAGCTAAATAAGGCTAGGCTCCCTCACCAATTGGCTTTTTAGCTTGTAAAGCTAAGATAATCACTGGAGTTAGTTTACTATTAATTCCCTTAAACTTAAACTCTGTCCCACATGGACTCTTAAAATTCACTTCTCTTTTGGGACAGTCAGTGATGGCATAGTTAGCACGCAACCAGTCCATCCCTAAAATAATATCAAAGTCAGACATATCAAGCACAATCAGAGTAGCAGGAAAACATTTCTCAAGCAAACACAGTTCATTAGTTCTAAACATCCTATAAACACAAATTTTTCTACCAACTAGTGTCTTAACATTCAATTCAAAATTCAGAGGCTCAGTATCAAAAGCAGCATGCTTAATAAATTCAGCAGAAATAAATGAATGCTTTGCACCAGAATCAAACAACACAAAAACATAATGGCCAAGGAACGATAATGTACCTATAACAACATTCTGTGCCGCCCCAGCCTCGTCCTTAGTAGTAGCAAATAACTTTCCTTGTTGAGGAGATTGTTTCTGCTGATCCTGATTAGTAGGTCTATTTTGTCCACCATCCACATGTGCCTTCATATTCTTTCTACAATTAGCTGAAATATGCCCTTCCTGAAGACCAGTAAAGCACTTCTTGGGCTAATTACAAACCTCAATATGCCTCCTACCACAATTCCTGCACTCAAGAATATTGAACTGTTGCCTACCACCATGGTTCTGCCTGTTCTGATTGAACTGCCTATTTTGTGGTGCCTACTATCCTCTGCTACCCCTATGATACTGTTTCTATTGAGGCTCAGTCTCACCTTTTCTCTTCTGCCCAACTACAGTCTCATTAGACTTCTTCACCACGGCCTTACCTCTATTCTTTGTGTCAAGAGAGATGGAAATCTTCAAAGTTGATGCATATTCTATAGGCCCAATAGCCTCAATCTGTCCCAGCAAGTCATCATCTAATCTCATCATGAATCTATGCATCCTCAGCTAAGGTGTAGCAACCTGGTAAGTAGCAAAGCTCGAAAGACGATCAAACTCTTTCTCGTACTCAAGCACAGATTTGTCCCCCTTCTATAAGGCTAAGAACTCACACTCTTTTTGGCTCCTATACTTCTTAGTACAGTACTTTTCATAAAACTTCTCCTGAAATTCTTCCCAAGTCACTAGTGTAGCAGCACTCATGGTGTTCAGTGTAGTCTCCCACCAATATAAGGCATCCTCTACTAATGAGAAAGTTCCACAATGAACCTTCAGATGCTCAGGGAAATTTATGGACTACTAAGCGAGGTTTTAGAGTGTACATATGTAGGAGGAAATGAAGTTATTTTATTCAACTATGAAGGGATAGACACATCCTCCCATAAAGTTCATAACGACCTAGGTTTCTTGTCCATTAATCTATCTCGTAGGTGGTATGTGAATGAACCTTTCATTCTAGCCAATCAGGTTGAACAAGTGTTATACTTGGAAGACCTAAATTACGGTGAGGAATTGCGAGTGGTCCACCTTTTGAAACCAAAAAAAGTTTAGGACGTTCCAGAGGTGGATAGTGATGAAGAGAATGAAGAATATGATCTTGATATTGGACCACTTGAGTCGGAAGTTCTTGATACGATGGATGATATTGCTATTTTAAGAAAAAACGCACCACCTGACTTGGTAAATGTCGACGTTATGGATCGAGCTATTGGTAATAATAAATCTAGAGAAGATGATTTCATTGACGATGAAGATGATTTCATTGAGGCAGAAGTTGCGGACATAATAACATCGGAATCTGATTTTAGTGATTAGTTAATTATAGGTAATGCCTTTTATAAGTACTTAAGCTTAATGTAGTCATACGTCTTACTTTATGAAATGTATATATTGTGAGTTTTAAATTTTTTTACATATGCAGGCCTCATCTTGGTCCGTGTAGGACCCGTGCACACCTGTTACATCCACTTAGTGCGCCTGTTCACCAGGCCGGGGGGAGTACTCCTTCTTCAGGTACTTATTATAAGAACATACACAACATTTCATAGATTTTCAACTTTCATGCATACTTTATTTTAATGTGTACATGGTGTAACAGGTTCACAGTCACCAAAGCGCAGAGGGACATCCAAAAGCCTAGCACTTTCTCAAGCCATTTGAAACAATGAAGGGAAACTACCCGTGGACATCCTCGACAATGTATGTGTTCACTGTTCATCAATGAGGTCGGGGTTCTTTGCCGAGCTTATATTCCCATTCGTCGTATTGTTAAATGGAAGCTTGTTACCCCATCAGACAAGGACAATATAGTTAATAAATACAAAAATAGTAAAATTAGGTCCAATATTTATAAAAATAGCAGTAAAAAAACCTATTTGCAAAAATAGCAAAAACTCAAATTCGCGACTGAAATATTACAAAATTACCACTAGTTTTGCATGAGTAATTAGTGATTTGCTCACAAGTAATCACTGATTTCCACACACTTAATCACTTATTTTACTGATATCCTGATATTTTATGCATGAATCACTGATTACCTAATAGTTATCACTGATTATCTTATAAATTATCACTAATTTCTCTGATACACATGAATGGGTTTTTAAAAAATTGCTATATTTGCAAATACCTTTTAAAAATGATATATTTATAAATATTGCAGAAAATTCTAATCGCAATGAAATTTCCCTAATAAATATGTGGGTTTCACTAATATATTTGGTCTAACAGAGTTATTAATAATGATCTCTTCCTAATAAGTGAGGAGATAAATTTTATAGAAATTTTCTCAAATAGCATATTTCTGCATACTAATTACTGAAATGTCATAATTTTTTAATAACTACCCAAATTGCAGTTCAATTAATTATTGAACTATATAATATTTGCAGTTACTTTTATCATACAATAACATTTAAATAACGTGTAACAACTCGAGTTTTGGTAAGGGCATTTTGGTCTTTTCTTCAATTTCAATCTAAATAATTTTATTTTGAATTATTATTGACCGTCGTGTCGTTACAAGTTCAACAAAATTAACTACGCTTAATTCCGAGTTCCGAGTAAAAAGATATGGCCTGAATACCGTTTACGTCTCTAACTCTTATTATTCATTTCAGGGCACTATCGTAATTTTTCAGCTAATATTTTGACACAAAACCCTAGGTTACTATTTTATTTTCACGTATTCTTTCTCTTACTCTCGACCAGCCGTACCTCCTCAAGCTGAAGTTTCCGTTTCGATTTCTCACAAGGTAATGATTGATTTTTATCAACGTTGTTTCTTTCCGTTAATTTTGAATTGATCTCCGACCTTTGGGTTGTCATTTAAGGTCAGATTCGAGCTCCGTTACTCGCCGGAAATTCGAGGAAATCCAACCACATTCATCCCTGAATCCTTTGGGTAATTTACGTTAATTTTATTCCTTTTTGTTTCTTATCGTTCTCGAGTCACTTTTAGTCTAATTGAGTGAGGTTTTTCGTTGGTTTTTCGTTCGATTTATAGCTTCGTCGGACTATCTTTCTCCTTCGTCGGAATCTGGAAATTTTGGTCATGGTTTGCTAGGGTTTGGATCATCACTTTCTTCGGGTTCTTCGTTTCATTGAGTGTGGGTAAGTTTCAAATTAAAAAGTAAATTTAAATTATTAAAAAATATATAAAACATGAAGAGCGTGCGTTTTCTCCCATGGCCGCACGCGCAGGTGTTTTTGGGAAGGAGACCGATTCGACTGGACCAGACCGGTTCAGGGCCTAATTAGGGCCCAATTGAGCCGGTTTTCGTCCCATTTTTTCGGTTTTCATAAAATTGACTTTAAATTAATGTCAATACAGGTTTTGGGCACCTCTAGGATTTTATTTGGCATCGTTTGGGGTTCGTTTGCTTGTTCAATTTGCTATTAAGGTAGGTTAATTCCTACTTAAAGTGTTAAATTGAATTCTTTTTGTTTGATTAATTTTCCTATGATTATTCGTATGACTTGGGAGATATTTTTAATAGATATCTAAGTATTTTTATGTGATTATATGACTTTTGTTTGTTATTTAATTATTATTTGAGTTCTGCTATTTGATTAGTGATAAATAGAGCCTTTAGGTTTTACAACTTGGGTTGAACCTATGCATAATAAATATTAAATTTGTAGAGCGTATACTATGGCACGTATCATGAGTGGCTCTATACCTCACTATGGTCATATTTTCAAGTGCATAGTATGGCACGTATCATGAGTGGCCCTATACCCCACTATGATACATATATGGAAATTTAATTAAAACAAGGAAATGTTGTAGGCTAAGTACCTACTAAATAAATAGGCTAAGTAACTATATTTATAAATGAGAAATTGGGGATTTGGACTAGTATCCAATAGTTATTACATTGGTGTGATTTCAATTTAGCTTACTTATATAAGTTGAAATTAATCTACTGAGCTAAAAACTCACGGTATTCGAATGCCTTGCAAATTTAAATTTTACAGGTAACAATAATAATGTTGGGAATCGAGGCGCGTGACGAGGATGGTGCTACATGGAGGCCTTAGGACTTATTCATTTACACATTTCTCTCTTTCGGATTTTCATTATTGGTTATTTTTCCAATTATTTGAGATATTTTATTTTTGTTATTAAACTCATTTATTTTATTTGTTTTTCATTATAATTTTATTCTTTAAAATGGTGACACATTTAAATGTTTTTTTTTATCTTTAATTGGTTATTTAATAAAAAGGCTTCCGTATTTATTGATTTTACTCTTATTTATTTATAAATTGAAATTAGTTCCTTTAATATTTATTTATTTATTTATTTTACATTGAGTCAGGTCGTCACGTAAGATGTTTGCTGTCACTTATCTCATACAAGATTTTGATATTTTGTTGTGGTGATAAGAACAATTGTTATGAATATTAAAAATGAAAGCAGTTACCAAGATGGCAGTTATTGTAACTGCCCAAATGGCAATTCCATTCTATATCTAAAGAGATTTCCTTTTGTAGGAAAAATATTCTCTGTAATTTCTTCATCTCTTCGTCTGTCTAATCATTTAATCATCCAAGAGGAAAATGATCTAGGCTGTGAAATAATAAAGCATGTCTTTCGATGATTGGCTTTCGATCGATACTTTACATATTCAGGATTTTGTGATTTCTACTTCGGGTTTCATTATTAATGATTCCCAACATTGGTATCAGAGCATAGGTTTTAAAATTATCAAAACTTGTTTCTTTAAAATGTTAAACAATGTTAAAAAAACCTTAGATCTTTAATCGAAACTTTGTGAATTGATGATTATTCTTTATTTTGTATGTTTGTTATGAATATCATTAAGAATTGATTTGCAAATTTTCAGAACATTAGGTTGCTTAAATCATGAGATATAAGATCTTGAAGTCACTATTTTTCAAATACTATTGAAAGTTTAAACAACAGTAATTTTAACTCTTAATAATTTTGTGTAGAATTACTCATTGATTGTGCTTCTTATATATTTAGAAAGCATGTTTAAAGAGCTTTCCATTGATATATACATTGCAAAAAAACTGTCAAAATGCGACCAGAAATTTGCGACCAAACAAAAGTGGTAGTTTTTTGGTGACCACCTGGTCACTTTTTTTGAAGGTTGACTCTAAGTGACCATCTGGTCACTTTTTTTGCTACCAGATTGTGACCAAGAGCAGAAGTAGTCAAAAAAATGGCGCGTAATAAGCGACCACTTGGTCACCTAAAAAAACGACCAACTGGTCACATTTTTATGAGTACAATATGACTTGGTAGCAAAAAATGGCGCGTAATTTTGGAGGGAAAAAAGCTACCAAGTGGTCACAATTGAAAGTGACTAATTGGTCTCAATTTTTGTGACCATTATTGAGCAGTGGTAGCTTAAAATTGGAGGGAAGAAAGCTACCAAATAGTCACAATAATAAGTGACTACATGGTCGCAATTTTGGTGACCTTTGTTGAGCAGTGGTAGCTTAAAATTGGAGAGAAGAAAGCTACCAAGTGGTCACAATTATAAGTGACTAAATGGTCACAATTTTGGTGACCTTTATTGAGCAGTGGTAGCTTAAAAATTTGGCCGGAATTAAGCTACCACGTGGTCACATTAATAAGTGACCAAATGGTCTCAAATGCTGTGATTTTATGTGACCAGTAATATATAAATAATTTGGTCGGATAAAAGCTACCAAGTGGTCACCACAAAAAGTGACCATGAGGTCGTAAATTCTGACTTGATGTAACCCGGGGCAGTGACGAAAATGGCGGGAAATTTTGGCGGGAAACTGCGACCAGATGGTAGCAAAAATACTACCATCTGGTCGCAAATGAGCAGAGGAGTCCATTATAAAAACCCTTCCACCCATTGTTTGATAGCATTAAGAAAGAAGAAAATGAGAGAGTGGATGTATGTTCGTTTGATAGACGGGTATTTAAAAGATGAGTTCGTGGCCGCGGTTGAACAGTTTGTTGAGTTTTGCATGACAACTGTCTATTATGAAAAGTATGGTGGAAAGCTACGTTGCCCGAGCAGGAAATGCGACAATAGGAAAATCTTACCGGTTACAGAGTTAAAGGTGCATCTTTATAGTCGGGGGTTTGTGCAGAATTATTATCACTGGGTGTTTCAGGGGGAAACACATGAAATGTTCAACGCTGCATTACAGGAATCGAGATGGTACGAAGGTAGCAGCTCGAATGTAGAGGTTGTTGACGAAGAACGGAATGATGAACAATAGTATAGTCAGATGTAGCAAATGATACTTGATGGTGCTGGGTATGGGGGCAATGAAAATTTCCTTGAAAGTTTAAACGTAGATGAAGATGAACGGGTTGTAGAAGAGGAAATGAATCCATAAGCACGTAAGATGCACGAGATGCTAAAGACAGCCAGCCGACCATTGTACGATGGGTGTGAGGTAAGTCAACTTGCTGCTGCTACAGAACTTTTAAATATAAAGGCGCAGTACAACATACCTGGTAGAGGATTTGATGCGATTGCATTGTGGTTTCGTCGATGCGCTCCAGAAGAAAATAATATGTCCTACAGTTTGTACAACACGAAAAAGCTAGTGGAGGGACTTGGATTACCCGTGGAGAAAATAGATTCGTGTTAAAACGGATGCATGATTTACTGGGATGTGGATGAGGACTTGCATCATTGCAAATTCTATTTTCTTCCAAGATACAAACAAGGGAAACGCAGCCTGATTCCGAACGCCCGCATGTTCTATTTAGTGCAGACCCCACGTTTGCAACGATTGTATGCATTGGATGTGACAGCCTCGCACATGAGATGGCATCACGAGCATTCACAGGATGAAGGTGTTATGAGACATCCCTCAGATGCTGTGGCATGGAAGCATTTAAATAATTGACATCCGGATTTTGCACAAGATTCAAGAAACGTCAGATTGGGCTTATGCACGGATGGCTTTAACCTGTTCGGGGCATCCGGGGCACAATATTCAGTTTTTCCAATCATGGTAACCCCGTATAACTTGCCTCCCTCGATGTGCATGCGAGACCCGGTGATTTTTCTAACAGTGATCGTACCTGGGCCGAAAAGTCCAAAACAGAAACTGGATGTGTATTTGCAACCACTTATTGCAGAGTTGAAAAGGTTGTGGACTGACGGTTTTATGACATACGACATTTGGAAGAAATAAAATTTCTTGATGCGAGCCGCGTTAATCTGGACGATCAGTGACTTCCTTGCGTATTCAATGTGGTCAGGTATGTTGATCTTTAATTGCTTTCATATACATTTTTGAGTCTGTGTTTTAGCTTTTGTTATTGCTTTCCTTAGTCAGTGTATTTAATTGTGTGAACCTCAATCTCCTCCTCTTAAAGGATGGAGTACGGCAGGGACATACGCATGTCCACATTGCATTCTAGACACAGATGGATTTTATCTCAGAAACAGTCGGAAAACTTGTTGGTTTGATTGCACCGTCGATTTTTGCCGTTGAATCACACTTTCCGTTCAAACGGCAGTGACTGGAAGAAGGGTCGACGAGTAAGAAAACAAACCCCCCCGACCATATATAGTGGAAGACAGATTCTTCACGGTATAGATGCTATAGGGATGCAGAAGATTACAGTGGAAAGTGCAGAGAGTGCAAACAATGCGGCTGGGAAAAACACGGGTTGGAAGAAACGGAGTATTTTTTGGGATCTACCATATTGGGAAGATCTACTGATTAGACACAATCTTGATGTAATGCATATCGAGAAGAATTTCTTTGACAACATTTTTAATACGATTTTGAACGTTCCGGGAAAAACGAAGGACAATCTGAAGGCACGTTATGATATACGAGAGATATGTGACCGTCCTGAGTTGGAGCCTGACAACAATGATAATTACGCAAAAGCAAAGTACATGTTGACTACGGATGAAAAGAAAACATTATTTGAGTGGATCAAATCCATCAAATTCCCGGACGAAGACGTTTCAAATTTGAGTCGGTTTATAGACAGTCAAAAACATATCATGTTCGGGATAAAAAGCCACGACTGTCATATATTCATGCAACTATTGATGCCTGTCGCGTTCAGACCGTTCCTAGAGAATAGACATTGGGAGCCGCTTGCCCAATTGAGTGTTTTTTTCAGGGACTTGACATGTACAGAGGTGACGGAAGCTACTGTCGCTTCAATGAGTTCAGAGATCGCCGTTATTATTGTAAGTTGGAGCGAATGTTCCCACCTGGCTTTTTTGACTCCATGGAGCATCTTCCAGTGCATCTTCCATACGAGGCATTCTTAGGGGGTCCCGTAAATTACCGCTAGATGTACCCATTTGAAAGGTAAGCACAGTTATTTTGTAATATATAAATTAGTACAGTGATCGAATGTAAATTATGTTTTGTACCCACAGGTACTTACGTCGGTTGAAAAAGATGGTTGGAAATAGATCACGAGTAGAAGGATCTATCTGTAGTGCGTACCTGACCCAAGTGACTACCACATTTTGTTCATACTACTTTGATCAACACATTGCAGAGCAGTTTCGACCAGCGAAACGAAACATTGTCGAAAATTTACTTGAAGGTGTTGACATAAACGACTAGCCGATTTTTACGGAACCTGGCATGACAGTTGGAAGATCAGTGCGTAAGGCGTTGACCGATTCTGAGTATCACGTAATGCAGACATACGTGTTATGCAACTGCGCAGAGATTGAGCCTTACATAGAGTGAGTTTATAACTTAACATTATTTCATCGCATAAACAAACTATTTGCTAACTATTTTCGTAACATACAGATTATTTCTAAACGTATACGTTCGAATGACACGAGTTGGTCTTACAGACGCCGAGGAGGGGTCAATAATCGACAAAGAGTTTCGTTCTTGGTTCAATGCATACGTGAGTTATTTTAAATTGTCAAAAAAACCGTGGCATTTTGTTGAAAAAATTACTATCATCCTAACATTACGTATGTGAATAATGACACAGGTAGACTCCCCTACATTACTGGTGGATGATCCTCGCATCATTTCTTTGGCAAAGGGACCTGGACGGATAGTAAGGTCGTATGGTGGATACGTCGGTAACGGTTACAGATTTCAAACGAAGGCGCATTCAGTGAAAGGGCAACAAACAACAGTGGTGTTTGCATAAAAGGTCACGTGTTCGGCACAAACGAAGACGATTACTTCGGAGTAATCGATGAGATTCTTGAGATTCAATACGCAAGTCCGACGCTAAAACGCATTGTTCTGTTCAACTGCACTTGGTTCGAGACAACCAGACGAGGCGGAGTCCGTAAGATTGATCATTTACAAATCGTTGAGGTAAACAAGTCTAAGCATATGCGCACCGCTGATAGGTTTGTCCTGGCTTCACAGGCGATTCAAGTTTATTACCTGAACTATTCGATTAATAGACGAGATCTGACAGATTGGTTATTTGTTTGTAAAGTTAAACCACGCCAGGTAGAAGAAAACTTGTCCGAAAAAGACGACCATGCAGAGGAAGCTGTTGCGTTTCAAGAAGATGAGATAAGATGTCGTGTAATCAACGATGGTCAGAATGCAAGTATTGTTCGTCCTTTGACCGATGGAAATATAACATTGCATGATGATGATGATTCAAATGCTTCCACTTCTCACGCAAATGACATTGATGCTGAATTTATTCGAGACGATGAATCCGATGAAGAAACAGAAGAAGAAGAAGAAGACTTTATGTGACGGACTTCTTGGAGACGATGATGAATGAGACATTTCGTAACTTGATTATTCAATGTGTATGTGTTTATTAAAACTATTTCTTTAATGAATGATTAAAAATATATATGTATATTAATATTTGTGACCACATGGTCAAATATTTGGACAGAATCATCATCATCTTCATCTTTCAATATGCTCAGTTTTAAACATCACTTTCTTTTCCTTGATTGGATATTGGATTTCAGAAGCACTATGATCAAATATAACAACATGGAAACAAGAGTTCCCTTCATATCTAAATATCATAAAGTAACCTAGTTTAACAGAGTAAAACTCCACAAAGTAACCCAATTAAAAAAAAATATATATATTAATATTTGCGACCATGTGGTCGCAATTTCACACAAAAGGTGACCACATGGTAGTAATTTAGAAGGGAAAGGCGACCAGTTGGTCGCATTTTTGGAAAAGTATAATTATATTTTTCAAAAAATATAAGTGAAATTATGACCATATGGTCACAAATCTGAGCGGTAAATTTAAATTTTCATGTAATTTATGGCGGTGAATTTAAAAATTACGACCATCTGGTCGCAATATTTGGTGGTGAATTTCATTATTGTGACC
Source organism: Gynostemma pentaphyllum (assembly GCA_028015215.1). Lineage (NCBI taxonomy): Eukaryota > Viridiplantae > Streptophyta > Magnoliopsida > Cucurbitales > Cucurbitaceae > Gynostemma > Gynostemma pentaphyllum. The sequence goes on along the minus strand of CM051346.1, from coordinate 17,170,266 downwards.
AGATGGTCGCAATTGTTGATGAGACTCGTGATATGACAACTGTTCTGGATAATGGTAAATGGGCGACCAAATGGTCACTTTTGTAATAAATGCTACCAGATGGTCGCAAATATCTCTAAAAATACGACCATCTGGTCGTAATTTCCCCAGCACGTGCGACCTTTCGTTTCTGGTCATGATTACATATTTGCGACCATTTAGTCGCAAAATCTGATTTAAAATCAGATCAGTTTCCTTCCCCCCATTTCTTTTCCTTTCCTTTCTCTTTTTCTTTCTCTTTTTTCTTTCTTTTCTCTCTTTTCCCCGTTCCGTTCCCAGTTGTTTTTTCACCGTTCCTACTCTAAACCTAAACACCCTAAACCTCCAATCCCGGTTTCTATTACGAGGTTAGTTTCATATACGTTTTAAGTTTTAAGTTAGCTTTTAGTTAGTTTTAGTTTATGTTTAAATTTAATTACTTAGTTTACTTTAGTTTAATTCATCTAATTTTAGTTTACTTTAATTAATTAATTAGTTTAGTTTAATGTTGTTAATTTCATTAATTTTAGTTTAATTAATGTAATTTAGTTTAATTAAGTACTTAGTTTACTTAAGGTTAATTAATCTAATTTCGTTTACTTTAATTAATTGATAAATTTTAGTTCAATTAATCTAATTTTAATTTAGTTTAATTTAATTAATTAGTTTAGTTAAGTTTAGTTTTTATTAAGTAATGTTAGTTAAATTTAACTAATGTTAGTTAAATTTAATTAATTTTAGTTTGATTTAATCTAATAGTTGAAATCTTCATTACTTAGTTTACTTTAATTAATTACTTAGTTCACTTAAGCTAAATTTAGTTTACTTTACTTTAATTAATTAGTTTTGTTTATTTAGTTCTAATTAATTAATGTTAGTTTAATTTAATTAATTTTAGTTCAATTAATCTAATTTAGTTTTATTCTTCATTACTTAATTTACTTTAATTTAATTAATTTTAGTTCAATTAATCTAATTTAGTTTAATTCTTCATTACTTAATTTACTTTAATTTAATTAATTTTAGTTTAATTCTTCACTACTTAGTTTACTTTAATTACTTCATTTTAGTTCAATTAATCTAATTTTAGTTTACTTTAATTCAAATTAATTAATTAGTTTATTTTAAATTATTTACTTAATTTATGTTAGTTTAATTTACATTATTTAATCAATTTAATTTAGATTATTTCATTCATTAATTAATTTAATTTATTTCAATATTTTAATTACGTAATTAGTATTAAATTAGTTTAGTTTGGTTGTAGGATTATGACGTGCAGACGACGTCCTCCCCAGTTAGACGAGCCAGACGACGCGGGTGACGAGGCGTCTCCGCAGCCGCCTACTGCCACTGCCCCTGATGCGGACCTGACTACAGAGGAGTTGGACAGCATCCTCTTCGGTTACGAGCCGGGACTTGTTGCCATGCTAAATGATGCAGTCCCTGAGACCCAGTCTGCGACACCACGATTACCGTAGGACTCCCAGGCCACGACTCCCGGCTTAGTATCAGGGTATGCGTCCGGGTCTGCGTCCGGGTCGGATCTAGCTGGCCCCTCCACTTTATGCACGCAGCCTTCTCGGGCCGCAGACTCTACCCTTCGGATTGAAGGGGATACGTAAGTAATTTTGTTTATTGTTTTAATTAGTTAATTTTTAAACCTTTAAACTTTTTTCAAAGTGTTTTTTTTTGTTAACTAATAGTTTCTAATAGCACAATATTTTTTATGTTTTTGCAGAGTACAGCCGCATACAACCGTTTCAAAACGGTTTCGCGAGGTCCTCCAGAGCATGCCTCTACCCAACGACCTTCGCTGGAAGAAGATTCCGACGACGGAGAAACATCGGATGTACGACAATTGGAAGGTAAAAAACATCATTTATTTTTATAATTAATTAATTTTGAAATTTATAGAAATAAATTTATTACTTTATGAATTTTTTATTTCAATTTTTTCAGGGCAAGTTTCCAATTATCGATCCCGATATCACGGAGAGTAGATTGTTCCCCCTATAGGACAGTCACGTTCGGGATCGATTCAAGGACCTCATGTACCGGGCATGCAGAAAGCAAGCAGCAAACCGCCCTATGTGGATGAGCCCGGAGGACCACGCGCGGCTTATCGCGAGCCTGAGCACTCCTGAGGGCAAAGCAGTGTCAAGCAGAAATAAGGCCAACTGCGCGAAGAATCCCACCAAACACACAGCCGAGTCCCGGACCCACGACGAGCACCATTGTCGATTGGTAAGTTTTTTTTTGGTCGTTTTCTTACATACTTTTTTCTCGTTTTCTTTTTTCAATTAGTTATTAATTTATTATGTTTTATTCTTCAATCTTTAATATTTTTAGGAAGAAAATCACGGTCGCCCTGTCCCGCCCGATGAGCTGAACCGCGTTCTTCACACGAAGAAGAACGGGACGTTCGTCGACGATAAGGCGAAAGCAGTTCAGGTATTTAATAATTTTTTCAATTATTATTTTTTCTTTAAAATATTTCCTAACTTATATATTAACTATTTTATTTTCTGAATTTTAAATATTTAGGAACATTTCACGGAGTCCTTGAGTCAGCGGTTGCCCACACCAGACTCGCAAACGGCTCAGGAGGACCGTAGAGAGGCGTTCTTGGAGGCTGCTCGAGGGGTTCAACCTGATGGATCAGTTCCTGGGCTCGGCTCGTACGGGCGACGCCTTTACGCAGATGTGCCCCAGCCTCAGCGGAGCGGAGCGAGCACTAGCTCCGGCCCTTCTCCGGTTGAACAGTAGCTGCGCGCGGACATGGACGCTATGCGCGAGGACTTCGTTTCTCGAGTCGCTGTGATTGAGGAGGACATGCAGGCACGGGTCGAGGCCCAGGTGGCAGCGGCTTTGGCCATGTACTTCAGATCCCTAGGCGGCGGCCATTCATCATCGACGCCTCCTCCGCCACCCCCGCCCCTCCGCAGTAGTTCTAGGATGCTTTCGTCCATATAAAACGTTTTTTGAATATTTATATATATATTTTTTATTTTAATTCCAATTTTTTGTTATTAAATTTTAATATTAATTAAATAAATAATTAATAATTAATTAACTAATTATTGAAATTTAAATTAAAAAAAAAAATTCTTAAATGCGACCATATGGTCGCATTTTGACTGAGTCCAAAAGTGACCATGTGGTCGCTTATTAAACGACCACGTGGTCACTGTTTCATGTGACCAACTGGTCACTTATCTTCAACATAAATTACGACCATCTGGTCAGTTTTTAAGCGACCATCTAGTCGTATTTTGACTGAGTCCAAAAGTGACCATTTGGTCACATGAAATATGACCATTTGGTCATTTTTTTATGTGAGCAACTGGTCACTTATCTTCAACATATATTACGACCAGATGGTCACTTTTTAAGCGACCATCTGGTCGTTTTTTCAAAAGGTAGACTTTTTTGCGACCAAACTTTTATGGTCGTATATTTGTGACTATCCAGTCGCACAAATTCTGGACATACCAGCTTTTTGGTCACCACCATTTTTGTCGCTATTTTGGTCGCATTATACACTAAAAACGACCATTTGGTCGCAATTTTCTGGTCGCAAATTGACAGTTTTTTTGTCGTGATAATACAACCAATTTAATTGAAAAACGAGAAATTATGTTGATTTGAAATTTTGTTTAAAAAGATTGAAGAAAAAAAATCTGGGTTGTTCTTCGTGCATTGTCGGTTCTGTTTTAGCGAGATAAAAAACAACGCCGATAAAAGGAAAATTTGCCTCTGCCAGCATTTGAACTAGATATCTGAATTCTGAAGGTAGTTAATGATATGATGCCCGCCCACTAGGCCATGAGCCGAAATTCAAAAATACTTGGGTTTATTTAATATTTATATCAATCAAATTGATTTTAGTATAATTTTTTATTTAATTTAGGATTTTTTTTACCTATCTGAATTTCTAAGAAAGATTAAATTTATAAATTTAAATTCCTAATTAATTATCAACATAGACGAAAATATGATTAAATTTGTTTTAAACATATATGTAACGTAATGTCATAATCATTTGTTGATTATTTTTTCTGTATTTGTTACAGAAAATATGTTGAAGGATAAGAATTATGATGATCTCAAGGATGGTATTTCAAAAGATAATTAATAGAAAATTAGATTAATTGTTTTTTTTTTCATATTATATATATGTTAATATGATTGATTTTCTTTTATATGGGCATTTTAAATAATGAATATGTTTCATTATTTTCTTATTAATATTAATGAATGTGTTTCATTATTTTTTTGTTTTAATAATGATTATGTTTCATTATTATTATTTGTGTGCAATGTGATAAATTAATAATAATGAATTCATATTTACATAGATGATGATTTTGAAACTTAGTGATAGTTCGATTCTATGTCGTATGGATGGTTACTACTATTTTATTGTTTGTAATTGCAACAAAATAGTGTGTGAAGCAAACAATTAATCATGTGCAAATATATGTCTTGTAGAGTTTTGTGAGTAAAATGGCTTCTGTTTCTAAGAACATAGTAGCCGATTTGAATAAGGGTGAAAAGTTGAATGAGGATAATTATGAAATTTGGACGATGAAAATTAAGTATGTCCTGGAAGAGCAAGAGGCTCTAGAAGTACTGAATTATATTTTGACTGAGCCTGAAGAAGGCAATACTGCTCAACACAAAAAGGACCGTGAGGCTTATGAGGCCTGGAATAAAAAGAACTTACTTACTCCCATTACATTGCTAAGTAATATGGAAAATGATATCATGCGTGAGTTTAAAGACTATGACCTTGTTATGGAGATGTGGGCAACTCTGAAGTCAAAGTTTGGTGGAATCTTGGTCACCAAACTGAGACAACTTACTATTAAGTTTGACACTTATAAAAATCATCCTAATCATAATATAAGACAACAAATGAGGGAAATGTCTAATATGATTAGTGAACTTAAAGAAGCTAACCAAGTTCTGACTGATGAGCAACAAGTTCAAGCTGCCATTCGATACCTTCCCCATAACTGGGAGCACATGAAGGTGCATCTTATCCATATAAAGGTATTAAGACCCTTAATGATGTTGTACGTTACCTAGAACTAGAGGAAGATCGTATTGAGACAACAAGGCCTGAAAACGTTAATGGTGATGTGTATATGGTTGGTTCTAGCTCCCATACAAATGAGGGCCACAAGCGTAAACATCAAGAGGGGGGTCTTAAAGGGAAAGATGGCAATAAAAACAAGAAATACAACCAAGTTCAAAATGATAAAGGAAAAGGTCCCCAATTTCGTCCAAATAAGAACAATGCAAAGATCAAGTGCTAAAACTGTCAGGAAAAGGGTCATTATGCTCGCGAGTGTACTGAACCTAAGAAGGTACAAACTTTTGATTCACATCAGATTCGTTCTTTTAGTGAAAGTTATTCTTATGTTTCTAACTCTATCATAATTAAATGACTCTCATCCTTTGTGGACTGTAGACTCAGGAGCCACAGACCATATAGTCAAATTTTATGCGCTATACATGGAATTTCTTCGAATTACACAACGTGCAAGTGTGACAGCCTAGGGCTTTGGACCAAAATAATAATAAAAAAATTAACTTAATTATTTTAATTATATATTTGGAAGTTGAAATTAAAATGTTGTTTCATGAATTATTCGAATTTAGTTAATGAATTTGTGTTAATTAATTTGGGAAAAATGAGATAATCGAAGTCGAATGGGAAATTATTTATTGTTTAAATTAAAATAATTATTTTGGAAGATCAATGATTTAGAATATGGGAATTGTAACGACCCGATTTCCGTTAAATTCTTTAAATTCAAATGCACAGCGGAAGACTCAAATTTTTAAAGAAAAATGGCATGGGTTCGTTTAAAATTCGGATTAACAAAAACCTGTTCATAACAACCCATATTAAGAGAGAGCGATAAATCGGGAATGTGCATTCTAGCATATAATTTAAACTTCCAAAAGAGATTTAAATCATAAAACATATGCAGACTTTAAACAAATACCCTTTCGGGCTCAAAAAGACACAAGTATGAAAGTTTGAAATAATTTACAAGCATTTCTAAGAATGCTAAACCAAAAGTATGCATATTATTGTCCATTCACCAACTCGGCAAATCACACAGCACCACCTCCTCTACCACGCTTCTTGCGACGAGGCTTACCTGAAAATTTGTAAGTGTAGCAACATTAGCATAAAAATGCTAGTGAGAGTAAAACGAAATCAAGTAATCCTATGAACCAAATTTCATACCAGAAATTGTGTCCAAAGGCCTAAAATCTCTCTTTACTACCCATATTCACACTTCCAATTTCCATACAATCATACGATAGTAATATACTACCCGTAATAGTCTTTCAATGCCATGTAATAGAAATAAAGACTTAAAGTAAAAGTAACAACCATTACTAAGTCTTACTACACAATTCTAAAGAATATGTAATTGTAATACTATCTTTGTTACCAAACAAGTTTCATCCTAACGTGTTATTGTATGGATCGAAATCAACATACTACGTACGGTCGTTCATATCACAAGTCATCGTACCATGATACCGTATGGACCAAAGTCAACATACTACCATGTACCGTATCACAAATCATCGTAACATGATACCGTATGGATTCAAATCAACATACTATCATGTATCGTATCACAAATCATCGTACCATGATACCGTATGGACCGAAGTCAACATACTATCATATATCGTATCACAAATCATCGTACCATATCACAAATCATCGTACCATGATACCGTATGGATCCAAATCAACATACTATCATGTACCGTAGCACAAATCATCGTACCATGATACCGTATGGATCGAAGTCAACATACTATCATATACCATATCACAAATCATTGTACTATGATACCGTATGGACCCAAATCAACATATTATCATGTACCGTATAACAAATCATCGTACCATTACTGTATGGACCGAAGTCAACATACTATCATGTACCGTATCAAGTGTGGTTAAGTTTCCTAATAAGTTAGATAATCTCAATAGAATTCTACTAAGTTACTAAAGAACCTAACTACTTAGATTACACGAGTTATCACTCAAGTGTAACTTCTAAGCTACTTTAACTTCCAAACCACTCAAAGTAACTTAAATTTCCACTTTCATCTAACATCTCCAATTCATTTTACAATACTTCCAAACCACTCAGATGTTTCCTTTTCACCGAACTCACTATAATTCCAAATTCTCTCCACTCTCTTCTGAATTAAAGTCTCCAACCAAACAATAACTCTCAAGAGTTGGTTTCTCTCTTAACCTTGATAAACAAAATCGTAACGAAACTTAATTCATAAAATCACTAACTTCCATTTTAAACTCACCTCGGATTTGTAGTCAAGCTTTCCTAAGCGACGAGATCAATCACAATCCTACAAATCAATTACACCTAACAATCATTAATTAACAAAAAATCGAGCAAACAACATCTAAACGCACAAAACGACGAAAAACCCAGAAATCTCCCTATGAGGCTCTCGGCCAAACAAGGCTAAATGAGGTTCGGGTTTGGTTTTCCGGCTTTTATGCAATTTAGAGGCATTTCAGGTTGGTTTCGGATACTTTGGAAGTTCGTAAAGTCAACCTCAATTTAGGGTCTAAGGCTTAAATCATCCACCCAAAATAAAAGGAAAATAAATTAAAGCAACTTTAGGAACACCCATAGCAGCTACGGTTTTAGGATTGTTCAAAGAGGGTCGGGTTTCTGTTTTGATTCAATGTTAGGGCAACCGATGGACATACATCAACCCTAGACACTTTTATTTTAGCTAGAAACTTCAAGTAATCAAAGGATAAAGGAGGGATTCAAGAATGAATGAAAGATGGAATTTCAAAATCAACAATACCCATATTTTAAAGAATTTCCCTCACCTTTTCGTCCCTTGGAAGTGGATGGAAAGGCTTCAAATGTAGGATGGGTAGAAAGCTTGTTGCGAGAGCTTTCCAACGAGCTAAGGCACGAAGAAATCGGCCAAGAAACGAGGGAGATCCGACACTTTCTTTCTCCTCTTCTTACTCGGGTTTGGGGGGTTTTGGGAGAGAAAAAATGAGTAAATTTCTATTTTTTGCTAAGGATGGGTTTTTAAAGAAATGATGAATAGTATTTTGATATTTTTAAGAAAATGGAAATTACGCCTACGTCCTTCTTTTACTTTTTACTTTTAAAACGAAACCCGAAGCTCCTAAACTAGTCAAATGGTGATTAATAATTATTAATTGGCCCGTTAATAATTATTAATGTCACCGAAACGAATTTAAAATATAAAAAGGATTAAAAATATTTTCGGACGAAAATAACTACTAAAATCGAAATTACTAAATTTAAACTAACCTTAAAAGCTTTAATTAAAATAAATAAATAAATAAAATTTACCCCCAAAGAAATGGGACGTTACAGGAATACAAAATTATTTACAATTGCTTGAATCTGATACAACGTTAATTATGTTTGATTGGTTAACCATGGTTAAATTAAAATTTAACTATGGTTAAGATATTTTAAGTAAGGTTGGGTTAAATTTTAACAATGGATTATTAATTTGGGGTTGGTTTGTAAAGGAAGGAAATGGTTTTGCCTTGTTAGCAAATGGTGGGGTTTGTTTTTGGGTTCTTAAACCAAAAAGAACAAACTATATTAATATATGTGTGATTTGTACTTCCTTTGAATTAAAATAAGAGACAAAAAGCTGAAATTCATCTTCTTTCCCCACCATTCAGCCGAACGTACGAAAGGGATAAGGAAAATTGTGGGTTTTGTCACTTCTTAACCAATTTACTTCAAATCAAAGCAAGCGCAATATGTGTGATTTCTTGAGTAGAAGCTATATCAAGAAAAATTAAGAGCCATCTCTATTGTTTTCTTCAAGAATTTGTAAGTTTTTTTAACATAGGTTTTGGAAAAATTTTGGGGTTTTTAGTGTTCCTATTTTAATTAAGATTGGGGAACCTTAAATTGGAAGAATCATGTATTAAATATAAGAAATTGAAGTTTAAAATAACCTTTTTAATCTTAAATTAGAATTTCATTAGGAAGTCAAAGAAAAGTAAAGAAATAAGGATAAATTTAACTAATTCTTGTTATGATGAACATAAACCCCTCTATGTTTTACACATTTTAAGTTTTCCTAAGTTGTTTTAATTGAAAATAAAGTGTTCTTTCATTTTCTTTTTTTTATTGTAAAATTAAATTGTTATTAGGGAATACCTAATAAAGAAGAGGTTTGGAATTAATGAAGCGTCTTTTCTTTTCATTTTTGGTAGAACCGAACACACCCAATTCCTTTGGAACTGTTTTTATAATTAAATTTCAGGGGCTGTTTGGTGTATGCGGTTTGTGGGGCTGTTTCGAAGTCCCGAGATAGTGCCTTATCATTTTTAAAATTTTTGTTAGGGATATTAAGAGGATAAGTGAACTTGTAGGGCTGTTTTTGAAATGTTTTTATAATAATGCTATATAAAGTCTTTTAAATGAATGAGATGAATTGTATGTAGGTAAATGGCTCAAAGCAAAGCCCAATGTGCAAGCTATATACTTGGTATCACAAGGTGGGAATAACTAAGAACTAAAGTATATTTATATTTGATTTTTATAATATTAATTGAATTGTGCAAGGTTGTTTGAGCTTTGTTAGTAATGTCAAGTTTTATATAAGCTAGATGGGAGGATATTCATGAACAAGCAATTAGGAGTGTATAAGACAAGAACGGGAGTACGAGGATTCTAGGATGTCGGGTTTTCCTTTGGTAAGCCAAGTTGTTATTATTTTTGTCTTAGAATAGTTAAGGACGAGATTATGTAATGGAAGGTCTAGGCTTGGTTTGAAGTTTAAAGACTCAATTCTTTGATGGAGGTATTGTCGCTAGATAGAAGAGGTTGGTGGTTCGACTTGAGCTATGGTGACGTAAGTTGTGAGTAAGACTTTACCAAAGGGTATGCTTGTTATCTCGGAAAGGATTTGGTAGCATCTAAGAGTGAATTTTAGACATTTTAGACACCACACAGATGTAGGAAGCCAAGGACGGAACTCAAAATTAAAACCACAATTGTTGGCCATTTGAAGATTTTCTAGTTTTTCTAATTTTGGAGTTTTCTTAGCCTTCTCTTAATGTCTTTTAATTCTGGTATATTTGGGTGTCTAAATACATATTTTACATAAGAAAATCATGCTAGGAAGTCCAACCAATGGTTTTCCAAAAACCCCTCAATTGGCCGAAATTGCTACTTTTCCTTTTAGCTAGTTTAAAGGTTTTTTAGAGCAGTTTGGGTTTCGGGGTTTAGATTATTGTTCTTACTGACGAACTTTTAGTATGTTAAGCTTAATATTAGTTTTTGAATGATTGTGATTGATGAAGAAGGAAGCCAAGGTCAAGTCTTGTTTGACTAGAAAAGTGAGAAAAAAAAGAATCAAAGTGGTGATGGTGGTGTTGTTGTAGTGTTAGTGAAATGGTGTGGGATGAACAATTAACATGTCATGGCTGGAATTGAGGTTACTTTGGTGTATGAATTTAGGAGGACGTGGATGTTGTGAAAGGAATGGAAGTTATGAGCTAAACTTGACAAGTTGTCAAGAATTCGGGAAGTACGAAAATACCTTGAACCATTTTTGCATTCACTTATAACTTGAGCTATTCTTATATGTTTTATTTGTATTTATACATGTGTCGAGTTAGAGATCGAGTCATATGTATACTTGTCGTATTGTTCGGGTTATGCTCTATGGTTTGTTGTAGAAAAGCTTAAAGGGGGAAATGCTTGATATGTGCACTAAGGGTTATGTGAATTAAGCTCAACATGTATAATGATTGAGTCTTATACTGCTTGGAGAAATTTCTCTACTTGTTCCATTGAATTGATAATTTGATATACAATGTTACTGAAAGCAAGCATGCCCATCTCATTTCATCTTATAGCACACATCATTCATGCATTTTATACTTTCGGTTTGTGGCCATGGGGTCGTAACCCGTGTAACGGTGTGTGGATGTTGGACGTTACAAGTGGTTACCGTGGCAGATGAGGTGTAGCTCCGAGGCGCTGTGTGGTGGATGGCATGGGTGCTAGAGTGGTTATTTCGATAACCTGGAAGATTATGACGAGTTATGGCTCGAGTGGTGATTGCGTTAGTATGTGTAAAATGCGTAGTGAGACGCGACTATGGAAAATAAAGGATTGTGATGTTTGAAAGTTTGTATGGGAAAAGGATCATGGAATGGTTATGCTTATGTGATACGGTTATGAGATTGGCATATTCACAGTTTGTTCAAACATACATGTTTAAGCATTTGAATATTTTTATGTATTTTTGCCATTACACCTACATCATTGCGTTATGCCATTAGCTCAATTTGGGCAACATTTGTGTTTGTTTGTGGAAACTTAACTTTTACTATAGATGCTTTGTCTTCTTCCCATCTCAAATATATCATAACGATTCTTGATTTTCGTTAACTTCTGACATTTATATATTCTGGGATGTGTGTAAAAGTTAAGTATGTGGACGTGTTAACGAGTGTCATAAGTTGGTTTGGGCTTGACGGCTAAAAGTTAGGTGAAATGGGTTTAGAGAAATGCAAGAAATACAGAAGTAATAGGTTTAGCTTGGTTTCGGTGTGATTCTAAAGAATGCGTAATACAATGTGTAGTATGTACGCCGAGGGTAAGAAGGCACGAGATGAGGATGAGAGAGGAGAATGGATTGTTTATCGTTAATTTTACTCGGGATTGTGGGAGTTTTTAGTTATTATACGAGATGAGCTATAGGAGACAGATTCTCTAGTTAAAGGGAAAGATTGAGGGAGGGGCGAGAGACTCGAATTCTTAGACTCACTTCATACTATGAATTCCACATGTAAATTTACTTTATTTTCTTATTATTCTCACTGAGTGTCATGCTCAAATGTGCTACATATCACCTTTCAGGTTTTGTTGCGGTCGAGGTCGTGACGAGGAAGCTGGTATGCGTTGGAACTTGGATGCCGAACTTGGAAATGGACTAGTTGACGTCTTACCTCAAGCTCGAGTTGTGTCGGTCGCATAAAAATGACCTATGTAATCTATTAGATTGTTGTCGTTTTGAGAACTGTTCATGGAGTCGTTTTGAACTTCCTTTACTTTAGAAATGCTCGTTTATCTGCTTGGAACCATGTAAAACAGGTTTTGGATTATTCAATTTTCAAATGGAACCACGCAAATTTTTCGTAAAAATGTTGCCTTCTGCTATGTTTTGGTTTTTTAAATTTCATGTTTTCTATGCTTCCGCTGAGTCTACTCACGGTCTAACCTCTGTTGAGTCGAGTCGTTATAGCAAGATAGCTATATGTTGGAAACAATACACATGTACCTAAAAGAGGGATTGGTTCCTGTAAGCTAAACATGCAAAATGAGTGTACATATATTCTACAGAATTTAGTTTCTGTAATTGTTCATTTAAGACTTGGTTTTACTCTAATTATGTTTGGTAGTAAACTATATATCTTAGTTTGAGAACAACGTACACTATGGTTATAGTTATTTAATGAATGGTTTTAATTTTATTGGATGTTATTCATTTGATATCTAATAATTATGTAAGTTATTCCTTTATTACAACATTTGTTGATGCTAATGTTGATATAGCTATGTGGCATGCTAGACTAAGTCATATAGGTCAACATAGAATAGCTTGACTAACTAAAGAGGGTTTGTTTGGCCAAATTGATAGGGTCAACATGCGAGAGTTGTCTAGCGGGGAAAAATGGCAAGAAAACCATTTGATAAAGGAATTAGGGCTGAAATTCTATTAAAATTAATTCATTCTGATGTTTGTGGGCCTATGAAAGTGAAGGCACGACATGAAGGTGAATACTTTATCATCTTTATAAATGATTTCACATGTTTTGGTGAATACTTTATCATCTTTATAAATGATTTCACATGTTTTGATCATGTCTATTTCATTTCCCACAAGTCGAAAGCATTAGTATTTTAGAAATTTGTTACCCTAGTGGAAAATCAATTAGATAAAAAGGTTAAGTCTTTAATAATATACCATGGATGTCAATATTTGTCTAATAAGTTTAAAAAAATGTGTGAAGAAAGAGGAATACATAGGCAGCTAACCATTCCACCCCCCACAATAGAACAGGGTTGATGAAAGAAGAAATAGAACTATTTTAAAAATGGTTAGGTTAATGAAGGCACAAGAAAAATTGCCAATCACTCTTTGAGGTGATACCTTATTGACTGCTACAAATATTCTTAGTCGTGTACCTTCAAAGTCTGTTGCTTCTACACACACCCTATGAGGTATGGATTGGCAGAAAACCAGACCTTAGTGGTTTGAGACCATGGAGATGTGCTGCTTATGTTCATGAGCCATCACATCAACATGGAAAACTACGTCCAAGAGGTAAAAAAAGTATTTTTATACGATACTCAAAAACCTAAAAAAGGGTATGTTTTCATCGAAGAACAAGCAAGTGGGAGTTATAACATAAATTTGAATCACGTAATGTTACATTCTTGGAAAATAATTTTCTATCAAGAGGTGAGATGAATCAGGAGATATCTCTTTATAAATTAAATAGTCTAAATAGTTTGATTCCATCAAACGAATTGAGAAATACCCCTAATCTGTTATCAATAGTATCTCATCCAAGTGAGAGAAATTTGAATTCAGAAAAACCACAAATAACTCGTGATTCAATAAAACGATTGACACATAGACAAGAATCGTTAGAACCACAAATAAGGCATAGTAATCATGGTTGAATTACAAAACATCAGTACGATGATGAAATATTCATGATTATGCCTCAAGACAATGAAGAGTCGAATAATGTTTAAGAATCTCTTCAAAGTTCTAATAAAGATAAATGGATAAATGAAATGGAAGAAAAAATGGAGTCAATGAAGTCAAATAGTGTTTGGGAACTAGTTGATCTTCCTAAAGGACACAAAGCAATTGGTAACAAGTGAATTCTTAAAATCAAATGTAAAGCAGATGGGTTTATCGAAAGATATAAGGCCAACTTGTAACCCAACAGGAAAGAATTGACTATTAAGAGACATTCTCTTATGTTGTAAGGTTTACCTCTATTCGTCTCATCCTAGCAATAGTTGCTTGTTTAGATTTGGAATTACATCACATAGATGTTAAAATGATATTTCTAAACGGTGAATTGGAAGAAGAAATATATATGCAACAACCCATTGATTTTGTTATAGAAGGGCAATAATATAAAGTGTGTAGATTAATGAGGTCAATTTATGGCTTCAAACATTCTTCCTGATAGGGTTATATCAGTTTTCATCAAGTTATCAGTTCATATGATTAATAAGGACCACTGTGTGTATGTCAAATCACATAAAGATAAGATTGTGATTCTTTCATTATATGTTGATGGCATACTGTTGGCTGGGAAAGACATGAAGTGTATATATTAGCCATTAATTAATATATATACTTTCAAATGAAAGATATGGGTGAAGCAGCTTATATACTTGGAGTAAAGATTGAAAGAGATCACTCTAAAAGGATGTTAGCCTTGTCATAAGGTAGCACATCATGAAAATCCTTGAGAGATTTAAAATGTAAGACTGCAAACAGTGACGAATCCAGGATTTAGGTTCAGAGGGGGCACAACAGTAGAATTGCAACTTATAAAAATCGTCAAAACGATAGAACTGAATCGATCCGATTTAAACTTATAAAAATCGACACATAGGCGGTTCATTTTCAATTTGCAATTTTTTTTCCTTTTTAATCGGTTCAGTGTCGATTTTATTTAAAACTATCATAAACCGAACTAAAAATACCCCTAACACGCAATACATGTAAATATATAATAATTTATGATAATATTAATGACAACAAAAATAAAATCTATATATACATCATTGGTATTTAATTTGGTGAAAATTAAGTCAAATAAAATTTTAAAATATTTAGTTTTTTATGTTAAAAAATCACTTCATATTAATAATTATATATAAATAAAATAGATAGGTAAAAAATAAAAAAAATTATTGAACATGATATTTATAATATATTAAAAATAAAAATAAATCTAAATATAATTTATATTTTGATTTTGTAAAGTTTAAAAATAGATATGATAAGTATAATTGAACTATTCTATTTATATGCAATTAAAACATAAAAAACATGATTAATATATATATATATATATAAAGAATGGCAGATTTAAAATATTTAAAACATGGCGTCATGGGATGTGAACTTGGGCTTCGCATGTGAGAGGTAATCCTTGGGCCAACGAACCAACGTAAAATTTTGGTATGCTTACGACTCATTATTATATATATTTAATAATTATGGACATTGTAATTTAAATTCATATATTTATTTTTTTAATTTATCTACCAATCGAGGGGGGGCACATGCCCCCTTGGTCCTACTGTAGATCCATCCCTGACTGCAAACCAATTGATACTCACATCGCAAAAGGCGAAAACTTAAGTCAAATATTGTGTCCAAAGACTCTAGGAAAATAGAGCAAATGAGAAAAGTTCCTTACCCGAGTGCTATTGATAGCCTCATGTATGCCATAATGTATACAGGACCAGACATATGTTTTATCGTGAGTATGGTAAGTAAATCCCAGTCCAACCCTGAACAAACCTATTGTAATGTTGTAAAAGAAATATCCAGATACCTTTGTGGGAACCATGCATTATTCATTGTGCTCTCAAAGAGAAAAAGATTAAAGAGAATATCTCAATTAGTGTGGCTTAAGAGTTTTCTTTTTAAGTCAATTGGGATTCAATGAAAATATGCCTAACTCTGTGTTAGTAAATTGTGATAGTTAAACTGCTATTACATTTACAAAATGATTCCAAATATCACTCTAAGACAAAGCACATTGATACTAAATACAATTTTATGAGAGATATGGTTACATAGAAAGAAGTGAATGTGCAACATAAAACTACGCGTAATATGGTTGCAAATCTCTTTACAGAGCCCATGACTAGAGTTTTTTTTATGGCCTTGTTAAATCTCTAGGCTTGCGTAGATTTTAATTTCACATGAAATGAAAATTTTATTTCAATTTTTTTTAATAATGTTTTGTACTTTTAAATTGCGTACACATAATAATGTTCAGTATATTAAATTAAAAGTATGTTAGACAGTAGATTGGCCTTCTCACATAGGTAATCACTTCTATGACTTAGTGTAGATATTTTAAGCAATATTGTTGTTAAGTGATAACAACACTATGAGAGCATATGCTTAATCTAAATATTGCCTTGATAAAGAATCAAGATGAGGTTATATTTATAATCAAAGGTGAATAGATCTCACTATTCACCTAACTGTCTATAAGCCAAATGGAAGTCCTGCAGTCATAAGTTGATAGAGTAGAGTTATGGACTCAAGTTAGATATTGAGTATATCTGAACTATCATTTGTACAGTATAAATTGAGATATACACTCAAATAAAAATGGAGAATAATACTGTTTCATGTGTTTCTTACCACATATGCTAAAATCAACCTCAATGGGTAACATAAGTTGGATTTCTACTTGATAATGTGAGACCCATGAGACTAAGAAGTTTTTAAGTACCCTTAAGATCTTTTACTAAAATCTTGAAGTTTCACTTCGATTTTGCTATCTTGAAAAGTTATCAATGGTCATGATAGATTTGATCTAATGGAACTTATCTAGAAAGCAGTCATTCTGGGATGAAAAGTTTTTGAGGAAAAGATAAAATTATCTAAAGTGTCACATCATATTGTATTCACTGGTCGACCAATTGTATTTTTGTAATATAATTGTGAATACAAAGGTAATATTATAAAAGAGATTTGGAGTTACAAATGTGACTAAATGATCTAGGGAACTACATCATACACTCTACTTAAACACGCAATTGAGTTACCTTACATACTTAATCGTTGTAAAGTAACAAGGTCTTGAACTGAAAGTATGATGGTTGCACGACCTGTTTTCTTGTATGAATTTTGATGCTGATGAAAGAGAATATGTTTCTCCTTTGATTGATGAGTGAGAGATTTTTGCGTTTCAAAAGTGAACAATATAGAAAGTACACCCATGATGGGTATCTCATTATGTGCGAGTGGGAGATGAAAGAAGTTGTCAAGGCGACTCCTTGATAGCAGTTATTGGAACAACCCAAATGACAGTTCCCTTCTATATCTTAAGAGATTTTCTTTTGTAAGAAAACTAATATAAGAATGTGAATTTAAGAAACAGAGAGATAGAAAGAAAAAGAACATTCTCTGTGATTTATTCATCTCTTCGACTCACTACAAAAAAACTGTCAAAATGCGACCAGAAATTTGCGACCAAACAAAACTGGTAGTTTTTTGGTGACCACCTGGTCACTTTTTTTGAAGGTTGACTCTAAGTGACCATCTGGTCACTTTTTTTGCGACCAGATTGCGACCAAAAGCAGAAGTAGTTATAAAAAATGGTGCGAAATTACAGTGCGAAATAAGCGACCAATTGGTCACCTAAAAAAACGACCAACTGGTCGTATTTTTGTGACTAAAATATGACTTGGTAGCAAAAAATGGCGCGTAATTTTGGAGGGAAGAAAGCTACCAAGTGGTCACAATTATAAGTGACCAAATGGTCGCAATTTTTGTGACCTTTGTTGAGCAGTGGTAGCTTAAAATTGGAGGGAAGAAAGCTACCAAGTGGTCACAATTATAAGTGACCAAATGGTCGCAATTTTTGTGACCTTTGTTGAGCAGTGGTAGCTTAAAAATTTGGCGGGAATTAAGCTACCACGTGGTCACATTAAGAAGTGACCAGATGGTCGCAAATGCTGTGATTTTATGTGGCCAGTAATATATAAATAATTTGGTGGGATAAAAGCTACCAAGTGGTCACCAAAAAAAGTGACCATGTGATCGTAAATTCTGACTTGATGTGACCCTGGGCAGTGACACAGGTTGATTCCCCTACATTACCGGTGGATGATCCTTGCATCATTTCTTTGGCAAAGGGACCTGGACAGATAGCAAGGTCGTATGGTGGATACGCTCGAGAATGATTCTGATTTCAAACGAAGGCCCATTCAGTGAACAGGGTAACAAACAACAGTGGTGTTTGCATCAAAGGTCACGTGTTCTAAGACAAACGAAGACGATTACTTCGGAGTAATCGATGAGATTCTTGAGATTCAATACGCAAGTTCCACGCTAAAACGCATTTTTCTGTTCAACTGCACTTGGTTCGAGACAACCAGACAAGGCGGAGTCCGTAAGATTGATCATTTACAAATCGTTGAGGTAAACAAGTCTAAGCATATGCGCACCGCTGATAGGTTTGTCTTGGCTTCACAGGCGATTCAAGTTTATTACCTGAACTATCCGATTAATAGACGAGATCTGACAGATTGGTTAGTTGTTTGTAAAGTTAAACCACGCCAGGTAGAAGAAAACTTGTCCGAGAAAGACAACCATGCAGAGGAAGCTGTTGCTTTTCAAGAAGATGAGATAAGATGTCGTGCAATCGACGATGGTCAGAATGAAGTACTCTTCGTCCTTTGAACGATGGAACGATAACATTGCATGATGATGATGATACAAATGCTTCCACTTCTCACGCACGTGACATTGATGCTGAATTTATTCGAGACGATGAATCCGATGAAGAAACAGAAGAAGAAGACTTTATGTGACGGACTTCTTGGAGACGATGATGAATGAGACATTTCGTAACTTGATTATTCACTGTGTATGTGTTTATTAAAACTATTTCTTTAATGAATGATTAAAAAAATATATATTTATATTTGTGACCATTTGGTTGCAATTTAACACAAAAGGTGACCACATGGTAGTAATTTAGAAGGGAAAGGCGACCAGTTGGTCGCATTTTTGGAAAAGTATAATTATATTTTTCAAAAAATATAAGTGAAATTACGACCATATGGTCGCAAATCTGAGCGGTAAATTTAAATTTTCATGAAATTTATGGCGGTGAATTTGAAAATTACGACCATATGGTCGCAAATCTGAGCAATAAATTTAAATTTTCATGAAATTTATGGCAGTGAATTTAAAAATTACGACCGTTTGGTAGCAATTGTTGATGGGACTCGTGATATGACAGCTGTTCTGGGTAATGGTAAATGGGCGACCAAATGGTCGTTTTTTCAATAAATGCTACCAGATGGTCGTAAATATCTCTAAAAATGCGACCATGTGGTCGTAATTTCCCCAGCACGCGCGAGTTTTCTTTTCTGGTTATGATTACATATTTGCGACCATTTGGTAGCAAAAATTGATTTAAATTCAGATCAGCTTCCTTCCCCCCGTTTCCTTTTCCTTTCCTTTATCTTTTCCTTTCTCTTTTTTCTTTCTTTTCTCTCTTTCTCCCGTTCCGTTCCCCGTTGTTTTTTCCCCGTTCCTATTCCCCGTTCCTACTCTAAACCTAAAAATCCTAAACCTCCAATCTCGGTTTCTATTACGAGGTTAGTTTTCGTATACATTTTAAGTTTTAAGTTAGTTTTAGTTTATGTTTAAATTTAGTTTTACTTAGTTTTAATTAATTAGTTTAGTTTAATTTTGTTAATTTCATTAATTGTAGTATAATGAATCTAATTTAGTGTAATTAATTACTTAGTTTACTTTAGTTTAATTCATCCAATTTTAGTTTACTTTAATTAATTAATTAGTTTAGTTTAATGTTGTTAATTTCATTAATTTTAGTTTAATTAATGTAATTTAGTTTAATTAAGTACTTAGTTTACTTAAGGTTAATTAATCTAATTTCATTTACTTTAATTAATTAATAAATTTTAGTTCAATTAATCTAATTTTAATTTAGTTTAATTTAATTAATTAGTTTAGTTAAGTTTAGTTTTTATTAATTAATGTTAGTTTACTTTAATTAATTACTTAGTTCACTTAAGCTAATTTTAGTTTACTTTAATTTAATTAATTAGTTTAGTTTATTTTAGTTTTAATTAATTAATGTTAGTTTAATTTAATTAATTTTAGTTCAATTAATCTAATTTAGTTTAATTCTTCATTACTTAATTTACTTTAATTTAATTAATTTTAGTTTAATTGTTCACTACTTAGTTTACTTTAATTACTTCATTTTAGTTCAAGTAATCTAATTTTAATTTACTTTAATTCAAATTAATTAGTTAGTTTATTTTAAATTATTTACTTAATTTATGTTAGTTTCATTTACATTATTTAATCAATTTAATTTAGATTATTTCATTAATTTAATTTATTTCAATATTTTAATTACGTAATTAGTATTATATTAGTTTAGTTTGGTTGTAGGATTATGACGGGCAGACGACGTCCTCCCCAGTCAGACGAGCCTGACGACGTGAGTGACGAGGCGTCTCGCAGCCCGCCTCGCCGCGCCCCGATGCGGACGACTACAGAGGAGTTGGACGCCTCCTCCTCGATTCGAGCCGGACTTCTGCACGATTTGGGATCCCTAGGCGGGGGCCATTCATCATCGACGCCTCCTCCGCCACCCCCATGATAGTTCTAGGATGCTTTAAGTCGTATAAAGCGTTTTTTGAATATTTGATATATATATTTTTTATTCTAATTCCAATTTTTTGTTATTAAATTTTAATATTAATTAAATAAATAATTAACTAATTATTGAAATTTAAATTAAAAAAAAAATTCTTAAATGCGACCATATGGTCGCATTTTATGTGACCAACTGGTCACTTATCTTCAACATAAATTGCGACCAGATGGTCACTTTTTAAGCGACCATCTGGTCGTATTTTGACTGAGTCCAAAAGTGACCATTTGGTCACATAAAATACGACCATTTGGTCACTTTTTTATGTGACCAACTGGTCACTTATCTTCAACATAAATTACGACCAGATGGTCACTTTTTAAGCGACCATCTGGTCGTATTTTGACTGAGTCCAAAAGTGACCATTTGGTCACATAAAATACGACCATTTGGTCACTTTTTTATGTGACCAACTGGTCACTTTTTAAGTGACCATCTGGTCGCATTTTTCAAAAGGTTGACTTTTTTGTGACCAAACTTTTCTGGTCGTATATTTGTGACTATCCGGTCGCACAAATTCTGGACCGACCAGCTTTTTGGCCACCACCATTTTGGTCGCATTATACACTAAAAATGACCATTTGGTCACAATTTTCTGGTCGCAAATTGACAGTTTTTTGTAGTGACTGTCTAAATCATTTAATCATCCAAGAGGAAAAGGATCTAGGCTGTGAAATAATAAAGCATGTCTGTCGATGATTGGCTTCGATCGATACTTTATATATTCGGGATTCGTAATTTTCGCTCCGTGTCTACAAAAGGTTAGTCCCGTTATTAATGATTCCCAACTAAAAAAAAAAACAGTATATTATTGCAAGATTTTTAAGATGGTCTGAATTTTAACCAAATACATATTAAATCCATAACCTCTTTTCTATATTTTTCCAATACATTACCACACACAAATTTTCCAAATTCTGAAAACATAACCAAAATTTTGAACTAGGTACCAAACACAATTTCAAATTTAAAAAAAAATCATAAACTACAATTATGTTTTTCTTTGAGTCTACTATGTTCAAATCTTTATTTTTTTAATCACATATCAAATAGAACCCAACATTTCAGTGGGAGCTTTTGTGTAAATATGAGACCGAAAATGGGTAGAATTTATTTCTCCTCGGAAAAAATGGCAAGCCATGATTGAACACAATGTCTCCCTACAAAAAGTACTAAAAATATTTTTTTTATTGAACAAGAAAATGGTAGTATATAAAATTTTTAAATACCCTATATAAATTATGAAATCGGATTTAAGTTATCTTAATTTACACATATATACTGATAACTTTATTTGTATTTTGAAAAATAAGTTTATATAATGACTAAAATTTGTCTTCTCACTAGTTAGAAAGAGTTCCGCCTTACTCTCATAAGTATAATAATTCAATTAACTCATTTATTTATTGTTAATAGAAATGTGAGTTCCACTTATATATTTCTTCTAATTGAGTTATTACCATAGAGCTCCTATAACTAGTGAAGAGGTAAGATTTATTTTTATATAATTATTCAAATTCAAAGTTTGAAGGTGAAATTATTACAATAATGCAATTCAATATTACCAAAATTTTATATTAACACCCATGACATAGTAAATGAGTAACGTTCACTACACTTTTAGCATCACTTTTGTTGTGGGTGATTTTTCAAACAACTATACGACCAGGTGGTACCCTTCTATGGAACCACGTGAGATGATTAAAGATGATAACATCACTAGTGGAGTGGGCCAGATGAGCACACACCAGGGCCAACAAGGCGGATGCTCATCTTGGAAGACCACCTCTAGAAAACTCGACCTCAAGAAGAGGACCGAACACCGAAGAGATAGAGTTAGCGGAATGAGCACGCAAGGCCTAGCAAGATGCATGATCATCCCTAGAAGACCAACTCACCTAGGTTCGATAGAGCAAGTGGTCATCCGTGTACAAAATGGGCAAAGATGGAGTCATAAGGATAGATGAGGCAAGAGCCCACCTGGTGTGGTGTCAATTCAACACTAAGGCAAAAGGCCTTGCTGCTTTTCCAAAGGAAGAACACCAACCACCGAGGCCAGCTCTCAAATATGATAGGCGAAACCGCTCTTAGCATCCAGCTGAGGGCCGACATGTGGCCTATGGTCTACGCCCGACACCTACAAAGTAAGGTCATCATTACACCTCTTCTATAAATACGGGAGGAGACCCATTGTCAAGGTACGCTTCTTTTACTCTGCTAGGCACCACCTCTGGTCTGACTTGGGCATCAAAGTGGATAGGCCAGTACCACACCGATGCTCAGTTGTTTTCTGTGCAGGTCACCTCTGGCCTCGGTTCTCGGCTGCTCGACTCACTTCTCACTCCTCTTCTTCTTCTTTCAAGTTCATTGCACGATTCTGGTCTGGAAGATACCCGACCTACAAATCAGTTCCCGGTCCTCCATTTTCACGGAACAACAAGTTTTAACGGTTATTGGATAATTGAAGGAAAAAAGAAACTAAAGTTTCTCTACATCTTCTGGAGTGTCCAAAAAGTATTTTCATAGAAATGGTATCTTATAAAAACCGTGGGACCCAGAAATAGATTTTTTCCGATAAGAAAAACAAAAACAAAATATAATCAATCATACACAAGAATCCGAAAGCCAATGGGCCAAACACATACAAATCTTGTTAAAGGACTTGGAGGGCTTAACTAACTTCTCTCAATCCCTTGACTGTATAAACTGCAAATCATAAAATAATTATTTATATCAAACACAAGTATTATATTCATTCACTTTTTTTCTTTCTTTAATTTTAATTTCCCAAAAGTGAAAAATATTTTTTTTAAGAAAAAGGAGACTATGAATGAGATTCCTAATCCTCAACACTCAAGAGTAAAAGTGTGGTCTCTCATTGCATGATGACAGTAGTTATTGCATTGTTCCATTGCCTTGTTCTGCTGCTGGCTCAACCCGCCTGTGGCGGTGGGTCCGTAGGTCGGTGGGCGGCACAATGTTGGTCCGTCGACTGCGTATCCTTTATTCAATATTATACATTGTAGTCTGATTTGATTATTTGTTATGATCTGTGATTAATTAGTTGGTTTGTTAGGATTTTATACACATATATATATAGGCATATTCTATTCAATACTTGATAATTAATATACAAAAGTTAGTTTTGCTTTTACATAATACAATACAATGAGATCCGACCCAAGAATGGTGAAGCCAAAAGAGAATCTTACATCGGAAAGATAGAGGGAGCTACTCCCCTTATTGCCAGTTGGTTATGAATAAGTCACATTTTGTGTATCCTGCAGCTGCTAAAAGAGACAAATAGAAAGAAAAAAAGAAGTAAAAGATGAGTCATTGGGAAAAAAGAGAGAATTGGTCAATTGTGTATTGCTGGGAATTAAAGCGACGAGAGAATTAGTGAGATTTGTATATTGAAAAAAGTATGGCTATGGAATTTGGTGTAAATAGAAAGATTTCAGGACCCACAATGGGAAGATGATAAAGTTGGCTGATTGTAGGAGAGTTTGGACTGGACATTTTCTATACAATTTAGTCATAAAATTATGTAGGAAAACAACAAAGTCCAAAACCTGTGCTGCCCCCTTTTGTTATACCCATTTTCATCACTCTTCAATGAGGGCCTTTCTTTCATCAACGAAGAGAGTGAAACAACACAACTGAGGGTTGTTTTGATAATGTTCTTGTTTCTCGTTTTTATTTCCTATTTCTTCTTCCTGTTTCTATTTTAAAATAAAAATTGAAAACACGTTTGGTAATCGTTTTTTATTTGTCATTCTTTACTTTATATTGAAAAAAGAAACACAAACAAGAAGTAATTTTAGAAAGGTATCTAAAATATAGAAACAAGAAACAGATACCAAAATACGTACGGTGGGGTAATTAGTTGAGCATTTAATTGTTGAATGATTTAACACACATACATTGCTCTGTGCTGTTAA
Organism: Gynostemma pentaphyllum; assembly: GCA_028015215.1. Taxonomy (NCBI): domain Eukaryota; kingdom Viridiplantae; phylum Streptophyta; class Magnoliopsida; order Cucurbitales; family Cucurbitaceae; genus Gynostemma; species Gynostemma pentaphyllum. The sequence continues at coordinate 17,145,717 of CM051346.1, read as the reverse complement.
TGATTTGCCATATACAATCCAAGGGAGTAGTAGAATATTTGGAACTGGACCACCAACTCACCCAAAAGTCAATAATACTAGTTCCCCCCTTGAAAATGAAGCAATGAAATTATAAGCTAATTGGTTAAATACAGTTATAGTCTCTCGTACATTTATGGTTTCTTCTGATTGGATTCTGAAATTCCAATCATTCAAGTTATGATAAGTTGTGAATAAGTATTTGATGTTGAAATTTGAATGAGTATTTAAAAACGGGGTTTTCAAAAATAACATTTTAGGAGTTGATATTTTTAAAAATACCAAAAGTTTTGAGAAAAAAAGTTAAAATGGCATTTTAAAAAATGAGATCCACCGATCTCACCTAAAGTTTGAGAAATGTCATTTTAAAAATATTTCTTAACATTTGTAATTTTCGAAATTACTCATAAAAGAAAGTGTCACCTATTGAAATTTCTGTTTAAAAAATATTGATTTATGAGGTATTTTAAAAATAATAATCTTTTTAATTTTTTAATTACATAAATAATAAAAATTTTCAAATTCTTGAAAAATGGCATTTTTTTTAACATTCGAATTTCATTATATAATAAATTTATCCAAATCATAAGCACTTGACAACCTATAAAAAAATGCTAAATTTAAATTTAAAACATTCTCATAAGATAAATAAAAATAAAATAAGATTCATCATTTTACTTTAAACACAAAAAATTATTGCAAACATATATACCAATTTAATAAAAATTAAAAGTTTTATTTTAAAAAATAAATTAAACTTTCACTAAATTTAATTTTATTATCGATTTGTATCTATCTTTTTATTAAGACATAAGATTTATTATGGTAATTACTTTAAATTGGTGATGGAAAGACTCAAACTTCAATCTTGTAAAAACGAGTATTCATATCTTACCGTTGAGCTATGTTCGTATTTAAACACTAGGAATTAAAATTAACGAGATAATTCATGCTCACTTCGTTTTCAGGAAAATATATTATTCAGAAACAGAATTTTCAAATCTGTCAACAGTAAACTTTACATCAACGAAATCATGATTTGGAAAAAAGAATCCTAATTTGAAATTCTGTAATCGTTTTTTCAATTAAAAACTTCAACTTCAAGTTCTTGATTGGAAAATTGTCATATCTTCACGCACCACTGTATTTTAAAGGTTAAATACTTGGAATTGTCAAATTCTTAATTAGCTGCAAAGCTTACATATATTATTTTTCATTAAGAGAAAAGAGCCATCTTTGTAGAAAAAAGGAGACGCTGGGATTTGGTCGGCCATGGTCTTCTTGGCCGACAAGTCGAGTACATGTCTACGTACAATCGACTCAAGGAAGTTAATGATATAATTCAACAGTTTTTTTTTTAGATAAAAATTCAACAGATTTATGTAATGTGGAAATTAAACCATACAAAGTCATTTATCGACCTACCTTATCTTGATGTTTATAATTTGACTCCTTTCCTAGCCCAATCCTTTCTAATAGGGCTATTATCACATATACCCAATATCGAGTCTCAGTTTTCAAAAAAACCACAAACATTGAAAAATATCAAAATTACCCAACACATAATTAACCCATAATTTTTTTATGAAAATTTGATTATAATTGATATATTATTTTTGTAAATTTATATTATTGATATAAATTTAATACTAGAATTTACATTACTGATAAATTATTGTTGTAAAATCACATCAATGATATATCATTAAATTAATAGAATATATAAAAATGGGTAAATCTGATATAAACATGAAAGTGTGGCATATGTGAAAACAAAACTCAAAAGTTGGCTACCACGCATAATTTTCCTTTCTAAGTTTCTAATATGGGCCATCGGATTTTGCAAGATTATTATTATTTTTTTTTTAATTAAGAACTAATACAAGCCATCTGATTTTGCGAGGAATAACACTTTCATTTAAAAAATATAATTTTCAATACTTTTAAAGAAAGTTTCAAAATCATATACAAACTAACTAAATTTAAAAAATGAATGAGTTTTTGTTGAAAATATCCAAATTAGAAACATAAAATGCAATAATAATATTGATCGTCCAATAATATAAGAGAACAAAATTAATGAAGATGAACTTTTTAATTTAATGAAAACTTTCATTAAATTTAGGAAAAGAAAATGCCATTTTAATTTTTTTTTTTCAAATCTTTCACTATTTTTAAAATTTTCAATTCAAAAACTATCATATAATGAAATTTCTCTTCTTAAAACCATAACTTTATATAATCCGTAAAACTATAAATAAATAAAAGAATATTTTTTAATAATATAATTTACCAGTATTATTTATTGTTTTATAATAAATGTTATAAATCATAAGATATCGGGTACTTATAATAACTGGAAGTGAGCATCGAATGCATAAGATTCACTCAAGTTGTAACTCAAAAAGTTTGTGGTATTATGAATGAACCTTAGGTGCCTTATTCTGGAAACACCACTAACACAGCCCACTTATAAATTGGTACAAGTATCTTACATTGATCACTCAAGTGGAGACACGTGACTGGGGGTGTTACTGTAATAGAGATTGTAGTAGACTAAACTTAGATATTCTTACAATCTGTAGGTAAAACCATTCAGAGAGATACTTCGCATCAATAGGTTGAGCATGTACAATTGATCTGAATCTTGAGTAAATTACTGAAATACTGTTTGTAAGAGACAACCCTTTGATTTGCATGGGTGAGAGTGACTCAATATAATTAGCTCAATAATCCTCTAACTTTGTGGATTGGATCTTGCATATAGGCTTGCTGAATAAGTCAACAGATCGGTTAGGTAACTTGGTATAAACAATAGAGAAGGGACACTTTCCAGTTGATCGATTTGTCATGGAATCGTATACAAATTATGCCTGTGATGACCCGACTCCTTTAAAAACACATATTACATTATGCAGCGGAAGACGACAATTTTCCAGAAAATTTGTGTGGTTTCATTTATATTTTGAACATACCAAAACCTGTTTACAATATTCACATCAGAGAAAAGCAGGAAATGCGCATTTCCTATGTTTAAGAAAACATAAACGCATCATAAAACGTTTAAAATACAAAACAACGCTCTTTCGAGCTCAGAACACAAACTATATACACATTTACAGACAACCAAAAGATTAGCATTTCGCAATGCTACAATCCATATCCCAGGCTCATCGCACGGTCAGTCAAGCGGCACCACGACCTCTACCCCGACCTCTCCCACGAGATGTACGTGTAAAAATTGTAGTGTAGCATCATTAGCATAAAGCTAGTGAGAGTAAAATGAAATCAAGTGTTTATATGGACCGAAGTCCTTATCAGAAATAGTGTCCAACATTTCTATTACGTGTCTACTTTCGATTAAGCATCCAATCACTAAACAGTGAGCACATCAATAATAAGGCTAAATATGTATTTACATTCAGAACTACATGCATAGGGAAGTAACATAATTGGCTCGGTTAAAGCCAGTTTCAAACCACTATAATACATTTTCAATCTCCAATGTCGCCCCACGTATAATATGCCTATAGTCACCGTGAATATATTGTCACCGTTAATACATTGTCATCGTTGTCACCACTTACACAAAGTCACCATTTATACAGTTAATATGAGTCACTATAGTCACCGTTCATACATGTCACCATAGTCACCATGAATATAAGTCACCATTAGTCACTGTTCATACATGTCACCATAAGTCACCATAGTCACCGTGAATATAAGTCACCATTAGTCACCACGAATATAAGTCACCATTAGTCACCATAGTCACCATGAATATAAGTCACCATTAACCTCGGTTTCTATCCTATTTCCTAATTATGTAGGATAATAATTAAGAGAAAACCTAAAGTCCTGAGTACGAACCATCACTTTCCTTCTCTATTTTCAAATCTATTACACCCAAACCACACTTTAGTCTTCAATACTTAATACCATTCAGTGACGACAATCTCGTCTTAATGCACTTTCCTTAGCCCAATCATACTTTCCAAAATATTTTCTTCCTAAACATCCACAACCCTTAACCTCGAATCAACTAAATCGTCAATTAATCTGAGCCATTAAAACACTAAAGCTCATTTTAAACTCACCTCAAAAAGTCGTAGGAGAACCACTGCTCGATGGATGTGCAAACGGTCGCTCGTGGATCAAACCTACAAACAAAGTACATAACTAAACGGATTAAGTTTCAAGCCTCGAATGATTAACTACGAGCTAGATTAAACGTCTAAATGGTCCCGGAAATCCTATGGAGTTTTCGGCCTAGACAAGAAAAAGTCTCGGCTTCTGCTTCCGAACAATAATCACGAAGTAAATTCAAATAAAAAACTCAACATACGAAGACCTCAATTTGGAATACCTCAAAGGGCTCGGGTTTAGATTCAAAACAAAAACGTCAATCAAAATGATTTTCCCTAACTAGAAATCACCAACAACACCCGGGAATAACGAATCGAAGCTTAAACGTAAAATCAGAAAAAAGGAAACCTAAACACCCATTTTTTATTTACCTCGTATCTCCCGGATCTGGAATGGATCGACTCGATTGATGGTATGAAATGAAAGCTTGCGTTCAGATCTTTCTATCGTGACGAGAATCAACGAAATTGGTCAAGAAACAGTGACGGAATCTCGATTTTCCTCTCTTCCTTGAACTCACGTGTGGAGGATTTGTGATTTCGGTTTTTGCCTTTTTTTTTTTATGAAAATCCTTGCCAAATTATGTTAACTTATAAATATAAATATTTGGTAAAAGACCATAATGCCCTTCTTCCTAATTCTTTAAGAAAACTTATTCCGGGTGCTCGTTATTGCACAGTTCCAATTTCAATTCACTTTAACCACTTGTAATCTAACTTAAAGTGATATAACAATTAGTAATTAACCCATGCATAAACGTTATTACACCTGATTCTATTTAAACGTTCTAACGAAAATTACTTAACGATCGAACTCGAGCCTAAAATTAAAATACTAAATTAAACTTCTAAGTAAAATAAACAATCATCAAATACTAAAATTATACTAAGTGAAGCAATAATAATAATAATAACAAAATTTCACCTCAAAGTAACGGGACGTTACAATGCTTGTGCCAAAGCACTATCCCATTGCTTTGGTTTGTCTCCGGCAATGTTCTGAATCATGTTGCCCAATGTGTGATTCACAGCCTCAATTTGGTCGTCTGTTTGGGGATGGTAAGCACTACTAAATTGTAAAGTAGTGTTGAATCTCCCCTATAAGACCCGCCAGAAATGGCTCATGAACTTGACATCACAATCAGAGGTGATTAACTTTGGAATTTCATATAGGCGTACGATTTCCCTAAGGAAGAGTCTTGCCACAATGTTGGCATCAAATGTCTTCTTACAAGAAAGGAAATGAGCCATCTTGGAGAACCTATCAACAACAACACATACAGAGTCGACATCATGTTGTGTTTTAGGTAAACTGAGGATAAAGTCCATAGAGAGATCTTCCCATTGTCATCAAGAACAGGCAGGGAAGAAAAAGTCGCCGACTCCTTCGACTTGTCGAGCGACAAGTCAAAAAATTCATGATGCGATATATCGACCAGGGGTAAAGTGATATCTTATCCCCAGTCCACGATTTATCGTTGGATTCATGGAATTGTCGTCGACATTACAGAAGTCGCCGACTTATCCTCGACTAATCACCAATCATGCAATGACTAACTATGAATTTAAGCCTGACTTGGTGATTTCAAAGCCCAGGCCCATTGATGACTAACTCTTAAAGAGATATCTGTTTATAATTTATATAAAGAATGATTTTCCATCAACTTCTAAGACTTTTTCGATGTGGGATTGCAACTTCTAAATATCTAATTATTATTATTATTCCTTTTTTCCATTTTTCTGATGTGGGATGGGCATGGGATAAGTTCAACCCTCTCTTCCATTGTCTTATAGATACATTTTAATTTCAATTTCAACTTTAAATTTCATCGATTTCAATTTTAAATTGAATTCCATAAATTATGAAAGTGATATTTTCAATTGTAATTTGAATTTCATAATCCAGGTATTTTTCAATTCAAAATTTAATTTGAATTCCATAACCATGTATTTTTTTTTATTCAGTTTATTTTTTAATTCCATAATCATGTATGTTTTTAATTTAATATTGAATTCTATAAAATCATGTATGTTTTAGTTCTAATTACAATTTTAATACTTAAAGTTTAATTTAATTTCATAAACCATATATATTTTAATTTGTATTTGTATTTTTTTATTTTTATTTCATAACTATGTATATTTTAATTTTGATTTGCTTGCTATCATTAATGATATAATACCATTATATCATAGATTATAAACTTAATTAAATTATTGTGAAAGTTTTATTGATAATATAAAAAAAATACTCTTAAGTTTCTATAGTTTCTGTAACTTTTATGGGAATATCCGTCGACATAGATAACTCCGTCGACAACTCCACATATTTGAACCTCGATATTTCCGTCGATAACGACATTTAACACCTTGAGAACAGGTAATGGAGTGTAAAGCCTAGAATTCTCCACGGTGCCTTTCGCGGTTTGACATATTGCACAGTGTTTCACAAACTTGAAAACATCCTTGTGCAGTTGGGACCAATAAAAATGATCCTTGAAAAGTAGCATTGTCTTCTCTTAAACAATATGTACAGCTAGGCAGCCGGAATGAACTTCATGGATTAGTTTTACGCGTAGAGACGTATCTGGGATGCAAGAGGCAATTTTCTTTGAAAATGAATCCCAATTGATTATGAAAATCATCAGAGTGAGCATGATTAATATAATCCGCCCAGATATTCAGGAAATCATGGTCAATAACATACAACTCCTTCAGACACTCCAAACTGGTTACCTCAGTTTGCAAGGTTACCAAAAGGCAAGCGATTCTACTAAGTGCATCGACAACAATGTTTTTCTTCCCTTGTTTATGCTTGAATGTAAGCTAAATTTTTTGAAGGTACATGACGCAACGAGCATACATTCATTTCAAATGCTTCTGGAAATTTAGAAATCGTAGTCAATGATGATCATAATGGAAAATGAATTTCTTCTTAATAGGGTAGTGCTCCCAGTGTTAGAGTGTTCAGATAATTACAAATAATTCTTGTTCATATGTTGTCCAACGTTGTCGAACCTCGATTAATTTTTGGATGAAGAATTCAATTGGTTGTCCTTCTTGCAATAGCACTACCCCAATTCCATTCATTGAAGCATCAGTCTCTACTTCAAACACTTTCTCAAAGTTTGATGGATGATGAGTGGTGCAGTAGTCTAAAGCTCTCTTCCAGATCAGGGCCCCAAAGGAATGATCCTTTTTTAAACAATTTGTAATTGGGGTGACGATGCTGCTAAAGTTCTGAATAAAAAGTCGATAGAATGTCGCGTGGCCATGAAAACTACGTACCTCCGTTACGTTCGTGGATGTTGGCCACTCATTGATAGCTTGTACTTTCGTTGGGTCCACCTCTACTCCATTTTTACCAATTACGAATCCCAAGAATAGTAAACGATTCATACAAAAAGTACATTTGCCTTTATTAAGTTATAGTTTATGAGCCGGTAATGTGATGAACACCTCTCGTAGATGCTACATATGGTCCTCCCATGTCTTGTTATGGACCAATATGTCATCAAAGTAAACCAAAACAAATTTACCTATTAATGGCTTCAGTACATGATTCATCAATTGCATAGATGTGTTCTATGCGTTGCTAATCCCAAACGACATAACCTCCATTCATAAAGTCCCTTCTTGGTTTTAAAAGTTGTTTTTCATTCATCGCTAGGTCGGATTTGAATTTGATGATACTTGCTGGGTAAATTTAATCAAGAGAAACCCCCGAGCTTCTTCTAGTTGGTCAAACAAATACTCAGGGTGAGGGATAAGAAATTTGAACTTTACTGTGACTTTGTTAATTGCTCTGCTATCCATACACATATGCCAGGACCCATCTTTCTTAGGCACGAGAAGGGCTGGGACAACACAGGGGATCAAACTAGCTTGGATCAGCTGCTTCAGCAGTAATTCATCAACCTGTTTTTGCAAGATTTCATGTTCATAAGAGCTTATTTTGTATTGTGGAAGGTTAGGTAGGATAGATTCGGGGATTAGATTGATACAGTGTTGGATGTCTCAAATTGGTGGTAAAGTGGATGGTAATTCGTCAGGAGCAATGTCTAGGAATTCAGCTAGAAGCATTTTAACCTCAAATTGTAATGGGGAAGGCTAGTATTTGTGGTAGAAAGGAGGATGAGTATTGGTGAAGTAGCATTAGACAACTGGTAGGATGTGTACAGCTAAGTAAAGAGACTAATAAAGGTTTAGTTGGGGGCTATAGAGGTTGTGTAGGTTGGATGGAAAGCTGTCATTGGCAGGTAGTAAAATAATCATTTTGGAACCCCATTGAAACTTGTAGCTGTTATATCGCCTCCCATTGTACCAAACAAATTTGTCAAACTGCTAAGGTCGCCTAAGTAATACATGGTAGACATCCATATCTACTACATCACATTTGATCGTGTCTTTATAAAACTTACCAATGGACAATTGGAAGTTGCAGACCTCGGACACTCGATGTTCTCCACCCTTTTTGATCAAACCAAGGCGGTACATACTGTATGCTTTTCTGTTACAAGGTTAAGAGTCCGAATCAAGGATTTGGTTACAATATTCTCAGTACTCCCATTGTTAAAATAACCTCATAAACTTTCATTTAGAGAGTGCAACGTGTTCGAAATATCTTACTTATCTGAGAAACACTAGGTTATTTGGGCATTAACAAAACACGTTGAACAACACAAACAACTATTTATCCATCATCATCACCACACATCTCTTCTACATCCTCTGAACCCTATATCTCTACTCCATAATTATTTTCAGCTACGACCAGTGCCTTTCGAAAAGGATATTCATTTGATTTATGCCCTTGTTCACTGCATCTGTAGCAATGCACTGTATTACGTTTTCCATATTTTTTTAATGGGCCTATTTTTGGTTGGGACTTGGAGGTCTCTCCTGGACTACGAGTGGGCATGTTTGTAGGGCTCACTAAACCTTTTCCATTTCTAAAGAAATGATCATTAAAGTTTCACCTGGGTTGGTATGGTTTGAAGGTGGGTTTGGATTGGATGTCTTCAGGTCGCTGAGCTAGAGGAACAACTTTGGATAAGATCTTAACCGATTTCAGTGCCAGTTGTTCCTGGATTGCAGTTTTTAGTCCCCTAATATAGCGAGGTACCTTGATCTGTTGAGATTAATTCAAATCAATGCGAGCGTTGAGCCTATAGACTTCCTTATTGTAGTCTCTCAGTGTTCGTTCCTTTTATTGACATTGATGATATTGGTTGTGTAAAATCTGATCATGGTTTTCATGTAGGAATCTTTATTTCAGACATTTACACATTTTTTGCCATGAACGAATCTTCAACTTTCCTTCTCTTTGTCATGGATTTATAATTTGATCCCTTAACGCAGCAGCCCCGACCTTCAACTTGAAGGCTAATAGAGTAACCTGAGCCTCCTCCGGAACGTTCATGTACTAAAAAAAGAGCTTCATCGCTCTCAACTATAGTAAAAGCTCTTCGATGCCAAAATCCCCATCAAAGTTTGGCACATCCACTTTCAACTTATAGTCAGCAGGCTCTCTTCCCTGATTAGCAAAACGTTGAGGCTCTTTAAAATATTTGTTTCCTCGAAGCAGGATTTTTTCAACTAATTCTTCCTCCTCAGAATCTTCTCTATTACTATCTGCATATGAACTATTGCGTTCAAGTGTTGGGTCGTGTCATCTACGTCCTCAGCGTCTGCATCTTCCTTCAAACACTGGTGGTGCTCGTGCAAAGTCAAAAGGTTCAAGGGTTGGATTTCCCCTGGGGTTGGTGAGTAATCTATTTATTCCAGCTAAGCTTCTATGAACATCTCAAGTGAATAGTTTGAAGTGATCTTCCACTCTTTGTTCCAGAGTAGAAATAGCCATCCACATCGTCAGGAGTCCTTGTTCTCCGTCAGCTCCTTACGGATCCTCATTTTTCGCGCATGCATTCATGTCCTCAAGGTCCCAAGAACTTGGAACTCTAATATCAATCTTGCGTGAAAGACAAACAAAGTTTGAGAAAAACGTTGAGTTGGTGAGACCAACGGTAGCCGACGTGATAGCTCTGAAATTTTTATATTAATATGATTAGAAAATTGTCTTGAAGTTCACCCTTAAACAGTGAATATATAGACAACTTCATAAAGGAGCTAAAAACCTAAAAGCAAATAAAACCCAGAACAATAGGCCCAACAAAAGGTAGAAGTCTGAAATAAAGAAATATAACTTGAATAGTAAGTAGCAAGAGATAAAAATGCTTCAAGGCCCACATCAGTGCATAGGAGAGGTGGTTTTTAAAAGTTCTCTATCCCTCTTCTTTTTAAAGACCAATAAACTGAGACCGTGGTGTTTTCTCAAATGAAAAAAACTTAAATTGTGTGATTAAAACAATTGCTAGTAAGGAAATAAGCCAAACGGTTAGAATACTTGGAAAGAGAAAGGTCAGCAACCAAATCAAATAAATGGAGGAAATACATAGACCAATAGAATTTGATCAATCATCAAAATATGTGTTGTAAAATGTAAACCAAAGTATGATGTAAAATGACATAAGCTTTCCAACACAAAGTCCACCAACACTAAACCATTGACCACACAAAAATAATAAACACATTTCTATGCTTTCCTATACAAACAATTATTTAGCCGTAGCAAGTTTTAAAAATGAACCTTAATTAAATATCCAAAAAATAATTAAGGAAACAAGAAATAAATTCAAATAATGTTTTTTTTAATTCATTTATCAATTGCTTAGAAAACATAATTTGTAATGTTTTTGCCAAATACAATAAGCCAGCATTTAAATCCTAACAATATCTTTAAAGCCTTTTAGCAATTCTTAACTTAAGCTAATTTTTTTACAATTAAATTGGTTTATGGGCAGTGTTGGTAGTGCAGATTATGGTTTTATAGAGATAGTTACATTTATGGGTTGAAAGATCATCAAGTCTACAACATGGATTTGAAGCCTTCTCCTTTTTCCCCTTATTCTGATAATGAATTGTAACATCCCACCGAAAAGTTAAAGTTCTCAACTTCTTGAGGTTAAATATTTTTTTTAACTCTCATTATTATTATTGTTGTTGCGTAAAAATGGATATCTTCCACGTAGGCAATGAACTTAATTTATGTCACGAGTTGGAGGTAGTGCACTGCTTCGACAGTGTGCTACGTAGGTACCTGCACAGGAAAGGAAAAGAGCACCCGTGTGGTGCCGGCCTAACACCCTCCGATGCTAAAGTCAAAGCAAGCAGAGCTAGTGTGCCAGAGAGAATAGTCGTAGAAATTAGTTACCTAATGAATGAATTTCTTCTCCTATTTATAGGAGATTAGGTTGATGACATCATCATACAACGTGTCGCGTCGGGATTGGGTCATGTATTGCTTCTCAATTACGTGTCGCTTGTGGGTTGCGCCACGTGTCGTTTCCCAAATGGATACTTGTATTCAATCTTAAGTATTAGGTCTATGTCGAAGATTGCGGTCAGACGAGGTGCCTTGGACAAGGTGCTTTGGACCAGGTGCCCAGCACTGCGGTCAGACGAGGTGCCTTGGACCAGGTGCTTTTGACAAGGTGCTTTTGGACCTGGTGCCCAAGTACCGCGGTCAGACTATGTGCATAGACAAATCTTATCCAGTTGTAAAATTTCACGTGTAATACAATTTCACCCCACAACAAAGGCCCCCTACACCCAAGTTGAGTTGAGATGCGAGTTCAATGCTACTTGGGAGTACTCTTTCAAATTGGAATTTTGCTTCAATTAATTTCCTGAAAAAATTCAAAGTAAAAATTCGTAAAAATTCTTCTGAAGCCTCCACCACCAAAGAAAATTTAATTTTCCCTAATTTTTTGTGCTCAAGTTCCACGGTCAGACCAGGTGCCTAAGTACCACGGTAGACCAGGTGCTCAAGTACCGCGATCAGGCCAGGGGCCTAAGTACCACGGTAGACCAGGTGCTTTAATCTTTGTTGGACCTGACATCATCATAAATTAATTAAGAGATTTGAGCCGTTGCCTTTGTCTCGATCCAACAATTGAGATATCAACAAAATCAGGAGATAAGAATCAAATCAGGGATAAGATCAAATCTCTATAAATATCAAAGTTCATCTTCTTCCATAATTCACAACTTGGAGAACTGATAAGTTTTAAATTCTCTCTTCCTTTCTTTCTTTTATTCGAAGACTCTCTTTGACATCGTCTTCTTCAATTTCTCAATTTTGCAGGTTTGCCTTCTTATCCAGTAGAAACAACCGTGGTAGGGCATCAAATTATCAGGTACATATTGCCCCCTTTCTAAGTTTAAGATAAATTCTCTTAAAACGTAGAAATTTAATAATTGAGGGCTTGACAAACTGAAGTTGATGGATTGAGGAATGGAAAATACATAAATCTAAAGTAGAATTGATAGGTAGGAAAAAGAATTAGAGAAAAAAGAATAAAAAAAATTATAAAACAAACATGAACAGCGTCGTAGGCCCTGTTCTCAACAAATTTAATTTATTATTATTTTTTTAATGTATAATGCTCGCGGGTCAAAACCTGACCCGCGAGTTGACATGCGGGTCAGGTTTTGACCCGCTTGACCCACGTGTCTTGAATTTAATTTTTTTAGCGCTGTAGCTTCAATATTTACGTTTAACTTTTAACTTTCGCGCTCTTTTGTAGGCGTGTTTGCGGTCGCATGATTTACTTAGAGAACCATAGACGATTTTTTCCTCTTTTCTGAATTCAGGTATGTCACATTGGTCATCCTCTAAGCACATTTTTTGTCTTCAAATTGTACGTCTAAATAGTTGTTGCTTCAAAAGTCTCTAAGATATAATCCTTTTTCATTTTAGGATGTTAGATGCAAATTCTAATTACGAAACTAAGAGCAAAGAAGATTCGGGGGGTCGAGTTCTGAAACTGAATCGAGTACTCACGAGGATGATTTCGAGATAGATTCTTATCTTTCTACCATTACCTTAGGACATCTGAAACGAATTAGAACGTTGTATGATATACCTTCATCCATTACTCTTAGGTGTCCTGAAGTGGGCGAGACTATTCATGACTCTCCATGGGAGAAGTCAGTTTTCACTTACGCACGTTCAAATGTGGAGTTAGACTTCCCCTTCATCATTTCCTTCAGAGAGTTTTGAATTATGTTGGGTTAGCTCCCGCTCAACTTGCTCCAAATGGCTGGACCATTTTACTTGGGATTTGGGTTCTTTGACATCTCCATGGCGGTGAATCTTCTTTAACTTATAAAATTATTCATGCCTTTTATCGACTAAAGAGCTTACCTAGGGAGAAATCCATGTATTATTTTGCCTCCCGTGGTGAAAAGCTATTGACGATTCCTCCTAGTGCAAAGAAATGGAAAAATCAATGGTTTTTTGTGGGTGGTGGTTGGTTGTGTTTAATACCTGAACAAGATCATACTCATCGAGTTCCTAGACTATTTAGGAGTTCTGGTAGGTTCACTCTAGGAATTTTTTTACAACCTGCCTCTCTCATGCTTCTACTTGTTCATTAACTCATTTTTCTTTTACTGCAGTGAAAGATTTAGAACTCATTCCACTATCTCAACCAACCAAAGAGATAGTTAATGATATTTTGAGTATTCCAGTTGAAGATCGTAACTCTATCATCCTTTTATCAGACGAGCTACTCGTTGCTTCTGGCCTTGCTCAACCTTTCGTTGAAGATACCAGTAAGTCTTTTTAATTTTCATATATGTTGTGCCACAAAATGGTACATATCTGATACTTCATTTTTTTTAGCTATGTCAGGTCAGGCAGCTCGCAGGTTCATTGAAACCGGCAAACGCCAAAAATGCGTAGATGCTTCAGGTAAAGCTCCAAAGAAAGTAACTAACAAACAACCTGATCGTCCTGGGACTTGAGTCAAAAAACGTCGTCGTGAGTCAGATGTTGGTAAAAAATCTTTACCTACTACAGTCTCAAGTTTGAGTGTGGGCTCTTCTTCTCACCGTGATGTTTGACCTTCTATAGCTGATCCTTGTTGTGTTTACTTTGGAGAGGATGGTGAGTCTTTTAAGGAAAAAATTTCATTGATCAGTTCAAATTTTCAAACTGTTCTGCTACTTGATCGAGACTGTGCACGGTTCATGACCACTCAAACTCTAATTGACTCGTCTATTGAGGAATACTTAAAGGTATTTATTGTTTCACTCTTATCATTTCTTTTGTTTTTTCTTTCACTCAGATCATTTAAATGATTTCTTTGCCTTTATAGTCTAGGGCTAGGATGAACATGACCTGCGTACAAATGGAGAAAAAGATTCTTAGTCTTGAAGAGACAGTGAAACTTCGTGAGAGAAGTTTATTTGATAGCGCACGATTGTAGGAGGAAGAGCACGTTGAGAAGAATAAGTTGAGGAGTGAAGTAGTTGAAATGTAGAAAAACTTAGATGAAACTTCCGACAGGCTAAAAAAATACCTTGATTAAGTTTGGTGAACTCAAAGGTAAAACTTAGGATGAAGGCGAACTGCTTGCTATGCTTCAATCTATCAATAAGGATGCAGACCTGAAAGTTTTTCTTTTCGACCTCTGTGTCAAAGGAGCACTTGGGAAGGTTTCCGAGAGATTTCCAGATCTTGATCTCAAGTTTGTTAGGGAGAGTTTCAACCTTTCCCACACCGATGTTGTTGTTGACATTGAGATAGTGGACGATTCAGCATGACGACCTTCTTAGATTTATCTTTTATTTTTGTTCCTCTTTAGTTTCTTATAGGTAGGACAATCTGTTTTTATCATGCTTTCATTTTATTTAGGATATCTCCAAACTTATGTTGCTTTTCATCTTCAGATCATTTCATGTTTCATGTTGCCTTCATTTACCGGTTTTATTTATTTTCTAAGTTTTATCAATCAAGTGTGGCTAAACAGCCTTGCACCTAAAATGAACTTAGAATTTTTACTAAACTTATGTTTTTGTTCTTTCTAAGTTTTATCAATTAAGTGTGGCTACATAGCCTTGCACCTAAATGAACTTAGAATTTTTAATAAACTTAAATTTTTGTTCTTTCTAAGTTTTATCAATCAAGTGTGGCTAAATAGCCATGCACCTAAAATGAACTTAGAATTTTCAATAAATTTAAGTTTTTGTTCTTTCTAAGTTTTATCAATCAAGTGTGGCTACATAGCCCTGCACCTAAAATGAACTTAGAATTTTTAATAAATTTAAGTTTTTGTTCTTTCTAAGTTTTATCAATCAAGTGTGGCTAAATAGCCCTGCACCTAAAATGAACTTAGATTTTTCAAAAACTTAATTTTTGTTCTGCTTGTTGCTCATTCTTGTTGGTATAACAGCTTAATGCGTAGTAATAGTGCAGGTAGTAAGAAAAGTAGTAGCAGTAGGCCCCCACTCAAGCTGCACTTTATAATTTAAATTGTTACTTGAGTTTGTGAGTTATTGAAGTAGCTTGTTCTGGGCTGAGCTCAGATTCACACTTAG
Source organism: Gynostemma pentaphyllum (assembly GCA_028015215.1). Taxonomy (NCBI): domain Eukaryota; kingdom Viridiplantae; phylum Streptophyta; class Magnoliopsida; order Cucurbitales; family Cucurbitaceae; genus Gynostemma; species Gynostemma pentaphyllum. The sequence continues at coordinate 17,130,106 of CM051346.1, read as the reverse complement.
TGGTAGCCTTTCCTTATGCTTTGTTGGTTCTTTTCAACACAAGTAAGTTTATGAAGTTGAAAGAGTGCGGTCTCATTTCATTTATTGAATGAAATTACAGTGAATGAAGTTGCTGAAACAACTCAAACATAAATGAAATTATAAAGACATCATTGATAAAAGGTCTTGAGGTGCTCTGCATTCCATGAAATGCCTTGTTGTTGAGGTCTTTCAATCTGTAAGTATTTGGTCTCACTACCTCAGTGACCTTGTACGGTCCTTCCCAAGTTGGTCCTAAGGTCCCACTATTTGGGTCCTTTGTACTTGGCAATACTTTTTTGAGAACAAGGTCATTCACTTTGAAATTGCGTGGTTTGACTATAGAGTTGTAGTATCGTGCCACCCAGTTTTTATACTCTGCAACACGAAGACGAGAAGTCTCTCTATGCTCTTCAGGGAGATCAAGGCTTAACCTTAGGCATTCTTCATTTATCTCCGGATTGAAATGTTGTATTCTTGGAGAATTGAGGCCTATTTCAACTGGCACAACTGATTTTGCTTCGAATGCAAGTGAGAAAGGAGTCTCTCCTGTAGAAGTTCTAGTTGTTGCTCTGTATGCCCATAACACATTAGGTAGCTCTAATGCCCAGAGCCGCTTCAACCTTTCTAGTTTGGTCTTCAAGTTCTTTTTGATGATTTTATTCACCGCTTCCACTTGACCATTAGCTTGGGGATATGCAGGAGAGGACTTGAAGTGCTTAATACAAAGCTCTGAACACCAAGACTTGAACTTCTCGTTGTCAAATTGTTTCCCATTGTCAGAGACAATGGCATAAAGAATACCAAACCTGCAAACTATGCTTCTCCACACAAAGTCGGTAGTTTTGCGTTCGGTGATTGTAGCTAAGGCTTCAGCTTCAGCCCACTTAGTAAAATAATCCACAACTAAAATTTCAAATTTTGTCTGACCTTTTCCTTGAGGAAGTGGTCCTATCAAGTCAACCCCCCACTGAGCAAATGGCCAAGGACTTGTGATATTTGTTAAGTATTCAGGTGGTTGTCTTGGGACCGTAGAAAAACATTGACATTGGTCACACCTTTGACATAATGACTTGGTGTCTTCTTGTAAAGTGGGCCAGTAGTAGCCCTGCCTTATAATTTTGTGAGCCAATGACCTCCCTCCTGAATGGTTACCACATACTCCCTCGTGAATCTCTTTCATTATGTAGTGCGCCTCCTCAGATATAAGACATCTAAGTAGTGGAAGAGAAAACCCCCTCTTATATAGCACATCTTCTTCTAGGATATAGTACGTTGCTCGGCGTTGAAGTTTTCGTGCTTCAGCTTTGTCGAGAGGTAACTCCTCATCTTTTAAGAATTTTATGATGGGATCCATTCAGTAGGGGTGGTCGACTGCAATGTCTGTTCAATATTCATGGCTTCCAGATCATCTATACTTGAGTTGGGTAAAAATTCTACTGGTATAAGTACAACTTAACTCAGTCTCGTATGCGGATGCTAAGCATGCTAAAGAATCAGCATTAGAGTTTTCTGAGCGTGGTATTTGTTTTACCTCCCACCACTCAAAGGCGCAAAGAAGATTTTTAACCTTTTTTAGATAGGCTGCCATCCTTTCTCCCTTGGTCTGATACTCTGCTGTTATCTGATTGATAACCAATTGAGAGTCGCTAAACACTTTGATACGGCTTACCCCTACCTTCCTTTCTAACCGCAACCCAGCTAGAAGTGCTTCATACTCAGCCTTATTGTTGGAAGTTCTAAATCCAAACCTTAAAGCATATTCAATGTGAGCTTGGTCAGGTGAGACTAAGATAAGGTTTGCTCTGCAACCTTTCATGTTGGAAGATCCGTCCACGTAGAATGTCCACGTGGACCCTTCTCTTTGTGGAGGGATAAGCTCTTTGTTTACAACAAGTTCTCTTTCATGGGTTAAGTGTGTCTCTTCTTTTGTAGGTGTGAGCTCTGCTATAAATCAGCCACAACTTGGCCTTTTATAGCAGTTCTTGGCTTGTATTGAATATCATACTCACTGAGTTCCACAGCCCACTTCATCAGCCGACCTGACGCTTCCGGTTTTTGTAAAACTTGCCTCAATGAGTGATTTGTTAGAACTACAATTCCATGTGCTTGAAAGTATTATCTCAACCTTCGAGCTGAGGTTATTAAAGCTAGTGCCAAGTTTTCCATTTGCTGGTACCTCGTCTCCGCGTCTAACATGGCTTTGCTCGTATAGTAGGTAGGTAGTTGAACTCCACATTCTTCTCTTACTAGAGCTGAGTCACTGCCGTTTCTGACACAGTCAAATATAAAAGTAATTCTTCACCTAGGACGGGCTTGGAGAGTAGAGGCGCGGAGCTTAAGTATCCTTTAGCTCTATGAAGGCCTTCTCACACTCCTCTGTCCATTCAAACTTGCTTCCCTTATGAAGAATCTTGAAGAAAGGCAAACATTTATCAATTGCCCTGGATGCAAATCTGTTCAGCGCAGCAATTTTTCCATTAAGACTTTGTAGCTACTTAAGGTTCTTTGGGGACTCCATGTCCAGGACAGCTTTCAACTTGTCGGGATTCGCCTCAATACCTCTTTGGTGGACCATGAACCCAAGAAATTTTCCTGAAGTTACTCCAATTGCGCATTTGTCTGGGTTAAGTTTCATCAGGTACCTTCTTAGCACATCAAATGCCTATTTTAAGTCCAAGGTATGTTGGTCTGTCTGCTGGCTCTTGACCAACATGTCATCTACATAGACTTCCATGTTTCTCTCAATCTGCCTTATGAACATTTTATTCACCATTCGTTGGTAGGTCGCACCTGCATTTTTCAGCCCAAACGACATAACCTTGTAGTAATAAAGCCACTGACTTGTCACAAACGACGTTTTCTCCCAGTCAGGCTCGTACATTTTGATTTGATTATAACCTAAGTAGGCATCCATAAAAGTCATCATTTCATGCCTTGCTGTGGCTTCCACCAGCTGGTCAATTCGAGGTAGAGGAAAACTATCTTTTGGACATGCCTTGTTGAGGTCAGTGAAGTCTATACATACCCGCCATTTTCCGTTAGATTTTTTAACAAGAACAACATTGGACAACCAGTCCGGGTAGTGTACTTCATGAACAAAGTCCGCTTTTAAAAGTTTTTCTACCTCCTCAGCTATAGCTTCATTCCTGGTCTTGTCAAATACTCTACGTTTCTGTCTAACAGGACGAAAGGTATTGTCGACATTTAAAAGATGAACCATGATTTTAGGGTTGATACCCTGCATGTCTTTATGAGTCCAGGCAAACACGTCAATATTTTCTTTCAAAATTTTTATTAAGTCATCTCTCTTTTGACCCCCCAGTCTTGTCCCGATTTTGATAAATTATTCTTCATTTAGAAGCGGGACAGGCTCCATATCTTCTGTTAGCATTCCTCTTTGTTCAAACTCTTTCGGTGGTACTACTAAGGGAGGTTGATCTGCTTCTTCAGCCAGGAAGACCGTTGCAGACTGCACCTCTTCCTCAGTTTGTTCTACCGCGATCATGTTTACCGGGGTAGCACCCCTTTTAGCTGTGTAGTAACACTTTCGGGAGACGTTTTACTCCCCTTTTACTACCCCTACCTCGCCTGAAGTAGGGAACTTCATCATTTGATGGTAAGTCAAAGGTATGGCCCTGAGAGCATGAATGGTAGGTCTTCCCAATATGATATTGTAAACTGATGGGCGATCGACCACTATGAATTCTACCATTTTAGTGATGGTGTTGGGCTCTTCTCCTAAAGTAGCTGGTAATTCAATACTCCCTTCAAGGATGACCTGCTCTCCTCCAAATCCCACCAAGGGTGCTGGACTTCTTTTTAATTTTTCTCTTCCAAATCCCAATTTTTCAAAAGCACTGAGAGAGAGTACGTCTACCGAGCTACCTCCATTGACCAAGACCCGATGTACTCTTAAGTTAGCTACAATAATTATCACCACCAAGGCATCATTGTGAGGCTGATGGATATCAACCACTTCTTCTTCATCAAAATCTATTCTTGCCTTTCGAACAGGCATTGTAGAAGCAGAAAAGACCTCGAATCTAGGTGGGGCGTGACTCGCTTCTCGAGCGCTCGCCTTTCTTTTTCTACTTGACTCTCCACCAGCTGGTCCACCAAAAATAGTTCTTATGTCACCACCTAAAGATTTTTTACCACCCCGGTCTTGGTTTTTTCGTTCGGGTCTAGCTTCGTGTGTCCTTCTTCTCGTCTCATCACAAACTCCTTTAAGTACTCTCTCTGAATTAAAGCTTCAATTTCCTCCTTGAGGTCAAAACAGTCGGAGGTGGTGTGACCATGATCCTTTGTGGAAAAGACAATATCTATCTTTATTTCTTTTGTTAGATCCCGCCTTCATCCTTGACGGCCACCTAACCAAGTTCTTATCCTGGATTTCCATGAGTAGCTGTTCTGCTGGTATGGTGGTGGGGGTGTACTTCTTGAACTTACTAGAAGAAAGACTTTATTTATCAAGTCGATCTTCTGTCTTCCTTCTCTTATCATCCCCAACACGATCATACTTCCGGGTAGTATCTTCTGTTCGTTCTGTTCTCTTATGTTCTGAATGCTTGCTACTACCCCCTTCCTCTGGAGCTCTTCTTGCACTAAGCAATTCTCCCGCACTCATATATTTTTGTGCTCTTGCAATGAGCTCTGTGTAAGTAGCAGGAGTCTTTTTACCTAAAGACCACAAAAACTTTTCGTCTTTCAATCCAGCCATCATTGCGGTTAGAGCTATGTCATCGCTGTAACCTTTTAACTTTCAACGCTTCACTGTTGAATCTCACAACATAGTCTCGGAGACTTTCTTCCGATTTCTGACGCACAGTTAACAGATGTGTGGTTGGTTTTTTATGATTTCTTCCGCCAAGGAATTGAGTTACAAAAGATCGAGTAAGGTCTTTAAATGAAGAGATAGACCTTGGCTTGAGATGCCTATACCACCCTCGTGCAGATCCCCCTAAGGTAAGAGGGAATGCCCTGCATTTGATAGTATTTTGGACTCCTTAGAGCTCCATCCAGGTTCGAAATGTATTGACATGCTCAACAGGATCCTTTGTACGATCATAAGTTGCCATAGTTGGCATTTTTAACATAGTAGGAAGTTCTACCTCCATGATGTCATCTGTTAATAGTGGTTCAGTTTTCTCGAGGAGATCTTCTAACACAAAAGGAGCCTTTCCTCATTACTCTTTCTTTATATGTCCAAGCTCGTCTTGGAGTTTCTTTAGCTCTGGTGCCCAAGGTTGTGAACTTTTAGCAGTGGACTTTGCTATACTAGTTTGTGCTTTTCTTTTTTCATTGAGTACTTCTCTAAGGTCAGACTTTCCTTTCAAAATTGGATGCCTCTTGGGAGAAGACTTATTGGAAGAAGGGGAATTGTCTCGAGTATGTAGTCTCGACTTCCCCTTCGAACTACCCTTCTCATGATTCGGTGACTCTGCAACACCTTCTATAGGCTGTTTTTCATTTTCTCTCTTCGATCGCAAGTCATGGTTGTCAGTGGGGGCTTGGTGATCTGTCCTTTGTGTGAGTATCTCTAGTACTTTTACAAGATCTCGATTTACACCTCGAACTTGCTTTCCAAGGCATCTACTCTTCTGTCTGGAACGGGTGCAACCCTTAACACTTCTCAATTCTCTTCAGGTTGTTGTCGTTCTCTATTGCTACGAGTTTGATATCTTGTATTACGAGGGTTTCGGTTTTCTCCGTCATCTCCATCATCACCGTGTTGACTTCTTCGACTTATCCTTGATGGTAGAGCACTTAGTTATATAATCTCTCCACAGACGGCGCCAAATGTTTGTTGCGTAAAAATGGATATCTTCCATGTAGGCAACGAACTTAATTTATGAGACGAGTTGGAGGTAGTGCGCTGCTTCGACGGTGTGCTACGTAGGTACCTGCACAGGAAAGGAAAAGAGCACCGGTGTGGTGCCGGCCTAACACCCTCCGATGCTAAAGTCAGAGCAAGCAGAGCTAGTGTGCCAGAGAGAATAGTCGTAGAAATTAGTTACCTAATGAATGAATTTCTTCTCCTATTTATAGGAGATTAGGTTGATGACATCATCGTGCCATGTGTCACGTCAGGATTGGGCCATGTGTTGCTTCTCAATTACGTGTCTCTTGTGGGTTGCGCCACGTGTCGTTTCCCAAGTGGATACTTGTATTTAATCTTAAGTATTAGGTATGTGTCGAAGATTGCGGTTAGACGAGGTGCCTTGGATCAGGTGCTTTGGACCAGGTGCCCAGCACCGCTGTCAGACGAGGTGCCTTGGACAAGGTGCTTTGGACCAGGTGCCCAAGTACCACGGTCAGACCAGGTGCATTGACAAATCTTATCCAGTTGTAAAATTCCACGTGTAATCCAATTTCACCCTACAACAATTATCAATATTATTTGCTTTAATTAATGGTTAAACTCCACTCATTTTACTTTTTAAACTTGTTTTTTTATTAGAGTTATAAAAGATTAAATGAGACATTTATTTAATAATAATTATTATTATATTATTATTGGAAAAAAAATTTGTCGAATGGATTTTGTTTGATGGTTTTAGTTGTTTATATAGAGAGAGAATGAAAGCTGAAGCTGAATTAGGGACGGCCCTGGCCCTATTCCACATGTGTGACTGAGTAGGGCACCAAATATCGAGGGTCCAAAATAAAGGACGGGTATATATAATGTTTAATCTATACTATATTAAAAAGTAGATTGGATGGAAAAAAATTTATTTCCTCTTATACCTATGCTAATTCACTTTAATATCTACACTAACTATTCTCCTATATCCATATAATAGAATGTAGAAAATTTACTCTTATCTCTTTAAGATAGAAAAAATAAATTTTTATTACAAGATTGTGTTATTAATTAAAATAAAAAGATTAAAAAAATAATAAATCATTTTTATGGCAACAAATTTATAAATATTAATTTCTAATAAAATAAACTTATATTTGGCTAATTTAGTTTTGTCAAATATGATTCAACAAGGTTGTTTTATTAATTAAAATAAAAAGATTAAAAAAAATAATAAATCATTTTTAGGGCAAAAGAAAATTAAATATTAATTTTTAATATAATAAACTTATATTTTGATGATTTTGTTTTGTCGAATATGATTCATTGATATAAAAAAATCTACTATGATGAATTTTAGCTTTATCAAATTATTATTCATCGATTAAAAAAATTACTATAGTGAATTTAAAATAATATTCTTAAAGAAAATACTATATTGGGTAATAAAACTAGAGTATATTATGTGATGGCTATATATTGTTAAAATTTAATATATTTTATCAACTTTAAGTTTTATCATGACAATTAAAATAAATAATTATATTAAACTGTATAAAAACAACATGATACAAATACTTAAATAATTTATATTTCAAAGTTAATATTTTTAAAAATAATTTGATTAATTAATTAATATTTAAATAAGCTAAAAATTATTTTATTGCTAGATAGAAACATGATAATAGTTTGTTTTTATTTTCAAAATTTTAATTTCTTGTATGGTTAAGGAAAAACATTTTCAATTCATTTATATCTAATCGTTATTGAAAAATAACTATTAAAAAATCGCCAATTTCAAACGGTGAGATGGTAAAAGAATAAAAGAGGATGGAAAGCCTCTAAAAAGGTTAATTATGACAAGAGTTACATAGTTATAACATAAATAATTATGTGAATTAATTGCTACCACTTATAAATAGTAATTGTAAGTTAGAAAGTCTTTTTAGATTTCCTGTATAAATGAGTTTGAGTTTTCTGATTTTTCCAAATTATTAACTTCATACATAAAATAAATGGCACAAAACTCTATATAAATCAGCTGTTGCACCATATGTATTAGTGTGCACAAACTGAACTGGCATATTTAATTTTATTTTCAATCCTATATTATTGTGTGAATTGTAAGTTTAAAAACTCTTCCACTTCGATTTTCTTTCCTATAAATGAGATGCCTTTTTTAAAAGATCTAAAAAACCCAAAACATTCTTATGAGGAGTTCCTTTTATTTGGCCATTTTTTTATATCTCAAATGTTTCAATTGCTAATCTTTTGATAGAAATGATCCCAAATTAGGTAATTTGAAGACAATAAAATAAAGAATTTGTCTCAAATAACATAAATCTACATACTAATTATTAAAATGTTAGAATTTTTTAAAAATTACTTAAATAGCATAATTGTAGTTCAATAAATTATTGAACTATAATTCAATTAATTATCGAACTATTTTTCATAGGAATTTATAACGAATTTGTTTGTTTTTTGGTTTTTTAAGTTTAAGGTCAATAATTTATTGACGTATTTGATCATTTTTTATTATTATTTTCAATGAATTTGTTAAAAAAATTAATTTTTTTAGTTTAATAAATTATTGAACTATAATTATGCTATTTGAGTAATTTTTGAAAAGTTCAAACATTTCAGTAATGAGTATGTAAAAATATGTTATTTCAATAATTGCCCCAATAAAAGAACAGAAATATTAAAGTGATATTTTTTGTAAAAAAAAAAAAAGATGATAGAGGCGGTTATAAATTGTTCATCCCTGAAGCTCTATTTCTGGTGAGAAAAAAACAGATCTAAAGTGAGAATAGTTTTCTCAAGTAATGATTTGGTTAGTTTCTTGTAACTTATATTTAGATTTGTTTAGATCTTAGTCTTCAACTTTCTTGTATCTCTCTATCTATTGTACTTTCAATATATTAATATGAAAAATCCCATAACACCAGCTAAGAAATAAAATAAAATAAAAATTAACTCAAAACGAAAGTTTGACAATAATTGACGATAGGATTGACGGCCGTAAAACAATATGAACCCCTCATCTCCGCCATCTCATCAACCGCCACCTCTCATCCCAATGTTACCTGGAAAAAAAAATATAGCATTGTGATGCTAAAGCCAGTGAGAAAACAGTCTAATTAACAGGTAAGGTTTTAAATAATCTCTAAACGAATCAAACCGAGTCTCAAGCTCTCAACACTCTCTAATGACTATAAATCGCACTTTTTACAAAAAAAACCTCAAGTCTCATCTCATACATGAATAGGCAACTCTAACTGGTTCCATATTAGAAGTCATAACTTAATAATTCCATACATGGATAGACAACTCTACCGGCTTCCATATCCAAGACTATAATAAATAAATTCTCATAAGTTCAACCCCATATTGTAACATCCCGCTACTTTTGAGGTAATTTTTTTTAATTAAAGTATTTAAAGTTAATTTTAGAATTAGTAATTTAGAATTTAGGAGTTTATTTCGTTTTAAACCTTTTTAATTGCTTTATTTGCTTAAATTAGTTTGGGTCGTATTAATAATTGTTAGCAGGCCAATTAATAATTATTAATCACCTTTTGGGTAGTTTAAGAGCTTTGAGTTTCGTTTTATAAGCTAAAATCATTTAAGGGACAAGAACGCAAATTCCGATTTCTTAAAAATATCAAAACACTATTCATGTTCTCTTTAAATAAGCCAAATTAGACAAAAAAAAAATTCATTTTTTTCTTCTCTTCTTCTTGCTCAAAGCCGTGGGCTTCAAAGGGAGGGAATTGATTTTCGGGTTTTCTTCGTTTCTTGGCGGATCTTCTTAATTTCAGTTGTGTTGGATAGCCCTCAGTCCAAATATCCTTTTCAACCTACTAATTGAGTTTTTCCTCCGTTTTCTAAAGGCCTCAAGGTATGACAAAGTTTCTAAATTAGCTTCAAATAGTGTTTTAATGGAGTCCATAGTTGAAATCTTCGATTTCTTCACTACAAAAAAACTGCCAAAATGCGACCAAAAATTTGCGACAAAAAAAAAGTGGTAGCTTTAAAGTGACCAGTTGGTCACTTTATTTGAAGGTTGACTTTAAGTGACCATCTGGTCACTTTTTTTGCGACCAGATTGCGACCAAAAGTAGAAGTAGTCATAAAAAATGGCGCGAAATTATGGCGCAAAGGAAGCGACCAGTTGGTCACCTTAAAAAACGACCATCTGGTCGCATTTTTGTGACTAAAATATGCCTTGGTAGCAAAAAATGGCGCGTAATTTTGGAGGGAAAAAAGCTACCAAATGGTCACAATTAAAAGTGACCACCTGGTCGCAATTTTTGTGACTAAAATATGTCTTGGTAGCAAAAAATGGCGCGTAATTTTGGAGGGAAAAAAGCTACCAAGTGGTCACAATTGAAAGTGACCATCTGGTCGCAATTTTGTGACCTTTTTTGGGGGGTGGTAGCTTAAAATTTTGCCGGGAATTAAGCTACCATATGGTCACATTAGAAAGTGACCGGATGGTCGCAAATTATATGATTTTATATGACCAATTATTTATAAATAACTATTTTTTAACACGTGCGAGATGCACGTGGAATTTTTTGTCTTATTTTATTTGTTCATAAAATAAAATTACATTATAAGCTTTTAGAAAAGAAAAAATAAAAATAAGAATAGATGATTGAAAAAATTACCAATAATTCCAAAATTTCAAGATGTGGTGAATTTTATTGATTACATTTCTTAACAATAATAATAATGTCAATTAAATAAAAATTATTCACTTTCAATTAATATAAAAACTCTTGAAGATCAATAAGCTATCTAAACGCCTTTAGATTGTTCTAAAATTTGTGTAGAGTAAATAATAATATTTAACCTCGTCTTGAAAATATCTGAATTTCCATACAAAGAGAGAATAATTATATTTTCCTTAAACCTCTAGTTGAATATAGTCGTGTGACTCTTTTTTGTTCAAGTAAAGCATTTACAATTATGAATAAAGCAGTAGACCAAACTTAAAATCAAAAGATGACGAAATACGATGAAATTGAAATTAACTTTTTTTTTTTATTATAAGAAAGATTCCTCTTGATTTCAACTTTGACATGTTTATATCGAATTCTCATAGTTGGAATTGCTTCCAATGAATATGTGGATGCAAATTAATTATATATAAATATGTACATCTTCAATAGTCTATTTGGTTCCCTTCTAGCACTTTCTATCTTGAAAAACAAGAATAAAATTATCTATATCGTATTAAAAAAAACTCTTAATTAGAATCAAATAGTTCCAAATCAAGAATTACAAAAATGTACCTCGACAATCATGAAGAAACATATCAATGAATATAACAACATGGAAACAAGAGTTCCTGGTCATATGTAAATATCGAAAGTAACCCAATATAAAAAAAAAGTATATAAATATTAATATTTGCGACCAGGTGGTCGCAATTTTACAAAAAAGGTGACCACATGGTAGTAATTTAGAAGGGAAATGCGACCATTTGGTCGCATTTTTAGGATTTAGGGTTTGAGTTTAGGGTTTAGGGTTTAGGATTTAGGGTTTAGGGTTTAGGGTTTAGGGTTTTGGGAGGAAAGCGACCAAATGGTCGCATTTGTGCAAAAGTATAATAATATTTTTTAAAAAATACAATTGGAATTGCGACCATATGGTCGCAATTATGGGCGGTAACTTTAAATTTTCATGAAATTTATGGCGGTTAATTTAAGTAATGCGACCATATGGTCGCAATTATTGGCGGTGAATCTCATAATTGCGACCAGATGGTCGCAAATGGTGACGGGACGCGTGACAAGACACTGGCCTTGGTAATGGCAAATCGGGCGACCATTTGGTCGCTTTTTCTATAAATGCGACCAAATGGTAGCATTTATATTTGTGTATGCGACCATATGGTCGCATAAGTATCTGAAAATGCGACCATATGGTCGTATTTTCCCCCCGCACCGCATATTTGTTCATTTCCTGTCATAATTACATATTTGCGACCAAGTTGGTCGCAAAATATGATTTAAATTTCATTCCCTTTCCTTTCCCCGTTTCTTTTTCCCTTTTCCCGCTTTGCTTTCTCTTCTTTTCTTCTTTTCTCCTCTTTTTGCCTCTCTCTTTTTCTTCCTCTCTTTTTGTTCGTTTGTCTCTTTCCCCTATCCATTCCCCGTTATTTCTTCCCGTTCCGTTCCCATTCTTCCTCTAAACCGAAAATCCTCAACCACCAATCCCGGTTTCGATTACACGAGGTTAGTTTTCGTAACAAATTAAAGTTTAGTTTATGAATTTAGAGTTTACTTAGTTTACTTAGTTTTAGTTTTTAAGATAGTTTACTTTAATTAGTTGAGTTTTAGTTTATGTAGTTTAATTTAATTAGTTTAGTTTACATTAACTAATTAATTAGTTTACTTTAATTTTATTACTTTAAGTAATTTTAGTTTAATTAATCTAATGGTTTAATTAATCTAACTTAGTTTACTTTAATTCAATTTAAGTAGTAATTAATTTAATTACTTAATCTAATTTAGTTTAATTACTTATTTAGTTTATTTAAGATAGTTTACTTTAATTTAATAAAATTAAACTAAATTAATTTATAATTACACTAGAATTGATTAGTTAATTTTAGTTTAATTAATGTAATTTAGATTACTTTAATTAAATCAATTAATTTAAAGTAGGGTAATTAATTCAAATAGTTTAGTTTAATTATTAAATAAAAATTGTTTAATTACTTAATTTTAGTTACATTTGATTAACTAATCAATTACTTGGAATTAAAGTAAATATAAATTAGGTTAATTGAACTAAAATTAATTCAATTAAACTTAAGATTAATTAATTAAAACTAAAATGAACTAATCAATTAATTTGAATTAAAGTAAATTAAAATTAGGTTAATTGAACTAAAATTAATTCAATTAAACTTAAGATTAATTAATTAAAACTAAAATTAACTAATCAATTACTTGGAATTAAAGTAAATATAAATTAGCTTAATTGAACTAAAATTAATTCAATTAAATTTAAGATTAATTAATTAAAACTAAAATGAACTAATCAATTAATTTGAATTAAAGTAAATTAAAATTAGGTTAATTGAACTAAAATTAATTCAATTAAACTTAAGATTAATTAATTAAAACTAAAATTAACTAATCAATTACTTGGAATTAAAGTAAATATAAATTAGCTTAATTGAACTAAAATTAATTCAATTAAACTTAAGATTAATTAATTAAAACTAAAATGAACTAATCAATTAATTTGAATTAAAGTAAATTAAAATTAGGTTAATTGAACTAAAATTAATTCAATTAAACTTAAGATTAATTAATTAAAACTAAAATTAACTAATCAATTACTTGGAATTAAAGTAAATATAAATTAGATTAATTGAAACTAAGATTAATTGAATTTTAGTTTAATTCAATTAATTTTAGTTCAATTAATCTAATTTTACTTTACTTTATTTCAAACTAAATGATTAGTTTATTAACTTCAATTATACTTAAGTAGTTTAAATTAATGAGTTACACTAATTTAATTAATTAATTTTAGTTTAATTATTAAATAAAAATTGTTTAATTACTTAATTTTAGTTACATTTGATTAAAGTAAAGTACAATTAGGTTAATTGAACTAAAATTAATTCAATTAAACTTAAGATTAATTAATTAAAACTAAAATTAATTAATTTTAGTTTTAATTAATTAATCTTAAGTTTAATTGAATTAATTTTAGTTTAATTGAATTAATCTTAAGTTTAATTGAATTAATTAGTTATAACTAATCAATTAATTTGAATAAAAGTAAATATAAATTAGATTAATTGAACTAAAATTAATTCAATTAAACATAAGATTAATTAATTAAAACTAAAATTAACTAATCAATTGCTCGAGTCGCTACTATTGAGGCTGACATACAGGCACGAGTCGAGGCCGACATACAGGCACGAGTCGACGCCCAGGTCGCATCCGCTTTGGCCGCGTACTTCAGATCTCTAGGCGGCGGCCCTTCTACATCGACGCCTCCTCCCCCACCCCCCGCCCCTCCGCAGTAGTTCTAGGATTCTTTCGATTGTATAAAACGTTTTTTTTAATATTTGATATATATATTTTTTATTTGAATTCCAATTTTTTTTTATGAAATTTTAATATTAATTAAATAAATAATTAGTAATTAATAATTAATAATTAATAATTAATAATTAATAATTAATAATTAATAATTAATAATTAATAATTAATAATTAATTAAATAATTATTAAAATTTAAATTTAAAAAAAAAATTCTTAAATGCGACCAGATGGTCACTTTTAAGCGACCATCTGGTCGCATTTTAACTGAGATTAAAAGTGACCATTTGGTCACATAAAATGCGACCATTTGGTCACTTTTTTATGTGACCAAGTGGTCACTTATCTTTCACATAAATTACGACCAGATGGTCGCTTTTTAAGCGACCATCTGGTCGTATTTTCACTGAGCCAATAAGTGACCATTTGGTCACAAAAATTACGACCATTTGGTCACTTTTTATGTGACCAAATGGTCACTTCTATTGAAGATAAAATGCGACCATATGGTCCCTTTTAATGCGACCATTTGGTCGCATTTTCAAAAGTTTGACTTTTTTGCTACCAAAATATTTTGCGACCAGATGGTCGAATTTTTGTGACCATGCAGTCGCAGAAATTGAAATCCGACCAGCTTTTTAGCAACCACTCAGTTGGTCGCATTTTGGTCGCATTTTAGGTGAAAAACGACCATTTGGTCGCAATTTTCTGGTCGCAAATTGGCAGTTTTTTTGTAGTGCTTGCCGAGAAACTTGAAGATTTCAATCGAGAAAGTTGTTTTAGGTAATTTTAGAAACTTTCCCTAACCCTAAAATCGAGTTTTAGCCGAAAACCCGTTCCGTTTATTTTTCCCACATTTGGTGATGGCTAGGGTGTTTTAATTGTTTTTGTTTTATGTTTTACTTAATTTTTTGGGATTAAACTTTTGTCCAAAAGCCTAAATTACGATTGCCCATTGATAGTACGAACCTCCAAAGTACTCGAAACCAACCCGGAACACCTCTAAAATGCCTAAAAGTTGAAAACAGAACCCGAACCCCTTTTTTCCTTGTATGGCCGAGAGCTCCATAGGGCTAAATTTCGGGTTTTTTGTTGTTTTGTGCATTTAGATGCCGTTTGTTTGATTTTCCGTTAATTAATGATTATTAGGTGTAATTTATTACTAGGATTGTAATTGCTCGCGTGGATTCTACCTCGACACTTTGGAAATTCAACTTCAAATCTAAGGTGAGTTTAAAGTGGAAGTTAGTAATTTTATGAATTGAGTTTCATTACGATATTGTTGATCAAGGTTAAGTAACAAACAAACTTGTAGGAGTTAATAATTATTGGTTGGTGACTTTAGACCCGGAAGTGAGTTTGAGAGACTTTGGAGCTAAGTAGTGATTTTGGGTGTAAAAGTAAGTTTGAGAATGTTTTGGAAATGTTGTAAGATTATAGAGATTTTTAGATGGAATTGGAAGTTTAAGGTAGTTTGAGTAGTTTTGGATCAAACACTATAAGAATTTCGGGAATAGGTGACGTTTTTTTGGCGTCACCTATTCGAATAGGTGACGGTTTTTTGACCGTCACCTATGGCAGTGTCACCTGTTTAAATAGGTGACGGTCATGAAAAACCGTCACCTTTTCTAATAGGTGACGGTTTTTACCCGTCACCTGTTCGAATAGGTGACACTCAAATAGGTGACGGTCATAAAATACCGTCACCTATTCAAATAGGTGATGCCAAAAAAACGTCACCTATTGTCTAAAATTTTAGAAAAAAAATATTTTTTATTAATTGATTCAAATACGATTTATATTGCACCTATCAAATTTAAATATAAAAATTACAATATCACTAAATGACTACATGAATTACAATATTTTTAAGCAAAAAAATTAAATTACATCATAATTACAATATTTTTCCGCATCCTACCACAGCTAGAAGAGCTTTAGAAGGAACACATCTTCTGTTTACACATGTTCCACCCACCACATCTCCCTCAACAACAGCAGTTTTCAAACCCTAATAGAACAGCAACAACAACAAAAATCAATGAATTATACCGGATTGTTCCATCACCAACTTCATCATCTACCACTTTTTAAATATCTTAACCTTATGTTAAAGATTCTCCATTTCACTAATGAAATAGATAAAGCACTCCTACCATAATTAAACAACAACAGCAGTCTTGCAATTGCCTAAGTAAATCACGATAAAAACTAAAGGAAGGTCACCGACAAGAACTTTAGCAGCTGGGTTATCGATATGAAGAGATTTCAAAATGGTGGCACCATCATTGGTGACTGTAACTTGTCTGGCCGTGCCCGTAGATTGGAGAATTTTATTTTGAAAGATAAAACAAACATACACAATCATGGAATCATATAAAAGGTGAGTAATAGGAGACCATAAGGGGAACCGCTACCTATCTCGTTAGGTCCCAATGTAGTTTTAACCAGATCAGCAATCGCCATGGCATCGATGAATGATGCCTAAAAAAAAGTGATCGGAAGCGATTACTCGGAAATATCTCTCAGCATTATAATCAAAATAGAAAGAAAACGCACATTCATACAATAGAATAGATTAAAAAAAAATACCATTCTAGCACACACTCCCTTTTCTTCGCTCGCTTCATGTTTCAGAAGTCTATCGATCTACCATATTTAGCAACCATGTAAAGAAACATAAAGTATCTAAAAATAAAAAACTAAAACATCGATACTAAAAACAAACTCATCGCCATAGAAATGAAAATCACGGAAACAGAGACCTAAGCGCGGAAAGAAGTTCGCTTCTTCAGTAAATTAAAATAGCTAAGCGTAGTGAACTGAAGCATTCCAGAGGCTTACGATGTCGTTTCAACGTGATATGTCACAGAAGAAAAACAACATTTGCATGTTAAACCATAATGTATGAAAAGGAACTTACCTTCTGCTACCACAGAACACGCTCTCTCCAGACAGACGTCACGGGTATCCCCATCATCGGAGGAGGCTCCCATAGACTTAAACCCACATTCTCTGCAAAGAAGTCCACAAACCATTATTTACACTTTCAATACACAGAGGAGTAGACCTTTTTTTCAATGAGATGAAGTGTAGTTTTCAATATCCATTAAGTGATTCAAATTTCCAAGTATTATACACAACATGACAACTCTTTGTGAAACTGAAGTAAACAATGCAACTAACCACTACTAAATCCTTTCTCTTTTAACTCAATTTGCAACTCTGAGACATAGCAAACTACCAATTACCTGCCAATGTTCAATGCACTCATTCGGTGCTAAATCAAGCACCTCTTGCCAAAAGGATCTGTAAAAGGAAAAAAAATGAAAAGATATGTCAAAAAAACATTTTTTTTGGATAAGTTCAAATAATATTTATAAGAGACAAAATTACTATTTAAATTATAATTCAAGACGTCCTTCCTGACAACACTTCAAGCTACCCCCACATGCTGCATAATGCAATGGAGTACTTCTAGCTCCAATAAGGATATAATCTTTTACCATTAATGAAAGATCACAAAGCAGAGTCAAATTTTAGAAGCACATTTCTGAGGGAGTTACCAATCAAATCCATAGAGGTCCATAATAAAATGTTACAGCTGACACGATAGCATGAAGGTCAAGAAGGAGGTGAATAGAATTAAAGTATCCATTCAATGCAGCCATATAAAGAGGAGTAATGCCACCATCAGCTGCCTTATTTATAAACTTAAACAAAGCACTGCTCTAGAAACATATAAATAAATAACAGAAATAATAAACAAGTCAAGCAAAGTTTACAATGTTCTATGGTGAACAAATAACGTAAGTACCACAGCCAGTCTCAAAGACCTAGTAATATAAACTATTGTAGTAGAGAAAATACACTTGAATTTATATTCAAGAAAATCACATATGTTTCGCTAAATTATTTCACAAATAATACTTCCCCAGTTCTCTTTAAGTTTTGTTGGTTGATCCAAGGAGGTAAACTCCCTGATAAATCATTATATGACAGGGCTCTACAAGATCATGGGAAAATGAATCAATACTTACTAATTACTATTAAAGGAACAGCAAAAAAAACATAGCAAAAAGTAAAATAGTAAGAGGACAAAAATATTGTCTAATGTGTAAGAATGGTACCACTTAACTTGTTATTTCCAAGAATCCTTGGCATAAGATGAAGAATCGAGACTTCAATTTCATAGAAAATGGAAGGAATTAGATTGTTGTAGTAGATAAAGTAGAATAAACAAGCTTAATTTTAAAAAAATAGAAAACAAAATCATAATTAAACACGTACTTAATTAGCTAAGTTTATTCAAAAGAAAGTAAATAGATGATTGCAAAAAAAAAAAAGCATACCTGTAACATCTATCTTTTTGAATGTTATTCAAGCAAGCACAATATTATTATACAACTCCTATCTTTTTGATCGTTGTGTGTGACATTATTAAACAAAAACTCCTCATAATAAGTGTAAAGGGTAAAAATAGCCCTCCTACGGGCTCTGTTCACTTCAGGCCGGCTCACATGGGGACAGGCCCATCCGAGCCAACACTAGAGGAAACTCACCATCAATGGGCCGAATGGGCAGCCCATTAAGCCTAGCCTCATGCTAGCCCAGTCGATGAACCCCCGATCAAGGAACTATAAAAGGCACTTGACTTATCAAATCAGGTATGACACTTTAACCTAGAAAACGAACAACCTGATTGTTTTGACCTAATCCTTGCGGCGCAAGGCAAATCTCACCTACCACCACCTAACTTGATCGTCGGAGGGTCGTCGGCCGGTACCACACCAGTGCCCTTCTGACCATCATCTGCTGTAGCGTTTCAGGTTGCTCCGCCGCTAAGGAACAGCACGTGACGCGACGTGCTCTATTGTGTGGAACGAGTCTCCGACGAGAAATACCCCACACAGTTTGGTGCCCACCGTGGGGCCGTACATCTCCGATTTCCAGCTAAATCTAGATACTCACGCGGTACCCAGAAGTTCAGACAATGACCACTCGGTCAGCAAGACTATGAGTTCTCAACGAGAACCAGGTCAGGAGTGGAGAGACGGATAACGACGTTCCAGTTCCTGACCCAATGCCAGAAACCATCACCATCGCACTGGCAGAACATCGAGAGCTGATGAAGCTCATAAGGCGCTGAAAGAAAAGATGAAGCAGATGAAAGCTTTACTAGGGGAAGGGTTGGAAACGATCCGGGCCAATAGCCTGAACGTCCTAAACATAGATGAGGGAGGCCCTTCAAAGCCGCGGAACGGAAAGTCTCAAGCCAAACGTCGGCGTCGAAGGGCCAGCGCATCGGAAAAAGGAAAAAACCTGGGCGAAGACGACTTTCGGAGCAGGCTAACCGCCCGTCTGCGCGGGGAGAACGCCAGTCTAGAGGTCTCTTCGTCAAAGGAAAAGGACGCCCCGAATAGAGCGAGTTCTATCCTAGACGAACCTCGCCGCCAACCACCGAGCAAAACCCTACCTCGGAAGGCTGTCGAAAGACACGAAAAAGGCGACAGTACACCGATGCGAGGCATATCCTCGAAGAAAGGTCAGTGAAAAAGGCGTCCGAGGAAAAAGCCAAACACGGCTCTGACGCCCGAAAGCCAGGGGACTCTCCCTTCAAGAGAGGGATCATGTCAGTTCCTCAGCCAAGACACTTCATCCTCCCTAAGTTCGAGACGTATGACGGAACTGGAGACCCGATGGAACATGTGGCCCACTTCATCAACATGATGGAGTCCTCGTGCGTGTTCGGTCCAGATCTGGACGCCCTAACTTGCAGGTTCTTTCCTACCAGTCTGAAGGGCTCGCCCTTATTGTGGTTCAACGGCCTCCCTAAGAGGTCCATCAAAACCTTTTCGGACCTGTCCTCGGCGTTCCTCAGCGAGTATAGTGTGAGTCAGAAATTCGCTAAAACGAACCACGACCTCTATGACTTGCTGATGGGAGAGAGGGAATCCCTCAGGGATTTCATTATCAGGTTCCGAAAGGTCAAACTGGAAGTGAAAGATTGCAACGATCTGGAGGCAGCCACCGCATTCTCGCAGGCGATACACCCGAACCACCCCTTGTGGAGGTTTTTCAACAAGCGAAGACCAACGACTATGAAAGAGGCTTTAGACAGAGCGATGGCCAAAATATTGCAAGATGAGTAGGAAAGGGTGGCCAGAGAAATGCGAAGAATGGGGTCGAAGTCCGAGGGCACATGGAAGAAGAAAGAGCTTCCTGCTGAGGAAGGAAGGGGAAAGGAGTGCATGCGCGCAGAAAAAATAAGGGAGGATAGGAAAAATGAAGTGGAGAGAAAGTCCGTCTGGGGAAGGATCAGAGATCCAAAGAAACGGAGTCTGGAACAGATCCTACGTACAGAGATGACGAGGGGTTCATTCCGAAAGAAAGAGAACCCGAAAGAGAAACGGCCGCGCCGTATCGGAAGAAGTACGAAATGAAAGGAACCCTAATGCAGGTTCCACAAATCTAACGGACATAACACGGAGGACTATAAGGTCCTCGCCCAAGAGATAGACCGAGTATGCGAAAAGGGTCCTGCCCAAAGAAACGAAAATCAGGACGTGAGGGACGTGGACGTGAGGCTCACCACATCAGTAGAGATTTTGGAGGACGGCCACGTCAGTTCAATTCACTGTACCGGGGAGTCGATCAACGCTCACAAAAGGTCTCACCGGGAGGCAAAGCTCCCTGTCTATCGGGTCGAGCACGTTTTCGAAGACTTGATCAAATACTCCAACAGGGATTTGGAAGACGTCCACCTCCCTCACAACGACGCACTGGTGATAACAATATCAATCGGCTCTCACACAGTCAGCAGAGTTTTGGTCGATCCCGGTTCCTCCGTTAACCTGCTGTACATGCCCGCATTCCGAAGCATGAAGCTCAGGGAGTCCGACCTAGATCCAAATTCTCAAGATCTGGTAGGATTCAACGGTGCGGTGACAAGTTCTTCAGGGACAATCAAACTGCCAGTCCGAGTGGAAGACGCGAACCCAATGACCCTTTTTCACGTCATAGACTCCCACTCAAGATACAATGCCCTGCTTGGGAGGCCGTGGATTCACAGCATGAAGGCACATCCCTCAACCCTTCACCAGAAGCTGAAATACCCCACTGAAAAGGGGGTCAGGGTCATAAAGGGAGATCAGCAAGTCTCGAGGTCCTGCCTTGTTGAAATCGTCAAGCTGAAATCCCGATGCCAGGCATAGCAATTATAGAATAGGGACCCCCGAGGGGACCCGCCCTTTGCTCAACCACTAATAGAAGCGCCTGAGGACGGATCGGAAAAAATCCAGATCCATCCGGAAAAACGGGAGAAACGACGAGCATTGGGAAAGATCTGAAACAGGACCTGAGAGACGGACTGGTAAACTTTCTGAAAAAGAGCTGGAAGACGTTCGCGTGGGATCATACCGACATGCCCGGAATAGATCCGAGTATCATAACCCACAACCTCGAAGTCGACCCGAAACAACCTCCCGTCAAGCAGAAAAGGCGTAAGTTCGCGCCCGAGCGGAACGAAATCATTAATGAGGAGGTTCGGAAGCTTCTAGAGGCAGGCTTCATTCAAGAAGTCAAATACCCCGAGTGGCTAGCCAACGTGGTGGTAGTAAAAAGGAAGAACGGGAAATGGAGAGCTTGCATAGACTTCACAGATCTCAACAAGGCTTGCCCCAAAGATTCATTCCCCTTGCCCAAGATAGACCAGCTGGTGGATGCAACAGCCGGGTATGAATTCCTTAGCTTTATGGATGCATTCTCCGGGTACAACCAAATAAAGATGAACCCTAAGGATCAGGAGAAAACCTCATTCATCACGAATGTGGGCACATATTGCTATACGGTGATGCCCTTCGGCCTAAAGAACGCAGAAGCTACCTATCAGCGCCTAATGAACCGAATGTTCCAAGAGCATTTGGGAAAAACAGTAGAGGTGTATATCGACGATATGCTGGTCAAATCCCAAAAGGCCGAAGACCACCTGGCCCACATCGAGCAGGCGTTCGAGGTGCTAAATCGCTACGGGATGAAGCTGAACCTCGAAAAATGCACTTTTGTAGTCCCAGCAGGTAAATTCCTTGGTCACCTGGTGACGAGTAGAGGAATCGAAGCAAACCCCGACCAAATCAAAGCGATAATGGACATGCAAGCGCCCACTAATCTAAAAGGGGTACAGAGATTGGCTGGATGCCTAGCCGCCCTGAGCAGGTTCAAATCCCGTTCATCGGATAGATGCCAACACTTCTTCAAGGTGTTAAAGAAAAGCAGAGAGTTCGGTTGGGGAGTCGAATGCCAGAAGGCATTCGAAGAACTTAAGGTTTATCTATCTTCGCCCCCACTGTTCGCAAAGCCCTCAGACAACGAAAAGCTATTCTTATATCTAGCCGTGTCTGATGCGGCAGTTAGCTCAGCATTGGTGCACGAGGATGGGAAAACACAGCACCCGATCTACTACGTAAGCAAGGCATTGATCGACGCTGAAACACGCTACTCGAAGGTAGAGAAGCTGGCACTGGCTTTGATAGTGGCTTCACGCAAACTAAAGCACTACTTCCAAGGTCACCCGATAGTGGTGAGGACCACGTTCCCACTTAAGGCTATTTTGCATAAGCCAAACGTCTCAGGACGTCTAACGAAGTGGGCTATAGAACTGGGCGAATACGACATCACTTACGAACCAAGGAAGGCCATTAAAGGACAAGTCCTCGCGGACTTCATCGCAGAAATGACCCCAGGAAGCTCAGGCGAAGCTGAAAGGACCGCGCCGCTACCGGAGAGCCTCGACATGGGATCCTGGACCTTGAGCATTGACGGATCCTCGAATTCAAGAGGGTCCGCCGCAGGTTTTGTCCTGTCGACCCCCGAAGGATACCTCCTGGAACAGTCGATCCGTTTCGGATTTGCAGCTTCAAACAATGAAGTCGAGTATGAAGCGCTGATAGATGGGTTGCAAAGAGTGAAAGAACTGGGAGTTGAAGACCTAGTCATTAGAAGCGACTCTCAACTCGTAGTTAACCAGGTAAAGGGGTTGTTCGAAGCAAAAGATCCTCGAATGGGAAAATATCTGGAAAAGGTTATGTCCATCTTGTCGCGGTTCACCAAGTATACAATCAGCCAAGTGCCTAGGGTCGAAAATGGACATGCCGATTCTCTGGCCAACCTCGGCTCGGCAGTCCAAACGGAGACAAGAAGGTTCATTCCAATCGATTACATGCCCGAACCAAGCATCACCCTTGATTGGAACATGGGGAGTAAAGGAGAAGCAGAATGAATAATGCCGATAGAGCAGGACCCAGAGCCTGAGTCCGATTGGAGGAAACCAATCCTTGAATACTTAAAATCAGGACTTCTGCCCGAGGAAAAACTAGAAGAGCGAAAAATCCGATCCAGGGCAGCCAGGTATTCAGTAATTCAAGGAGAGTTATACAGAAGGTCCTTCATCGGGCCCTATCTGAAATGCCTGGGTAAGGCAGAAAGCTCTTACGTACTGAGAGAACTACACCTTGGACACTGTGGGAATCACGCAGGACCAAGGTCCCTAAGTCACAGAGCACTAACCCAAGGGTACTACTGGCCGTCCATGGTTAAGGACTCTAAAGACTTCATCGCTCGGTGCGACAGGTGCCAAAGGTTAGCAAAAACAATCCACGCGCCGCCAACAGTACTGACTACGATTTCAATGGGGTCTAGACTTAGTGGGAAAATTACCGCTAGCCCCAGGACAAAAGTGCTACTTGATCGTGGCAACGGATTACTTCTCCAAATGGATCGAGGCCGAACCATTGGCAACAATAACAGAATGAAAGGTGGAGACGTTCCTCTGGAAGCACATCTTTACCCGCTTCGGAATTCCCAAAGTTATCGTCACCGACAATGGAACTCAGTTCACGGGAAGGTCTATCCAGAAATACTGCGCGGACAGGAAAGTGGAACTTCGATACTCAACGCCCCGCTACCCGCAGGCGAATGGGCAAGCGGAAGCTTCGAACAAAACCATCATGGACTCTCTGAAAAAGAGACTAGGACGAGCGAAGGGAAGATGGGTAGATGAACTGCCTGGAGTCCTTTGGGCATACTGGACCACCCCTAGAATCCCAACTGGCGAAACTCCATTTACCATGGCTTTCGGGGTAGAGGCCGTTATTCCCACGGAAATGATCATCCCCACGACCAGAAGCTCGATCCCGGAGGCAGAAAATGACACCATGATGGCAGAAGCGCTAGATTTGGCCAAAGAAAGAAGGGAACAAGCACTGATCCGACTCGCCAGTTACCATCAGAGTTTGGCCAAATACTTCGAGAAGAAAGTGAGGCAGCGCAGCTTCAAAGTCAATGACTTCATCTTACGAAAAGTGTTTCAGAGCACACAAGAACCCGGAGCGGGAAAACTAGGCCCAAACTGGGAAGGCCCATATAAAGTGGTCGAAGAAGTCAAGCTCGGAACCTACCGCCTCGAAGATCAAAAGGGCAAACCCGTTTCGAGGGCTTGGAACGCCACGCACTTAAAGATTTATCGCGTGTAGGAATGAGAGAACTATGTAATTACTCGGCCGAAAGGCCCTCCTTTCAAGACTAATATATGAGTATTACATGTTTTTTTTCCTCACACGAGCAATCGATAAGTAAACGGATAAAAGCCCTAACTATTTAGGCAAGATCTCGCTCGAAACAAAGTGGAGCTCAAACCGACTACCTAACATTCGGGTGTACGGAAAGAAAACTTACACAGAAAGTAAAGCGAGAGGATAATAAGTGAATAAAATGCAGACTTTTATTTCACAACAAATGAGTAAGGCTCGGACCCACATATCGGGAACTCAGCCGAAGGAAATTACACGAGATCAACAAAGTAAAGTTGCGCAATTCAAGGCGTCAGTCTCGGAAACAGTGAGGATGTTCTTCTAGGAGAAGACGAGGATATCGCTCGGAAAACGAGTGAACAAAGCCGAATCGCCAGTCGGCCACTCCACCTGCTCATCAAGTCCGAAGCTCAACAAAACTCAGCAGATGGAAGATGGGAGGTCTTCTACTTGCCGCGCCCTAACCCCTGACGAGTTTTTGAAAGTGTCCATGCTTTCACTGGGGACGGGAGGGGCGAGGATGGTGGTACTCTGAGGACAGCATTTAGGCCCAGAGGGACACCATTCACGCCGTTCTCCGACTCCGTAGTGGACCGCCTCTCCAATTAAGTCAGAGCAGGATCAGGCGCGGACAGACGGAGGACCACCTCTTTCATCTGACGTCGCTCGACGCTCGTCTCAGAAGGAGCACATCTCTCCTTCTTAAGCACCAAACAAGTTGCCACCTCCCATGTTGAAGCCCCGGACGATGCGATGATGAAAAAGACCGTCGGAGGACCTGCAAGGAAGTTCCTCACCCATCGTTCGCTCCAGTTCCCGGATACAGCTGGAGCAAACTCTGGAGCAGCGGTGAGTGGTGGTCGAGCGACTGATTGGCCCGGGCAGACAGTACCCTAGATTCGATACTCACAGGCGTGGAGGATTACGACCACCAAGGCCAAGTCCACCGTGGCCAACCAAGCAGGCGTAGAAGATCATGACCAAACTTTCTCAACACAAGCCATGACCAAGGAGGGCCAGACGTGGAAAAGAAACAGGAAGGAATGGGAAAACCCCATGGTATGGAATTTTAAGCTCAGTTAGAAAACTTGAAAGTCTGGGAACGAGAGAAAAGGTTATTCCAGAGGGTAGGGTTCAAAATGTGCGAACGAAAGACTCTAAAGGCCCTATTTAAAGGAGCAGACAATCGTAGCGATCGCGACACGTGTCAAGCATCGAGCACCACGGGGCGAACGTGCAGGCATGCAAGAGGATGTGTGCATTAACGAGCAATTAAGCGGTTAACATCCCCTAATTAACCTCATTTAAAGTTTTTTGACGGGAACGACAAACGTTTAACACGATTAACCGTCGCCTGACGTCACCATCTCAAACAACGAGACGACTCATTGCATCAAGCGCCATCCGAGTTAATGGCAAACCTTTCTGACTCCCAGACAAATCCCTCCCCCTACTATAAAGGGACTAGGATCGCAGGAATGTCAAAAGGTCTGCGCTTCCAACCATCTGTCACCCCACAGCCTACCTTTTCAACCATCTGACATCTGACCATGGATATGGACAACTCCACTGCGACTTCAAAGGTGACTAAACAAGTCTTGAAGTGGGAGAACGAAGAACTGCACGCAGAACACGCGAAGCTCAAGGTGACCCTCCTAGAAAAGGAGGAAAAAGAGGGAGACTCGGAGACCCTAAGACATGAAGTCCAGAGCGTCCGAGAAGCTCTCGAAGAGGCGAATAGCCGAGCTGAGCAGCTCGAACAAGAGAACATTTCTCATTGAGAATTGTAACGTCCCGTTATTTTGAAGTGAATTTTTATTTATTTATTTATTTTATTTATTTATTTATTTAATGTTATTTATTTATTTATTTATTTCAATTTAAGTATTTAGTTTAATTATTATTTTATAATTTCGATTTTAGTAGTTAATTTCGACCGAAATTCGTTTTAATCGTTTTAATGCTCTAAATTCGTTTCGGTGACATTAATAATTATTAATAGGCCAATTAATAATTATTAATCACCTTTAGATTTATTTAAAAGCATCGGGTTTCGATTTAGAAGTCAAAAGTCATAAAAGGACGCAACCGTCATTTCCAATTTCTTAAAATATCTAAAATTACTATTCATTTATCATTAAATATCACCAAAGTTGACAAAAAATCAATTTTCTCTTCTTCTTCTCTTCCTCTTGGCCGTGAGCCACATCCACCATGGATGAGAAATTCTTTTCTTCGTTTCTCATTCGTTTCTCGACGGATCGTTGTGTTTTCGGTTGCGTTGGAATGGTAGGGACGAGGGCTACCTATCCAACCTAGCTTTTGAAGTTTCTCGTCCCTAAGGGAAGTCCCAAAAAGTAAGTTTTCAAAACTTTTTAGGTGGTTTTGTTCGTTTTTGATTATAAATGAGATTTGAAGTTGAAATCATGAATTTCTATCATTAAAAATGATGATTTTGAGCCCGGATTTTCGAAAAACACTATTCACCCGAAAACACTATTCACCCGAGACACTATTCATCCGAAATCACTATTCACCCGAAATTGCACATTTGTTCGCATATTAGTTATGAATTGTAATATGTTGTACAATCGGTGAATTGTAGGTGCAATTGCTCGGTGGTTGTTTCGTGGAAATTGGAGATTTGGAATTATTTGGCTAAGGTGAGAATGATTAGAATTTAAAGTAACTATAGAAAGCAAATAAGTACGATGATTTGTAGAATCGGAACTAAGATTAGAATCCAACCTAAGATTAGAGGGAGTGAGTTAGTGCCTTAGGATTTTGAGTTAATCCTTTAGGCGAGAAACTTAGGATTTCTCGATGAAAACCTCGAATCTTAGAAGATTCTAAGTTAGATTAGTTTCGGAGTTTAGAATGGATCACTTGGAAGTTTAAGGATCCAAGACTTTGATTTGATCGGTTAATAGGACCTCGGATTATTGGAAGTTTAGAATCCTTGAAAGTTTAGGTTAATCGTTATGTTTTAACCTTTACTTTTATTATTGTTAGCGGAGTTCGATCGATATATCGTTCATCCAGGATTCTATCTATTTTACTTTATGCCCTTTACTTTATGTTCTTTACTTTATGCCCTTTACTTTATGCTTGTTTCGGTTGCTTTATCATTTACATTTACTTTATTTACTTTTGCAAGCATATGTAAACATATGCATAACATCTCGCATCATTGAAAAGAAGTTGAATTGTAAGTTGCGGACGTACATATTACTTCTCATGCATAGAAGTTGAATTGTAAGTTGCGAACGTACATATTACTTCCTCATGTGGAGTTGAATTGTAAGTTGCGGACGTACATATTACTTCTCATACATAGGGAGTTGAATCGTAAGTTGACGCACATATTACTTCCTTATGTGGAGTTGAATTGTAAGTTGCGGACGTACATATTACTTCCTCATGCATAAAAGAAATTGTGGAATCCTACAGGATGTCCTTATGCAATCATGATTATGATTGATGATATAGAGAATCGAGATGTTATATGTTATACAAAGTTTATTTACTTTACTTATTCTTTGTCATAACAAGTTAATGGATGAGGATTGACTACAAGTGTAGTAATGTCATATTTTGGAGAAAATGGATTAGAATTACCTAGAGTTTGGAGAACTTTAGGATCGATCGTGTCAGGTAAGTTGGACACAAATCGAAATGCGAGTTTGAGGTCTATCTTTACTTTTTATGCTTATTATTCTCACTGGGCTTAAGTTGTTAGCTCATGATATTACAAACATTTCAGGTAATGTTTGGGATCGTGGAAGAGGAGCTGGTGCGCGCTTGATCGAGAGGATGATGATGATCGAGATGGACTATGTGTTATGTAAAATCCATGTACATGGTTTTGTGAACTTTATATCATTTTGATGATTTGTACTTTGTAATTAGCTCATAAGAGCTTATTGTCGTTGATTTATGATTATAATCATTTTGAACTCCTGGATAGGAACTTAATGTTCCTTGTGTATTTTAGATTTTGAAATTAAGATGTAAACAGGTTTTTGGCCAGCAAATTTTCAAACATAACCACGCCAAATTTTCTTAAAATAAAAAAACTTCCGCTGTTTTCTCTGATTTAAATTATTTAAAAGTGACGGGTCGTCACAAGAATGCCTGGAAATCACGGAGACGGACGAAGATAGCGAGCCAGGTGAGCCCTACCACGTGCTCGAAGATCGCCTCCAATCGGCGAAAAACCTCAACGACTACTATGAACGGGAGAACCAATCCCTGAAGGAGGAACTGGCCTCCTTAAAGCAACGAAAGAGAAAGACTCCGACGGTCATCATCGACAGCGATGAAGATTAGGAGGGCTGCCTGAGAGGTCGAAGACTTGTAAACAACCTCGTATTTTCTTTCTCTTTTTTATGTTTCTGACAATAAAAAATGTACAAGCAAAAAAGGAAAAAGAAAGAAGAAAGAAATTATATCGTTTTTTTTGCTTCACATGGCTTGCCCACACCCTCTGTCCGAGAAACGAAAAGCCTTGGCCCGTCCAAGCATCTAAAGCCTTCTCCGGAAGCAAAAGCCTTAGTCTGTCCAAGTTTTCAAAGCCTTCTCCAGAAGCAAAAGCCTTGGCCCGTCCAAGCACCTAAAGCCTTCTCCGGAAGCAAGTACCTCGGTCCGTCCGAGCGCATCCTGTTCGTAAGAATAGAAGACGTTGGAGTATTAAAACGTAGAAACCCCGGTCCGTCTGGGTAATTGAAAGCCTTCTCCGGAAGCAAAAAATCTCGGTCCATCCGAGCAATCGAAAGCCTTCTCCGGAAGCAAAAAACCTCGGTCTGACCGAGTATTCGAAAGCAAAAGCCTCGGTCAGTCTGAGCACCAAACACTTCCTATTCTAAAGAATAGAAGACGTTGGAGTATTAAAACGTAATAAATCTCGATCCGTCCGAGTACTCAGAAGCCTTCTCAGGAAGCAAAGAACCTCGGTCTGTCCGAATAACCAAAGATATTTTTAAGAATGATCGCAAGTCAAAGCATTGAGAAGCAAAATGCTAAGGTTGCTTCAAGGATTAACAAAGGTCGAAAGGAATGGATCTTTAAACCAAATGATTGGGTTTGGGTGCACTTTAAGAAGGAAAGGTTTCCTCTTCAAAGGAAATCAAAGCTAAATCCAAGGCGAGATGGTCCTTTTCAAGTTCTTGAGCGGATCAACAACAATGCATACAAGATTGATCTACCCGGTGAGTGTTCTATTAGTGCAACTTTTAATGTCACTAATTTGAGTCCTTTTGATGTAGGGGATGGTCAAGATTCGAGGACGAATCCTTTTGAAGAGGGGGGAAATGATGACAATCAAGGAAGCTCTATTATCTTACCTCAAGGTCCAATAACAAGATCAAGGGCAAGGACTAGTGAATTCGGCCAAGGACTATTTTGCAAATATGGATTCTTCCAAGGGCTGTCTTATAAGGAAAGGAGTTTGTATTGAAGAAGCATACAATGTTTTCAAGATTAAAGTCCAAAATGAAGATGCATTTATTGCAAGTTCGGTTGCATTAATGACAACTCCAGTTACATTAAATACAACTCAATACTAGCTCATAACAACTCAAGGCTTCATTAAAGACTCTCATCAAGACTTGTGATCAATGAGTTTAAGTTACAAAGTCTATAAAATCATATTTGTAACTCCTTTAATTTCAGTTAAAAGTTTTTAATTAGTTAATGTCTTAATTATGTTGTTTATGACCATTTTCGGTTACAATTGTAAGTCTTTATGTTTCTAGCCGTTTTTATTCCTTTCCTTCATGACCATTTCTGTTTTATCTTGGCTTTTTAAGGCTTACAAAGCCATGTTTCATATGGTAAACAATCAGATTGTTGATGATATAAAAATACAAAATTTCTTTGAGAACTTTTCTTTGAAATTGTCATGAGCTGAGCTTACCATTTCAATTTTTTCATTCCTTGTGTTTAGGGTGGCTAAAGAATCAAGCCTTTAGGATTGATCATTCTAAATTTGTTGATTGATTTGAATCTAGAGCAGGAAATTCAATTCTTGTCTTTAGATCATTGATCTTAAGGATAATCATTTTCTAGCCTTTTTCCTTGGGTTGTTTCAAATGGCATATGTGGGTTCTTTGGTTGTGATCTTTTTCGGTCCTTAGTTAAGTTTAAGGGTTCTTAAAAAATCATTTCGAAAGGGTTTTCGTATAAAAAAGAAAGAGACATAACAGGGAATGAGGAAACCATTATGTTTATTTTTTTAAATTATAAAGTTTATTGCGACGATTTCGTACCAAAAAACTAATAACTACAAATCCAAAATGTCACACGTGTTGGCTGACATGAAGGCTAGGCGATGAAAGTCGTTGCAAATATAAAAAAGTAACCGCCAAAAAATTGGTGAAAATTTAATTACCCCTACAAATGTAGATGATTTATGATGACGATGTAGCAAACGAGGAAATATGAAAGGTCATTTATACTGTCGTAATGAAATGGTGTTTCATTTTGTATCGAAGCGAGCCGCGATATTACATATACCCGCTCAAAAATTTTGTGAAAAATTTAATTATGCCGCTCAAATTGATGACATCAGCGATGACTTCATCTCACAAAAGCATTGGAAATGGAGGACTTATCGGTATTGATGCAACAGTAGCTTGGGTTTACTCTGTACACGTCAAGTCCCTAAAAAAAACCACAACTGTGCAAGGGGTTCCCACTGTCTCTGCTCCAGAAATGGTTTGAACGCAACTAATATCAATCGTTGCATGAATACATGACAATCGTTGCTCTTCATCCTAAAGATTATATGTTTCTGGCTGTCAATACACCTACTTAGATTTGAAATGTATCAATTAGGGAATTTGTTCGTTCTCATTCACTCAAACGGGGCTCTTTTTCCCGTCATCAACATGTAATTCACTTTAGCATAATGATCATTGTTGTCAGGCTCGAAATCTGAGTGATTACATAGATCCCTAATAACATAACGTGATTTTAGATTGTCTTTGTTTCAACCCAGTACGTTTAGAAGTGTATTTAAAAACATTGTCGAATAAATTTTTCTCAATGTGCATTACATCCAACTTATGTCTAATTACTAGATCTTCCCAAAAATACTTCATTTCTTTCAACCAGTGTTTTTCCCATCCAACTTGTTCATATTCTCAGCCCTGACGCCAGTAATCTTCTACATGCTTGTCGCATCTATACAATGTAAAATTTGGCGTCCACTATACAATGTAGGAGGTGTTTCATTTCGTGCACGTCGACCCTTCTTCCAGTCAGAATTGTTCGAATGTAACAAATGGTTCAAAAGTAGGAATCTTCTATAACAGTTGAACCAACAAGTTTTTCACCCGTGTCTTAGAAAAAATGCCCCTCTGTCTTCCATGAAATATGGATATGCATATTTCCTGCCGCACTCCATCCTTTTACAAAAGGGGGAGATGTATGAAACCATAAATTAGCTACTTCCGAGTATTCATGCAATTATAAATTTGAAATACAAAATAAATAGAATAATACAACATACCATATTAACATGGATTACGCTGGGAAGTCACTGATTGTTCCGATTAATGCAGCTCACATCAAGAAATTCTACTTCCGCAATATATCGTACATCATAAATCCATCATTCCACAAATTTGTCATCTCCTCAATAAGTGGTTGCAAGTACATGTCTAGACTTTGTTTTGTACTCTTCTGAACGGGTAAGATTACCCTTAAGAAAATCACTAGGTCTTTCATGTACATTGAGAGAGACAAGTTAGATGGAGTACTGTGCTCCCGATGACCCAAACAAGTTTAATCCGTCTGTGCATAATCCCAATATGATATTTCCATGGTCTCGGGCAAACTCGGGATGACATTTGTGTTAGGAATAGTGTCCTAGAACTAGTAATTATTTAATAAAGGTAATTTATTTTGAGTAAATTAAATAAATAAACATAAGTTCTTTCTATTATCTATATTGATTCAATTGACGATATTAGGAATATATGAAAATATATTAATATCAAACATTCAAATAGTAAAACCCTAAGTCACTCTTATGAAATCATGACTAAGTATGTGTGAGTCATACAAGAGGATTAAAGTCGATATGAGTAACTTAAAGTGTCTACAGTATATGGATAACGTTTAGGAACCTTATCCTGATAACACTATTAATAGCTGATCATTTTGTATATATAGACAAATTATCTAATCCAGATCATTCATGTGGGTGACATGAAATGGAAGTATCATATGCAATGTTGATTGTATAAGATAAGACCACGATATTTGATCAATATCTCATTAGTACCGTTTTACAAGAAATAATCGAATATCAAACTAAGTTTATCAACTGTGATAAATCTCAATCCCAAGTGAAATGTGGACTCCTATTCATGGAGTTATGTTCTTTGATTCACATGGTTGAGAGCAATATGATATTAATGCTCAATACACTCCTGTTTTGGGAATATAACGAGATAGTAGTTGGGAACACATTTACACGAGATTAAATTCATAATTTTTCTATAAATTAACGGTATCAGTATGATATCTGAATATTTTAGGAACTTTAGGAAACTCCCTTGATGTACTGATTCGAGACATGAACAAGTGGCGCCACGATTTCTATTGAACACAGAAGTATATTATCTGTAGTTTGACTACAAATAATGTTCATTAGAGAATCAACAGGAACACAAGGATAAAATGGTAATTACAGGGGCAAAACGATAAACATAATCCGCCTCTAATTATGTGGGTTCCACGTGAAGAGTATATCACTGATATAAATAAAAGATAAACTAAATGGACATAACTCATCTATAGTGAGGGGAGTTCAGCTATGAATATATAGTGAAATTCTTCATAGTTAGATAATAATAATTAATTGATTATGAGTTACTCACTTAATTGACTAATTATGAACCCCACGATCTATAGGTCCACAGGTCCCTATGCTAGCCCAAATATCGTTGTAGCAAAACTAAGTTATTAATTTAACTTAGGAAGAACAAATAATTTGAGTTGTTGAATTTACTTAAAATAAGGCAATATTAATTATTTGAATAATGAGATTATTTAAATAAAAAAAAATATCAATATTATTATTATTAATATTATGATAATATTAATTGTTTAAATAAAGAGTTTATTTTAATGGAATTTAATATACTATTTTAAGACAAAATTAATTGTTTGAATAAATAGCTTATTTAAACGGGAATTAATGTTAATATTATTAATTATTTAAATAATGAGATTATTTAAATGGAAATTAATAATTAAATAATTATTTTATTTAATTTGATAATAAATATTAAAGAGAATTAAATACAATTTGTTTATAAAACAAATTGTTTTTAGCCATAATGATTAATTAAATAGATGAGATTTAATAGTAATTAATTTTATTAATTTTCAACTATGTATTATCAAATTATGATTAATTATTTGAATTTTTATCATTTAAAATACATAAAAATAATTAAAGAATCCTAAATTAATTTTTAATTTGTTTACTAAATAAAATTCCGCTAATTTAGTAAAGTAGTCCCTTCAATTTGCTCAAATGCTTCCACGCCGCAACATCTGAAGGATGTCTCATAGCTTCATCCTCTAGAGAATGCTTGTGATGCCATCTCATGTGAGAAGCTATCACGTTTGATGCATATAACCATTGGAGACGCGATGTAAATCGTAAATAGAACATTCAGGTATATTGTAACGTCCTGTTACTTTTGGGGGTAAATTTTTTTTAATTTTATTTATTTTCTTTAATTAAAGTATTTAAGGTTAATTTAAAAAAATAGTGATTTCGATTTTAGTAGCTATTTTATTCCGAAAACCATTTTAATCCTTTTAAATACTTTAAATTCGTTTCGGTGACATTAATAATTATTAATGGGCCAATTAATAATTATTAATCACCTTTAGATTAATTAAAGAGCTTCAGGTTTCGTTTTTAAAGTAAAAACAAAAGAGGGACATAGGCGTCATTTCCGATTTCTTAAATATCTAAACATTATTCATCCTTGTCCTTTATTAAGCCAAAATTAGACAAAAATCATAAATTTCTTCTAATTTTTTATCCCAAACCCGTAGCTTAGAGAGAAAAAAAGAGGAGAGAAAGAATTTGTCACCCCGGCTTCGTTTCTCGACCATTTTCATCGTGCCTTAGCTCGTTCGAAAGCTCTCAAGACGTACTTTCTACTCATCCTAACAATCGAGGTTTTCGCTCATTTTCTCGAGGCCTTAAGGTATGACAAAGTTTCTAAAATTTGATGTGAATAGTATTTTAATGGTGGTTTTGGATTGAAATCTTCAAATTCGTTCACCGAAGGTTGAAGATTTCCGTCGGGAAAGTCGTTTTGATCGATTTTAGAAACTTCCCCTAAACCCTAAAACCGAGTTTGAGCCGGAACCCGTCCCATGTGATTTTCCCTCACTTGGTCATGTTTAGGATGTTAGGGTTATTGTGTTTTTGCTATTTACTTAATTTTTCGGAAATCGGTTAATGAACAAAACCTTAATTTACGGATACCCATTGTAGTTGTGAACCTCCAAAGTATCCGAAACCAAACTGAAACACCTCTAAAGTGCATAAAAACCGGAAAACCAAACCCGAACCCTATTTTCCCTTGTATGGCATAGAGTACCATAGGGAGGAAATCCGGGTTTTTCGTCGTTTTGTACGTTTAGATGTAGTTTGAACGATTTTCGATTAATTAATGTTATTTAGGTGTAATTCGTTTGTAGGATTGTGATTTGATCGTGGGTTTACAACCTCGGATAGATCGGAGCTTTTCTACAAGCCAAGGTGAGTTTAAAGCCAAAGTTAGTGGTTTTATGAATTGAGTTTCGTTATGTTATTGTTTATCCAGGTAAAGAGGGAAATAACTTCTTAGAATTAAGTTTTGGTTGGAGACTTTAATTCGGAAGTGAGTGGAGAGAATTTGGAGTTATAATGAGTTCGATGAAAAGGAAACATCGGAGTGGTTTGGAAGTATTGCAAAGTCAATTGGAGATGTTAGATGAAAGTGGAAATGAAAGTTACTTTGATTGGTTTGGAAGTTAAAGTAGTTAGAAGATACACTTGAGTAATAACTCGTGTAATCTAGTTAGTTAGGTTTCTTAATAACTTAGTAGGATTCTTTGAGTTTAACTAACTTATTAGGGAGTTTAACCTTCGTGATACGGCACATGATAGTATGTTGATTCGGATCCATACGTATCGTGGTGTAATGGTTTGTGATATGGTACATGGTAGTATGTTGATTCAGATCCATACGTACCATGGCACTATGATTTGTGACACAGCACATGATAGTATGTTGATTCGGATCCATACGTATCATGGTGCGATGATTGAGATATGGTACGACCGTACGTGGTATGTTGATTCGGATCCATACGAGCACGTTACGATGATTGTGATACGGCACATGATAGTATGTTGATTCAGATCCATACGTATCATGGTGCGATGATTTGTAATATGGTGAAAGTCCTTATATCCGATGTGATGAGAGTTACGATGATTGTAATACGGTACATGATAGTATGTTGACTTCGGTCCATACGGTATCATGGTACGGTGACTTGAGATATGGTACGACCGTACGTGGTATGTTGATTTCGATCCATACAATAGCACGTTACGATGAAACTTGTTTGGTAACAAAGATAGATAATGTTACATTTACATATTCTTTAGAATTGTGTAGTAAGACTTAGTAATGAATGTTACTTTTAATTTAAGTCTTTATTTCTATCTTATGGTATTGAATGACGGTTACGGGTAGTATATTACTATCGTATGATTGTATGGAAATTGGATGTGTGGATATGGGTAGTATTGAGCATTATAGGCCTTTGGACACGATTTCGGTTATGAAATTTTGTTCATAGGATTACTTACTTTCGTTTTACTCTCACTAGCATTTTTATGCTAATGTTGCTACACTTACAAATTTTCAGGTAAACCCCGTGTAACGTCCCGTTACTTTTGGGGGTGAAATTTTTTTTTAATTTTATTTATTTATTTTAATTAAAGCTTTTAAGATTAGTTTAAATTTAGTAATTTTGATTTTAGTAGTTATTTTCGTCCGAAATTCTTTTTAATCGTTTTAATACTTTAAATTCGTTTCGGTAACATTAATAATTATTAACGGGCCAATTAATAATTATTAATCACCTTTAGATTAGTTTAAGAGCTTCGGGTTTCGTTTTTAAAGCAAAAGTAAAAGAGGGACGTAGACGTCATTTCCAATTTCTTAAAATATCCTAACACTATTCATCCATCTCCTTTATTATGCCAAAATTAGAAGAAAAAAAAATCATTTTCTTCTCATTTTTCAATCCCAAACCCGTAGCTTAGAGAGAAAAAAAGAGGAGAGAAAGAAATCGTCACCCCGGCTTCGTTTCTCATCCGTTTTACGTGATTTCGGATGCGTTGGAAAGCTCTCGCCGAGACCTTTCTATCCATTCTACCATTAGAACGTTTTCACCTCTCTAAGGTAAGCCCTAGATTTCGAAATTTCAAACATTTTATATGAGTTTTGATTCAAACTTGTGTTTTCCTTGGCCAAACCTTCATCCATTTCCAAAACTTGTTAAATCCATGTTGGGAAACACTTTGAGTAACTTTTTCTCGAGTTTCCTTGAACCCTAAAACCGAGTTTGAGCCGGAAAACCGTCCCTTGTGATTTTCCCTCTTTTGGCTATGTTTATGATGTTAGGTTTATTGTGTTTTTACTATTTACTTAATTTTTCGGAAATCATTTAATGTGCAAAACCCTAAATTACGATTACCCATTG
Source organism: Gynostemma pentaphyllum (assembly GCA_028015215.1). Taxonomy (NCBI): domain Eukaryota; kingdom Viridiplantae; phylum Streptophyta; class Magnoliopsida; order Cucurbitales; family Cucurbitaceae; genus Gynostemma; species Gynostemma pentaphyllum. The sequence goes on along the minus strand of CM051346.1, from coordinate 17,092,820 downwards.
TAGTGGCGAACCTCCAAAGTATTCGAAACCAACCCAAAACACCTCTAAAATGCATAAAAGCCGGAAAACCAAACCCGAACCCCTTTTTCCCTAGCTTGGCCGAGAGCTCCATAAGGGTAGAATCCGGGATTTTCGTGGTTTTATGTGTTTAGATGTTGTTTGATTGCTTTTCGGTTAATTAATGTAATTTAGGAATAATTCGTTTGTAGGATTGTGAATTGATCGTGAATTTACAACCTCGGATTATTCGGAGCTTGTCTTCAAGCTATGGTGAGTTTAATGTGAAAGTTAGTGGTTTTATGAACTTAGTTTCGTTATGTAATTGTTTATCGATGTAAAGAGGGAGATAACTTCTTAGGATTATAGTTTGGTTGGAGACTTTAATTCAGAAGTGTGTGTGGAGAAAGTTTGGAGTTATAATGAATTCAATGAAAAGGTAACATCGGAGAGGTTTGGAAGTATGGTAATGAGATTTGGAGATGTTAGATGAAAGTGAGAATGGAAGTTACTTTGATGGATTTGGAAGTTAAGGTAATTAGAAGATGCACTTGAGTGATAACTCGTGTAATCTAGTTAGTTAGGTTTCTAATTAACTTAGTAGAATTCTTTGGAGTTTAGCTAACTTTTGGAGACCTAGGGCACATTGATTCACACATGGTAGTATGTTGATTTTGATCCATATGTAACCATGGTGTGATGATTTGTGGGAACCTTGAACACATTGATTCAGCACGTGATAGTATGTGATTTTGATCCATATGTAATCATGGTGAGTTGATTTGTGAAATAGTACATGGTAGTATGTGATTTTGATCTATATGTAACCATGGTACTATGGTTTGTGACACGGCACATGGTAGTATGTGATTTTGATCCATATGTAATCATGGTGCGATGATGGTAATATGGTACGACCGTAAGTGGTATGTTGATTCGGATCCATACGAGCACGTTACGATGATGGCACTACGGCACATGATAGTATGTTGATTTTGATCCATATGTAATCATGGTGCGAGGGTTTGTGAAATAGTACATGGTAGTATGTGATTTTGATCCATATGTAACCATGGTACTATGATTTGTGATACGGCACATGGTAGTATGTTGATTTTGATCCATACGTATGATGGTGCGATGATTTGTTATATGGTGAAAGTCCTGATATCCGATATGGTGAAAGTCCTGATATCCGATGATGGTAATATGGTACGACCGTACGTGGTATGTTGATTTTGATCCATACAATAGCACGATACGATGCAACTTGTTTGGTAATAAAGATAGTTAATGTTACTTTTACCTATTCTTTAGAATTGTGTAGTGAGACTTAGTTGTGAATGTTAATTTTACTTTAAGTCTTTATATCTATCTCATGGTTTTGAATGATGATTACGGGTAATATTTGACTATCGAATGATTATATGGAAATTGGAAGTGTGGATATGGGTAGTATTGAGCATTATAGGCCTTTGGACACGATTTCGGTTATGAGATTTTGTTCATAGGATTACTTGCTTTCATTTTACTCTCACTAGCATTGTTTGCTAATGGTGCTACACCACAATATTTTCAGGTAAACCCCGTGCCAAGAAGTGTGGTAGAGGAAGTGGTGTCGCGTGACTTGATGAGATGGTGTATGGACAATGTTAAAACTCTTTTGGATAAGCATTCGTAAAAATGCTTGTAAATCATATACTTTTTCCATACTTATGTCTTTTTGAGCCCGCGAAGGGTGTTTTTGTAAAGTATTTCGATGTTTTATGATTAAACTCACTTTTGGAATGCGCATTCCCGATTTATAGCTTTCTCTGGAAATTTGGGTTGTAAACAGGTTTTGGTTATTCGATTTTTAAATGAACTCATGCCGTTTTTCTTTAAAAAAAATCGAGTCTTTCGCTGTGCATTTGAATTTAAAGAACTTAACAAAAAGCGGGTCGTTACACCCCGTCCTAAGAAGCATGGTAGAGGAGGTGGAGCCGCTTGACTTGTCGAGATATTGTACGGACAATATTAAAACACTTTTGGTTTAGCATTCTTTGAAATGCTTGTAAATTATTTCCAACTTTCGTATTGTGTCTTTTTGAGCCCGAAAAGGTATTTGTTTAAAATTTGCATATGTTTTATGATTTGAATCTCTTTTGGAAATGTGACGACCCGTCACTTTTAAATAATTTAAATCAGAGAAAACAGCAGAAGTCTTTTATTTTAAGAAAATTTGGCGTGGTTATGTTTGAAAATTTGCTGGCCAAAAACCTGTTTACATCTTAATTTCAAAATCTAAAATACACAAGGAACATTAAGTTCCTATCCAGGAGTTCAAAATGTTTATAATCATAAATCAACGACAATAAGCTCTTATGAGCTAATTACAAAGTACAAATCATCAAAATGATATAAAGTTCACAAAACCATGTACATGGATTTTACATAACACATAGTCCATCTCGATCATCATCATCCTCTCGATCAAGCGCCCTGCTCCTCTTCCACGATCCCAAACATTACCTGAAATGTTTGTAATATCATGAGCTAACAACTTAAGCCCAGTGAGAATAATAAGAATAAAAAGTAAGGATAGACCTCAAATTCGCATTTCGATTTGTGTCCAAATAATCCGACACAATCTTTCCTAGAATTCTCCAAAGTCTAGGTCATTCTATTTCATATTTTCCAATTGATGATACTAATTAGCACACTTAGTCTAGTTGTTCATCCATCAACTTGTTATAACATAAGTGAGAAAAATAAATAAACTTTGTATAATTATAACATCTCGATTCTCTTTCTCATCTATCATATGCATAAAAGTAATGAATACATCCCGTAGGATACGCATTCGCCATTTATGCATGAAATGAAGATAATGTGGATTTTTGCATACTATCCACCCTTATCCTTATGTATGAAGTAGTGTGGGGGTCTCATGTCATCCACCAAAACTTATGCATGAAGTATTGTGGGGGTCTCATGTCATCCACCAATACTTATGCATGGAAAAAGTGTGGGGGTCTCATGTCATCTACCTTTCTTTCTCATTTTTCTCTTTTCAATAATATGAGATGTTATGCATATGCTTGCAAAAGTAATAAAGTAAATGTAAATGATAAAGCAACCGAAATATGCATAAAGTAAATGAGCAAAAGTAAAGACATAAAGTAAATGACATAGGTAAAATAGATAGGATTCCGGACGAACGATATATCGATCGAACTCCGCTAATAAAGTAAAGAATCTTAACTTCACGATTATTCTAAACTTTCAAGGATTTTAACTTCCAATAATCCGAGGTTCTATCAATCGTTCTTATCCAAGTCTTAGATCCTTTAACTTCCAATAATCCATTCTAAACTCCGAAACTAATCTAAATTAGAATCTTCTAAGATTCAAGGCTTTCATCGAGAAATCCTAAGTTTCTCGCTTAAAGGATTACTTCAAAATCCTAAGGCACTAACTCACTCCCTCTAACCTTAGATTGGATTCTAATCTTAGTTTCTGATTCTACAAATCATTACACTTATTCGTTTTCTATAATTACTTTAAATCCTAACTATTCTCACCTTAGCCAAATAATTCAAAATCTCCAATTTCCACGAAACAACCACCGAGCAATTGCACCTACAATTCACCGATTGTACAACATATTACAAATCATAACTAATATGCGAACAAATGTGCAATTTCGGGTGAATAGTGATTTCGGATGAATAGTGTTTTCGGGTGAATAGTGTTTTTCGAAAATCCGGGCTCAAAATCGTCATTTTTCATGATAGAAATTCATGATTTCAACTTCAAATCTCATTTATAATAAAAAACGAACAAAACCACCTAAAAAGTTTTGAAAACTTACTTTTTGGGACTTCCTTTAGGGAACGAGAAACTTCGAAAAGCTAGGTTGGATAGGTAGCCCTCGTCCCTACCATTCCAACGCAACCGAAAACACAACGATCCGTCGAGAAACGAATGAGAAACGAAGAAAAGAATTTCTCATCCATGGTGGATGTGGCTCACGGCCAAGAGGAAGAGAAGAAGAAGAAAAAATTGATTTTTTTGTCAACTTTGGATATTTTAAGAAATTGGAAATGACGGTTGCGTCCTTTTATGACTTTTGACTTCTAAATCGAAACCCGATGCTTTTAAATAAATCTAAAGGTGATTAATAATTATTAATTGGCCTATTAATAATTATTAATGTCACCGAAAAGAATTTAGAGCATTAAAACGATTAAAACGAATTTCGGTCGAAATTAACTACTAAAATCGAAATTACAAAATAATAATTAAACTAAATACTTAAATTGAAATAAATAAATAAATAAATAAAATTAAATAAATAAATAAATAAAATAAATAAATAAAATTCACTTCAAAATAACGGGACGTTACAGGAAACTTAAATTATATGATGGAATGCGCATTCCCGATTTATCGCTTTCTCTGAATATGGGTTGTTGTAAACAGGTTTTGGTTATCCGGTTTTTAAACGAACCCATGCCATTTTTCTTTAAAACTAAGTCTTCCGCTGTGCAATTGGATTTAAAGAATTTAACGGAAAATCGGGTCGTTACATATATGGAATCAAACGGTGTTTTACTTATTTATACCTAGGATGAAAGCAAAATTTGCAGTGATGAAGGCTCACAACAACATCCCAATATATCATGCATCTGTGTCTACAACAATCTATCTTCTCAACAGGTAATCTAAGATCCTCCACTAGCTTTTTTGGGTTGTACAATTTCTCTGACAACGTGTTGTTTATTGAAGTGCAACGACGAAACTATTGTGAGATTGAGTCAAATCCTCTTACCGGGATGTTGTACTCCGCCCTGACATTCATAAGTTCTATAGCTGCAGCAAGTTGACTCACATCACAACCTGGATACAGTGGTCTACTCGTCGTTCCGAGCATCTCATGCATTTTACATACTTCTGCATTCATTTCCTCTTCTATGAAACATATGAAGTAATTTTGTAAAATCAGTAATTGAATTGTGAATCATTCTATTGAAAATGAGGAAGGTGAAAATCAGAAAACAATTTAAACCATGGATACTTTTAAGATGCTTGATTTGATTGTTGATTTGCGGAATGCTACAAATCAACGAGGAACGATATCTCAAATGCTTAGGATTCTCTGAATTGAAGACTACATTGAAGAATAAGACTCCGACAGTTTTATTATGTTTCAAATATGATAAATATCTGATGGAGTACATTATTGCATCAAAAGAGTAAGACTCACCTTTTCAATCTATGAAAATGGATGATAGGTGAGCCCATAAATATTGTTGGAGAAATCATGTTAGGTAATTGAGTCTAGTTTTAGACTTAAGCCCAAATTACACCCACAACCCATCACCATTAAATTTGAAGTCCAAATTAATTAGGGTTATCTAGGAAAATAGCCATTTAAATACAACTTTTAACACTTTTTAGCTATATGTCCAAAAATAATACTAAAAACCAAAGAAGAAAGAGAAATTTACATTAATGTTATAATTGAGTGAAATATATTCAAAAATGTTAGAAAAAAAATATTTACAAAAATGTTATAATTTCAAAAGTCGAGTATATCAGTCGATCTATTAGTATATCAGTCATTAATTAATAGTATATTAGTTATATATATAATAGTATATCAATGATAGACTATTAATGATCAACTGATAAACTATCATTCATATACTAATAGTTCATTCATAAACTAATAATGATTGATTGATTGATATACTCAGAATTTTTAAAATTCTAATATTTTTATAAATATACTCAGTCATTAATTAATAGTATATTAGTTACATATATATAATAGTATATCAGTGATAAACTATTAATGATCAACTGATAAACTATCATTGATATACTAATAGTTCACTGATATACTAATAATGATTGATTGATTGATATACTTAGAATTTTTAAAATTCTAATATTTTTATAAATATTTTTTTTTCTAACAAATTTACAAATATTATAAAAAAATTTAAAATATTTGAAAATGCCCCAAGAAGAAAACAAATTTATTAAAAAAATCTTCCCACTCTTTTCCATGCACCCAATCAACCATATTTTCATTTTTTTTATTCTTTGGTCTCTCCCTCTTTTTTTTTTCTTTCTATTCTATTTTTTCTCTCCATCTCTCTCTCTCTTGCTCCCACTTAAGATGTGTTTCTCTCTCATTTTTCTTTTTCACAAATTTTCATCATTCATACTTGTGACGACCCGACTCCTTGTAAATAATTTAAAATCATATTAACAGCGGAAGACTTTAAATTTAATAAAAATTTGGCATGGATATGTTCAAAATTCGGACTATCCATAACCTATTTACACTTTTCACAATCAGAGAAATTAAAGACAAGGAATTGCAATTCTTTTTTGTAAAGTTTAAAGAGTTTATGACTGAATAAATCAAAACGAAAAGCTCTTATGAGCATATATACAATTTACATATCAAAAGACACAACATAAACAAAATGAGACCATGGTCTTTTTAAAAGGTATCTAGTCCATCTCTGTATCATCATCCTCTCGATCAAGCGCGCACCAGCTCCTCTTCCATGACCCAAACATTTCCTGAAAATGTTTGTAATATCATGAGCTAACAACAAAGCCCAGTGAGAATAAACAGAATAAAAAAGTAAAGTTAGATCCCAAACCCGCATCCGGATTTGTGTCCAAGTGAACCTCACATTTTCTTACCTTTCAACCACCAAAATGGTTTTACATCAATATTTCACTTTTACTTACCAATTCTCCCAAATATTTGAGGAACCATCTTCCAACCATTAGGAGGATATGTTTCATAACATATATATATAATGTTTGAATCTCGTTCTCTTTAATACCTTATACTATACATAAGGTTTACATCAAATCTTATTCTCCAATTACGAGATCTTCCAATTTATTGAGAAACTAGCTCTCTTACATATTTATCACATAATAATTATACAAGGTTCAATACACCCTTGTATTCTCTCATTATCCAATTCAATCTCATTCATTTTTCCTATAGCACTCGGCTATATATCAATTTCATTTATTTTCTCTCTAGAAATGAACGTCTTACATAATCCTTTCATAGTCCTCTAAACTCTAGAAAACTAACTTTCATAATCTATAATCTCTAGAGGATGATAATACTAGCACACGTAGTCTAATTCTCATCCATTAACTGGTTAAAAAAATGTAAGAAAAAGTAAATAAATCTTGCATAAGCATAACATCTCAATTCTTTCTCCATGATATAATTCCATCGATAATATGCATGAAGGTAATGAAGACATCCCGTAGGATTCACATTCACCTTTTATGCATGAATGAAGGTAATGTGAACTTCCCGTAGGATCCACATTCTCCCTTATGAATGAATGAAGGTAATGTGGCCTTCCCGTAGGATCCACATTCTCCCTTCTTTTCTTTCTCACTTTCTTTTCTTTTTCTCTGAAGGTAATGTGAACTTCCCGTAGGATTCATCATTCTCCCTTCTTTTTCTTTTTCACTGAAGGTAATGTGAACTTCCCGTAGGATTCATCATTCTCCCTTCTTTTTCTTTTTCACTTTCTTTTCCTTTCATTTCAATGATGTGAGATGTTATGGTTCGAGATATTATGGTATGCACGTAAAAGTAAATAGATGTAAATATGAATGGAGCGTAAAGTAAAGGGTATAAGGTAAAGGACATAAAGTAAATGAATCATAGATGTCCTTATGCATAAAGTAATAAATAGGAATTTCGGAAGAACAATAAATAAATCAAACTTCTGATACTTTCATAAAAGTAAGTTCTTATCTTAATGAGTAAGTCTCCACTTTCAAGGATTTAAACTCCCAAATAAAATCCAAGGTTCTAATTTCAAGTTCCTTTAACCATTCTATCTAAAAGTTTGGATCCTTTAACTTCCAATGATCCATTCTAATCTCCGAAACGATTCTAACTTAGAAATTTCAAAAGTTCAATGTTTCCCTCGAGAAACTCCAAAGTTTTCACTCAAAGAACTACCTCCTAATCCTAAGGTCACTTGCTCACTTTTTGTTACTCTTAGATTCGAATCTTAATCTCAACTTCCGATCCTAGAAACCGTTGAACTTATTCGGTTTCTAAATCTACTTTAAATCCTATCTATTCTCACCTTAGCCAAATTAGCTTCGCTCCAAATCTCCGATAGCACGATCAATCAACGATCCAAAACACCGAGAAGTCCTTAGAACACCGATGGAAAGCACAATTGCTAGGTGGAGAAGAATCCTAGGACCGAAGGCTTTCCGATGCAATTGAAAACAAGCCGATCCGTCGAGAAACAAGCAAAACCCGAAAATCCCTCTTCCCCCTTGAGACCCACGGCTTTGAGAAGAGAAAAATGAGAAGTTTTGGTCAACTTTGGTCAATGAAGTGTTTTTAAAGATGATGGAATAGTGTTTTGATATTTTAAGAAATTTGGAAAAGACAGTTGCGTCCTTTAATGACTTTTGACTTATAAACCGAAACCCGAAGCTCTTAAATTAATCTAAAGGTGATTAATAATTATTAATTGGCCTATTAATAATTATTAATGTCACCGAAGCAAAATTTGAAGTATTAAAACGATTAAAAAGAATTTCGGACTAAAATAACTACTAAAATCGAAATCACTACTTTTAAGTTAACCTTAAATACTTTAATTAAAATAAATAAATAAAAAATTCACTTCAAAATAACGGGACATAACAATATTAATACTTCCTCTCCATTTTTTTTAAAGAAAGTTTAGATTTAGTATGACATTATTAACTGTACACTATGTAAAATGCAGGAATAAAACATACAATATATTGTGTACAATATGTACAATATATTAATTTTTAAGTTTGTTAACTCATTTTTTTTAAACGCAGGAACAAAATGGAGAATAAATATACTGCGTATATTACGTATATTATATACAAAAGAAATGTACCTAAAAATAACTAAAAGGAATGAGCATATATATTAAGGGTTAAATGCAAGAATGACCCCTGCACTTTCATGGTTTTTTAATTTACACCCCTACACTTTTAATTTGAAAAAAAACACCCCTAAACTTTCAAAAGCCAACATCTGTTATAAAAACCATCCAAAACTAACCGATTCTATTTTTATTTTTTTCTTAACCTGAGTTAATTCCTCTCTCATCTCTCTCTCTTTTGCCATCCTACGCCTATCTCTCATTTCATATCTTAGCCACGATATAGAATAAAAAAAAACCCAATGCCAGAAAACGCCTAAAATTGAATACCAAAAAATTATTTTGGCAGGGGCGGTGTTGCGAAATTTCCCGATGAGTTCAAAATGGTGGCGTGGAGCCATAAAAAAACTATTGTATTTCAAATCTCGATGTATAACTCCTGTAAAATGACACTCATAAACTATGTTCAATCGTTGCCACTTCCCTTTCCGATTAACTCTCCTTCCTTATAATTCAATCAAAAAATTTCCCTCTGACACATAACTCTGTAATCAAATAAAAAAATTATGCTGTCAAATCTTCCTAAAATTGAGTAGCTGAAGCCTGAATCTGGAGTGGAGGATAAGGAGTAGGCAAATTCCTATTGTGGAATTGGAGATAGTTTTCTTGTTTTTTTTTTTTTTTGTCTTTTCAAAATTCAAATTATATGAAAGAAAGGAGATTGGATTTTGGGAAGGTGTTGGAAGATTACTTTTTTTCTACTTTGTTTTTTTCTTTGCGTTGACCTTTATTTCTGATTTTATATCGTGGCTAAGACTTGGGATGGGAAAAGAAGAAGACAGAGAGGAGAGAGATGATAGAAGAGACCAATTTAACCCAGGTTAAGAAAAAATATTAAAAAAATAAAATCTGCTAGTTTTGGATGGTTTTTTTTAAGGGGCATTTGCAAATCTAGTAATTTTTTTTAGTAATATTTTTGTAAAAATAAAAGCTCAAAAAAATATTTGTAAATATAGCAAATTTTGATCGGGTTTATCAGTGATAAACATTGAATTACATATTTTTACACTATGTTTATTACTGATAGACACATAAATCAGTGTTTATCATTGATAAACATGATAAAATTGCTATATTTGCAAATACTTTTTTGAGTTGATATTTTTACAAATATTGCATAATAATTTGTCACCCAATGAAATTTCCCATTTTTTAACAGATGTTGGATTTTGAACGTGCAGAGGTGATTTTTTTCAAATTAAAAGTGTAGGGGTATAAATTAAAAAAACCATGAAAGTGCAGGGGTCATTCTTGCATTTAACCCTATATATTAACTATACTATATGTATAATATATATTGTTTGTGAATTCTATACGAAGTTAATTATCGAATCAAATCACACTTTTAGAGAAGAAGATTTAAAAATCTCAATGTATGCAATAATGAGAGGGAAAATAATTAAATTTGGGGAAATAGAAGAGAGAGAATAATTAAAGATTAAATACATTGGGAAGATAAATATAAAGAAAAAGAAGAGAGGGAATCATGGGGAATAATTACATTAAAAAGTCAAATAAAATAATCATTACACTAAGGCTATAAAAGGTATAATGAAAAAGTAAAAAGTAATTAGTGGCTAAAAATGATAAATGATGAGATATGGCTAATTTTTTATACAACATAATGAATAGTGGCTATTTCCTCAATTATATCAATTAATTACTTTAGTCAAAACCACTGTTTTGACTTTGTCTTTGTAATATGCCCATGTGGGATGAAAAATAACCTTAAGGAAAGCGTCATGCGGTGATTTTTTCCCAATATAAAAGGTATCCTTTGTGGTCTTCAATTGTGTGTGAAAAGCAAAAATTGAGAAAACGTAGCAGTGACTTCCTTTTTCTGTTTTCCTTTACCGAGACGCAATGAATAAGTTTTTTTTTCACAAAACTTCAAGGGGTGGGGCTATTTAATATTGAGAGAAAGTAAAGAGTTGGGGTGTTCATTTTTCTCACGGAGATAAGAGTAGGGGTTCTCATTTTCCTCAAGGGGATCCACCCCGAAGGTGGCGGGGAATCCCCATTCTAATTAGAAACAGGGACGAGGACAGGATGAAAAATTCCCCATTTTAGTTTTGGGGACAGGGACAGGGAATGCAGTCCCTGACCTCGTTCCCTGATTAAATCCATGAAAATAATATATATATATATATATATATATTATTATTTTTAAATATTTTTACGTATTAGCCTAATCCCTTCCCTAATGTTCATGGATATTGTAGAAATTGATTTACAGAATCATCTATTTTTTTGTTGTTGCATTTGAGTTAGAAAAATAGTTGAATTTTGATAATTGTATTGAGAAATTTAACTCTATTAGGGATTTTATGTTAAAATTTAAACGGAAAAAATTCCGCGTTCCCCATGATTTCCCCCATGAGGAATCCCTTTCCTCATCTCGACCTTTTTGAACGAGAGATATACTAGGGATGAATATGAGGGAATGGGAGCGGGGACGGGGAACCCACCCTGTGAACATTCCTAGTAGAGAGTTATAATCAGTTGCAAAAGACAGAACGTACCAATTGTGAACCTATATAAAACCCTGGTGTCATTATTTTCTCTTACTTTATTATTTATCCTTGTTGCATATTTTATCGTTCTTGGAATAGGGAGTTTAGGGATTTAACAACTGTAACGCCCCGTTATTTTTGGAGGTAAATTTTTTTTTTATAAAGTATTTAAGTTCAGTTTAAACTTAATAATTTCGATTTTAGTAGTTATTTTCGTTCGAAAGTCTTTTCAATCCTTTTATGACTTAAAATTAGTTTCGGTGACATTAATAATTATTAACGGGCCAATTAATAATTATTAATCACCTTTAGATTAGTTTAAGAGCTTCCGGTTTCCTTTTAAAAGCAAAAAGTAAAAGAAGGACGTAGGCGTAATTTCCATTTTCTTAAAAATATCTAGTTACTATTCATCAACTCTTTAAAAACCCATCCTTAGCCAAATATAGAGAAATTTGCTCATCTTTTTCTCTCCCAAAATCCCCCAAACCCGAGTAGGAAGAGGAGAAAAAAAGTGTCGGATCTCCCTTGTTTCTTGGCCGATTTCGTCGTGCCTTAGCTCGTTGGAAAGCTCTCGCAACAAGCTTTCTATCCATCCTACATTTTAAGCCTTTCCATCCAATTCCAAGGAACGAAAAGGTGAGGGAAATTCTTTAAAATATGGGTTTTGTTGATTTTGAAATTCTATCTTTGGTTTATGCTTGAATTCATCATTTTCCTTTGGGTTTTGGTAGTTGTTAGCTAAAGAATCCTACATAGGGTTGATGCATGTTTATCCTTTGCCCTAATTTTGGATTGAGTGAAAAACTCGAGACCGTCGATTCACCCCTTTTGCGTGGACTGTTATGTGTAGTGTAGAAGTGCTTTATTTTCGTTTTCCTTTAAATTTGTGTGGTTAATTCTAGCCCCTAAACCCTAATTAATGTTACCCATTATTTGAATCCACCTCAAAAGTGCTTAAAACGAACCCGGATTACATCTAAACTGCCAAAAACCGGAAATGCTCTCTTCTCCAAATCACCATTAGGGCCGTGAGCATCAAGTCCCCATCCCGGGCTGTTTTCGTCTTTTATTTGGTTACATGTCGAACGTTGTTCTTTTTGTTAAATTAATGTATGTTAGATGTAATTAAATTGTAGGTTTTGGAAACCATTCGCGGGATTTATCCTCCGGCTCGTAAGAGGACGACTTCTTCTCAAGGTGAGTTTAAAATGGAAGTTAGTAATTTTATGAATTATGTTTCATTACGTTATTTTTTATCGAGGTTAAGAGGGGAACTAACTTCCGGAAGTTATACTTGGTTGGAGACTTTAAACTTGGATGTGAGTGGAGTGGTTTTGGTGTACTTATGGTTTTGGAAGTAAAAGAGGAAATATGAGTGGTTTGGAAGTTTTGTAAGATGATTTGGAGACTTTAGATGAAAGTGAATGAATAAGGAAGTTTAAGTGATTTGGTAGTCAAAGTGGCTTAGATATTACACGTGAGTATTGACTCGTGTAATTCAAGCGGTTTATGTCTTTAGTAGTTTAGTGGAACTTTATCTAACTTACTAGGGAGCTTGATGGATTCCATACAGTATCATGGTGCGATGATATGTGATACGGCACATGATCGTATGTTGATACGCTCCATTCGGTATCATGGTGCGATGATATGTGATACGGCACATGATCGTAAGTTGATACGCTCCATACGGTATCATGGTGCGATGATATGTGATACGGCATATGATAGTATGCTGATACGCTCCATACGGTATCATGGTGCGATGATATGTGATACGGCACATGATAGTATGTTGATACGCTCCATACGGTATCATGGTGCGATGATATGTGATACGGCACATGATAGTATGTTGATACGCTCCATTCGGTATCATGGTGCGATGATATGTGATACGGCACATGATAGTATGTTGATACGCTCCATACGGTATCATGGTGCGATGATATGTGATACGGCACATGATAGTATGTTGATACGCTCCATACGGTATCATGGTGTGATGATATGTGATACGGCACATGATAGTATGTTGATACGCTCCATACGGTATCATGGTGCGATGATATGTGATACGGCACATGATAGTATGTTGATACGCTCCATACGGTATCATGGTGCGATGATATGTGATACGGCACATGATAGTATGTTGATACGCTCCATTCGGTATCATGGTGCGATGATATGTGATACGGCACATGATAGTATGTTGATACGCTCCATACGGTATCATGGTGCGATGATATGTGATACGGCACATGATAGTATGTTGATACGCTCCATTCGGTATATGATAGTATGTTGATACGCTCCATACGGTATCATGGTGCGATGATATGTGATACGGCACATGATAGTATGTTGATACGCTCCATTCGGTATCATGGTGCGATGATATGTGATACGGCACATGATAGTATGTTGATACGCTCCATACGGTATCATGGTGCGATGATATGTGATACGGCACATGATAGTATGTTGATATTCTCCATACGGTATCATGGTGCGATGATATGTGATACGGCACATGATAGTATGTTGATACGCTCCATATGGTATCATGGTGCGATGATATGTGATACGGCATATGATAGTATGTTGATACGCTCCATACGGTATCATGGTGCGATGATTTGTGATATGGCACGTGGTATGTCGACTTCGGTCCATACGGTATTATGATACGATGAAACTGATTGGGTAATAAAGATAGTTAGTAATGCAATTACATAATCTTTAGACTTGTATAATAAGACTTAGTAATAATGGGTGCTTTTACTTTAAGTCTTGATATCGTTACTTTTCAGGAAGTATATTATGTATGTTGATTATATGCGGAATTTGGAATGTGGAATGGGTTGTAAAAGTGAAATCTAGGCCTTTGGACACAATTTCTAACATGGAATGTTGTTCATAGGATTACTTGCTTTCATTTTACTCTCACTAGCATTTTTATGCTAATGTTGCTACAATTATAATTTTTCAGGTAAGACTCGTGGTAGAGGACGAGGTAGAGGAGATGGCGGCGCGTGACCTATCGAGACAATGAACGGACAAGAATATAACTGGTTTTGGGTGAAGCATTCTTAAATGCTCATGAACATTTCACTACTTTTATTTGTTTCATTTTGAGCTCGATGGAGCAATTGTACAATTTGTATATATATTTTTGGACTTTAAAACTTCCTTTAGAAGTTTCATTATGATACGGAATGCGCATTCTAGGTTTATTGCTTTTTCTGAATATTGGGATGTAAACAGGTTTTGGATAGTCCGATTTTTAAACGAACCCATGCCGTTTTTCTGTAAAAATCTTATTTTCTGCTGTGCATTTAAATTTAAAAGATTTAACGGAAATTGGGTCGTTACAACAACCCTTCAAATTCCCAATAACTGGTATCAGAGCATCAGGTTCAAAGGACTTGTGAAAAAGAGCGATGAATAGCACAAAACATATTGGGATCAAAAAATTTGATGGTTCAAGGTTTTCATTCTTGATGATACAGATTGAGGACTACTTGTATAGTAAGAAGTTGCATCTGTCATTGGAGAGACGCCAGAGGATATGAAGGATGAAGATTGGAGATTATTAGACAGGCAAGTGCTGGGAGTTGTGAGATTGACATTATCAAAAAATATCGCTCATAATGTGGCAAAGAAGACAACTACAATGGGATTGTTATCTAATATGTATGAATATCCCAGTACCAACAAGATATATATCTACACTCAACTCGTGCATATGAAGATGGTTGAAAATGAACCATTAGCAGATCATTTGAATAATTCAATATTCTCTTAAATCAATTAGTTGCTTCAAAGTTTCAAATGACTGATGATATAGTTGTTGTTGCATTCTTGGCATCTTTACCTAATAGTTGGGCTAATGTGAAAACCGCTATCGCTAAATATCAGGGAAGAGGGAAGCTTTGTTTAGTAAATATCAGAGATGTTGCTCTTGAAGGAGAAATTCGTTTGAAGAGTTCTAGTATGGCCTCTGACAGTGCTACTACTTTGTATACCAGTAGAGGAAAAAGCAATCAAAGTAACTACAATAAGGGTAAATGTATATACATAAGTTCTTTCTTTTATCTATATTGATTCATTGATGAGAACTTATGTTTATTTTTTTAATTTATTCAAAATAAAATTATTTTTATTAAATAATTACAAGTTCTAGGACACCAATCATAACAAAACCATACTTCAAAGACAATGACAGTTGATATCTTCTAGAACTTTTGGTTACCACGCTGCTTCAAAATATAGAATGCAAAGAAAAACAACAAAAGTAATGGAGAATAAGGAGCAAACCACACCGACTTCAAAAAATAAAATTTGAGTTATGAGGATGAAAATCAATACAACTGAGTGTGTTGAGAAGAATACGTCGCTAAAAAATATAGAGAAAAAATATACACATTACACATAATCACGTAGAACATTAATAAATATAGAGAAAAAAATATATATTTATTTATTTAGGAACTCTTGATATCATGTTAAATTATAACCAGACTTAAAATAATAAAGTTAAGGTATATTTTCTTTGAAGATTTGTAAACAATAGGTTAGCATGCTTTTTATTAATAGTCAACTTGTAATAACCAGACTCTTAGGTAATGGTATTTTTGTAATTTTCCCAAAAACCTCAAATTTTGAACTTTATGAACGTTTTAAGGTGAGTGGCAGTTTCATAAATACTGAAGTACGAGATTTTTAACCTAAGATGACTTCTCCATTGTCATTTTTCATATTTTCCCCCATTCTCTTTGTCTCTCATTGTCGTCATTCTTCTCTTCTTTTTCCTCTTCGGTTTTTAATCATTCTTCGTGCAAGATCGTGACAATTTGCGGTGTAAGTTATGTTTTTTTTCTTGTTGAAGCATTCTGGGTTGAAGTGATTTGTCACGTTCTTGGAGTTTGGGTGAGAATTCTTGAACTTTCTCATTTGTTTTTGAATTTATTGAAGAGGAAAACTTATGTTTGATTTATAACTATTCGAATTATTGTTAAATTGATAAACCGATTCATCGTCGTAACACCAAATCGATCCGTTATCGTTCTTGACTGAAATCGAACACCCCCTCATTTTTGCTAATGTTCACCGACACCAAAGAACCTAAAATTTCTTCCATTCGATTAAACTGTAGCCGAAAACCATTCCCTATCAAACGTCCTCCTAAAAACCAAAAACCATATCGATTGGCTGAATCGATTTCCTCCAAGTCTTAACCGAAACCCAATTTTAATTTACTTTAATTTATTAATTTAGAACTAGTTGTGACAGGTTGTGTTTTGGATTCGTTAGAAAAGTTGAATTTTTGTTCAAGCTCTCAGGTGGTGAACAAGTTGACTAATGGTGGGGCTGTAGAGAAATATAAAGTTCTTATTGTAGATATTTTGAAACCTTATATTTATTAAGTCTATTTTGGATTTTTTTGAGAACTCGTTAAAATTGCCTTGGAGTTATAGTTTTCGGTTAGGACTAATTTTATCATTTTTTGGGTGAAAAGTGATAATTCTGAGTTTGGTTGTATTCATAAGGATATTATTGATGGTTCTTGAATTTTTGTGAGTTATAATTGATATTTTTTCAATGGAATTTGTTAAGAAATGAAAATAGTGAAAATTGACTATTTCAGTAGTTTTTACGATTACGTAGAAAGTGTACTTTCAGTGAGTTTTTATGAGCCTACTTTGAGCTTCTGTATTTATGAGTTATTTCTAAAATATTGATGATCTAAAAGTGAATTTTAGATGTTAAGAAACTCACTTTGATTGCACATCAGGTTGTAAGGGTTGCTTAATTATTGAACAAACTTATAACCCAGATACTAGTGTTTTAAGTCTTACGAGCTTAAAACATTAGGTGTTGAATTCAGTTATGGATGCATTCATAACCAGGTGCTAATATTCTTTTCTCGTAGGATTGAGTATTAGATGTTCAATTATAGGTGCGCCTACAACCAAGTACTAGAAAATGTGAGGAGTCTCGAAGGACCGCATTTCTAGCATTGTGTGCTTTGTTACTTTTGAGATATAAATTATGAATTTTTAATTGAGATAAATATTTATGGTAAGCATGGGAGGTGAATTTTAATGATTGGGAGTTGGGTTACGCGATAACTTAGTTTTTGTACTTTGGTAAAAGTGGGTTGAGATAGCTTTTGATGTGGAACCAGTAGAGTTACCTTTCCATGTAATGTTATAACTTGAGGTTTAAGAATTGAAATGTTTAAGATTTTTGGAGAGTGATAAAGATTATGGGACTCGGTTAGAATCGTTGATCATTAGATTTTGCCTCATGATGCTACTTTTTTTTAGGTAACGAAGGGAAAGAAGCTGGAAAATGATGATTGCATGGATGGTAGAGCCAATAGACTATGGTCGTCGTGATGAATCAATTCATTTTGTTTTCATTGATATATTTAATTCTTGTTAGATTTATAGAACGAGAAATTTTGAGTCGGTTTATGTTAAATTGTGAGATTTTTCTTTAAACCCTTGTTAATTCTTATCGGATTTTATTGTATGATAAATAAGAATCTATGTTTTCAAACTTTCATTTGAAATTCTTTAAATAAATAAAGATGTCTATTTAATTTTCATGTCTTCGCTACATTATTTATAATTTTAAAAGTTGGGGTGTTACACAACTAGATGTGTAATAGATTCTCTCTTTTTTGAAGAAAACTTTTCTACTCATTAGTTAGCATTCGATATGAATTATTCGATTTGCCTAAAAGATAAATTTTGGGGCATTGCAAATCTAGCAATTTTTTTAGTAATATTTGTAAAAATAAAATCTCAAAAAAATATTTGTAAATCTAGCACATTTTTATCTGGTTTATCAATGATAAACATTGAATTACATATTTTTACACTATGCTTATCACTGATAAACACATAAATCAGTGTTTATCATTGATAAACATGATAAAATTTGCTATATTTGCAAATACTTTTTTGAGTTGATATTTTTACAAATATTGCATAAAAATCTACCACCCAATGAAATTTCCCATAAATATTATAGTTGAGAGCTCTATCAATTTGACCTAATCTTGAAAACTGACTTTACACTTTCTCGGGCCAGTTTGGCATAGCTTCTTCTAAAAACGTTTTGAGTTAGAGAATTTAAAAGAAATACTAATTAAGTGTTTCTTCTAAAAACACTTGAGTATGCTAAAATGTGTTTTTAGAGAAAACACTTGATTTGTGATTCTTTCAAAAATGTTCATAAACAAGTATTTTACTTAAAATATTTCACTCAAGTGTTTTTAGATGAAACACTTAATTTGTATTTCTTTTAAATTCTCTAACTCAAAACGTTTTTATGAGAAGCTATGCCAAACTGGTCCTAAATACCAAGTTTAATCAAATTCTGAAATGGTTGTTTCCAAGTTCACCTTTAACTCCCAACGAGGTGGCACGTGGGAAACATTAATTTTTTTTTAAAAAGTAAACCCTGAAAATCACAAACATAATTTTATTACAAGAGTTATACGTTTCACCATTTATCATAATGAAAACAAAATTAAAAAAACAAAAAAATATTTTATTTACATTTAGATTTAAAATATTTGATGCGCATAACTCAACAAGTGTTACGTTCGATTTGAGTCTCTCTTTCTCCAATTTGGTATAATATCTCAAAAATAAAAATAAAATTGATGGAGAGGGGAAGTGGAAGGTAAGACTTGAGAGAGCGTTATACTCAAGTTGGCGTGAGTATTTTTCGATTGAAATTGGCAAATTTATCAACTTTTTTATACAATCACAAAGATGGAGCACCTATCGTCATTGTACACTACAAGAAAATAGGGCTTTGCCGACAAAAAATTTTGGACCAGACAATTTGACATTAGTGCTCTGTCATTAAAGGCTATGTGCGGTGAATTGGGTGTTTCACCAGCATAGCCTATGTCGGCGAAATTTTGATTTTCACCAGCATAGCCTTTACAGGCGAAATGGTAGGAAAAAAAATTCCCGATCTTCCTTCATAGATTATGTATGTTCATGGCAACTTTTCCTGATTTTCATGTCAATCAACTTTCAAACATAATTCTCAGACATCCAGAAGAATATTACATAATTATCATTAAACATTAAAAATAAGCCAACATCCACAAGTCATAGTTAAAAATGTTCCATGAAGTTAAAGTTGAAAATTTTAAACAAAATATGAGTTAGTACTAAGACATAAACAATGCTTGTAAAGTGTTACATCCTAGTTTGGTGGAGTCTAAGTATTAAATGAACCAGTAAAAAATCTCCTCATATCAGAGACATCACACAAAATGTCGTCGTACTTATCCTTTAGATCAGTAGAATTAGACTTCAGTTCCTTGTTCTCTTCCACAAGCTTGGCAACCATCGGATCTTGAGTGGCCCGAGAGCCAGCTGAAGACATGAATGTAGAAATTCTAGAGTGTGTCGGTTCCGCACCGAGTGTTTTGATGTAACTAGACCGATACCCCCGTACCTTCTCAATGATATTTGCATCAGTGAGGCGCGGTTGGACAACTCCGTTCACTTCCTCCATGGGAGCCACTTGTAAGGCACACATCATGTTCTGAAGAAAAAAAAAACTAACTTACATATCACATGTTTAAATAATAATGAACTAAAACCAAGTTTCCTAAAACATTATAATGAAAGTAATCAAGTGTAGTTGTACTAACATATTCCTCCTCTGCCGTGTCATTGATCCATGTACCCTTGTCATCTGTATGAGTAACACAAAATAGATCAACTTGTGTAAACTCTTCTTCATAATCTTTTTCTTGTGCTTGCTAAAAGAAAAAAAAACAAATTATTAATCATATGTAAAGTAAACTAAAGTTGTTACATCTATAGGATACATATACTTACATACCTACGTAGGTGCTCCATCTTGGTAATTGTTTTAATTAAGGTTTGGAAGAAAAAGAGAAGTTCTTCACAAAGATCAAGAGAAGGTAATTTTGGTTTTTCTTCTCAAATTTCATATTTGTATTTAGTTTATATTCTTAATAAATGACCATGCAAGAATTTATGAATTCTTCCATTGATGTATGAAAGCCCAATTCTTTCTAAATCTTCAAATCCTAGAAATTCTAACCTTTGTTCTTCTTAAAACCCCAATTACCATAATATATATATATATATGTGTGTGTGTGTGTGTGTAACGCCCCGTTACTTTTGGAGGTAAATTTTTTATTATTTTACTTAATTAAAGAATTTAAGGTTAGTTTAAATTTAGTAATTTCGATTTTAGTAGCTATTTTCGTTCGAAAACCTTTTTAACCCTTTTATTACTTTAAATTAGCTTTGGTGACGTTAATAATTATTAACGGGCCAATTAATAATTATTAATCACCTTTAGATTAATTTAAGAGCTTCGGGTTTCATTTTATAAGCTAAATCACAAGAGGGACGTATGCGTCATTTTCCAAATTCTTAAAATATCTACTTCTTTTACTATTCATTTCCATCATCTTTAAAAAGTCAATTTTGGTCAAACTTTTCATTGTCTTTCTTCCTCCTTCTTCATGCTTGGGCCGAGGGTCTCCCTCTCTCTTTATCTCATCTTGGCTTTTCTTAAATACTCAGTGGATCGCCATAAATCCAGTTCTGTTGAAAAGCTCTCGGTTCAAGGATCGATTCTAACTTAACAATCGAGGTTTTCATCTGTTTTCTACAAGCCTCAATGTATGACAAAGTTTCTAAATCAAGCTTTGAATAGTGTTTTATTGGAGTCTAAGATTGAAATCATCGATTTCTTGCTGAGAAACTCAAAGATTTCAATCGTGGGAGTCGTTTTAGGTGATTTTAGAAACATTCCTAAACCCTAAAACTGAGTATTAGTCGAAAACCCGTTCCGTGTTAATTTCTCTCACTTGGCCAAGATTAGGGTGTTTAGTTTGCTATGATTTTTATTTTACTTAATTTTCAGAAATCGATTATTGTGTAAAACCCAAAAATACAGCTACCCATTGTTATGGCGGACTTCCAAAGTACCCGAAAACAACCTGAAACACCTCTAAATTGCATAAAAGCCAAAAAACCGAACCCGATCCCCCCTTTCCCTTGTATGGCCGAGAGCTACATAGGGTCTATTTCCGAGTTTTTCGTCGTTTTATGCATTCAGATGTCGTTTGCTCGATTTTTGGATAATTAATGATTGTTAGGTGTAATTGATTTGTAGGATTGTGATTGATCGCGTGGTTTTGATCTTGGCATTTTGGGAGATTAGACTTCACAATCTAAGGTGAGTTTAAAATGGAAGTTAGTAGTTTTATGAATTAAATTTCGTTACGATATTTTTTATCGAGGTTAAGAGGGAAAAAAACTTCTGGAAGTTAATACTTGGTTGGTGACTTTAAACTCGGAAGTGAGTGGTGTAATTTTGGAGTTCTAGCGAACTTGGATGAAAAGGTAAGATTTGAGTGATTTTGAAGTCTTGTAAGATGAATTGAAGAATTTTAGATGAAATTGGAGATTTTAGATGAAAGGGGAAGTTTAAGGAACTTTGAGTGGTTTGGAAGACAGAGTGGCTTAAAAGTTGCACTTGAGAGTTAACTAGTGTAACTTTAGGTAGTTATGTTCTTTAGTAGCTTAATAGAATTCTATCTATCTAACTTACTAGGGAACTTGATGATTTGTGATATTGGTAAAACCGTACGGGCTAGTATGTTGATATTGATCCATATGGTAAACCCGATACGATGATTTGTGATATGGTAAGACCGTACGGGCTAGTATATTGATATTGATCCATATGGTAAACCCGATACGATGATTTGTGATATGGTAAGACCGTACGGGCTAGTATGTTGATATTGATCCATATGTTAAACCCGATATGCTGATTTGTGATATGCTAACACCGTACGGGCTAGTATGTTGATATTGATCCATATGGTAAACCCGATACGATGATTTGTAACATGGTAAGACCGTACGGGCTAGTATGTTGATATTGATCCATATGGTAAACCCGATACGATGATTTGTGATATGGTAAGATCGTACGGGCTAGTATGTTGATGTTGATCCATACCATAAATCCGTTACGATGAAACTGATTTGGTAACAAAGAATGGTGGTATTACAATTACATATACTCATTAGAATGGATAGAAAGAGTTAGTAATAATCGGTACTTTTATTTTAAGTCTTAATATCGTTACTTTACAGGAAGCATATTATGCATTGTTGCTTGTGTGGAATTTGGAATGTGGAATGGATAATAAAAGTGAAATATAGGCCTTTGGACACAATTTCCGGTATGGAATTTGGTTCATAGGATTACTTGCTTTCATTTTACTCTCACTAGCATTTTTATGCTAATGTTGCTACATTTACAAATTTTCAGGTAAGACTCGTGGTAGAGGACAAGATAGAGGAGGTGGCGCCGTGTGACTCTTTGAGATGATGGATGGACAAGAACACGATTGGTTTTGGGTGTAGCATTCTTGAAGTGCTTACAAACATTTTATCACATTTTCTTATGTTTCATTTTGAGCTCGATGGAGCATTTGTATAATTTGTATATGTTTTTGAACTTTAAAACTTTCTTTAGGAGTTTCATCATAGTATGGAATGCGCATTCCAGGTGCATTCCAGGTTTATTGCTTTTTTTGAAAATTGGGATGTAAACAGGTTTTGGATAATCTAATTTTTAAACGAACCCATGCCGTTTTTCTGTAAAAACCAAGTCTTCCGTTGTGCATTTGAATCAAATGGATTTTACGAGTTTAGGGTGTGTGTGTGTGTGTGTTCAAACGGAACGCCGAAAACCACCTCGAGGCCCTACCACAGCTGCCAAGGCAGCAGTAGTAGCGCCTCGTCTTGGTGTTGTTCGACGCTTCAAAAATAGTCCCTAGGTGACTGTTTGTTTTGTTTCGTCACATGTCGATTGATGTCGATTAGTTTATGGTTAGCATTTATTATAGGTTTGTTCTTGATTACTTTTACGTGTTATTTTGGAAGTTCTCGGAAGAATTTGAATTTGAATTCAAGAACTTATGGTGAGTAAGTATGTTTTAATTTTCTTTTGTGTTGGGGTATCTTCTTCATTAATTTTATGAGTTGGGTAGTTCTTAATTGACTTTTTAAGTCTTTGGACTGAATTTTATGTGGGATATAAGGGCTACATAGTTGCTGGAATTATGAGATAAATGGCTTGGAAGGGTTATGTAAATTTGGAGTTTAGCGAGCTTTAACCCTTTATTTTGAGGAGTTGGGCATTGGGTATTAAAAGACTTTTTGAAGATGTTTTGGTGTGAATTTTTAGGAATTTTATACTTTAATTTTGGCTTGAAGGGATGAAATTATAAGAGATAAAGATAATGTGCAGTGCCTTATTGACTGTTAATTTGTCGAGCATGTTGGTATCTATTGTAATTATGTGACAACCTGACTCCTTTTAAATCATTTAAAAACTAGAATGTACCGGAAGTCTTAGTATTAAAAAAAAATGGTCGTTTAAAATTTAGACTATCCAAAACCTGTTTATATTTTTCACAATCGGAGAAATCGTAAAGATAAGAAAATGGGCATTTCCCGGAGTAAAGTTCAAAGGAGTTTCAGAATTATAAAATTTTTAAACAAAAAGCTCTCATGGGCTTATATACAAATGTACAACCCAAAAGAGAACATGACATAAAATGAGTCCATGGACTATAAAACCATCTGTAGTCCATCTCACCATCATCGTCATCCATATCAGATAGCACCAACTCCTCTCCCACGACCCTAAGCATGAGCGATACCTGAAAAATTGTTATATCATGAGTGAAAACCCAGTACAGATAAACGGAAAGTAAAGTAACATTAGACTCCAAACCCGTATCCAGATTCGTGTCCAAATAAAGCTTACATACTCCTTGTAACGTCCCGTTATTTTGTGATAAAAAAAAACTTTTATTTATTTTATATCAATTTAAGTAATTAAAGTTTATTTATTTATCGGTAATTTAGAATTTGCAGTTTATTTCGGTTTTAATCTTTTAATTGACCTTTTTAGTTTATTTTCGTTTTAATGGTATTAATAATTATTAACGGGCCAATTAATAATTATTAATCACCATTGGGATAGTTTGAGAAGTTCGGGATTCATTTTTAAGCCAAAAGTCATAAAAGGACGCAACCGTCATTTCCAAATTTGTAAAATATCTAAACACTATTTGGTCATCTTCTTTAAAACATCTTTGACTTCAAAAATTGACCAAAAAACTTATCATTTTTTCCCTCCCAACCCGTGAGCATCAAAGAGGAAGAAAAGAAAATTTGATTTCGTTCGTTTCTCGGCGGATCGATTCGAGCTAGGATAAATCGGAAAGCCCTCGAGTCAAGGATCATTTCCCACCTACCCATCGTACGTTTCTCTCGAGATCCAAGGAGTTCTCGGTAAGTAAAGCTTGAAACCCTAAGCTCCAAATAGTGTTTTAATGGAGTTTTCTTTGTTTCCTTTCGATTTCTTGCCGTGAAACTCGGTGTTTGTAAATACGAGAGTAGTTTTAAGAGTTTTTGGAAACTTTCCCTTAACCTTAAAACTGAGTTTCAGTCGAAACCCTTCCCGTTTGAAATTTACCCTTTTGGGTTTAATTATGGGTTATAAATTACTGAAATAATGTTTATTTAAATTCAATTCGGGAAAGGGCTTATTGTTCGAAAACCCTATTTATCGATACCCATTGAAATCGGGAATATCGAATTTGCTTAAAACCAACTCGAAACACTTTTAAATTGCCTAAAAGCCGGAAAACCAAACCCGAGACCCAATTTTGATGATAGGGCCGTGGGCCTCATGTGGGGATTTGTTGGGTTTTTCGTCACTTTGTATGTTTAGTTGATGTTTGATCGATAGTTAGTAAAGTTATTGATTATGTGTTATAATTCGATTGTAGGTGTTTTCGAACCACTCGCTTGATCGCTCCTTCAGACTTAGGAGCAAAGTCATCTTTTATTAAAGGTGAGAATAGTTAGGATTCAAAGTAATTATAGAAATCGAATGAGTGTGAAGGTTTGTAGAGTTTGAAACTAAGATTAGAATTCAAATCTAAGATTAGAGGGTTGTGAGTTAGTGCCCTTAGGATTAGAAGTTAATCCTTTAAGTGAAAACTTAGGAGTTCTCAAGGAAAGTATTGAATCTTAGAAGATTCTAAGTTAGACTCGTTTTGAAACTAAGATTGGATCATTGGAAGTTAAAAGATCCAACTTGTATTTTAGAACGGTTAATAGAACCTTGGATTATTGGAAGTTTAGAATCCTTGAAGTATAGGTTATCCTTTGATTTATGATTCTACTTTTATTATTGATACCGAAGTTTGATCGATATATCGTTCGTCCGAGATGCTTACCTACTTTTACCTTATGTCATTTACTTTTTGTCTTTTACTTTATACCTTTACTTTATGCCTTTTACTTTATTTGTGTATCGGCTACTTTAATTCCGCACTTTATTTATTTACACCAAAACATATCATATTGCATCATAACATCTCGCATCATGGAAAAAAAGTGAGAAAGTGAGAAAGATATGAATGGGAGAATGATGGGTCCTACGGGATAGACCACATTACCTTCATAGAAAAAGAAGAGAGAATGAGAAAAATGTGAATGAGAGAATGATGGATCCTACGGGATAGACCACATTACCTTCACAGAAAGAAAAGAGAAAGTGAGAAAGAAAAGGAGGGAGAACGATGGATCCTACGGGATAGACCATGTTACCTTCTTCATGCATAAGGGCGTATGCGAATCCTACGGGATGCTCTCATGCATTCATACTTATGATCGATGAGAAAGAGAATTGAGATGTTATATTATATGCAAAGTTATTTACTTTTCTTATTTATGTCATAACAAAGTAATGGATGAGGATTGACTACTAGTGTTAGTAATATCATCCCTTGGAAAGTTTAGAATGAAATTACCTAGAGTTTGGAGAACTTTAGAAGTGAATTGTGTTAGATTAAATGGACACAAATCGAAATGCGAGTTTGAGGTCTATCTTTACTTTTTATGCTTATTATTCTCACTGGGCTTAGTTTGTTAGCTCATGATATTACAAAATTTCAGGTAATGCCCTGGTTAGAGGCCGTGGAAGGGGAGATGGTGCTGCGTGATCGAGGGATGCTGACCTCGAGATGGACTCGTTGTTGTGAAGTCTATGTAAATATTTTTGTGAATTTCGAAGACTTTGATGATTTATATGTTGTATTTAGCTCATAAGAGCTTTTGATGTGGTTTTTATGATATGAAATATTTGAACTCCTGATTTGGGACTTAAAGTCCAGGTGATTTATTAGATTTGAAAAATTAGGATGTAAACAGGTTTTGGCTAGCCAACTTTCAAACAAAACCACGCAAAATTTTCTTAAAATAAAAAGACTTCTGCTGTTTTCTCTGATTTAATTTATTTTAAAAGTGACGGGTCATCACAGTCCTTACCACTCAACCACTTCAAAAGGGTTTCACATCAAGTATCCAACATTCACTTACGAGATCCCAAATAATAAAGAAACTAGCTTTCAAGTATATAGAAGAACGTATTTCATAACACACAAATGATTCTCATTTCTTTCTCTTTAATATATCATACTATATGTCAGGTTTACACTCTTTTATCTCTAATAACTCATGCTGAGCTCACTCGGTCTTAACATATTCAAACATAATAACTCGTAATTAATGTCAATAATGTTAGCACACGCAATCTCAACATTATTCATTAACCCGCTCAACACATGTAAAGTACACTCGGCCTTTACATTAATATAACCATTAACATGCTTATAATGACAATATTGAAAGTACACACAGTCTAACAATACTTCATTATCTCGCTTTCCAAAACAAGGTACACGTAGTCTTTTATAAGTATCTCCCTACCTCTAGTGAATAATGACGGGTAATGAAAGCTCACACAGTCTAATCATTACCTCATTATCTCACCCACCAAATGCAAGGTACACTTATCCCTTGCATTCTCTCTTATATGTATCACTGTAATTATGGATAATACTAGATAATGTGAGCACGCGCAATCCCAATATGATCTCATTATCCATCCCCCCCCCTCCAATCATGCAAAGTTCACGCAATCTTTAGCATTCCTCATGATACATATATGTAAACACGAAACGAATAATACCAGACAATGCAAGCACTCTCAGTCTATGCATTGTCTCATTATTCCTCCCAAATATAATTATGCAAATAAACACAAACATGGTCTCTAGTGCGAGTAAGCATAAATTTAACTATTCAAAGTAATCGTAAGAAACATAAACGATCAATGATACATGAATCGTTAATTACCTTTTATGGATAAAGCAAAAAAAATATGAACTTCTGAACAACAATGTAAAAGTCAAGCCAAACAGCCTTCAGATAATTTTGAGTTACTAACTTTAACATAAAAGTCTTAATTCCATTATTTTAATAAACAAACGAAGTTCCATATTCAAATTCCTTATTCACCATATTACACTTGGAACCTTCAACTTCCGATAATCATTAAGAAATGCCGAAACGAATATAAACATAGAATTTCCAAGAGTTAGTCGTTTCCTTCAAAAGATCCATAAGTTTACTCAACTCAAATTAGAATTAACTCTCAAGCCTAAACAAGTTAGTTCACTTACTTCCTTTCGTTTCAAATCTCATACTCAACTTCCGACCCTACAAGTCATTCAACTAGTTTGGTTTCTAAGTTTACATTAAATTCTATTTATCCTCACCTTAGAAAAGTAGTTTAGCTCCAAAGTTTCAAAGAAGCGTTCAAGAGGTGGTCCAAAATCACCTAAAATTAAATTACATCTAATAATCATTAATTAACCAAACATCGAACCAGCAACACATGAACGCATAAAACGACTAAAAACCCGGAATTGACCCCAAGAGGCTCTCGGTCAAGCATAGGGGGTGGGTTTTTGGGTTTAATTTCCCGGCTTTTAGGTAATTTAGAGGTATTTCGAGTTGGTTTCGATTAGTTTGCAAGTTTATATTTTAAATAGGTGAACTTAATTAGGGTTTTTGGACAAGAATTGATTCCCTAAAATTAAACACAACATAAGATTAATTAATTAGAAACTTCCTAAATGAGCCATGGTTTGAGTAAATCAAACGGGATGGGTTTTGGTTCGATCTCAACTCTAGGTTAGGGGTAAACTTCCTAAGTAACCTAAAACAACTTCCTTAATTGAAATCTTCAAGTTTCTTGGTGAGAAGTTGAAGATTTCAACCATGGATTCCATTAAAATATTAATTGGAACAAAACCCTTAAAGATTTAGAAACTTTGTCTTACCTTAAGGCCTCTCAAAAACGAAGGAAAATCTTCAAAGGTAGGTTGGAAAGGAAGTTTGGAGCAAGAGTTATCCAACGAACCTAGAATCGAGTCGATCCATCGAGAAATGAAGAAAACCGAAAACAATTTCCAAGAACAGAAGACCACTACTTGGAGAAGAAAAATTGTCTAAAAATTTTACTATTTGGTCTAATAAAGAAGATGAGTGAATAGTAAAAAAGATGTTTTAAGAATTTGAGAATTACGAACTCGTCCCTAATTTATTTTTAGCTTTTAAAACTAAACCAAAGCACTTAAACTAGTTAAAACGTGATTAATAATTATTAATTGGCCTGTTAATAATTATTAATATGCCCCAAACTAATTTAAGCTGATAAACAAATTAAAAACATTTACAAACGAAATAAACTCCTAAATTCTAAATTAAATTTAAATACTTTGATTAAATAAAAACAATTACCACAAAAGTAACGAGATGTTACAAATTATGATCATATTATTTTGATACCTTAAATAATATGATAGAGTAGGTTCGCTTTAAGTAAGGCCATACTTAATAATGAAAATGTCGTTAAGGTGATATTTACATATGTATAGTTTAAATATGCCTTAACGGGGTAGGTTCATTTTATGAACGTAATTACATGAACAAAATATACTAAATAGGTTCATTTATGTGCTTGCTAATACATAAAGAGAATATGTGTATAGGTGATAACTCGTAATTTACACGTATTTATCAATGTCAATATCTCAAAAATAATTAAAATATGATTGTTAATTGATTTAAATTTCCATAATATTTTTAATCATTTAATTTCATGATTGTAGGCGAAAAGCGCGCTTAAATTGGATTTATAACGAAGAAGTTATTCCAATTTTAGTGTTCAAAACAGCCCTTCGCCGCGACGACGAGATCTGGTGGCCGCATCCAGGCTAAAAGTCCGAGAGTAGTCATAGCGGCGGTGAGAACTATCGCCATGGTGACGAGAAAAATAAAAATATATATTAAAGTTGAGGTGATGACGCCAGCATGGACTCGTCTATTAGCGAGGACATGGAAGGACGCGTGCGACTTTAGGAATCTAGCTCCCCTCGTGGCGTTGGCTTACGTGTGGCTCGAGACACAGGACAGAGTCAGGCGCATGGCTTGTGCGGCTCCAGACGGCTCGACTCACAGCTTCCATAGATAAAGGAGAAGATTTTATTCGATTTTTAACCTATTTTGACCTATTTAAAGCTCCATTTGCTCCCAAATCATAATCCCATATTCCCCTATTTTTTCTTAGGACTTTTAGATAGTTTTTTTTTATGTTTTCTAGCTAAATTCTTTATTCCAACTAGAGAATTATCAAGGTTTGATTCATGAATTTGTGAGGTTTTGCTCTTAATGTTAATATATTTTCTCTTTATTCATACTTTTTCTTTGCATATATTCTTGTTGAATTAATTGTTGTGCAAAAAGGGCCCTTTGTTCATTGATTAATTTGCATATCGCTAGTTGGAATGTTTAAATCCGCAATTGTTTAATTGTTTTAATACAAGTAGCATAATAATGTAAATTGATTGGGGATATTTCTTTGATCATGTTATGGGAATTTATGATCTAACTTAAATGAATCAGGTGTACTGTGTTTGTTAGTTAGAATAGGGTTCGTCTCTTCTTAATGTTGTTAATGGGTTAAATCTTATTATCGTATTCTAGGATTATCCGTTAATTAAGGAAATAGTCAATGATCGTATCTTGGCTGTTAAATAGTTAAGGAAGAACACTTATAATTTGTTGATTGGTTTTGGTATCGTCCAGCCAATTTAGAGAAGAATTTAGGAATGCATGTTTACTATTCAATGATCAAATTAATGAACGATAACCTAGATTAAACCTTTAGTTGGAAGTTTTCTCAATTCATTTTCTTATTCTTTTTAATTTT
The DNA here is from genome assembly GCA_028015215.1 of Gynostemma pentaphyllum. Classification (NCBI taxonomy): domain Eukaryota; kingdom Viridiplantae; phylum Streptophyta; class Magnoliopsida; order Cucurbitales; family Cucurbitaceae; genus Gynostemma; species Gynostemma pentaphyllum. The sequence continues at coordinate 17,062,075 of CM051346.1, read as the reverse complement.
GTTTTTTTTTTGTTTTATTTTTCAAACAACAAATTCAAACCCCCCCCCCCCCCGCGTTTTTACTAACTTTAATTTAATTCCTTTTTCCCTGTGGAGATCGACCTTACTCGCCATTACTACAAAATTGTAAATTCCAAGAGTAAGTATTTATTTTTGGTGGTTTCGACACCCATTAAATTTTGGAGCCATTGTCGGGGAATTGGTGTCAATTTAATTTTAGTTATTTTTATTTTTGTTTTATTCTATTTGATGCCCCGTTCTTCTTATATAGATGAATTACAATTTGATCCTAAGATCGAGAAGACGGCAAAGCACTTGAGGAAGGAAACCAAACTAAAAAACAAGCTAGAACCCTCATCCTCTTCATCTAAGGAAGAGAATTTTGTGCACAATCAGCCAAGGAAACGATGGCTAACGCTGCAAGAACTCTGAAGGAGTTGACTGCTCCTACCCTTGATCAGGAGCCTTTATGCATTCAATACCCTGATGTACAGGTAAATTTTGAACTAAAATATGGACTAATTCATCTTCTTCCTATTTTTAAAGGTCTAGATAAGGAAGACCCCAACAAACATCTAAAGGCTATTCATGTCGTCTGTCAAAGCATGAAGCCATAAGGGGTAACTAAAGATCAAATTAAACTGTGTGCCTTCCCATTCTCATTAATTGATCATGGTAAGGATTGATTGTTCGATCTACCTTATAATTCAAGGACTACATGGGCTAATTTGACTAGATTATTCTTGGATGAATTATTTTCTTCATCTCGAGCTTTAAATATTCGACGAGAGATTTATGGGATTACATAGAAGAATAATGAAACTCTACACATGTACTGGACTCGATTCAAAGCTTTGAGCTAGTTGCCCACAACTTGAATTTTCTAACCAACTCCTAATCCAATACTTCAATGAAGGACTGACATTGATAGAGATATGGGTTATGGACGCCACTAGTGGTGGTGCTATAGTTAATAAAACTCAAACTAAAACTCAGAGATTTAGCACCACCATGGCGGCAACTAGTCTACAGAGTGGAGCACTTCAAGTTGAACCCAATTCCCAAAACGTTTATGAGGTACCGGATTCTTCTTTAGAAAATCAAATTAAAAATCTAACTTCTCTTGGTCAACAATTGGTTCCAAACAATAATCAACAGGTGAAAGTTTGTGGAATTTACACTACACGAAATCACCCAACGAATATGTTCCCTACACTTCAAGACGACTCACAAGAATCTACCAATGTTGTTGGAGGGTATCAGGGAAGATATCAAGGAGGATACCAAGGAAGACAAGCAAGGAGATATGATCATTTTTCGAATACTTACAATCCAGGATGGAAGGATCATCCTAATCTTAGCTCGAGACACGAGCCCCGTAATATCATCCGGTAGAACAAAGACCTCTTCCTCATCAATAACAACCCACTACCAAAATCAGGTTCGCCTTTGGAATACCTTATTCAAAGCATTGCTAAGAACACTCAACAGTTTCAACAAGACACTCGAGCAACTTTTAAGAAGATGGATTCAAGCATAAAATACCTGGAAGTACTTCAAATGAATCACCTCTCATCTTCTTTCAGTAGGATTGAATTTCATGGTAAACTACCTTCGAAAGCTATTGTCAACCCAAGAGAAAATGTAAGTGCGATTACCTTGAGAAGTGGAAAAGAATTGAATGAAACCCAAAAGAAGGAGCATAAGCATGATGAAAACCAGGAAATTGAAAAACAAGTCTTGATTTCTTCACCAAATGATCCGGTTGAGGAATCTAAAAAAATTCAACCAAAGGTAATATCAACTCCTCCTCCTTTCCCATCTAGATTTATCAATTTCAAGACATTAGAAGAAGAAAAAGAGATCCTTGAAAGTTTTTAAAAAATTGAGGTAAACATTCCTTGATGCAATTAAACAAATACCTTGATATGCTAAGTTTTTTAAGGATTTGTGCAAAAATAAGAAGAAGTTGAAAGGTAACGAAAGGAGAGAATGTTTCTACTGTTCTCCAAAAGAAGTTGTCTCCTAAAGGTGGTGATCCTGGTATGTTTGTTATTCCTTGTCAATTAGGAGATGTTAAATTCAAAAAGGTCATGCTAGATCTTGGTACCTAAATTAATGTTATGCCATTTTCTGTTTATAAATCTTTAAATATGGGTGGATTGAAAGAAACTTGTGTGTGTTAGGAATGGTGTCCTAGAACTTGTAATTATTTAATAATAATAATTTATTAAGAATAAATTAAATAAATAAACATAAGTTCTTTATATTATCTAGATTGATTCAATAAACGATATTAGGAATATATGGAAATATATAAATATCAAACATTCAAATAGTAAACCCTAAGTTACTCTTATGAAATCACGACTTAGTATATAAGTCATACAAGAGGATTAAAGTCGAGATGAGTAACTTAAACGTGTCTACAGTAAACGGATAATGTTTAGAAACCTTATCCTGGTAACACTGTTGATAGCTTCGCATTTTGTTTATAGACAAATGATCGAATCCTTATCATTCATGTGGGAGACATGAAATGGAAGTATCATATGCAATGTTGATTGTATAAGACAGGACCACGATGTTCGATCAAATTTCTCATTAGTACCGTTTACGAGAAATAATCGAATATCAAACTAAGTTTATCAACCGTGATAGATCTCAATCCTGAGTGAAATGCGGACTCCTATTTGTGGAGTTATGTTCTTTGATTCACATAGTTGAGAGCGATTTGTAAGAACGCTCAATACACTCCTGTTTTGGGAACATGACTAGATAAGTAGCTGGGAACTCATTTTCACGAGATGGAATTCATAACTTTCCTATAAATTAACAGTATTAGTGCGTGTAACGTCCCATTATTTTGTGATAAAAAAAAACTTTTATTTATTTTATTTTAATTTAAGTAATTAAAGTTTATTTATTTATCCTTGAATTAGAATTTAGTAGTTTATTTCATTTTAATTCTTTTTAATGGCTTTATTTGTTTAAATACGTTTTAATGGTATTAATAATTATTAACGGGCCAATTAATAATTATTAATCACCATTGGGATAGTTTGAGATGTTCGGGATTCGTTTTTAAGCCAAAAGTCATAAAAGGGCAAAATCGTAATTTCCCAATTTGCAAAATATCTAAAAACACTATTTGACTATCTTCTTTAAATGACCATTGACTCAAAATTGACCAAAATCACTTCTCATTTTTGCTCCCAAAATCGTGAGTCCCAAAGAAGAAAAGAGAAATTTTGGTTTTTGTTCGTTTCTTGCCGGATCGACTTGATTCTCATTCCATTGGAAAGGTATCGGTCCTACGATCCTTTTCCACCTAGCCTTCGTACTTGCCACTCGTGTTATACGGAGTTCTCGGTAAGTAAAGTTTCAAACCCTAAGCTCCAAATAGTGTTTTAATGGAGTTTTATTTGTTTCCTTTGGTTTCTTGCCGTGAAACTCGGTGTTTGTAAATACGGGAGTAGTTTTAAGAGTTTTTGAAAACTTTCCCTTAACCCTAAAACCGAGTTTCAGTCGAAACCCTTCCCGTTTGAAATTTACCCTTTTGGGTTTGATTTTGGGTTAGAAATTAATGAATGAATGTTTATTTAAATTCAATTCGGGAAAGGGCTTATTGTTCAAAAACCCTAATTATCGATACCCATTGAAATCGGGATTATCGAATTTGCTTAAAACCAACTCAAAAAGTATTTAAATTGCCAAAAAGCCGGAAAACCAAACCCGAAACATATTTTATTGGGGGGGGGGCCGAGAGCCCTAAGGGAGGGTTTGATGAGTTTTCGTTGTTTTGAACGTTTAGTTGGTGTTTGATCGATAGTTGGTTAATTATTGATTGTATGATATAATTCACTTGTAGGTGTTTTTGAACCGCTTGTTTGATCGCTCTTCCGGTGCTTAGGAGCGAAGTCTTCACTTTTATTAAGGTGAGAATAGTTAGGATTTAAAGTAATTATAGAAATCGAATAAGTGTGAAGGTTTGTAGAGTTGAAACTAAGACTAGAAACTGAGTCTAAGATTAGAGGCTTGAGAGTTAGTGCCCTTAGGATTAAGAGTTAATCCTTTAAGTGAGAACTTAGGAGTTCTCGAGGAAAGTATCGAATCTTAGAAGATTCTAAGTTAGATTCGTTTCTAAGCTTAGGTTGGATCATTGGAGGTTAGAAGATCCAAGCTTGTTCTTAGAATAGTTAATAGATTAATCGTTCGTGTTTTGATTCTACTTTTATTATTGATGCTGGAGTTCGATCGATATATCGTTCATCCAGAGTTTCCATTTATTTACTTTGTGTCCTTTACTTTATATCTTTTATTTTATGTCATTTACTTTTTGGTCTTTTACCTTATACCCTTACTTAATGCCTTTTACTTTATGTCGGTATTGTCTACTTTAATTCCGCACGTTATTTATTTACTCCAAATACATCATATTACATCACAACATCTCGCATCATGAAAAAAAAAAGTGAGAAAGATATGAAGGGGGAAGAATGTTGGACCCTACGAGGAATGTCCGCATCACCTTCATAGAAAAAGAAAGAAAGTAAGAAAGAAAAGAAGGGGGAAGAATGTTGGACCCTACGGGGAATGTCCGCATCACCTTCAGAAAAAGAAAGGAAAGTGAGAAAGAAAATGAAGGGGGAAGAATGTTGGACCCTACGGAGAATGTCCGCATCACCTTTATAGAAAAAGAAAAGAAAGTGAGAAAGTAAAGGAGGGAGAACGATGGATCTTACGGGATAGACCACGTTACCTTCTTCATGCATAAGGGCATATGCGAATCCTACGGGATGCTCTCATGCATTCATATATATGTTCGATGAAAGAGAAAAGCGAGATGTTTAATTGATGCAAAGTTTATTTACTTTTATTATTTATGTCATAACAAAGTAATGGGTGAGGATTGACTACTAGTGTTAGCAATATCATCCCTTAGAAAGTTTGGAATAGAATTACCTAGATCTTGGTGAATTCTAAGGAAGTTGTGTCAGTTTACTTGGACACAAATCGAAATGCGAGTTTGAGGTCTATCTTTACTTTTTATGCTTATTATTCTCACTGGGCTTAGTTTGTTAGCTCATGATATTACAACCAATTTCAGGTAATGCCCTGGCTAGAGGCCGTGGAAGGGGAGATGGTCTTGCGTGATCGAGGGATGCCGACCTCGAGATGGACTTGTTTTTGTAAAGTATATGTAAATATTTTTGTGAATTTCAAGACTTTGATGTTGTATTTAGCTCATAAGAGCTTTTGATGTGGTTTTTATGATATGAATTATTTGAACTCCTGATTTGGGACTTAAAGTCCATGTGAATTTATTAGATTGAAAAATTATTATGTAAACAGGTTTTCGGCATGCCAACTTTCAAACAAAACCACGCAAAATTTTCTTAAAATAAAAGACTTCCGCTGTTTTCTCTGATTTTAATTTATTTAAAAGTGACGGGTCGTCACAGTGGGTATCAGAGCCGACGGGTTCTGTAGACTACATGCGATTCATGTTTTATATTTCATGTTTTGTTTTAAGTCCATTCTCAAAGTCATCATCTGAGATCAGCAGCACCAGGTATTCCTAGACCTTTGTCTTTAAACTCGCATATTTATTTCGATTTGGTAAAGGAGTGGTGAATCCTCTTTTACTATTAACATATCATGTTATATTGACTTTAATGTAGTATGCCTCCTAGAAGGGGTGCTAGACGAGCCGGTGTTAGGGCGGCTGCTCCTGTGAGGGGCAGAGGCCGAGCCCGTAACCCTACACCTCCACCTCCACCTGTGATTCCTGTAGTACCTCCACCAGTGATTCCTGTTATACCTCCGCTTGAGATTCCTGTTATACCGCCACCTGTTCAGGGGCGAGGAGTTTATATTGCTGAGGAGGATTATCTGGGATTATTGCGAGATGTTGGTAGACCAGTTCTGCCTGTTGTACCTCCACCTAGACCAGCTGATGTGGCAGTTGATCAGGTTGGAACTTCTGATGCTGCTAGGACTCTGAGATAGTACAGTACATATGCACCTGCCGAGTTTAATAGTAGGTCTTTGGATGCATCTTTTGCAGAGTTCTGGATTGAGAGAGTAGAGAAGGCTTTCGAGTTCATCAGGTGCCCGGACAATCTGAAGGTCCATTGTGGTACGTACTCCTTGGTTGATGATGCCCTGTATTGGTGGAGAGGCCTTTATAGATCACTTTCTCTGACTATGGAGGTTACTTGGAAAGCATTTCGTGAGAAGTTTTATGAGATATACTATTCTGCTGATTTGAGAGACCGATTGGAGGTGGAATTTCTGACCCTGAAATAGGGTGATAGCTCGGTGATAGAGTACGAGCGAGAGTTTGACCGACTGTCCAGGTTTGCTGCTGGACAGGTTGCTGATCCTGAGAGTAAGATGAGGAGGTTTTTGGTAGGGCTGAGAGCCAAGATTAGGGGTCATTTACGCACCTTGCGTCCGACTACCTACGAGGAGGCTTTAGACTTTGCAGTTTCCTTAGATTTGGCATCTGAGGAGAAGAAAGGCAAGTTAGCTGCTACCAGAGAGACTTCCTCTCATAAGAGGAAGGTAGAGGACGACCCTGCTAGTCGAGAACCACCGCCACAGCAGAGACAGCAGCAGCAGCAGGCTCGGGGTGGACTTCAGTTTAGACAGCCGAGGTACAGGGACTACCTCTTCGCGATTGCCAAAACTGTTTTAGTCGTCATGCTGGGAGATGTTCCCTACCACATACATGTTATACTTGTGGTCAGAAGGGCCATATATCTAGATACTGTAGGGCTCATCAGACACAGCCACCACAGTATGGTTATCCGGGTCAGGGTGTCCAGTAGAGACCATATCAGGCACCACCAGCTTTATTTGCTTCTCCGGTTAGGGGTAGAGGTCATGACTGAGGCAGAGGTCAGGACCGAGGTAGAGGACAGTACAGAGGTAGAGGTCAGGGTGGCCAGGCACAGCAGTTTAGACTTCCGCCTGTTGTTCAGCCGCCACAGATTTTACCTCCACCACCACCGAGATTTCCTCCACCTGTTCAGCATCAGGCCCGAGTTTATGCTACTAGAGAGGAGGCTGAGGCTGCAAGTACTGTAGTTACTGGTACTTTGACAGTTTTGGGCCATTCGGCTTTTGTTTTATTTGATTCTGGGGCTAGCCACTCTTTTATTTCTTCTGCTTTTATTGAGTCGACTATGCTTGAGTCTGCACCGTTAGGTTTTGAGATGCTTGTTTCGACCCCAGTGGGGAAGTTTGTTATTGCTAATAGCATGATTAGCACAGATGATTTGTGTTTTATGGGTTGTTGCTTGCATGCTACTTTGATTATCATGCCTATGTCTAATTTCGATGTGATTTTGGGTATGGATTGGCTATCAGCTAATCGTGCCACTATTGATTGTACTGAGAGAGTGGTTGATTTTATGGGTCCATGTGGGACCAGTTTACGTTTTTGTGGGACTAGTAGTTGAGTAGCACCCACTTTGATATCTATGTTAGAAGCTAGTATGCTTCTGAGTGATGGAGCCTTGGGCTATATAGCTAGTGTGGTTGACACTTCTATACCAGAGGCTAGTTTGAGTTCTGTGCCAGTAGTGAGGGATTTCATTGATGTTTTCCCTGATGAGTTGCCCGGTTTGCCACCGGTGAGACAGTTTGATTTTCAGATTGAGGTTGCTCCTGGAACAGCTCCATTGTCCAAAGCACCTTATCGTATGGCACCGGCTGAGTTGAAAGAACTCCAGAGCCAGTTACAGGGACTTTTAGACTTGGGGTTTATACGCCTAAGTGTTTCACCGTGGGAGCTCCGGTGTTGTTTGTGAAGAAGAAGGATGGTTCTATGCGATTATGCATTGATTATAGAGAGTTGAACCGTGTTACGGTGAAGAACAAGTATCCTTTGCCTAGGATAGAAGACTTGTTTGATCAGTTGAGAGGAGCCACTATCTTTTCGAAGATAGATTTGAGATCTGGCTATCATCAGTTGAGGATTCGGGATGAGGATATTCCCAAAACTGCATTCAGGACGCGTTATGGACATTATGAGTTCGTAGTTATGTCCTTTGGCTTGACCAACGCGCCTGCAGCTTTTATGGACCTTATACACATGGTGTTCAGGAGGTTCCTTGACTCTTTTGTGATTGTTTTTATTGATGATATCTTGGTTTATTCCAAGACAGAAGAGTTGCATGCTATACACCTTCGAGAGGTTTTGACGGTACTACGAGATCAGAGATTGTATGCCAAGTTCTCCAAGTGTGAGTTTTGGCTGAAGGAAGTGGCATTTTTAGGCCACGTAGTAACGAGTAGAGGAGTATCTGTTGATCCCTCTAAGATTGAGGCAGTTACTAACTGGCCTAGACCGACGAGTGTGGCTGATATTCACAGTTTTCTGGGACTTGCAGGCTATTATAGACGGTTTGTGCAAGATTTCTCCAAGATTGCTTCAGCTTTGACACATTTGACCCGGAAGGGGGTTGATTTTGTATGGTCTGTGGATTGTGAGAGGAGCATTGAGGAGCTCAAAGGAAGACTTGTGTCAGCACCTGTTCTAGTGTCGCTTGATGGGACTGGTGGTCTGACTGTGTATACAGATGCTTCCCACAGAGGTTTGGGATGTGTGTTGATGCAACACGGGAAAGTGATAGCTTATGCTTCCCGTCAGTTGAAGGAACATGAGAAGAAATATCTGACTCATGATTTAGAGTTGGCAGTTGTTGTTCATGCATTGAAGATATGGAGGCATTATTTGTACGGTGAGAAGATCTTGGTTTTTACTGACCATAAGAGTCTCAAATATTTCTTCACTCAGAAGGAATTGAATATGAGACAGCGGAGATGGTTAGAGCTCGTTAAGGATTATGACTGTGACATTCAGTATCATCCTGGGAAAGCCAATGTAGTGGCTGACGCGCTCAGTAGGAAGTCTTCTCATTCATCAGCTTTGTCAGCCTTACCTTTGAGATTGAGGTGGGATATGGAACGAGCTGAGATAGCATTGCTTACTGCCGAGGTCACTGTGAGTCTGGCTAGTTTGACAGTGGGGCCTACTTTGAGGCAGAGGATGATTGATGCACAGAGAGATAAGGTTCATTTGCAGGCCGGTTTTAGAGAGGCTGAATCAGATATTCCTAGTCATTTTACCTTCTCTACAGACAGTGCTCTGATGTATCGTAAGAGGCTATGTGTGCCTTTAGGATCGACTTTTAGAAGGGAACTGTTGGAGGAGGCTCACAGTTCTATCTTCTCTATACATCCAGGTAGTACGAAGATGTACAGGGACCTGAGAGAGCATTATTGGTGGCCGGGAATGAAGCTTGAGATTGCGGACTTTGTTAGTAGATGTTTGACTTGTCAGCAAGTCAAGGCTTTGAGGAAGAGTCCATCGGGTTTACTTAACCCTCTGAGTGTGCCAGAATGGAAATGGGAGGAGATTTCCATGGACTTTATCAGTGGTTTGCCGAGGACATCAAAGGGTTACGATACCATTTGGGTGATTGTAGACCGCTTGACGAAGACAGCACACTTTATACCTGGGAGGATCACCTACCCAGTTGAGACTTGGGCACAGTTGTATCTACGGGAGATCGTTAGATTACATGGTGTGCCTATGAGGATAGTATCAGATCGGGACACTCGTTTTGTCTCGAAGTTTTGGCAGAGTTTGCATTCAGCCATGGGTACTGGCTTGGATTTTAGCACAGCTTTTCACCCCCAGACAGATGGTCAGACCGAGAGAGTTAACCAGATTCTGGAGGATATGTTGAGGGCTTGTGTTCTTGATTTTGGAGGCAGTTGGGATTCTCAATTGTATTTGGTAGAGTTTGCTTATAATAACAGCTACCAGGCTACTATTGAGATGGCACCATTCGAGGCACTTTATGGTAGGAAGTGTCGATCTCCAGCTCACTGGGCCGAGGTTGGGGAGAGAAGACTTTTGGGACCCGAGTTGTTACAGTTGACTAGTCAGTCTATTGACGTGATTAAAGAGAGGATGAGGGTTGCTCAAAGTCGACAGAAGAGTTATGCAGATAAACGACGTAGTCCACTTGAGTTTTCAGTGGGGGACCACGTGTTTTTGAAGGTAGCACCTATGAAAGGTGTTATGAGATTTGGGAAGAAAGGTAAGCTGAGTCCTAGGTTCATTGGCCCTTTCAAGGTACTTGAGCGAGTAGGAGCAGTAGCTTACAGATTGGCTTTACCACCTTCTTTATCGGCAGTTCATAATGTATTCCATGTATCGATGCTGCGGAAGTACATGGCAGATCCTTCTCATGTGATTGATCACGAGCCGATAGTTTTGGATGCTAGTATGTCTTACGAGGAGACACCAGTTGAGATTCAAGCATTCGAACAAAAGGTGTTGAGAAATAAAACGATTCGCTTAGTTAAAGTCCTTTGGAGGAACCAAGTGTCTGAAGAAGCTACGTGGGAGCGTGAGGATGATATGCGAGCAAAGTATCCTCAGCTTTTCACTTAGTGAGTTTACTTTTCGGGGACTAAAAGCCTTTTTAGGAGGGTTGACTGTAACGTCCCGTTATTTTGTGATAAAAAAAACTTTTATTTATTTTATTTTAATTTAAGTAATTAAAGTTTATTTATTTATCCTTGAATTAGAATTTAGTAGTTTATTTCATTTTCATTCTTTTTAATGGCTTTATTTGTTTAAATACGTTTTAATGGTATTAATAATTATTAACGGGCCAATTAATAATTATTAATCACCATTGGGATAGTTTGAGATGTTCGGGATTCGTTTTTAAGCCAAAAGTCATAAAAGGGCAAAATCGTAATTTCCCAATTTGCAAAATATCTAAAAACACTATTTGACTACCTTCTTTAAATGACCATTGACTCAAAATTGACCAAAATCACTTCTCATTTTTGCTCCCCAAACCGTGAGTCCCAAAGAAGAAAAGAGAAATTTTGGTTTTTGTTCGTTTCTTGCCGGATCAACTTGATTCTCGTTCCATGGAAAGGTATCGGTCCTACGATCCTTTTCCACCTAGCCTTCGTACTTGCCACTCGTGTTATACGGAGTTCTCGGTAAGTAAAGTTTCAAACCCTAAGCTCCAAATAGTGTTTTAATGGAGTTTTCTTTGTTTCCTTTGGTTTCTTGCCGTGAAACTCGGTGTATGTAAATACGGGAGTAGTTTTAAGAGTTTTTGGAAACTTTCCCTTAACTCTAAAACCGAATTTCAGTCGAAACCCTTCCCGTTTGAAATTTACCCTTTTGGGTTTGATTTTGGGTTAGAAATTAATGAATGAATGTTTATTTAAATTCAATTCGGGAAAGGGCTTATTGTTCAAAAACCCTAATTATCGATACCCATTGAAATCGGGATTATCGAATTTGCTTAAAACCAACTCAAAACGTATTTAAATTGCCAAAAAGCCGGAAAACTAAACCCGAAACCCATTTTACTGGGGGGGGTGAGAGCCCTAAGGGAGGGTTTGATGAGTTTTCGTTGTTTTGAACGTTTAGTTGGTGTTTGATCGATAGTTGGTTAATTATTGATTGTATGATATAATTCAATTGTAGGTGTTTTTGAACCGCTTGTTTGATCGCTCTTCCGGTGCTTAGGAGCGAAGTCTTCACTTTTATTAAGGTGAGAATAGTTAGGATTTAAAGTAATTATAGAAATCGAATAAGTGTGAAGGTTTGTAGAGTTGAAACTAAGACTAGAAACCGAGTCTAAGATTAGAGGCTTGAGAGTTAGTGCCCTTAGGATTAAGAGTTAATCCTTTAAGTGAGAACTTAGGAGTTCTCGAGGAAAGTATCGAATCTTAGAAGATTCTAAGTTAGATTCATTTCTAAGCTTAGGTTGGATCATTGGAGGTTAGAAGATCCAAGCTTGTTCTTAGAATGGTTAATAGATTAATCGTTCGTGTTTTGATTCTACTTTTATTATTGATGCCGGAGTTCGATCGATATATCGTTCATCCAGAGTTTCCATTTATTTACTTTGTGTCCTTTACTTTATATCTTTTATTTTATGTCATTTACTTTTTGGTCTTTTACCTTATACCCTTACTTAATGCCTTTTTACTTTATGTCGGTATCGTCTACTTTAATTTCGCACGTTATTTATTTACTCCAAATACATCATAACATCTCGCATCATGAAAAAAAAAAGTGAGAAAGATATGAAGAGGGAAGAATGTTGGACCCTACGGGGAATGTCCGCATCACCTTCATAGAAAAAGAAATAAAGTAAGAAAGAAAAGAAGGGGGAAGAATGTTGGACCCTACGGGGAATGTCCGCATCACCTTCAGAAAAAGAAAAGAAAGTGAGAAAGAAAATGAAGGGGGAAGAATGTTGGACCCTACGGGGAATGTCCGCATCACCTTCATAGAAAAGGAAAAGAAAGTGATAAAGTAAAGGAGGGAGAACGATGGATCCTACGGGATAGACCACGTTACCTTCTTCATGCATAAGGGCATATGCAAATCCTACGGGATGCTCTCATGCATTCATATATATGTTCGATGAAAGAGAAAAGCGAGATGTTTAATTGATGCAAAGTTTATTTACTTTTATTATTTATGTCATAGCAAAGTAATGGTTGAGGATTGACTACTAGTGTTAGCAATATCATCCCTTGGAAAGTTTTGAATAGAATTACCTAGATCTTGGTGAATTCTAAGGAAGTTGTGTCAGTTTACTTGGACACAAATCGAAATGCGAGTTTGAGGTCTATCTTTACTTTTTATGCTTATTATTCTCACTGGGCTTAGTTTTTTAACTCATGATATTACAACCAATTTCAGGTAATGCCCTGGCTAGAGGCCGTGGAAGGGGAGATGGTGCTGCGTGATCGAGGGATGCTGACCTCGAGATGGACTTGTTTTTGTAAAGTATATGTAAATATTTTTGTGAATTTCAAGACTTTGATGTTGTATTTAGCTCATAAGAGCTTTTGATGTGGTTTTTATGATATGAATTATTTGAACTCCTGATTTGGGACTTAAAGTTCATGTGAATTTATTAGATTGAAAAATTAGGATGTAAACAGGTTTTCGGCATGCCAACTTTCAAACAAAACCACGCAAAATTTTCTTAAAATAAAAGACTTCCGCTGTTTTCTCTGATTTTAATTTATTTAAAAGTGACGGGTCGTCACAGTGCGATACCTAAACATTTTAGGAACTTTAGAAAACTCGCTTGATGTACTGATTCGAGTCATGAACAAGTGACGTCACGACTTCTATTGATCACAGAAGTATCTTATCTCTAGTTCGACTAAAGATAAAGTTCATTGGAGAATCAGCAGGAACACAAGGATAAAGCGGTAATTACAGGGGCAAAACGATAAATTTATCCTCCTGTAATTATGAGGGTTCCACGTGAAGGATAATATCACAGATATAAATAAAGATAAACTAAATGGACAATAACTCATCTATAGTGAGGGGATTTCAGCTATGAATCTATAGTGGAATTATTCATAGTTAGATAATAAGTAATTAACTGATTATGTGTTAATCACTTAATTGACTAATTATTAAGCCCATGATCTATAGGTCCATCGGGTCCCTATGCTAGCCCATATATCGTAGTCACGAAATCAAGTAGAAGAAATGGAAATTTTAAGTAAAGTGAATTACTTAAAATAGGCAATATTAATTGTTAAAATATTGAGTATATTTAAACGGTAATTAATATAAACATTATTAATTGTTTAAATAATGAGTTTATTTAAACAGGAAATTAATAATGAAATATTATTAATTATTTAAATATTGAGTATATTTAAATGGTAATTAATAATTTGAAATTAATTAACAATTATTAATTGTTTAAATAATTAATTTTATTTGAATGGAATTAATAATTAAAAATTAAATAATTAATAATAAAATGTTATCAATAAAATTATTAATTAAATAATGAGTTTATTTAATGGAAATTAATAATTAAAATATTTATTATTAATTATTTAAATAATGAAAATTATTTAAATGGAAATTAATAATTAAATATAATTTGATAATATTTGGTCGGGAGAAAATATTAATATTATTAATTGTTTAAATAAAATATTTTATTTAAATGGTAATTAATAAATAAACTAATTAAGTTGGACTTATTAATTTAAGAGAGAGTTTCAAGCCCAATTGGATTAATGAACCCAATTGAGATTGGCCCAAAATAATTAATTAAATAAATTAGAATTATTTATTAATTATTAATGGTAATTTCGGCCATGCCATGTAATTATGGAGGAGATAATTGTTTGAATTATATCCTAAAATAATTACATAGATTTATTTACCCAAGATAAATAAAATAAAGAAAATAAAAAATATTCTCCTATTTATCTATGGCATTTTCGAAATTGCAAGATAAAGGAAAGAGATAATGTTTTTTCTTTTTGTATTTATCTCTATAGATTAATCCTAATGGGATTAGGATTCCTATTTTCTTATAAATAGGAGGGTAGGGTCATTCATAAATCACACAATTCAATTCCATAGAAAATTGGAAATCTCTCTCCCTCCCTTCTCTCCTTAGTGCCGATTTTGCTTAGCCATTGGGAAGAAAATAATTTTTCTTCTTCCCAATTTCTTTTCTTAAGTTCGATCCCACAATCGGGTTTCCTTTGATCGATCGGGATATAGCATAGAAGATTCGGCGTTTCTGAGGATTTGATGCTGTAAAGAAACCTCCAACCGATTCTCCATTAACTACTCAATGTAAGTATAATTGATTTTAATTTTCGAAAATATAAGCATGAATCTACATGTTTTTCACAAATTGCATGATGTTAATAGATCCGTTATTAAATGTTAATAAGTTTACTAAATAAAATTCCGCTAGTTTAGTAAATCATCCCTTCAGTGTGATACTTCAATTGGAAGATAGATCTAATGTTTATCCTGATTGTCATTTAGAGGATATTTTAGTTCAAGTGAAGGGTTTGGTCTTTTCTGCTGATTTCTATGTTGTTGACAGGAGGGATGATGTTTTTAATCCCCCACCCCCTTTAATTTTATTAGGAAGACCATTTATGTACACCTCTAAAATTATAATTAATGCGCATGAGGGAACAATACCCATGGAGTTTGATGGTGAGATCATTAAATTCAATATTCATAACTCCATGGAACATTCTAGTGTCAATTCCTCAATTTATGCTCTAACTGATTTTGTTGATTCTCTGGCAATTGATATTTTAAAACTTTTTGAAAATGATGAACAACAGGTTGCTTTTACTCCTAAACCCAAAATTGCAGGAATTAAAACTGTAATCAAGAAATATGTCAAATAAATTTGGGATGCTCATTAAAGAAGAAGCAACATTGTCTAGCCATAGACGTTAAATAAAAGATGTTTTTTGAGAGGCAACCCAAATTTCTTTACTTTTTATTTTATTTTATTTTTAGTTGTTAGTTTTATTTTACTTGTTTTCTTTTCTTTGTTTTTATTTTTTTTAGGAAAAAGGAAATTATGATCAAACAAGGACTAACAAGACATCAACATGAAGTTTTTCACAAAATTACTCACATTCCTGAGCAGATAGCGATCCAACTGTTGAGGATTACTCATTCAAGCACTACAAAAAAACTGTCAATTTGCGACCAGGAAATTGCGACCAAATGGTCGTTTTTTACCTAAATTGCGACCAAAAATGCGACCAACTGAGTGGTTGCTAAAAAGCTGGTCGGATTTCAATTGTGCGACTGCATGGTCACAAAAATTCGACCATATGGTCGCAAAAAATTTTGGTAGCAAAAAAGTCAAACTTTTGAAAATGCGACCAAATGGTCGCATTAAAAGGGACCATATGGTCGCATTTTATCTTCAATAGAAGTGACCATTTGGTCACATAAAAAGTGACCAAATGGTCGCATTTTATGCGACCAAATGGTCACTTTTAGGCTCAGTTAAAATGCGACCAGATGGTCACCTAAAAAGTGACCATCTGGTCGCATTTTATGTGAAAGATAAGTGACCAATTGGTCACATAAAAAAGTGACCAAATGGTCGCATTTTATGCGACCAAATGGTCACTTTTAGGCTCAGTTAAAATGTGACCAGATGGTCACCTAAAAAGTGACCATCTGGTCGCATTTTATGTGAAAGATAAGTGACCAATTGGTCACATAAAAAAGTGACCAAATGGTCGCATTTTATGCGACCAAATGGTCACTTTTAGGCTCGATTAAAATGCGACCAGGATGGTCGCCTAAAAAAGTGACCATCCTGGTCGCATTTAAGAATTTTTTTTAAAATTTATATTTCAATAATTAGTTAATTAATTATTAATTATTAATTATTTATTAATTATTTATTTAATTATATTAATTGAACTAAAATTAATTGAATTAAACTCAAATTAATTTTAGTTTCAATTAATCTAATTTTAATTTACTTTATTTCAAATTAATTGATTAGAATACTTAAACAAAATTATTCTAATTAATTAATCTAATTGTACTTTACTTTAATCAAATTTTAACTAAAATTAAGTAATTAAACAATTTTTATTTATTCATTAAATTAAAATTAATTAATTAAATTAGTGTAATTAATTAATTTAAACTACTTAAGTATAATTGAAGTTAAACTATTTGAATTAATTACCCTACTTTAAATTAATTGATTTAATTAAAGTAATCTAAATTACATTAATTAAACTAAAATTAAAATTTAAACTAGTGTAATTATAAATTAATTTAGTTTAATTTTATTAAATTAAAGTAAACTATCTTAAATAAACTAAATTAGATTAAGTAATTAAATTAATTACTACTTAAATTGAATTAAAGTAAACTAAGTTAGATTAATTAAACTATTAGATTAATTAAACTAAAATTACTTAAAGTAACAAAATTAAACTAAACTAATTAATTAGTTAATGTAAACTAAGATGCTATGAATTAAATAAAAGTAAACTAAGTAATTGATTACACAAATTTAGATTCATTAAACTAAAACTAATTAAATTAACAAAACTAAACTAAACTACTTAATTGAAAACTAAAAACTAAAACTAAGTAAAATAAATTCTTAAACTAAACTTCAATATTATACGAAAACTAACCTCGTAATAGAAACCGGGATTGGGGTTTGAGGGTTTTAGATTTAGAGTAAGAACGGGAACGGGAACGGGAAGAAATAACGGGGAACGGGAGAGGGGAAAGAGAGAAAAGAACAAAAAGAGAGGAAGAAAAAGAGAAAGGGAAAAGCAGAAACGGGGGGAAAGGAAAACCGATGGGAATTTAAATCGATTTTGCGACCAAATGGTCGCAAATATGTAATTATGACAAGAAACGAAAGGTCGCGCGTCTTGGGAAAATGGCGACCAACCGGTCGCATTTCTTGAGATATTTGCGACCATATGGTAGCATTTCATGAAAAGCGACCATATGGTCACCACTTTACCATGATCCATAACATTGTCATATCACGAGTCCCATCAATAATTGCGACCATCCTGGTCGCAATAATGAAATTCACCGCCAAATATTGCGACCAGGATGGTCGTAATCTTTAAATTCACCGCCATAAATTTCATGGAAATTTAAATTTACCGCTCTTTTTTGCGACCATATGGTAGCCCACCGCCAAATATTGCGACCAGATGGTCGTAATCTTTAAATTCACCGCCATAAATTTCATGGAAATTTAAATTTACCGCTCATTTTTGCGACCATATGGTAGCCATTTTACTTATATTTTTTAAAAATATAATTATAAAATGCGACCAACTGGTCGCATTTCACTTCTAAATTACTACCATGTGGTCACCTTTTTGTGTGAAATTGCGACCACTTGGTCGCAAATATATATATATATATTTTTTTTTTTTTTTAATCTTTCCTTAAAAGAAATAGTTTTAATTAATTAAACACATACACACACATTTGAATAATCAAGTTAACGAAATATCTCATTCATCATCGTCTCCAAGAAGTCCGTCACATACAGTCTTCTTCTTCTTCTTCTTCTTCTTCTTCTGTTTCTTCATCAGATTCATCGTCTCGAATAAATTCAGCATCAATGTCACGTGCGTGAGAAGTGGAAGCATGTATATCATCATCATCATGCAATGTTATCGTTCCATCGTTCAAAGGACGAACAAGATTTGCATCCCGACCATCGTCGATTGCACGAGATCGTATCTCATCTTCTTGAAAAGCAACGCTTCCTCTGCGTGGTCGTCTTTCTCGGACAAGTTTTCTTCTACCTGGCGTGGTTTAACTTTACAAACAACTAACCAATGGCCAGGATCTCGTCTATTAATCGGATAGTTCAGGTAATAAACTTGAATCGCTTGTGAAGCCAGGACGAACCTATCAACGGTGCGCATATGCTTAGACTTCTTTACCTCAACGATTTGTAAATGATCAATCTTACGGACTCACCTTGCCTGGTTGTCTCGAACCAAGTGCGGTTGAACAGAACAATGCGTTTTAGCGTCGGACTTGCGTATTGAATCTCAAGAATCTCATCGATTACTCAAGTAATCGTCTTCGTTTGTGCCGAACACGTGACCTTTTATGCAAACACCATTGTTGTTTGTTGCCCTGTTTCACCGAATGCGCCTTCGTTTGAAATCAGAATCGCTTTCCGACGTATCCACCATACGACCTTGCTATCCGTCCAGGTCCCTTTGCTAAAGAAATGATGCGAGGATCATCCACCGGTAATGTAGGGGAGTCAACTCGTGTCATTGTCCACATACAAGAATGTTAGGAAGATAGTAATTGTTTCAACATAATGCAACGGTTGTTTGACAATTTAAAATAACTCACGTATGCATCGAACCAAGAACGAAACTCTTTGTCGATTATTGACCCCTCCTCGGCCTCGTAAGACCAACTCGTGTCATTCGAACGTATACGTTTAGAAATAATCAGTATGTTACAAAAATAGTTAGCAAATAGTTTGTACTTGTTTATGCGATGGAATAATGTTAAGTTACAAACTCACTCTATGTAAGGCTCGATCTCTCTGCGTTGCATAACACGTATGTCTGCATTACGTGATACTCGGGAATCGGTCAACGGCCTTCGTGACCGATCTTCCAACTGTCATGCCAGGTTCGTAAAAATCGGCAAGTCGTTCATGTCAACACCTTCAAGTAAATTATCGACAACGTTTCGTTTTGACGGTCGAAACTACTCTGCAATGTGTTGATCAAAGTAGTATGAACAAAATGTGGTAGTCTCTTGCGTCAGGTACGCACTACAGATAGATCCTTCTACTCGTGATCTATTTCCAACCATCTTTTTCAACCGACGTAAGTACCTGTGGGTACCAAACATTATTAACATTCAATGATCATCATGCTTGATTCATACGCGTACATTAGAAAATAAGCGTGCTTACCTTTCAAATGGGTACATCCAGCGGTAATGTACGGGACCCCCTAAGAATGCCTCGTATGGAAGATGCACTGGAAGATGCTCCATGGAGTCAAAAAAGCCAGGTGGGAACATTCGCTCCAACTTACAAATAATAACGGCGATCTCCGAACTCATTGAAGCGACAGTAGCTTCCGTCAGCTCTGTACATGTCAAGTCCCTGAAAAAAACACTCAACTGGGCAAGCGGCTCCCAATGTCTATTCTCTAGGAACGGTCTGAACGCGACGGGCATCAATCGTTGCATGAATATATGACAGTCGTGGCTTTTCATCCCGAACATGATATGTTTTTGACTGTCTATACACCGACTCAAATTCGAAACGTATCCGTCCGGGAATTTGATGGATTTGATCCACTCAAATAATGTTTTCTTTTCATCCGTCGTCAACATGTACTTTGCTTTTGCGTAATTATCATTGTCGTCAGGCTCCAACTCAGGACGGTCACATATCTCCCGTATATCATAACGTGCCTTCAGATTGTCCTTCGTTTTTCCCGGAACGTTCAAAATCGTATTGAAAATGTTGTCAAAGAAATTCTTCTCGATATGCATTACATCAAGATTGTGTCTAATCAGTAGATCTTCCCAATACGGTAGATCCCAAAAAATACTTCGTTTCTTCCAACCCGTGTTTTTTCCAGCCGCATTGTTTGCACTCTCTGCACCTTCCACGGTAATCTTCTGCATCCCTATAGTATCTATACCGTGCGAGAACCGTCTTCCACTATACATGGTCGGGGGGTTTGTTTTCTTACTCGTCGACCCTTCTTCCAGTCCTCGCCGTTTGAACGGAAAGTGTGATTCAAAGGCAAGAATCGACGGTGACATCAAACCAACAAGTTTTCCGACCGTTTCTGAGATAAAATGCATCTGTGTCTAGCATGCAATGCGGACATGCGTATGTCCCCGCCGTACTCCATCCTTTAAGAGGAGGAGATTGAGGTTCACACAATTAACTACAATGACTAAGGAAAGCAATAACAAAAGCTAAACACCGACTCAAAAATGTATATGAAAGCAATTAAATATCAACATACCTGGACAAGATTGAATACGCAGGGAAGTCACCGATCGTCCAGGATTAACGCGGCGCGCATCAAGAAATTTTGTTTCTTCGAAATGTCGCACGTCATAACACCGTCAGTCCACAACCTTTTCAACTCTGCAATAAGTGGTTGCAAATACACATCCAGTTTCTGTTTTGGACTTTCCGGCCCAGGTACGATCACTGTTAGAAAAATCACCGGGTCTCGCATGCACATCGAGGGAGGCAAGTTATACGGGGTTACCATGACTGGCCAAACTGAATATTGTGCCCGGATGCCCCGAACGGGTTGAAGCCATCGTGCATAAGCCCAATCGGCGTTTCTCGGATCTTGTGCAAAATCCAGGATGACAATTATTTAAATGCTTCCATGCCGCAAAGATTCGAGGGATGTCTCATAACACCTTCATCCTGTGAATGCTCATGATGCCATCTCATGTGCGAGGCGTCACATCGATGCATACAACCGTTGCGCAGGCGTGGGGTCACGGTAAATAGAACATGCGGGCATTCGGAATCAGTGCGTTTCCCTTGTTTGTATCTTGGAAGAAAACAGGATTTGCAATGATGCAGGTCCTCATCCACATCCCAGGAAATCATGCATCCGTTTTGACACGAATCTATTTTCTCCACCTGGGTAATCCAAGTCCCTCCACTAGCTTTTTCGTGTCGTACAAACCGTGGGGCATATTATTTTCTTCCTGGAGCGCATCGACGAAACCACGATGCAATCGCATCAAATCCTCTACCCGGTATGTTGTATCGCGCCTTTATATTTAAAAGTTCGCGAAGCAGCAAGTTGACTTACCTCACACCCATCGTACAATGGTCAAATGTGGTTGTCTTTAGCATCTCGTGCATCTTACGTGCTCGGGATTCATTTCCTCTTCTACAACCCGTTCATCTTCGCTTACGTTTAAACTTTCACGGAAATTTTCATTGCCCCCATACCCCGCACCATCAATTATCATTTCGTTGCATCCGACAATATCGTTGTTCATCATTCCGTTCTTCGTCAACAACCTCTACATTCGAGCCGCTACCTTCGTATCGTCTCGATTCCGTAATGCGGCGTCGAACATTTCCTGTGTTTCCCCCCGAAACACCCAGGTGATAATAATTCCGCACAAACCCCCAGTATAAAGATGCACCTTCAACTCAGAACAGGTATGATTCTCCTATTGTCGCATTTCCCTTGCAGGCGGCGTAGCTTTCCACCATACTTTTCATAATAGACGGTTGTCATGCAAAACTCAACAAACTGTTCAACCCTGACCCACGAACTCATTGTTCAAATACCCGTCTATCAAACGAACATACATCCACTCTCTCATTTTCTTTTTACTTAATGCTAAGAAACAATGGGTGGAGGGGTTTTTATAATGGACTCCTCTGCTCATTTGCGACCAGGATGGTAGTATTTTTGCTACCACCTGGTCAGCTTTCCCGCCAAATTTTCCCGCTATTTTCCTCCTCGCCTGGGTCACATCAAGTGAGAATTTACGACCACATGGTCACTTTTTGGGTGACCACTTGGTAGCTTTTATCCCACCAAATTCTTTATCAATTATTGGTCCCATAAAAATCACATAATTTGCGACCATCTGGTCACTTTTTATTGCGACCATCTGGTCACTTTTTATTGTGACCATTTGGTAGCTTTCTTCCCTCCAATTATAAGCTACCACTGCTCACTTTTGGTCACCAAAATTGCGACCATCTGGTCACTTTTTATTGCGACCATTTGGTAGCTTTCTTCCCTCCAATTATAAGCTACCACTGCTCACTTTTGGTCACCAAAATTGCGACCATCCTGGTCACTTTTTATTGCGACCATTTGGTAGCTTTCTTCCCTCCAATTATAAGCTACCATCGCTCACTTTTGGTCACAAAAATTGCGACCATCCTGGTCACTTTTTATTGCGACCATTTGGTAGCTTTCTTCCCTCCAATTATAAGCTACCACTGCTCACTTTTGGTCACCAAAATTGTGACCATCTGGTCACTTTTTATTGCGACCATTTGGTAGCTTTCTTCCCACCAAAATTACGCGCCATTTTTTGCTACCAAGGAACATTTTAGTCACAAAAATGCGACCATATGGTCGCAAAAAAACACTTTTTATTGTGACCATTTGGTAGCTTTCTTCCCTCCAAAATTACGCGCCATTTTTTGCTACCAAGGAACATTTTAGTCACAAAAATGCGACCATATGGTCGCAAAAAAACACTTTTTATTGTGACCATTTGGTAGCTTTCTTCCCTCCAAAATTACGCGCCATTTTTTGCTACCAAGGAACATTTTAGTCACAAAAATGCGACCATATGGTCGCAAAAAAAGTGACCAAATGGTCACTTAGAGTCAACCTTCAAAGAAAGTGACCAGGTGGTCACCAGAAAGCTACCATATTTTTTTGGTCGCAAATTTCTGGTCGCATTTTGACAGTTTTTTTGTAGTGAAGGAAGTTTCACTACCACTTTATTTTTAATTTTATCTCATTGAGGACGATGCTTGATTTAAGTTGAGAGGTAGAATTTCATATCTTTGTGCTCTAATGCTTTGTGAAAATCTTAGAAATTGAATCATGGTTAGGCTTGTTTACTTTTGATGCTTTTGCAAACTTTGTTTCATGCTTACCCATGTTTTTTTTTGTGCACTTTCAATTGCGCTTTTTGCATGAAAAAAATTGTTTTAAAGCATGCTTCCTTTTTCACTTGTCATATCTCGAATGTTTTTCTTTCTTTCTAATTGATTGAAAAGTATATATGTTGCAATACATCTACCCTCTTATTGTGAGATTTTGAGTCATTAAGCAATAATCATAATATTTGCTCCTTTATTCTTTGCTGAGAATTTGACATTCATGGATTTTATTTTTAGAACTTGCTCATCTATGCCTTTTATGATTGTTTTTCTTTGATTTTGAATACTTGAAATCTATAAGGGTAAATTATGGGAACCAATTCTAGCTTTCTAAAGGCCTACCGAACTCAATTCCTTAGATGCCAATTTTTTAGCCTTAGCATTTTCTTTAATATTTAGCCACTTAATAAATAACACTTTCCAATTCTTTTGTCTTCTTCTCCACCAAGTTGAGAGGTTACTATGTTCTAGATAGATTTATATCTCTTTGAATAAGGTCGATAAAAGTAATGAATTTGTGTTATGAGATGATTGAAAAAGAAAGAAAAATGTGGAAAAAGAAAAGTGCAAAGAAAAAAGAAAATCCGAAAAGTAAGTACGTAGAAAGTTGAGAAAAGAAAGTTGGGAAGAAGTTGTATATTTAATTATGAGAGGTTGTGCTTCAAATGTAAATTTTGAGTTGAGTTTGAATTTATTGAATATACCTGTAGTATACCTCTCAATTTATACCCTCAATGTCTTCCATCTACCCTTTCTTAAGCCTCATTAAAACTTTTAAAGACCCTTGCTGTAACGTCTCGTTATTTTGAAGTGATTTTTTTTTTATTTAATGTTATTATTTATTTATTTATTTCAATTTAAGTACTTAGTTTAATTATTATTTTTGTAATTTCGATTTTAGTAGTTAATTTCGCCCGAACTTCTTTTTATTCGTTTTAATACTTTAAATTCGCTTCGGTGACATTAATAATTATTAATAGGCCAATTAATAATTATTAATCACCTTTAGATTAATTTAAGAGCTTCGGGCTTCGATTTATAAATTAAAAGTCATGAAAGGACGCAACCGTCATTTTCAAAATTCCTAAATATCTATTTACTATTCACTTCATCTCTTTAAATTGTCATTTGACCAAAATTGACCAAAACTCTTTCATTTTCTCTCCAAACCCGAACAACAAGAGGAAGAAAAGAGAAGAGGAAGAAAGTGTCGCCCCGGCGTCATTTCTTGGCCGTTTTGCGTGATTTCGGATGCGTTGAAAAGCTCTCGCCGAGATCTTTCTACCCATTCCACTCTTGGAACGTTTCCAACTCTCTAAGGTAAGCCCTAGATTTCGAATTCTCTTAGTATTTCCATGGAAATTGATTCAAGCTTTTGAGTTCTTGGCCAAAACTCTCATCCCCTTCCAATTTTGTTGTTGAATGTTGATGGAAAAGTTATTGGGTAACTATTACTTGACTTTCCCTTAACCCTAAAACCGAGTTTCAGTCGAAGCCCTTCCCGTTTGATATTTACCTTTTTGGGTTTAATTCTGGGTTATAAATTAGTGAATTATTGTTTATTGAAATTCAATTCGGGAAAGGGCATAATGTTCAAAAACCCTAATTATTGATACCCATTGAAATCGGGAATATCGAATTTTCTTAAAACCAACTCGAAACACTTTTAAATTGCCTAAAATTCGGAAAACCAAACCCGAAGCCCATATTACTTGAGAGGCCGCGAGCCTCATGTGGGGGGTTTGTTGAGTTTTTCATCGTTTTGAACGTTTAGTTGATGTTTGATCGATAGTTGGTAAATTATTGATTGTGTGATATAATTCAATTGTAGGTGTTTTCGAACCGTTTGATTGATCGCTCTTTCGGCCTTAGGAGCGAAGACAACTTTCTTTAAGGTGAGAATAGTTAGAATTTAAAGTAACTATAGAAAGCAAATAAGTATGATGGTTTGTAGAATTGGAAACTAAGATTAGAATTCGAATCTAAGATTAGAGAGATGTGAGTTAGTGCCCTTAGGATTAGGAGTTAATCCTTTAAGTGAGAACTTAGGAGTTCTCAAGGGAAACATTGAATCTTAGAAATTACTAAGTTAGATTCGTTTCGAAGCTTAGGTTGGATCATTGAAAGTTAAAAGATCCAAACTTTTATATAGAACGGTTAATAGAACCTCGGATTATATTGGAAGTTTAGAATCCTTGAGGGTATAGGTTAATCGTTTAAGTTATGATTTTTACTTTATTATTGGTAGTGGAGTTCGATTGACATATCGTTCGTCCGAAGTTTCCTATTTATTTACTTTATGTTCTTTTACTTTATACTCCTTTACTTTATGTTTGTTTCGGTTACTTTATTATTCGCACTTTACTTTATTTACTTTTTGCAAGCATGTGCAAGCATAACCATAACATCTTGCACCATAGCATCTTGCACCATATTATCTTACATCATTGAAATGGAAGAGAAGGGAGGTGAGAAACAAAAAAGGTCAATGTGGATCCGACGGGAGTCCCCATTACCTTCATGCATAAAAGGTGAATGTGGATCCGACGGGAGTCTCCATTACCTTCATGCATATCATTGATGGAAATGGAAAGTGAGAAAAAGAAACGAAAGCGAGAAAGAGAAACGAAAGTGAGAAAAAGAAACGAAAGTGAGAAAAAGAAATGAAAGTGAGAAGAAAAGGAGGGGAGAATGTTGGACCCTACGGGGATTGTCCACATCACCTTCTTCATTCATAAGGTAGAATGTTGGACCCTACGGGGAGTGTCAGCATTACCTTCATTTATGCATAAAAGGTGAATGCGAATCCTACGGGATGTCTTCATTACCTTCATGCATATTATCGGTGGAATTATATCATGGAGAAAGAATTGTATATTTCATAATGGAAAGTAAAACAATAAGAATAATTAAGATGTTATACTCATTGCAAAGTTTATTTACTTTTCTTATTTATGTCGTAACAAGTTAATGGATGAAGATTGACTACGAATGTTAGTAATATCATCCTTTGGAAAGTTTAGAATGAAATTACCTAGAGTTTGGAGAACTTTAGGAGTTGATTGTGTCAGGTAAATTGGACACAAATCGAAATGCGAGTTTGAGGTCTATCTTTACTTTTTATTCTTATTATTCTCACTGGGCTTAGTTTGTTAGCTCATGATATTACAAAAATTTCAGGTAATGCCCTGGCTAGAGGTCGAGGGAGAGGAGGTGGTGCTGCGTGATCGAGGGATGATGACCTCGAGATGGACTCAGTGTTGTAAAGTCTATGTATATATTTTTGGTGAACTTTAAAGACTTTGAAGATTTTTACTTTGTATTTAGCTCATAAGAGCTTATAGATGTTGTTTTATGATATTACATCTTTGAACTCCTGATTGGAACTTAAAGTTCCATGTGATTTTATTAGATTTGAAAATTAGGATGTAAACAGGTTTTTGGCTAGCCAACTTTCAAACAAAACCACGCCAATTTTTCTTAAAATAAAAGACTTCCGCTGTGTTTTCAAATTTAAATTATTTAAAAGTGTCGAGTCGTCACACTTGCATTCATGTATTTCAATTTCTTGCATTTACGGGCCTTGATTTGATATTTTTGCAAGCCTATGGTAGATTTCTTCCATGTTATGACTTGAGTGATATTCTTTGACTCCCTTTAAATACTTTGAGCGATTTGAGTGAATATCTTGTGAGGATATCTATTCTTGAATGCTTTGATTTTGAGAAGTTAGTAAGGTTCTTATTCTTGATATGGCTTGTGAAGTTAAGATAGCATTTGTACTTCATGACTTTATAAATTTTCTTGCACATAAGCAACACACTTGGGGTTTTGTATAAGCCTTTGATTTCTTAGGTATTAATTGTTTACAAGCTTGATGGTTGCATTATGTCAAAGATTTTCATGATTGATTTTTAATTGTGCTTAATGCTAGAATTTCTAAGGGACTAGCAATTGTCTAAGTTTGGGGGTATTTGATAACTCATAATTTACACATATTTATTAGTGTCAATATCTACAAAATAATTAAAATATGATGTTAATTGATTTAAATGTCTATAATATTGTTAATCTTTTATTTTCATGAACGTAGGCGAAAACGATGCTCAAATCGGACTTATAACGAATAAGTTATGCCCATTTTAGTGTTCAAAATGACCTGTCATCGTGACAATGAGACCCGGTGGATGCGTCTTGCAGAAAATCAGATTTCAGGCCAAAAACCTGAGAGTGATCACAACCGACGGTGAGACCCGTCGCCGCGGTGATGAGAAAAATATATTAAAATTGCGGTGATAATGTCAGCATGTAGAAGGAATTAGTGCTCACACTTACGCTACTCACAAGGAAGGAGCGACATGTCTCTCTGCTTTGAGCAACACGTCTCTCAGTGAGGACAGGGAAGGACATGTACGGCTTTAGGAATACAGCTCGACTCGTGACGACGGCTTGCGTGCGGCTAGAGACACCGAACAGCGTTAGATGCTCAGCTTTTGCGGCTCCGGACAGCTGGGCTCATAGCTTCAACTGATAAAGGAGAAAACTTTATCATATTTTTAACCTATTTTCACCTATTTAAAGCCCCATTTTCTCCCAAATCATAATCCCTTCTTTCCCTATTTTTTCTTAGGACTTTTAGATAGTTTTTATTATGTTTTCTAGCTAAATTCTTTATTCCAACTAGAGGATTATCGAGGCTTGGTTCATGAATTTGTGAGGTTTTGCTCTTTATTTTATTTCTATTTTCTCTTCATTCATACTTTCTCTTTGAATATATTATTGTTGAATTAATTATTGTGCAAAAAGGGCCATTTATTCATTGATTTTATTGCATATCGCTAGTTAGAACATTTAAATCCATAATTGTGTAATTGTTCTAATACAAGTAGCATAATAACGTAAATTGATCGGGGATATTTCTTTGATCATGATATGGGATTTTATTATCTGACTTAAATGAATCGGTCGTACTGTGTTTGTTTGTTAGAATTGAGTTCTTCTCTTTTTAATGTTGTTATTGGGTTATTAAATCTTATTATCGTATTCTAGGGTTATCCATTAATTAGGGAAATAGTCAATGATCGTATCTTGGCTATCGAATAGTTAAGGAAGATAACTTATAAGTTTTTGATTGGTTTTGGTGACTTCCAACCAATTTAGAGAAGAATTTAGGAATGTATGTTTGGTAATTGATGATCAAATTAACGAACCATAACCGAGATTAAAACTTAGTTGGAAATTTTTCTCTATTGATTTTCTTATTCTTTTTAATTTTTTTTTCTTTTTATTTTTCAAACAAAAAATTCAAAACCCTCTATTTTTACTAACTTAAATTTAATTCCCTTTTCCCTATGGAGATCGACCTTATTCGCCACTACTACAAAAATCTAAATTCCAAGAGTAAGTATTTAAATTGTGGAAAATTGTGTTTAAAACATTACGGGAAGGTACGCTCTTTATTTGTGAATAAAGAGAACGTTATTAAGGCATTTAATAACTAAAATTGTGTATGAGCATGTGAGTATATACTTTTGGATGATGTTAAGCCTGGTTAATTGAAATTAATGAAAATTGAGTAATCTCAAGGAAAAGTAAAATTATTTTTTGTTTACTAATTGGGCGTTAGCCTCATGACGCTATACTTTTTTTTTTAGGTAAGAAAAAAATGAAAGCTAGCAACTGATGGGAGCTCAGGGGAGACATGGTTGGGTTAGATTAAAGCCGACATTTGTTTCTTTCTTTACTCCACTTTTATATCATTAGAGATTTAGGAACTTTTCAATATTTAGAACGGATAGTTCCTTATGTTGATGTCAATTGTTCACTTATTTGGTTTTGAATGATTTATTTAAATTTTGAGTTGAATTGATTTTAAGGTTTTGAATATGGCTGAGATATAGGTTTTGGTTTCAGTTTTGGACTAAAATCGAAACCATAACCGATCGATTTGTGGTTTCATCCAGACCAGACCGAATAGAACCAATAAAGTGTCAGTTTTCAGTTTCGGTTTTTTGTAGGGTTTGCACGAATTATTCATGTTTATATTTTTCTAGGTTTTTTAGGATTTTTTTAATTGTATGGACCCAATTACAAATGTAAAGTCTAACATATACAAGACATTATATTTAATGTTAAATTTGATATTTAAATAACTGATATGAATCATGGAACCTCATAATTATCTCAAGGATCAATCATAAGATCAAAGTTAAAGACAAGCATTGAACGTTTATAACAAGCCTACATGAGCAAAGTGAAGACAATCGTTGAAGATTCAAGCATGGAGGCTAACAAAGAGGATTTGATGCACTGTAATCAATGGCAAATGCATTTTCAAGAAGATTATTGAAGACTTGCCCAATCAGAAATGAAGAAGAGAGCTAATTAGGAAAGTTGCATCACTTTTACAAACTTTCCTTATTTGGACTAGTTTCCATATTTGTTCCCGAACTTGCTTTATATGGTGTCCACGAATTTACAATGTATTTGGACATATTTTAGGTCTTTATTTATCAGTTTTAATGCTTAGAATAGTTTAGGAATGAGATAATATCTTCTAGGGCAAAACTTTCCTAAAATGCACCAAATGCACTTAAGGAAAGTATTTGGCAGATTTTGTGCTTCTTTTTATTTCGAATTTCCTTGTTATATTTTAGGGTTTCTTTGCCTATTTAAAGGATCATTTGTAAGGTTTACAACCAGGAATTAATATGATATAAATTGGCTTTGTTTTGCTAATTGCTTGGTTGATTTTACCTTGCATTTTGTAGCCTTGTTCTAGGTTGCACATTTTAGAAGCATTCAAACATAATTTGATCTAGTATGTTTGTGAATTGTTTCGATCTTGAAATAAGAACAAGTTCTCTTATTTCAAGATATTAGATCATTGGAATAATCTTTCTCTTCTTGCTTTTCAAGGGTTTTTCCTTATTGTTTATTGGGGTTTTAGGATTTACATCTAGGGGTTCTTTGTATATCAAAGGGTTTCTATTTCAATTTTCTAGGGTTTCATATCATTTGGTATCATTGGGGTTTCATATACTTGTATATCTTAGAGACCTTGAGGAAGATGAGGAGTCTACTATTGTAAGGTTTTTCAATGGATTGAATATGGATATTTCTTGCCAATTAGAGTTACCAAAATTTAAGGAGTTAGAATAGTTGGTGTAATTTGCCAATAAGGTGGAAAGAAAACTCCTCGAATCTAAGACATTACCTACATCGCAATAACTTCAAGTTAGTTAAATAAATAAAAGCACCTAAAGCATACTCACCTCGTGTATAGTCAATTGGCAAAAATAAACAGCAATAAAGATATCCTTCCTTCTTCTTTCAAGTTAACACCTCTCGGGTCAAATATTGTTGGTTTCCTTCCCTTTAGATCAACAACATGACCTATCTTACCAAAGACCACAACACTCACAATATGGTTGATGGATAGTGAAAACAAGTCTAAGAGAATAGGTGAACCATAGTCAATCTCGTAAATTTTCTCATACTCAACAATACTAAGAATAAAATTAGATTGTAAATGGAAGAAATCAGTCAAAGCATATGATCCATTTTCAATTTCAAATAGTTTTAAAGTGTTTTGGTAAACTAGAAAAGATGAAAAATCCATGATATCCATAAACTCATTAAATGATCTTACGCTTGTAGCACAAAACAAGTTTTAATCATTCGAATGAAATTGAAGTTGTAACGTCCCGTTATTTTGAAGTGAATTTTTTTTTATTTAATGTTATTATTTATTTATCTATTTCAATTTAAGTACTTAGTTTAATTATTATTTTTGTAATTTCGATTTTAGTAGTTAATTTCGCCCGTACTTCTTTTTAATCGTTTTAATACTTTAAATTTGCTTCGGTGACATTAATAATTATTAATAGGCCAATTAATAATTATTAATCACCTTTAGATTTATTTAAGAGCTTCGGGTTTCGATTCATAAGTCAAAAGTCATAAAAGGACGCAACCGTCATTTCCGATTTCTTAAAAATATCCAAACACTATTCATTTGTCTTTAAAATCACCACTTTGACCAAAAGTTGACCAATCCACTCATTTTTCCTCCTCGGCCGTAGCTATCTTGAGGGAATTGGGGGATTTTAGGTTTTGCTTGTTTCTCGGCGGATCGACTCGATTTCAGTTGCATCGGAAAGCCCTCGAGTCTAGGATTCATTTCCACCTAACCATCGTGCTTTTCTCTCGAGATCCACGGAGTTCTCGGTAAGTAAAGTTTCAAACCCTAAGCTCCAAATAGTGTTTTGATGGAGTTTCTTTGTTTTCTTTCGATTTCTTGTCGTGAAACTCGGTGTTTGTAAATACGGGAGTTGTTTTAAGAGTTTTTGGAAACTTTCCCATAACCCTAAAACCGAGTTTCAGTCAAAACCCTTCCCATTTGAAATTTACCTTTTTGGGTTTGATTATGGATTATAAATTAATGAATTATTGTTTATTATAATTCAATTCGGGAATTTGCATATTGTCCAAAAACCAGGTTAATCGATACCCATTGAAAACCAGAATTTCCAAAGTACTTGAAATCAATCCAAAACACCTCTAAATTGCCTAAAAGCCGGAAAACCAAACTCGAGGCCTATTTTCCCTATCATGGCCGAGAGCATCCTTTGGGATATTCGGGGGTTTTCGTCATTTTATGCCTTTAATTGTCAATCGATTGATGTATGTTTATTTATTAATTGTTAGATGTAATTATTTGTAGGTGTTTATTGATTTTCCTTGCTTGATCGCTCTTCCGGAGGTTTGGAGCAAAGTTACATCTTCTAAGGTGAGAATAAATAGGATTTAAAATAACTTTAGAAACCGAATAAGTAGAACGGTTTGTAGAATCAGAGGTTAAGAATAGGATTCGAATCTAAGAGTAAAAGAAAGTGAGTTAGTGCCCTTAGGATTAGGAGCTAGTTCTTTGAATGAAAACTTTGGAGTTTCTCGAGGAAAACATCGAACACTAGAGAGTTCTAAGTTAGAATCGTATCGGACATTAAAAATGGATCATTGGAAGTTAAAGGATCCAAACTTTTAGATAAAATGGTTAAAGGAACTCGAAAATAGAAGTTTGGATTTTATTTGGAAGTTTAGAATCCTTGGAAGTGTAGATTACTTAATTAAGAAAGAATCTACTTTGTTTAATTATCGGGTGTTCGGTTTACTTATTGTTCTTCTGAAATTTCTATTTATTTACTTTATGCACTTTACTTTATGCAATGCACTTTATAAACGTTACTTTATGAACGGCACTTTATGCACTTTACTTTTATTTTATTTTAAATCATAAGATTTTCAATGTCATACTACATAGCCTGAGAGCTTTCATGTAGCCTGCGGGAGCTACCACATAGCCTATGGGAGCTATTGCATGGCCTACGGGAGCTGACACATAGCCTGCGGGAGCTATCACAATGCCACGAGAGCTTACACAGCCTGCGGGAGCTATTATTATTGTCATTCATCACAAAACTGTTTTTATTTAGAAAATGTTTTTATCAAGAGAAGATGATATAAGTTTTTATGGTCAAAGGATTTTAACCTTATACTTTGATGAAGGTTTTTAAGGAGAAATTTGAGTTTGATTACGTTCATCTAAACTTTGGGAGTTATTATTCTCCAGTTTTGGAAATTTAGTGAGAAAGTTGTAAGAGTTACTTGGACACAAATCCGAATAAGGGTTTGGGGTCTAACTTTACTTTTTATTCTATCTATTCTCACTGGGCTTTGTTGTTAGCTCATGATATTACAACCAATTTCAGGTAATGCCCTGGCTAGAGGTCGTGGGAGAGGAGGTGGTGCTGCGTGATCGAGGGATGATGACCTCGAGATGGACTCAGTTGTTGTAAAGTTTATGTATTACTTTTGTGAACTTTAAAGGATTTTGTGAATTGTACATTGTATTTAGCTCATAAGAGCTTATAGATGTTTTTTTATGATATTACATCTTTGAACTCCTGAATTGGGACTTAATGTTCCATGTGATTTTATTAGATTTGAAAATTAGGATGTAAACAGGTTTTGGCTAGCCAACTTTCAAACATAACCACGCCAATTTTTCTTAAAATAAAAGACTTCCGTTGTGTTTTCTAAATTAAATTTATTTAAAAGTGTCGGGACGTCACAGAAGTGGTATAAATTCAAAGTTGAGATCAATTTGAGCAAACAAACCAGCGTTATACATATCATCAAGAATAGGGTTAGGATCTTTTACAATGTTTGCTTTTACCCTACTTTCAATGAATCGAATCATGTGAGGTGTTGGTTTATTGAGTATGGCAGCCCCTTGAATGTGGTCTACTTCAAGCTTTATGCCTTGGATTGATGACAAATCACTAGGCACCATGTTAGGGGACATTTCTTTGAATTCCTGCAAAAACTCAACAAACATGCTTGGCAAAGATATGTTAAGTTTAAAAGAAACCTCTTTGTACAAAAGTACAAACATAGGTTGGTAGAGTTCATTTCTAGCCTCACTTGATCTAGCTTTCAAGCTCTCACTCTCTAGTTCACTCTCTTTTTACTCACTATACTCAATTCCCTCACACTTTCTAATCTCAAAACACTTTTTCTTTTCACTCTCATGACAATCTTTCTTTTCAAACTCTTTTTCTTTTGAATCAAACTCTCTTTCTTTTAACTCACTCGTTTCTTTTTCATCACTCATCTCTCCTTCTTGTGACTCACTTATTTCTTTTACACTAATCTCTCTTTCTTTTGGCTCACTCTTTTTGTCACAATTTTCATTATTTTCAAACATAGAACTCTTTTGTAGATTACGAGTTTCCTCTATACAAACATTAGCACGAATATCCTCTTTTATCTCCTCCATGCTAGCATTGAAAACTTCCTTCAATTTTAAAAGTTCTCTTTCAATCATCTTGACCTTCTCTAAAATCAAATTTGCATTTTCCTCTACCAAGCCATAGGCAGCCCCATTCTTATCCATTAATGTGCCATTTTCACCCATTTGATAAGAAGTAGTATTGAAAATAGGTTTAGAAGCATACCGTGTATCTCTTCTTCTTTTGAGTCTATTTTCTACCTTGGTGGCATAGTAAACCATTTCTTCCAACTTCACATATGTATACCCATTTACTTGGCTAGCAATCTCATAGTTTAAACCATCTAAGAAATATGCCATAGTAATGTCTTCATTCTCCTCAATATTAGCCCTAGCCATGAGATATTTAAACTCATTGTATTACTCATCTACACTCTTGATTCCTTGTGTAAGATCTTCAAATTTTCGCTCAAGCTCTCTTTGAAATTAACTTGATACAAATCGTTTCCTCATGATGTATTTGAGATCATACCAAGTTTCGATTGGATCCTCCAAAGTTCTTCTTTTCCTATCATTCACCAATTGTTTCCACCATGTTAATGCATAATCACAAAATTTAACAGTTATAAGTTGTACCTTCTTCGAATCACTACATGGATATTCTTCAAAACAAACCTCCACTTCTCTTTCCCATATCAAGTAAACCTCTGGATTTGATCTTCCTTGAAAAATAGGTACTTTGAGCTTATCACCTCTTAAGCTTCTATGCTCCATCCCTCCATGATAAACCTCTCTATTTTCCCTCTGGGTATGTTCTACCTCTCGACATCTATTACTTCTGATTTGATCAAACCATTCATGATACATTGCTGCAAGTAAACAAGTTAGTAATAAAAAAAATAGGACCTTTCAAATCACTCCCTAAGTGTTTAAACTCAAAGATGTCAATCCACTCGTGTTTGCACTCAAAACAAATTTTAGACCCTAAATGTAACCTTGAACTTTTAGCACACTTTAGCAACTATCAAACAACAAAGATTCTAATGAAATTTGTAAAATGTAACAATAAAGAAGTAAGAAACAATCAGCTTGGGTGGATAAACAAAAAGAAGAAGACAGATTTTGCAAATGGTGTATAATTGAGACAAGGAAAGAATAAGCAAGAAAATAGCAAGAATAAACTTTCCTATAAGAAAAAATTTTGAATTAAGACCTTCCTAAAGTAGTTTAAATCAAAAAATATGACTTTAATTGTGCAAGATATGCATATATTCGAATATAAGACAGAATTGATACTTTCCTAAAACTGTTTTGGCTATTTATGGTAAGTTCTAACTTTTTACGAAATAAACAATTGTAACACAAATCTTTAGCAATTTTTTTATTCAAGATGCATAAATGATGAGTTTAAGATGAAATCTTCAAGAATAATAAGAACACTAACCATGTTTTTCCAGAAACTCAAACAAATCAAGCAAAACACTTTTTTTTTCAATTTTTTGCACAATCCGACAGTCTGCGAAGATCTATATTTTTCTCAATCTTACACTTTTTTGTGACAAACTTTTCCGAATAAAAAATAATCACAACAGAAATATAAAGACTTTTTTAGTTGATGACTTTTTGAGAATCAGATAGTAACTATACGAAAAAGAACAAAAACAGTAGGCTAAATAAGGAAATTCTGGAACTATAATATTTTTTGTTTTTCTGGAATTTTCGATGAACGAAGAACAAAAAAAAAATCAAATAACAAGAAAGC
The DNA here is from genome assembly GCA_028015215.1 of Gynostemma pentaphyllum. NCBI lineage: Eukaryota > Viridiplantae > Streptophyta > Magnoliopsida > Cucurbitales > Cucurbitaceae > Gynostemma > Gynostemma pentaphyllum. Next base: position 17,026,458 of record CM051346.1, on the reverse strand, counting down.
ATGTAAGATAGAAATCTTCCTTTGAGCCTAAGCTCTGATACCAAATGATATGAAACCCTAGAAAATTGAAATAGAAACCCTTTGATATACACAGAACCCCTAGATGCAAATCCTAAAACCCCAATAAACAATAAGGCAAAACCCTTGGAAAGCAAGAAGAGAAAGATTATTCCAATGATCTAATATCTTGAAATAAGAGAACTTGTTCTTATTTCAAGATCAAAACAATTCACAAACATACTAGATCAAATTATGCTTGAATGCTTCTAAAACATGCAACCTAGAACAAGGCTACAAAATGCAAGGTAAAATCAACTAAGCAATTAGCAAAAAAAAAAAAAAAAGCCAATTTATATCATATTAATTCCTGGTTTTAAACCTTACAAATGAGCCTTTAAATAGGCAAAGAAACCCTAAAAAATAACAAGGAAATTCGAAATAAAAGAGGCACAAAATTTGCCAAATACTTTCCTTAAGTGCATTTGGTGCATTTTAGGAAAGTTTTGTCCTGGAAGATATTATCTCGTTCCTAAACTATTTTAAGCATTAAAACTGATAAATAATGGCCTAAAAAATGTCCAAATACATTGTAAATCCGTGGACACCATATAAGGCAAGTTCGGGAACAAATATGGAAAGTAGTCCAAATAAGGAAAGTTTACAAAAGTGATGCAACTTTCCTAATTAGCTCTCTTCTTCATTTTTTTATTGGACAAGTCTTCAATACTCTTCTTCAAAATGCATTTGTCATGGATTAATGTGCATCAAATCCTCTTTGTTAGCTTCCATGCTTGAATCTTCAACGATTGTCTTCACTTTGCTCATGTAGGCTTGTTATAGACATTCAATTCTTTTCTTTAACTTCGATCTTATGATTGATCTATAAGCTAATTATGAGGTTCCATGATTCATATCAATAACTCTAGTATTAAATTATTGTTTCAAATAACTCTAATATTTAATTTAGAATTGATGTCAATCCTGAAGTAATATTTTAATTTTTTATTAAAATAAAAAAAAGGTAAAAGTACAACTTTGAAATATTTTGATAAAAAAATTAATATAGTAGATGGTAGTTCAACCAATATAATTAATAAAAAAATATGTATTAAGAAAATATGTTTAATTATATATATATATTTAAAAACCAAAAAGTAAGGAAAATTTGGCATGGTAGTGGGCAAGGGGCAGTAATAGTGGGCTGGGTTATTAAAAAAAGAGATGTTTTGACCATTCTTTGAAAATGAATGATTATGTTTTGATTGAAAGTCTTCCGCTATGTATATTTTTTATGTTTTGAATTTTGGGGATGCAACAAAGGAAGAAGATTATAAGAGATAACACTAATACTCCAATTAAGAAAAGATAAGACTAAGATGAATAAATTAAGAACCTTAAAACCCTACGGTATTCAACGGCCTCTCTCCTCTCTCGATTTCATCTCTAACACTCCATGACCACCTCCCTTGCACACAACCGCTTGATCCTGTCTTTAAAAGGAGTTGAGGTTTGACTTTTTAAACTTTTTTATCATACAAATTAGTTACATTATTCGAATTCTACCATGCAACTTTGATTATTATTAGTACCTCTTGCACTGGCAGATATATTGGAATTAATTAGAACCATCTTACTCTTGGTTCAATTTTTTATTTTTAAATCAAATCTTAGTTTTGGGAACTTCTCTACCACAAAAAGCTATTTTCTAGCCTTACATCCCAATACCCTCTTAAGTAGATTAACTCAAAAGTTGTCATCCTTTTTTGTTGGTAGAGATAAGAAGCAATACTTGAAAACCTGTAAAGAAAAAGACCAACATCAAAAAAAAATTAATTTAACTTTAAATTAGCACTGCCTCATTTTCCTTATTTAGATAAACACTCATATCAATCTTATTCAGAACCAATATATAAATGCAACAGACAATCAGTAGAATCAACTATATATGAGGAAATGGTTTCAAGTGATGATTGTTACCTTGAAATGAATCAAAATATAGCCATAATGAATATCAATCATGTCAAAAATGATGGCTTGAATTGAACTAAGATCAATAAAAATAAACTTTATTTTAAAAAAAAAATTCAAAATTCAAAATTGAAATCGATTTTCGAGTCATTCTCTTACTAAAAAACCTCAACAAACCTTCAAGTTGAAATTGACCTAAACGTTGACTTGGAGCATCATCACGAAGAGGGCCATTGTCTGAAGAACTAAATGTCCAATCCTAATTTCTTTTCCTTTCATATTTCATGATTAATTTCAATTACATTGAATATTAAAAATCTAGGAAAACTCATTAGTTGTTACACTATGAATCTGGAGTGCTTTTCTGTTAATAATATATTTCATATTTAAGATTTTCATTTCAATTTTAAAAGTTAATACTCATCAATTTTTTTCATTTCTCTAAGCAAGTTGATAATTGTTTAGATTCTCAATACAAATAGGTAGCTAAGGCTCTTCAGTTATGGTTTGGGAAACGGGAGGGTGAAAGTTTATCAAAGCGGCGTGAGAATGTTTACCGTAGAGGTAAAATTCACCATGGACCCGACCCAATATCAAAAGCCCAAATTATGATAAGCCTGGCCCATAAGAGATAGTATTGTGTACGCTACACAATCCGCATCCTTATAATTGATCCAAAGAGTTTAGGCCGAGCCTAAACTAAAGGGTCAAGGTCGTACAGGTCAACTCAAATAAGAATGCTTTGAACTTCCGGATAAGCCGTAGTCCAAATAATTATATCTAAGGAGATAAGCTTAACATTGTCCTGAGATAAAGGGAATAAGCGCTTATCTTTAATAAGTTTTATCTTAATCTGATCGTAGATAGACGTATCATCCTATCTAAAGGTCGTCGATATAAAGAGCTCATTAAAACCTAAAACCGTATGTCATTCATAATTTTACTTTCGAATTCTCACATCTATTTCTTCCAAATTACTGACTTGATTGTCAGAGACGGTTTGGCAAGCACCAAACATGTGTATTCTTGTTCTTATTCTTTAGGTATTAAGATCAAGGAGACGCGATGCACGTTGAACGCACGTGATTGACCGTAGCAAAAATCATCCTCTATAGTTTGGCGCCCATCATGGGGCTGCGAGAAAAACATTCATGTAAGCTTCATCACAGATAGCAAACAAAAAACATTAAGAAAACTCAGAGTAAGGAAGCTCGCGTTGACAACCTCACTCCAGGTGACAAGAATAACCTGAAAAACGGAGAAAGAGATCGTGGAGCCGAGCTTCCATAGCAAACCGTAGAGGTTGCATGTGACGACCCGTCATTTTAAATAAATTAAAATCAGAGAAAACAGCGGAAGTCTTTTATTTTAAGAAAAATGGCGTGATTATGTTTGAAAATAGGCTAGCCAAAAACCTGTTTACATCTTAAATTCAAACATCTAAAAACACAAGGAACATTAAGTTCCATCCAGGAGTTTAAAATGATCATAATCATAAAACAACGACAATAAGCTCTTATGAGCTAATTACAAAGTACAAATCACAATGTGATATAAATTTCACAAGACAACCATGTACATGGATTTACAACAACCTAGTCCATCTCAAGTCGTCATCCTCTCGATCAAGCGCGCACCAACTCCTCTTCCACGATCCCAAACATTACGAAATGTTTGTAATATCATGAGCTAACAACTTAAGCCCAGGTGAGAATAATAAGGATAAAAAGTAAGAATAGACCTCAAACTCGTATTCCGATTTGTGTCCAATTTACCTGACACAATCTTTCCTAGAATTCTTCAAAGTCTAGGTCATTCTATTCCATATTTTCCAAAGTATAACACAATTAACTCCTAAAGTCATCCAAACTCTAGGTAAATTCATTTTATACTTTCTAAGGATGATATTGCTAATAATCGTAGCCAATACTCATCCATTAACATTATTATAACGTAAATAAGTAAAGTAAACACACTTTGCACAACATACAACTTCTCAATTCTCTCTTGCATCTATCATAAACATGAATGCATGAGAGCATCCCGTAGGATTTCGCATTTGCCCTTTTTATGCGTGAATGAAGGTAATGAGTACATCCCATAGGATACCATTCAACCTTATGCATGAGGAAGTAATGCCTACAGCCCGTAGGTTACCATTCAACTCCCTATGCATGAAGAAGTAATGCGTACAGCCCGTAGGTTACCATTTAACTTCTTTTCTTTCACATTCTTTCTTTTCTCTGAAGGTGATGTGAACTCCACGTAGGGTTCATCAATCTTCCTTCTTTTCTCATTCACTTTCTTTTCTTTTCACTTTCATTTCTTTTTCACTTTCATTTCTTTTTCACTTTCGTTTCTTTTTCACTTTCATTCTTTTTCATGAATGTTGCGAGAATGGTATGATGCAATATGATATGCATATGCTTGCATATCCTTGTAAAAGTAAATAAGTAAAGTGCGGAATTAAAGTAGTCGATACACAAATAAAGAAAAGGCATAAAGTAAAAGTATAAAGTAAAAGACAAAATGTAAATGACATAAAGTAGTAGTAAGCAAACATCTCGGATGAACGATATATCGATCGAACTCCGGTATCAATAAGAGTAGAATGATAAAATAAACGATTAACCTAAACCTTCAAGGATTCTAAACTTCCAATAATCCGAGGTTCTATTAACCGTTCTAAAAACAAGCTGGATCTTTTAACTTCCAATGATCCAACCTAAGCTTCGAATCGAATCTAACTTAGAATCTTCTAAGATTCAGTACTTTCCTCGAGAACTCCTAAGTTCTCACTTAAAGGATTAACTCTTAATCCTAAGGGCACTAACTCTCAAGCCTCTAATCTTAGACTCGGTTTCTAGTCTTAGTTTCAACTCTACAAACCTTCACACTTGTTTGCTTTCTATAATTACTTTAAATTCTAACTATTCTCACCTTAGCCAAATAATTTCAAATCTCCAATTTCCACGAAACAACCACCGAGCAATTGCACCTACAATTCACCGATTGTACAACATATTACAATTCATAACTAATATGCGAACAAATGTGCAATTTCGGGTGAATAGTGATTTCGGATGAATAGTGTTTCGGGTGAATAGTGTTTTTCGAACATCCGGGCTCAAAATCGCCATTTTTCATGATAGAAATTCATGATTTCAACTTCAAATCTCATTTATAATCAAAAACGAACAAAACCACCTAAAAAGTTTTGAAAACTTACTTTTTGGGACTTCCCATAGGGAACGGGAAACTCCGAAAAGGTAGGTTGGATAGGTAGCCCTCGTCCCTACCAATCCAACGCAACCGAAATCAAGCCGATCCATCGAGAAATGAAAGAGAAACGAAGAAAAGAAAACTCACCCATGGTGGATGAAGGCTCACGGTGGGATAAGAAGAAAGATGAAGAAGTTTTGTCAACTTTTTGGTCAAATGGCTCATTTAAAGAAGATGACAAATAGTATTTAGATATTTTGCAAATTTGGTAATTACGATTTTGCCCTTTTATGACTTTTGGCTTAAAAACAAATCCCGAACATCTCAAACTATCCCAATGGTGATTAATAATTATTAATTGGCCCGTTAATAATTATTAATACCATTAAAACGTATTTAAATAAATAAAGCCATTAAAATAACTTAAAATGAAATAAACTAATAAATTCTAATTTAATGATAAATAAATGAACTTTAATTACTTAAATTAAAATAAAATAAATAAAAGTTTTTTTTTTATCACAAAATAACGGGACGTTACATTGCAACCCTGGAACCAATTATTCGAAAAATTTATGAAAAACAAGAGCATTTCATGAAAATGATGCAAGCAAAGTTCGAGGAAATCATGAACAAGCAACGCTCGGAGAATCCCCTACCACCTGTCTATGTAGGTGCTGAAGCTCGCAAATCGTGTACGAACCATCGATTGATAAGAGCGCAAAAGAAAAAGAGGAAGGACGATGAGATTCCCGAGATGTTCAAAGTTAACCATGAAAAAACCGCGAGTACGCATATGGAAGCAAAGAACTTAAAGCTTAAAATAATTGGTTTGGTAAATTATTGAAAATTTAGCATGTAGTATTTGTAAACTTTAAAACTCACATACATTATAAAACCTGTTTATCAGAAACATCGGCTCGTCGGCCGGTTCAGAGTATCATATAAATTCAAACCAAATTAAAGTTTGGTGCACCCAGTTTAAAACCGTATACAAACATATTGTACATACTTTAATTTTTTTTAAACAATCTCGACCCTAACATAAAAAATGACACAACCCAAAAGAAGACAACCACACTCCCAGAAAACGTGGCTTGCATGACCGAAGACCTAATCCCAAAAGCTCCATCTCGATGTATCAACGAGCACCACCTGCCATCGTCCCCACCTTCATTCGATACCTGAAAGGTGATTTAGAGCACCTTTGAGCATGACACTCAGTGAAAACAAAAGAATATGAACGGTGATGCGGATGTTCACTACATGATGCACAAACAGAAACATATGTATAAGAGTGCAAATTATAGAGTATTGCAAAGTAGATAGATAACATGATCAAACCGTAAACCTTTCAAACCCATACAATCGTCAAGCACATAACAAATTCCATGTATCACATTTACCATTTCCTGTAGTCTACAAATCTTTCCATCACAGCACTCGACGTCTCACTACGCCCTGTTCGCACATACAGTCATTAATCAGTACCCAAGCCATAGCTCGTAATGTGTTACACTCACTGGCTTTACATCAAGCCTCAGAGACTTATTACCATATTCAATTCACTTTCCGAGTCTCTTTCATTCACCACTACGCATCCACTTCTTATTACACACAATCAAAGCAAAAGAGATAGCAAAACATGGATGTATAAATAATGCTTAAATGTGCTCAACACATAACATGAATGCTGATGCAAATGATCAACTTTCAAGTTTAAGATTTCACCAAACAACAATGCATAAGCCATTTCCACTTTTTCCTTTTCTTTTCAACCATCTTTTGGTTCCTTACTTACAACCCGCGTCTCACTACACGTAAATCATGTTGTGCCATATATCTCACTCGAGCCGCAGCTCATTCTACAACATCCAAGCCGAAGCTCATTTCACATCCTCAGGTTATCTCAATCACCACTAGCATCCGACCATTTATCACATAGCACTCCGGAGCTCCACAATATCACACTGCCACGGTAACCACGTGTAACGTCCAACACCCACACACAGTTACACGGGTTACGACCCCATGGCCACAAATCGATCATATGATATGCATCACTGAAGTGTTATGAGATGAAATAGAAATGAGTAATCATGCTTACTAACAACTCTCATCATAACTCACATCTCATACTATTTCCACATGATACATGTAAAACACATTTCCAGCTTAAAGTCTCTAATCATATTCGCGTGTTATTCACTAAGAACCTATAATAACATAACAAGTGTTTATACGTCTAGCCCAATTCACATCTTGCTCAATATTCACGTAAGTATATAATTCACATTTCACATACTACTTTCAATAGCTCATTTGCATTCCTTTTTATAGAGCAGTAATCGATGGCATAATAAATAATCATTCACGTGTTCAAGTTAATAGCCCCAAATCAGCATATGACTCGATCAATGACTAAGAGCATAAAAATAAACATCAAGTAAACATGCTCATAAAAATGACTATTCATAAAACATATCGGTTTTGAGCTACTAGCTCGTTGGGCTCTTTAAACAACGTCGGAGTCATTTTCCACTTCCCGTTACTTCTAGCACGTTCATCACCTTACTATCGATACATCACAAGCCACTACTACTTAAAACCATAAACACCCACATCCAAGATAACTCGGAAAAGATCCGTGACTCACATCGCCAACACCCTTCCGATTCTTTATGTTATCACCTTTGAAGTTGGCCCCGTGAATAACCGCTCGTTCTTGGCCTACAACAAGGTAATCCACCCAAAAATATAAGTTAATATTATCATCACAATCAGTTTGTAATACTACACCAAAACCCCACACCCGTTAAGAGAAAAAGTTCCAAAAACTAGCCAAAAATGGTATAATTTTGGCTCAACAAGGGTGTCTATCAAAGTTTCATTATCCTAACCTTCCATGGTGTTTTTCTTGTAGGAAATATACTTATAAACACCCACAATTTTCAGATTTAACAACTCCCTAAAATTTCTAAGAAAACACCCAAAAACCAAGCAATTCTAGTATGAACTTTTGGCCAACAAGAGAACTATCATAAATTCATTGGTTGCTCTCTTAAATCATTTTACATGTGTAAATTATGTATATAAACACTCAAAAATTCCAGAATTTGAAACCCCTCATTAAAAATTCAAGAAGATTCAAAACTAGCTAAGTTTAAAACTAGTATTTTGGCCAAATTTGAGAATTTTCAAGAATTCTTTCGTTTGCTCTTCCAAGTTGTTTTTCATGAGTCAAATACATATTTAGGCACTCATATATTCCAGAATTAAGAGTTGTTAAATAAAAGTCAAGAAAACTCAAGAATTGAAAAAACTAGAAGCTTGAAAAATTGCCATTAATGGAGGTTTTGAGCTTAGTGTTCATCCATGGCTTCCAATCTCAAGAGAGCTTTAAAATAATAAATCCTAGGGTTTTTAATTGATACTTGACAGTCAATTTCCAGAATTGAAAAGATATCAAACTCATTGCAAAAATGGATTTACAAACACAATCAAGAGGAAACCCAAAACCCAACAACCTATAATGAAAAACTTGAATATCCATGGATGAATTCTTACCTTGAAGACTTCAAAACTTGTAGATTCCTCTTCCAATCTTCCTATCTAATTGTTTCATTCATAAATCAAGCAAAACCCCTTTGATTCAACTCACCTCCATGAAGATTTTAGGAAAAGAGCAAAATTCACCATAAAAAAAGGGGGAGGGGACGTTGGTGAGGGATTGATGGAAGAAGATGAGTGAATTTTTTTACTCATATAAACTTTATGTGGCTGAAACTAAAGTTTCTTTATTGCAAGATGGTTCCCCACCTCTTCACCTAGCAATTTAAGGACTTCAAACTCACTTAATTGCTAACTAGCCCTTCGTTCAATTTTTAGATGCTAACAAGCCCTTTTTCCTTAACTAACCTTGGTTAAAAGCTTTCTTTCAAATAATTTTTCCACCAATGATTAATATTTAACTATAGTTAACAACCAAATAATCAAATTATAATAGAAAATAATTTCTAAAGTAGCTTAACACTTAACACACAAGCAAACATTATGTAGAAATTATAATTAAACTTCCTCTGCAAAACCCGGGGCCTTACACGTACTACATACACCCCTCACCACAATTGCAGTGCCATAACCATTCATACAATGGGGATTAGACATATTGGGGAAACTCCCCACAGCCACTGAACAAAGATGCTTCCTAATGGTAGCAACATATTACTTTACCAAATGGATTAAGGCCGAACCACTCGCCAAAATCATCGAGCAACAAGTCAAGTAATCATAATCACATGATTAGAAATCCCACAAGTATTCGTGGCAGACACTGGTATGCAATTCACTGGAAATATCACCAGATCAATGTGCTTGGACTTGAATATTCAACTGAGATTCTCATCCACAAGACATCCCCAAGCAAACGGCCAGGTCAAAGCCTCTAACAAGACTATCCTCAACAATCTAAAAAAAAGGCTTGAAAAGTCGAAAGGCAGATGGACAGAATAGCCGGACAGAGTATTATGGACATACAGAACAACCCCTCGTACAGAAATAGGGGAAACACCATTCGCTCTCACAAACAGAGTTGAAGAAGTTATACCAACCGATGTAGGAATTCCCAAGATACGTGGTCAACTTTTAGAAGATGGTTAAGACAATGACCGATTGATGATAGAAGCGCTAGATAACCGGGACGAGAAAAAAGAGAGAGCCTAATTAGCAGAATATCAACAGGTCCTAGCTCGACATTATAACAAAAAGGTCAGACCACGACCCATGAAGGTTGGAGACTTCATGCTAGGGAAAGTTTTCAAGAAAATCGAGCAGCCTGAAGATGGAAAGCTCGGACCTAATTGGAAAGGGCCTACCGCATAATTGAATTAGAATTCAAACCAGGTACTTATCATATAGAAGATAAGCATGTAACACAGATACCAAGGGCGTGGAACGCCAACCAACTAAAGCTTTACTTATATTAACTAGAGACGTGGGGAGTTGCAATGAGAAACGTGCCGAAATAAATGCAACCCCCACAACCCTTCAACTCTAGAAATAGAGAGTAAGTTCCCTAAACCAACCCATAATCCAGAAATGGAATCCTCATCATCCTCATTCAGTCCTTTCACACTCTCAATCCCAGAAAAAATTACAATCTTAAAGCTCAAACTCGAGCAACTATCATCTAAGACGGATGCTTTACAAAAGGAGAATTAGGAGCAGAAGTGTAACGACCCGATTTTCCATTAAATTCTTTAAATTCAAATGCACAGCGGAAGACTTAATTTTTAAAGAAAAACGGCATGGGTTCGTTTAAAAATCGGATAACCAAAACCTGTTTACAACAACCCATATTCAGAGAAAGCGATAAATCGGGAATGTGCATTCCAGCATATAATTTAAACTTCCAAAAGAGATTTAAATCATAAAACATATGCAGATTTTAAATAAATACCCTTTCGGGCTCAAAAGACACAAGTATGAAAGTTGGAAATAATTTACAAGCATTTCTAAGAATGCTAAACCAATAGTATGTTCATCATTGTCCTTACACCAACTCGACAAGTCACACAGCACCACCTCCTTTACCACGCTTCTTAGGACGAGGTTTACCTGAAAATTTGTAAGTGTAGCAACATTAGCATAAAAATGCTAGTGAGAGTAAAACGAAAGCAAGTAATCCTATGAACAAAATTTCATACCAGAAATTGTGTCCAAAGGCCTAAAATGCTCTTTACTTCCCATATTCACACTTCCAATTTCCATACAATCATACGATAGTAATATACTACCCGTAATAGTCTTTCAGTACTAAGTAATAGAAATAAAGACTTAAAGTAAAGTTAACAATCATTACTAAGTCTTACTACACAACTCTAAAGAATATGTACATGTAACATTAACTATCTTTGTTACCAAACAAGTTTCATCGTAACGTGCTATTGTATGGATCAAAATCAACATACATAGTATACTTTTCTAAAAGTAACGATATCAAAACTTATAGTAAAAGTACTCGTTATTACTAAGTCTTGCTATACAAATCTAACGATTATGTAAATGCATTACTAACTATCTTTCATCGTATCAATAATACCGTATAGATCGAAGTCGACATACCACGTGCCATATCACCAACCATCGCACCATGATACCGTATGGAGCGTATCACATACTATCATGTGCCATATCACATAACCTCGCACCATGATACCGTATGGAGCGTATCACATACTATCATGTGCCATATCACATAACATCGCACCATGATACCGTACAGAACGTATCACATACCATCATGTGCCATATCAGATAACCTCGCACCATGATACCGTATGGAGCGTATCACATACTATCATGTGCCATATCACATAACCTCGCACCATGATACCGTATGGAGCGTATCACATACTATCATGTGCCATATCAGATAACCTCGCACCATGATACCGTATGGAGCGTATCACATACTATCATGTGCCATATCACATAACCTCGCACCATGATACCGTATGGAGCGTATCACATACTATCATGTGCCATATCACATAGTACCATATAGAATCCGTCAAGCTCCCTAGTAAGTTAGATAAAGTTCCACTAAACTACTAAAGAACATAAACCGCTCGAATTACACGAGTCAAGACTCAAATGTAATTCCTAAGCCACTTTGACTCCCAAATCACTTTAAATTCCTTATTCAACCACTTTCATCTAAAATCTCCAATTCATCTTATATGACTTCCAAACCACTCATACTTACTCTTTTACTTCCAAAACCATAAGTACATCAAAAGCACTCCACTCACATCCGAGTTAAAGTCTCCAACCAAGTATAACTTCCGGAAGTTAGTTCCCCTCTTAACCTCGATAAACAATAACGTAATGAAACATAATTCATAAAATTACTAACTTCCATTTTAAACTCACCTTAGATGTGAAATCCAAGCTTCCAAAGTGCCGGAGTCAAAGTCAAGCAATTGATCACAAACCTACATATCAAATACACCTAACAACCATTAATTATCCGAAAATCGAACAAACAACATCTAAACACATAAAACGACGAAAACTCCGAATTTAACCCCCAAGGGATCCACGGCCCAACAAGGAAGGGAGGGTTCGGGTTCGGTTTTCCGTCTTTTATGCACTTTTGAGATGATTTGGGTTGATTTAAGACACTTTGAAAGTCAAGATATCAATGGGTCACGATATTTTAGGGTTTTACATAATAATTGATTTCCGAAAAATTAAGTAAAACGTAAAATCATAGCAAACCAAACACCCTAAACTTGGTCAAGTGAGAGAAATTAACACGGGACGGGTTTTCAACTTAAACTTGAATTTAGGGTTTAGGGAAGTTTCTAAAATTGCATAAAACGACTTCCTCGATTGAAATCTTCAAGCTTCGGTGTGTGAATTTGAAGATTTCAACTCAAAACCTCCATTAAAACACTATTCACAACAAATTTTAGAAAGTTTGTCATACCTTAAGGCCTCGAGAAAACGAGCGAAAACCTCGATTGCTAGGTTAGAAATGATCCTCGGGATGAGAGCTTTTCAACGGTACCGGAATTACGGCGATCTACCGAGTAGTTATGAAAAGCCAAAGAGAGAGAGAGCTCTCGGCTACAAGGGAGAGAAAAGAGATGAGATGTAATTTTTAATTTGACCAAAGTTGACTATTTAATGAAAAAGGAGATGAATAGTGATTTTTTTAAGAAATTGGAAAATGACGTATACGTCCCTTTTTAAATGATTCGATTAAAATACGAAACCCGATGATCTTAAAATAATCTAAAGGTGATTAATAATTATTAATTGGCCCGTTAATAATTATTAATATCACCAAAACTAATTTAAAGTAGTAAAAGGTTTAAAAAGGTTTTCGAACGAAAATAACTTCTAAAATCGAAATTACTAAGTTTAAACTAAACTTAAATACTTTATTTAAAATAAAATAAAAAATTTACCTCCAAAAGTAACAGGATGTTACATAGCCACTCTTTTATTTTTATCTTATTATGATGAGTTGGCGGCTATTGAGTCAAGACTGTTGAGTTTTGAGATGTGTGCTTTTACCCCAGTGGGGAAGTTTATTATTGTTGATGGTATGATTAGTATTGATGACATGTGCATTATGAGTAGATGTTCACATTTTACTTTGATTGTAATGCATATGTCTGATATTGATGTGATATTGATTATGGATTGGCTATTATCCAATCATACCATTATAGTTTGTACTGAGAAAGTTTTGATTTTATGAGTCCATGTGGGACTATTTTATTTTCGTGGGTTTAGTAGCCGAGTAGCACCCACTTTGATATCTATGATAGAAGCTAGAATGCTTCCAAGTGATGTAGCTTGAGTTTATTTAGCTAGTGTTGTCGATACTTCTGTACCGGAGACTAGCTGAGTTAAAAGAGCTTAAGAGTCAGTTATAAGAACTTTTAAACTCAGGGTTTATTCACCCTAGTGCGTCCTCACAGGGAGCGCCTTGTTTTTTGTAAAAAGAAAGACAGTTCAGTGAGACTGTGTATTGATTATCGAGGGTTGAATCAAGTTACAGTGAAAAAAAAACAAGTATCATTTGCATTGGATTGATGATCTATATGATCAGTTGGGGAAAATCGCTATCTTTTCAAAGATAGATTTGAGATCCGGTTATATTCATTGAAGATTCGGGATTAAGATAATCCTAAAACTGATTTCGGGACGCGTTATGGATATTATGAGTTTGTAGTCATGTCTTTTGACTTAACCAACGCGTCTGCAACTTTTATTGATCTTATCCATACTGTGTTAAAGAGGTTCATCAATTCTATTGATGTTGTAATTAATTATGACAGTCTGATTTATTCTAAGACTGAGGAGATGCATGATATGCATTTGAAGGAAATTTTGACATTATTAAGAAATATGAAGTGTATGCCAAGTTTTCAAAGTGTGAGTTTTGGCTAAAAGAAATGGCATTTTCGGCCATGTGGTATCAAGAAGAGGATTATATATTGGTTCCTTTAAGATTAAGGCATATAGAAGTCGGCCTAGACTGACGAGTGTGCCTAAGATTCTATGGTTTCTAAGGCTTACAGGCTTGTTTTCGAGAGGTAGAGTTAGACATGCCTAGACGATCTATCTTTGTTTGACAGATAGTTCGTAATACATTGTAGGAGGATTTGGGTGCCTTTGGGATCTACTTTTGAAAAGAACTGTTGGAGAAGGCTCACAGTTCTATCTTTTATGTTCATCCAGGCAATACAAAAAGGTACGAGAACCGAGACAATATTATTGATGACCTGGGATGAAACATGAGATTTAAAGTATGTGAATAGGTGCTTGATTTGTTAGCAAGTCAAGGCCCTAAAGATCCACCGGGTTATCATAACCTTTGAAAGTGCCTGAATGGAAATGGGAGGAGATTTCTATGAATTTTATCAGGGGTTTGCTGAAAGAGAGCAAAGAGTTATGATATCATTTGGGTGATTGTAGATCATTTGATAAAAAACCGCACACTTTACTCTTGAAAGGGTCATCTATCCAGTTAAGACTAGAGTACAGTGGTACCTAAGAAAGCTTGTTAGATTATGTGGTGTGCCGGTGAAGATTGTATCAAGTTCGAACATACGCTTTGTCTCGAAGTTTTGGCACTGTTTAGGAACTTTGTGGTAGAAAGTGTCGTTCTCCGGCTCATTAAAATGAGGTTGGAGAAAAGAGACTTTTGGTACTCAAGTTGTAACAAATGACTAGCGAGTCTATCATTTGTTTAGAGAAAGATTAAGGATTAACCAAAGTTGACAGCAGGAAACGGCGTAGTTCATTCAAGTTGTAGTAGTGGATCTCATATACTTCAAGTGACACCAATGAAGGGTGTTATGAAAGTTGGGAATAAGGGTCAGTTGAGCCCTAGATTTTGGCCTATCGAGATACTCAATCGAGTAGAAGTGGTAGCTTATTGTTTAGCTTTACCCCTTTCGTTATCGGTCGTTTGTAATGTTTTCCATGTATTGATGCTTTGGAAATACATGGTGAATCTGTTCCACGTGATTGACTATGAACTGGTAGTTTTGAATGCTAATGTGTCTTATGAGAAGACACCAGTTAAGATAAGAGCATTCGAACAAGTTGATGAGAAATAAAACGATTCACTTGTTTAAGGTTCTTTGGAAGAACCAAGTGTCAAAGGAAGCAACGTGGGAACGTGAAGATGAGATACAGTCTAAGTACCCTCGCTTTTTCACTTAGTGAACGCACTTTTCGAGGACGAAAAGTCTTTTAAGGAGGGTAGGCTGTAACGTCCCATTATTTTGAAGTGATTTTTTTTAATTTATTTTAATTAAAGTATTTAAGGTTAATTTGAAAGTAGTAATTTCGATTTTAGTAGTTAATTTCGCCCGAAATTCTTTTTAATCGTTTTAATTAGCCTAAATTCGTTTCAATGACATTAATAATTATTAATAGGTGAATTAATAATTATTAATCACCTTTAGATTAATTTAAGAGCTTCGGGTTTCGATTTAGAAGTCAAAAGTCATAAAAGGACGCAACCGTCATTTCCGATTTCTTCAAAATATCCAAAACACTATTCCATCAGCTTTAAAAACACAACAATTGACCAAAGTTGACCATTTTCTCATCCTTTCTCTTCTCAAAATCATGGGCAAGAATGGGGGAAAGAAAAATTCGGATTTTGCTCGTTTCTCGGCGGATCGGCTCAATTTTGGTTGCTTTGGAAAGCCCTCGGTCCTAGGATTCTTCTCCACCTAGCAATCGTGCTTTCCATCTGTGTTCTAAGGACTTCTCGGTAAGTTAAAGTTCAAACCCTAAGCTCCAAATAGTGTTTTAATGGAGTTTTCATTTTGATTCTTCGATTTCTTGCCGAGGAACTCGATGATTTTAATTACGAGAGTTATTTTTAGTGATTTTGGCAACTTTCCCTAAACCCTAAAACTGAGTTGCAATCGAAGCCCTTCCCGTTTGAATTTTACATCGTGGGGGTTGTTTTGGGGTTCACTTTTATTGATATATTGTTTATTGTAATTAATTTCGGGAAATCGTTTATAGTCCAAAACCCCAATCATCGATACCCATTGAAATCAAGAACTTCGAAACTATTTAAAACCAACTCGAAACACATCTAAAGTACCTAAAAGCCAGAAAACCGAACCCGAAACCCATTTTCTATAGAGGGGCCGAGAGCACCCTTGGGTTTTTTCAGGGTTGTTCATCGTTTTGAGCTTTTAGATGTTAATTGATCAATGTTTGGTTTATTAATGATTGTTAGATATACTTTTAACTGTAGGTGTTTTTAGATCGTTGATTGATCGTGCTTTCAGAGACTTGGAGCGAAACTAAATTGGCTAAGGTGAGAATAAATAGGATTTAAAGTAGATTTAGAAACCGAATAAGTTGAACAGTTTGTAGGATCGGAAGTTGAGATTTAGATTCGAATCTAAAAAGAAAAGAAAGTGAGCTAGTGCCCTTAGGCTTAGGAGCTAGTTCTTTGAGTGAAAACTTTGGAGTTTCTCGAGGGAACGTTGAACTTTTGAAAGTTCTAAATTAGAATCGTTTCAGAGCTTAGAATGGATTATTAGAAGTTAAAGGATCCAAACTCTTAGATAGAATGGTTAAAGGAACTTGAAAATAGAACCTTGGATTTTATTTGGGAGTTTAGAATCCTTGAAAGCGAAGATTATTGTTTAAGATAAGAGCTTACTTTTATTAAAGTATCGGAAGTTCGAATTACTTATTGTTCTTCCGAAATTCCTATTTTTCTACCTTATGCATAAGGACATCTGTGATTCATTTACTTTATGTCCTTTATTTTATACCCTTTACTTTACACTCCATTCATATTTACGTTTATTTACTTTTGCAAGCATACGCATAACATCGTGCACCATAACATCTCGCATCATTGATTCGAAAGGAAAGTGAAAAAGAAAAAGAACTGAGAATGTGAATCCTACGGGATGTCTTCATTACCTTCATGCATATTATCGGTGAAATGGAAAGTGAAACAAAAGGTGAATGTGAAACCTACGAGTGTTTTCATTACCTTTATGCATAAAAGGTGAATGCGGAACCTACGGGTGTCTTCATTACCTTCATTCATATTATCGAAAGAAAAATAAAAAAGTGAATTAAGATGTTATGCTTATGCAAAGTTTATTTACTCCTTTTATTTTTTTTTATGATTAATGGTTGAAAGTTAGTTTTCTAGAGTTTAGACAACTATAGAAAAGGATTATGTAAGACATACATTTCTAGAGAGAAAAGAAATGAAATTTATGTATAGTCGAGTGCTATAGGAAAAAGGAATGAGATTGAATTGGATAACGAGAGAATACAAGGGTGTATTGAACCTTGTATAATTATTATGTGATATATATGTAAGAGAACTAGTTTCTCAATAAATTGGAAGATCTCGAAACTGGAGAATAAGATTTGATGTAAACCTTATGTATAGTATAAAGTATTAAAGATAACGAGATACAAATGTTGTATATATATTTATATGTTATGAAACATATCCTCCTAATGGTTGAAAGATATTTCCTCAATTATTTGGGAGAATTGGTAAGTAAAAGTGAAAGACTGAGGTAAAACCATTTTGGTGGTTGAAAGGTAAGAGAATGTGAGTTTACTTAGACACAAATCCGGATGCGGGTTTGGAGTCTAACATTACTTTTTATTTTGTTTATTCTCACTGGGCTTTGTTGTTAGCTCATGATATTACAAACATTTTCAGGTGTTCGGGTCATGAGAGAGGAGCTGGTGCGGCTTGATCGAGAGGATGATGATGAGGAGATGGACTAGATGTCATTTATAAGTCTCGAGGCTAAGCTTATCTTATTTTGTTTTTTTTTTCGGTCTTTGAGAAGTAAATTTTTTTATAAGCACTTAAGAGCTTTTCGTCTTAAGTTTTATGTTATAATTTTCTTTTAATTTTGGAAAAGGAATTGTATTTCCTTACTTTTAATTTCCCTGATCGTGAAAAATGTAAACAGGTTATGGATAGTCTGAGTTTTAAACATATCTGTAGACACCGTATTTCGTCCGGATTATTTTTATTTTCATTTGGAGTCTATCATTTTTTAAAAAAAAAAAATTAACACAAATATTATATTTAGAAATATGTATTTAAAATAAATAAAAAAAACAAATTTTAATTCTGATGAAAATTAAAGATTTAAACAAATAAAAAATCTTCAAACCACATTCCTTAAAAATCTCACATCTCTCCTACCACACACGTTCCCCCTCTATCTAATACCATGATCTCCATTATCTTTCCCTATTTTTCCTCCAACCTTCACATTCCTTTTTCAGGATCTCCATTTATATCTCTTTGGCACGATCTATTTCTCAACTACCTATACTCTAATTGAACTCTATAAAAGAATTAGCAGTGTCAGTTGTTAAAGGGGGGGGATTCTTCCAAAAAAAAAAAAAAAAAGGATCACTTTTACTCCTTCATAGACATATCTTCCAACACTTCACCTTATCACCCATTCAATTCCTTCAAATTTGTTCCTCCCTCTTATTATTGATAATACTTTGGGGTTCAACCAATACACATCATATTTATTCATCTAAATCCACAAACTCATCCCTTATAACAATTTATTCTTGTTAAAAAGGCAACCTCACGAGTCAATTATATTTTACCGTTATTGATAAAGTATTGAAGTAAGAATTCAAAGAAGAGGGCTTTGATTGGAGTACTCCAAAAGAAAGTTATGTTTCAGGTAGTATCTTTCATCTGATGATTTAATTTGAATTGGTAAGTTTTAATTTTGTGAGATGTTTCTTTTAAAATCCAAATTCTGGTAATTTTGATTTGAAAATGTGAGTGATACATGTTAATGTAAACTCAATTAATTATAGGTCTAGAAATTATGAAGAGTATAAATAATTTAGTATTCAACATGGTGGTAGGATTTTTTTTATTTTTTAAAAATCTCTCATATGTGTTTGTACTGTCTTTATGAGACACATTTGGAGATATAATTGATAACTTACGTACAAGTAAAGGTCAAAATATGAATTTAGTATCTTAATCATTATTTTTTTTTTCTTGTACTTTGTAATTAGATCTTTTGCGTTATCATAACATGCATCTATTATATTACTAACTATTTTATCATTTTACTGTAAATTTTATGTATATTCAGACCATTTTGTATCATCAAATTTAACAACGCTAGTTAGGAAGATTAGGAGTCTGTTTTCCCACAATCTCAAAATGAGGATTAGACTCGTAAGTCCGAGTTTGATTCCAACATTATCTTTATAAATTAATCAATCGATTTTAGAAATATAAACAAAATTTAAGGCCAAATTATCTTAAACATTTTCTTATAATATAAAGGTAACAAATTGATCTTTAAAATATTACTTTTAACATATATTATATAAATATATAGATATAGATATATATTCTTTATACACAACTAATAATATTTTAAATTGACTTATTATATAAACTACTTCTTTAAAACATCAAAACAACGAATATATTTTCTAAATGATCAATAAAGTCTTGAATACATACTTTTTGATATAAAATAACAAACATTTTTTTTTTTTAAAATTCCGACGATGGATGTTAGAAATTCAGGAGTCCGATTTCGACAATCTTGAGGTGAAGAGTTACTCCGGAGTCCAGGAGTTAATTCTAAAAATATTTCTCTAATGGTCGTAGTGCCACTCATAATTATTAACTCATGCTTCATTCTTGAAGTGTGCATTAGTAAAACATGAGACATTTAAACCTAAAATAAAATAAATATTTTTGGACCTTTATAAATTGAATAAAATGGATAATTTAAGATAAAATTTGGTAAACCGTTATTTAACGGGTGTTGTAGGATGCTAACACCTTCCCTACACACAATAGACTTCAAGCCAATTTTTGGTATTTGCGGACCAATTATTTTTCTTTAATTTGGTGACCAATCACATGATCAAATTTGGTTGGTGGCGACTCCATCTTTTTCTCTCTTTCTAACCAAAAGAGACCGTCGGCCGCTTCGTGTTGCGATCACGTCGTGACAGCTTGGCGACTCCACTGGGGATAACAGGTAATTACACCTAGAGAGTCAAGCCGTTATTTTTATTTTAGATTATCCTTATTGTTTGGTCCTATTTTTGTGTCTTATTTTTTATATATTTTTATTTATTTTCACACACGTCACAAGCCTCCTACCCGGGCTATACCTTATAGGATTAGATTGAGGATGAGGTAATGTCGACCTTCGTGGAGTTCTCTTTACTCCCGTATAGGCACATGACAAATTCTCACTCAAGCTATCTTTTTGTTATTTATATAACATTTAGATAATTTGGGGACCAGTATTTATTAGGAGATTAGACCCAACTTTACACCGTTGTACTTTTGGTTGTCATAATCTATCTCTAAAAATTAAACCAGAATAACTTTTTTTTTAAAATTATACCATTCTATTTAATTAATGTAAATTACCATTTGCATCACATTTTATTTCTTTCGTTTTTTACATACATATACAAAAATTCTGTTCTCATTGACATTTAATCACGCATTAATTTTATTTCAAATATTTTGTTTATTAATAATCTTTGAATCAATTTGTAAACATATATCTTTTTTTTTTTTTTTTTTCATTATTTTTCATTATTTTAAAATAAAATAAAAACATTTTTGTGTGGTATGCATGTGATCATTTATCATATTTCAATTGTGAGTTTAAGTTTACATTTTTAATACATTTTCCTCATTTACACATATAAAAAATTTGCTTATGAAAATTTTCAAATTCCTTTGATCATTCCATGGACTCGTCACATCACATAATTATCCGTCAATAGTTCATTTATACTTTTAGCTAATCTTATAAGCATTTTGATTTTCTTTAATAATTTCATGACTATGTGCATTAATTTTCACTCATCAACATTCATTTAAACTTTCAATATTTAATCTCGTATTTTTTTTATTTTTTTTTTTTCAAAAAAAAAAAATAAAAAAAAAAGAAAAATAATTTTTCTAATTAAAATCTCTCCATAGCAAGCAAAAGCTTCAATTTTATCTCATGCATTAATCTCATCTTGTATACCTAATTTAGCAAAATAGCAATAAGCAAAATCATTCATTTTTTTTTTACATCATTCCGCAGATTTTCTCATTAAATTTAAACAATAGTTTTTGTCAGCATCATTTTTCATTTAGGAATTTTATGTATCATTAAAATTTCCACAATTTTATGATAATTTATTCAATATTCATCGGGATCTTTGCATAATCCTTTGTATTTTATTTCCAATCATATCAATTAATTTGGTTACCTTCGTCCATTACTTTTACATACATTAGAATATTTAAGGACTTGAAAGATTAAGTAATTACAAGAAAATTGGGCATTTTTAATGTAAATAATTGATAAAATAATTTGAATGTGTATCCAACATTTTCTCTTTCATTTCTTCATAAAGAAAAAAGTATCTATATTCTTTTATGTGAATAAATAAATCTTCTTCATATGTAGACTTATTTGTCTATCCTCATTAACTTCAATAGACAAAAGTTCGATTTTAAAAATCATCAATGAATTGATAATGACTCAAAGTCGTAGGAAGAATGTAAAAAAAAAAGAAAAAAAGAAAGGAAAAATATGAAAAAGAAAAAAAAGCTTCCGACAGGAAACGTTTTAACAAATCTTGATCTTGTCACATACCAATTTTTCCTTTGGTTGTCTACATCTTTCGGAACCAAATTATCTTCATCCCGTCTTCATTCAAGCCGATCCAATTCTTGACCTACGAACATGCTTTATCCGATCATCAAAAATTTAGCCAAATCAATTTCATTTACCAACCTTCCAATTCCATATTCTATTAGTGCTTTTAGATAATTTTGAGGGTAGTAAAATAGTGTTGGAAATCTCTTATGTTTTCTACCCAATAACTTAAGAAATTCATTTTAAATCATTATTTTCATGTATCAACGTCTGTAATGACATGTATGCTTCTCACTTTATTTTCTTCCAGTATTACACATCTTCCTGACACTTCATTTGGTGTGCATAAAACCAATTTGACCCATGATCATAGACAATAATTTTGAGAATATAAAGGGTAGGTATTTAAAATTTAGCCTCATTAATCTCTAGTTACAACAATGAGTCTTATCAATGGTGGAATTGGAAAAAGATGATATTAAGACAATTCATTTGGTCAAAGAGATAGCCAAGGAGAAGAATACAATAATGTTGAATCATCAAGCTATGATTTTGATGCATTTTGAAACTTATGATGAAATGGCTTTGTTGAAGGTGATTATGGATTTTTTTCAAAATTAACTCCTCAAAGAACTACAAATGTGGTTCATATATATGTCAGCAAGCAAGATGAAATATTGCATCAGTCCAAGTTAAAGTGAGAACTCTAAGGAAAAATTCTTCCTGATAAACATATTATCTCTGGAATAAAGAAATCTCAATACAGGGACAAATATTATTATTATTATCGATGACTAAAGGAATAGATACATTGAGATTGTTTTAAAAGGAAGGTGAAAAATGAGCTACATGGGAATGAAATTTTCAGATTCAATGTTTTAGATGTCAAGATAAATTTATGATCTTGGTCTTACAGTAAGTGTGTTTGTGATGACAAAAAAAAAAAAAAATTGAAAAAAGTGAAAAAAAAATGAAAGAGTCATCACATCAATAATTTGAAGATGGTGTGTGTGAGATTGTCTTATGCTTCAACATTGACAGCTACATTGCAATAAAGATTTTTATAAAGACATTGAATTCTCATGGCATTTGGAGAAGATTCGTCCAAGATCTTTAAGAGTTCCCACTACAATAGGGCAAAACCAACAGGTTGTTTCAACTAAGTTAAGCTGCTTATTTTTCCTTTATCTCCAAGGGAAATTATGAAAATGTGTTCTTGATCAATGGTGAAACTTTTACCAAAGACATGGGTTTATTTTTCCAAGATAAGTTAATATTGTGGATATGCTGACAATGAGAGTTTTGTCACTAGCATTTTCATTTAACGGGAGCCAAATCAAAGCGTCATTTCAACCATGATTCGAAATTGATTATTTTTCTACAATATGTTGATAACCATTTTCAAGGTGAATTGCTATGAAGACAATGAAACTGCTCTTATTCGAAGTGCAAATTTAAACCAAGTTCTATGAGCTAAATGAAGCTGGTGGCAACACCAATATTTCTTCTCGACTAAGTTTTGATGTTACTATTCTTCAATTTCAAATGGGACAAAATCAATCAAATTCTGATGTGTCAAGCAAGGAGAATTTTTTCATTATAATTGGAGCAATGGAGTCTTGATGATGAAAATTTGACATTATATCACCAAGATTATTTTAACTGGGGCAACGCCGACACATCTTCTAGGTAAAATTATGATGCAAGTAATGAAAATTTGAGATTTCCTCATCAAATTGATTACACTGGGGCAACGCCAACATATCTTCTCAATTAAGTTTTGGCATTGAGAAGTGAAGACTTGAGACTAGTTCGTCAAAATTGATTTAAACTGGGGCAATGTCAACTGTTGAGATGTTATGAGAATTCTTTTTGGAATAACAACGACAAGCCTAATCTTATTTGGAGTACGTTTCCAATTTTAGGCTAAAACAAGAAATATGAGACTTGAAGTCTTTTATCATTGAGCTCAAAGAATCGAGACTGTATAGTTGTGAAAGTTGAAATTGGGGCAAGATAACAAAAAATTTCAACCATGGGCAGAAATAAATTGTATCAAAGTTGAAAAGCCATCGAGAATTTTCACTAGTCGATAGATGTTTGTCTAACAAAAGACTTGAAAAGAATCATTGTTGTTAAGGAGGGAATAATAGCTAAATTTTATGAAACTACTCTTTTATATTCGAAAAATATTTGTTTAAGAAAACGATAACATCCTCTATCTCTCTCTTTCCCTTTATATTTATTCTCATCCATTCATTATAAATTTAATGTCTCATTCATGTATCCAAACCCGTCAATTTGAGCTTTACATTCAAAAGATTCCCCTTATAAATATTCGATTCCTCCTATCTGTTCCAAGCCATATCAAAATCAATAAATTTGACATCTTATACTTCTTCATATCATAAATTTTATCTTCCTTTTTATGTGCATGCTCATTTAAATGTTGATATCTTGAAAATATTTTTTTAAAGACGACACTACCAATTTACTCTCAGTAATTATCTATACTAGCACATGAGAATCCTACCAAAGACTTCCCAAAAGATATATCCAAGTGTCTTGCTAAAACAATAATCCAAAAGTCAATGCAAAATGTTTCCAAAGACTTCTCAAATGGCCAGCCTAAATACCTTACCAAACTTTTGTCAAAGAGCCAATTTAAGTCATGGGAACTTATATACGAGATGCAAGATCAAAATCCATTCAGCATAAGGAAGCGGAAAGAAAAAAAAAAGACATTCTTCTTATTACTTTTGATAAGTTATTGCTCACTTATGATTTTTAAGTCAAGTGTTTGTCTCGGGGATGATAATGTGAGATAAAATAAGCCTATTTCAAAACAAAAAAATGAAAAAATTTCAATGTAAAAAAATTCATGCAGCTAATTTTGTCTCAAGTAATTTATTGTGATACCGTTAAGCATAGATCGTTCAAGTTCTCAAGTTTTTTTTTTAAAAAAAAAAAATATTGTTTAGTTAAATCATCACATTACAATATTCAAATTATTCTAACTCCTGCGCATAAGTTGGAAAATTTTGTTATGAAGATGTGAAAAATACAAAAAAATAAACATGCATGCATTTCATTAACAATTAAGCAAACATTTTGAATAATAATAGCTAAGTTTGAAAATTGATGTAATTATGCATGAGTCTGAAAATGCATTCTTGATAAATATTTGCATTACGGTTCTGCATTCATATTGACAATTTGTATCTATGATTATTTTCAAATTTACGTCAAGAACCACATGCATCATAAATTTAATCACAATATCAAAGCTAAAAAATTGAAAAAATAATATGCATCAAACATGCATCATATTAAAATCTATCATGGAATGCTAACATTTCATACATATGCGTACAATTTTCACCATGTTTTGAAAAAATTGAAATTAAATATATCAGGCATCTCATGTTAATAAATTTTCAACTATTTAGCTTCTAAAGTTGATTTAACAACCATTGTACTCGATTATTTTGAAATTAAAAAAAAAACATACTCAACATTGAAAGTCAATCATTATACTACATTATCACTTTCCAACACAACTTTATTAATTTTCAACATCAATTTCATCTATCAAACAATTGTGTATCTTTTCACCGTTCATTTTTTACTTTTCACGGTTAATATCGAAGTCCGGCCCTAGCGCCAAGGTCGATGCCTGCGTCAATCCAGGTCCGTTCGCATTTTACTTTTCACGGTTAATATCGAAGTCCGGCCCTAGCGCCAAGGTCGATGCCTGCGTCAATCCAGGTCCGTTCGCATTTTACTTTTCACGGTTAATATCGAAGTCCGGCCCTAGCGCCAAGGTCGATGCCTGCGTCAATCCAGGTCCGTTCGCATTTTAATTTCACGGTTAATATCGAAATTCGGCCCTAGCGCCAAGGTCGATGCCTGCGTCAATCCAGGTCCGTTCGCATTTTAATTTCACGGTTAATATCGAAGTCCGGCCCTAGCGCCAAGGTCGATGCCTGGGTCAGTCCAGGTCCGTTCGCATTTTACTTTTCACGGTTGATATCGAAGTCCGGCCCTAGCGTCAAGGTCAATGACTGGGTCAATCCAGGTCCTACTTCTTTTTACGCTTAATATCAAACCTGGTCTTAGAGCCAAGGTTGAGGCTTAAACCCATCATTTCACTCAAATTAAAATAAAAATCTTACCGTCCAAATACTTTATCTAATCCTTTGTCCACCTTTTAATTCTTCAAAGATGTACAAAGGGGGGCAAGCTGTAGACACCGTATTTCGTCCGGATTATTTTTATTTTCATTTGGAGTCTATCATTTTTTAAAAAAAAAAAATTAACACAAATATTATATTTAGAAATATGTATTTAAAATAAATAAAAAAACAAATTTTAATTCTGATGAAAATTAAAGATTTAAACAAATAAAAAATCTTCAAACCACATTCCTTAAAAATCTCACATCTCTCCTACCACACACGTTCCCCCTCTATCTAATACCATGATCTCCATTATCTTTCCCTATTTTTCCTCCAACCTTCACATTCCTTTTTCAGGATCTCCATTTATATCTCTTTGGCACGATCTATTTCTCAACTACCTATACTCTAATTGAACTCTATAAAAGAATTAGCAGTGTCAGTTGTTAAAGGGGGGGATTCTTCCAAAAAAAAAAAAAAAGGATCACTTTTACTCCTTCATAGACATATCTTCCAACACTTCACCTTATCACCCATTCAATTCCTTCAAATTTGTTCCTCCCTCTTATTATTGATAATACTTTGGGGTTCAACCAATACACATCATATTTATTCATCTAAATCCACAAACTCATCCCTTATAACAATTTATTCTTGTTAAAAAGGCAACCTCACGAGTCAATTATATTTTACCGTTATTGATAAAGTATTGAAGTAAGAATTCAAAGAAGAGGGCTTTGATTGGAGTACTCCAAAAGAAAGTTATGTTTCAGGTAGTATCTTTCATCTGATGATTTAATTTGAATTGGTAAGTTTTAATTTTGTGAGATGTTTCTTTTAAAATCCAAATTCTGGTAATTTTGATTTGAAAATGTGAGTGATACATGTTAATGTAAACTCAATTAATTATAGGTCTAGAAATTATGAAGAGTATAAATAATTTAGTATTCAACATGGTGGTAGGATTTTTTTTATTTTTTAAAAATCTCTCATATGTGTTTGTACTGTCTTTATGAGACACATTTGGAGATATAATTGATAACTTACGTACAAGTAAAGGTCAAAATATGAATTTAGTATCTTAATCATTATTTTTTTTTTCTTGTACTTTGTAATTAGATCTTTTGCGTTATCATAACATGCATCTATTATATTACTAACTATTTTATCATTTTACTGTAAATTTTATGTATATTCAGACCATTTTGTATCATCAAATTTAACAACGCTAGCTGGGAAGATTAGGAGTCTGTTTTCCCACAATCTCAAAATGAGGATTAGACTCAGAAGTCTGAGTTTGATTCCAACATTATCTTTATAAATTAATCAATCGATTTTAGAAATATAAACAAAATTTAAGGCCAAATTATCTTAAACATTTTCTTATAATATAAAGGTAACAAATTGATCTTTAAAATATTACTTTTAACATATATTATATAAATATATAGATATAGATATATATTCTTTATACACAACTAATAATATTTTAAATTGACTTATTATATAAACTACTTCTTTAAAACATCAAAACAACGAATATATTTTCTAAATGATCAATAAAGTCTTGAATACATACTTTTTGATATAAAATAACAAACATTTTTTTTTTTTAAAATTCCGACGATGGATGTTAGAAATTCAGGAGTCTGATTTCTGACAATCTTGAGGTGAAGAGTTACTCCGGGAGTCCAGAGTTAATTCTAAAAATATTTCTCTAATGGTCGTAGTGCCACTCATAATTATTAACTCATGCTTCATTCTTGAAGTGTGCATTAGTAAAACATGAGACATTTAAACCTAAAATAAAATAAATATTTTTGGACCTTTATAAATTGAATAAAATGGATAATTTAAGATAAAATTTGGTAACCGTTATTTAACGGGTGTTGTAGGATGCTAACACCTTCCCTACACACAATAGACTTCCGAAGCCAATTTTTGGTATTTGCAGACCAATTATTTTTCTTTAATTTGGTGACCAATCACACAGTCAAATTTGGTTGGTGGCGACTCCATCTTTTTCTCTCTTTCTAACCAAAAGAGACCGTCGGCCGCTTCGTGTTGCGATCACGTCGTGACAATATCCATGCCAAATTTTTATTAAATTTAAAGACTTCCGCTGTCAATCTGATTTTTAAATTATTTAAAAGAGTCGGGTCGTCACAATGTTTACTTCCCTGTGCATGTAGTTCTGAATGTAAATGCATATTTTGCCTTATTGTTGATGTGCTCAGTGTTTAGTTATTGGACAGTATTTCTGATAAGGACTTCAGTCCATATAAACACTTGATTTCATTTTACTCTCACTAGCTTTATGCTAATGGTGCTACGCTACCATTTTTACAGGTACCTTTCGTGGGAAATGTTGGGGTAGAGGTTGTGGTGCTGCTTGACTGACCGTGCGATGAGCCTGGGATATGGAATTGTGGCATTGTGAAAATGCTAGTCTTTTAGTCGTTTGTAAATGTGTAAATATGGCGTTCTAAGCTCGAAAGAGTGTTGTTTTGTGTTTTAAACATTTTATGTTATTGTTTATGTTTTCTTAAACATAGGAAATGCACATTTCCCGTCTTTCTCTGTTGTAAACAGGTTTTGGCATGTTAAAAATATAAATGGAACCACGCAAATTTTCCGTAAAATTGTAGTCTTCCGCTGCGTAATGTTTTATGTGATTTAAAAGGAGTCGAGTCATCAAAATACCAATCTGGGTTTCTAAAATGATTGTCTTCTTTGATGGATAATGAGTTTTATATCATGACTTCTGTTCGAGATCCGATGACGCCCATGCTTTTTGTTTCTGCTTCCGTTTCTATTTCAGATCTACCATCAGATCTCGATTTCAAAACTTAGATGTCGGAGAGTCGAAAGCAAACGACCATAAAGGAATATGAAGAAAACTAAAAAATAAATAAATAAACAATAAACATGAAGAGAAGAGAAGAGAGAGAGACAAGAAAGAAAAGAATCCTATCTAGAATTAGGCGTTTAAAAAAATAGAGAGAAAGAAATAAAAAAGGAAAAGAAATAATTAATGTAAAATTAAAATTAAAATACAAGAAATGAGGGAGATCTGATTTGAAAATGGAGAGAAGATGTATAAAAATAGAGAGAGAAACGTGAAAGAAAAAAAAAGGAAAATAATTAAATAAAGGGCAAATCAGGTATAATAAAAAAATCGTATCATAAATGGGCTAGAAAATATTAAAATTTGTAGAGGGGCTAAAAAACATGGAGTATAGCCATAATAGGCTATACACTCGATTATCCCAAATTTTTAAAGTGTAGAATTTGGAAGTACTCTATTCAATTTGTGGATTGGGGGAGGGTGAAGTATGGACCCAAATCTTCTTGATTATAACCAAGTTTATCGGCCCAATGATTGAGAGTTTGGGTATGACTTTAAATATAGTAGGGGTTTTGTTTTAACACGAGTATAACAAATGGCATATTTAAGTGATTTAATCATATAACTAACCTTTAGTTTTTGGAAAAAAAAACCTTTAGTTTAGTTTACAATAAATTTTGCACTCCATAAAAATTAAGTCTTATTGAATATATCTTGAATCTCAATTAAAAATATTTTATGTCGTTAATAATATTTAAAAGAAAACATTTTTTTTATTAACAATATTATGACATTAAAGTATTTAATAGATATTGTCTGCTTTTGAGGTCCTAAAGAATTGTTTTAATATTCGAGTAAGAATCGTTTTTTAAATATTAGTGTTTGGGCCCGTAAGAAATAATTGTAAAAAGTGTTTATAAGTGTTTTTTAATGGTTATCAAAAATACTTTATTATTCAAAAACACTTTTAATCACTTTTAAAAATTATCTCAAACGGGCCTTAGTATTTACATATAAGAAGTGTTTTTGGAATTGAAAGTGTTGAGAATTTGCATATCTCAGAATAAAAATAGTTAATTCAATTAAATATAAGGGAAAATTATTATAATAGCAAGAAATCTCTTCCCTTTTAAAATACTAAAAAAATTATAGACTTTGTCTCAAATAAAATAAATCGGTATACTAATTAATAAAATGTCATAAATTTTTAAAAATGACTCAAATAGCATAATTATAGATCAATAAATTATTAAACTATAGTTAAATAAATTATTGAACTAACACTTTGTTATTTTTCATGGATATTTTCAATAAATTTGTTTTTCTTTTGCTTTCTAAGTTCAAGTTAAATAATATATATTGAACTATTTGATTAATTTCATTATTATTTTCAATAAATTTATTCATTTTTAACTTTTTTTTAGTTCAATAAATTATTGAATTATAATTATGCTATTTGAGTAATTTTTAAAATGGTAAAATGTAAAATATGCCCCTGCACTTTCAAGTTGTTGCAAAATATACTCCCACACTAGGTTAATGGCAAAATGTACCCCTACACTTTATATTTTCCAATTTTATCTACCCCTATATTAATTAAGGGTTAAAACTAACGTTTATGACAATGGATTATAATCAAATTAGAATCAATCCTATTAGAAATTCAATTTAATAGAGTTCCTAAGAACTTTCAATATGATAGCCACTATAGGAACCCAAAAATATACTTCCAACGAAAAAAAAAAAGAGGGTGGTGATTTAATTACATACGAAAAATAGAATTATAATTAAGCAGATCTAAATAAAAGACCAGTTACGCTACTTTTAAAGAAGGTCGGTGGCGACAGACCAGACATTGGATCTGTAGGCAAACTAAAGCTTTATATTTTTAACTACATATTTCTATTTTGAATCTCCCGATACATATTTGTTTCTCAATTTAAACTCATTACGTCTCATTCACCATCCCATCAAAATTGTAATAGTCCTATTTTGGTGATGAAGGAACAATAATTGGAAGAATGTGTTTTTTTCAAACATAAAGTTAGTTTTAACTCCAAGTTAACATAGGGGTATATAAAATTGAAAAATATAAAGTGCAAAGGTACGTTTTACCATTAATTTAGTGTAGGGGTATATTTTGCAATAACTTGAAAGTGCAGGGGTATATTTTGCATTTTACCCTTTTTAAAAATTTCTAACATTTCAATAATTAGTATGAAAAAATATCTTATTTCAATAATTTTCCCAAACAAACTATCTCATATGAAAGATTTTAGAAAGGTATTTTCATTTATATCACTAATTTTAATTATTTACTTAAATAGTAATTCACTTAATTTATTGAACTAGTTCAATAATTTAAAGTGAATCAAAATAAACATGTTATTTTAATAACATAGTGTACAACCAATTTAGTAAATGAGAGTTTTAGTTCCTAAAAACTCATTTAGATGACAATTATTCCACTTAAAATTAAAATTAAAATTAAAACAATAAATATCAAAGTAAATCGTTCACTAATTTATTGAACTAATTCAATAATGTAATGAACTAGAAGCGATATACTATTTTAGTTAATTTTTAAAAGTTGATTCATATGAGTAATATATATATATATATATATATATATATATATATATATATATATATATATTTTGTGCTATTTGAGTTATTTCTCCCTTTAATATTGGCTATATTAATTAATGTTTTGCACTTAATATCTATTCAAAATGATTTTTTAATACTAAAACTCTTATTTTATAACAAGTTAATTATTAAATTTTAATTTTGAAGATCTATTTCTAGTTTAACAATTTATTGCTTTGATTTAATAAATTATTAAACATTAAATCTAATATTTCAAAAAAATGAAATTACATTTTTAAATAAATGAAATTACATATTTAAAATATAGTATTTGAGTCAATTTTTGAAAAATCAATTGAATTAAATCATCTAATAACTAGTAATCATAAAACATCCGGAAAAAATTAAAATAAATGATTTAAATGAATGGAGTGATTAAGAACAAAAACGAAACTCAGTCCATCCCCAACAAAACTTACCTCCTACCTTAGAATAAGAGACGCAACCTTCTTGTTGTTTGTTTTTGGCTGGCCAAAATTCTTTTTTTTAATGGTTCTCCATGTGAGTATTGGAATATATGTACCCTCTTTGTTTCCGAAATTTAAAAGATTTCAAATCAGAAGTGATTTGAATTGAATATCTATGTTTGATATCTTATAAACAAAAGGACTTTAAATCCTGTTTTTAAGTGTAAAAAAAAAACTTTTCTATCTTATGTGAACAGATTCAGTAGGAATTTATTTTATATCATATTTCTCATCAATTAAAAAACAAAAAGGTGAAAATATTATTTTAATTTCATTTACTGGTCTCAACCAAACGAAAAAATCAATTCATTTCATTTCAAATCTATCTCATACCAAATAAAATGTTAGCATTCAAATCATTTCAAGATTCTTAAATGAGATTTCAATCAATTCTTAAACTTTCCTATGTCCAAACAGAGGTGCGTTAGTGTACCCTAACTCTTGTCATTCTCTTCCATCACTACAATGCATACAAAGTCTTTTTGTCCAATATAGAGGCTGTTTGAAAAATTCTGAAGGGAGAGAAACAAGATTTTCATTCTTTCAATCCTAACAAATTCAATCTTTTTCTATTTTAACCAATCTTACCAAATATTCATATAAAAAAAAATTCTTTTGTTTGAATTAAACCAATATTTGCAATTTCATTCATTCTTCTGTTTTGGGATATTAAAAAGCCACAATAACTATCAGCTGATATTGAATTGTGTAATTATATATGATTATTACACTTAATTTATATATAAAAACTAACCTAGATAAATAAGGTAACCAAATTAAACAGGTAAACCGAAGACAATCATAAAAGCAAATAAAGAAAACAAAAACATCATAATGACTAACTAAGTATATTTTAACAAAATTGATGAGAAGCAGAAAAGGAGGTGACAATGAGAAGGACGATGGGAGTTAAGGATGTGGTTATCCAAACCCCAACTTTCATCGTTCTTCCCATTGTCTCCATCTATACACATAGTCTCTTCACTCTTACATTAAAATTATTATTTTAATCATAAATCATAACCCGTAATACTTGAGATAACTGTTTTTCACATCACAAAAATTTTAGAGAATGAAAATTTAGAGATGGCATTGCAGAAAATAAAGGAACAGAGAATATGAGAACCAAAGGAATGAGAGAGAACGGAAATGAAGGGAGAGAATCATGAGAGGTTAGGAGAGATAAAAGAGAGAATACAAGAAAATCAACGGAAAATATTTTCTTATTAATTTAATAACAAAATCCATTTCAATTTATTAACCAGCAGATTTTTCTACAATATTTATAAATATAGCAATTTTAAAAAATATTTGTAAATATAGCAGTTTTTTTAAAATCATCATCAATGGTAATCAGATAAATCAAGGGTAAAATACAAATAGGACCCCTGTGGTTTTTTCCAAATGCATGAACACCCCTGTGGTTTGAAAATGGCAAATTACACCCTGTGGTTCCAAATTTTTGCAATTAGACCCCTCCCCTTCAATGCCAATAATTTTCTCTTAACCATAACTTTTTCGTTTGAACTCCGATTTGGATGATTCAAGATGTTTTAGAATCATCATTTCGGGCTCTACAAAATAGTCACTTCAAAACTTTAAAAATAATTAATAAATAAAAGAGTTTATTAATATTAAAATATTAGGTATGATTGACACCGTTAACTCTTCTATTTATTATTAATTTCAACATTTCAAGGCGACTATTATGTAGAGCCCGGAATGAGAATTTCAAAACATCTTGAATCATCCAAATCGGAGTTCAAACGAAAAAGTTATGGTTAAAAGAAAATTATTGACATTGAAGGGGAGGGTCTAATTGCAAAAATTTGGAACCACAGAGGTGTAATTTGCCATTTTCAAACCACAT
This sequence comes from Gynostemma pentaphyllum, assembly GCA_028015215.1. Classification (NCBI taxonomy): domain Eukaryota; kingdom Viridiplantae; phylum Streptophyta; class Magnoliopsida; order Cucurbitales; family Cucurbitaceae; genus Gynostemma; species Gynostemma pentaphyllum. The sequence goes on along the minus strand of CM051346.1, from coordinate 16,992,532 downwards.
GAGGTGTTCATGCATTTGGAAAAAACCACAGGGGTCCTATTTGCATTTTACCCATAAATCAACTATAATTTATAAGTTAATCAGTGATAACCGTAATCAATGATTAATGCACAAAATATCAGCTGATATTTAGATATCAGTAAAGTCTAGTGATTACTTGTGAGCAAATCAGTTACAGTGACAATTTTATAATATTTTAAGGTCGAATGTGAGTTTTTTTGCTATTTTTACAAATAAATTATTAAGCTGTTATTTTTACAAATATTAGACATAATTTTGCTATTTTTGCAACAACCCATAAATTTTACTATTCAAACTAAAATCAAAATACTGTACTCAAATTTCAATCAAACCTTAAAAAAAAGTTAAAACTACAAAAAGTTCCTTTTTTTTTTTAATGCAAGGGGTTACGATTTCTCCTAGTGCGTATACGATTATGTGAAATTTCCACTAAAAAATTATATGCACGGATACGATTTACCATATTTAAAGAATATTTTATAGATTACTATACCTCAATCCCATTCATCATTATAGGTTTATCGAACAGAGAATTTTTTGAGAAAATTGAGAGAAAAAAGTTTATGCTCATTTTTATTTCCATTATTCACCGTGAGAGAAAGAGATGACTTAGTTTCACTTTATAAAGAAAAATAAAGTAATGAGAGAGAAAGAGAAACCATGACTCTGAGAGAAAAAGAAGAGAAATTTTAAAAATAAAAAATATTTTGAAATATTTTTAAAATGACATTTATAGATTCTAACCTATCTATCTAAAAATTGTTATTTTTGAATTTTTTTTGTTATTTTAAAAAATATCATTTTTGAAAGACCAGAAAAAGAAATCGGCTCCTGAGAATTCCGGTGAGGATAATTCTTCAAATTGCATTTATATGGGCAAGCAAAAGAGAAAAAAATCGTAAAAAAAAAAAATCTAATTTATGTGAGATATCCTGACTTTTCAAAAATCCTTAAAGGGCCGTTTGGTTGCCAAGTTTGGGTAGGGAGTTGGGGGTTACACTACCCTAACCAATGTTTGTTTCCCAGTTTTGAAACCCAATATGATGGGTTTGTTAACCCCCCTCTTAACAAACCTATTCATTTTCACAGTTTCAACATATTTTACACTTAACAAACTCACCAAACCAAACACAGTGTTAACAACTCCCTGTGTTAACAACCCCTGCTTAACAACTCCATGCTTAACAACTCAAACCTGACAACCAAACGACCCCTAAAATATTCCAAAACAGATCTACTATTTAAGTAAAATATCATAAGTAATGAAATGATATAAATAGAAATATAAATCTTAAAATATACTATGTACGTAAGAAAAAAAATCGTATCTGGTTAAACTAATCTGATCAAATATTCTATATTAAACAAAACTAATTAAATATTCCTTCATGTAATAATTTCTTTTGTTTGATCAGAATTGTGAACAATAAGCTTAAAAATTTGACTAGTTTGCTTTTGCATAAACCCTTCCCTATTTTTGGACATTTTTATTATTTTTCCAATTATATTCAATATATTTATGCTATTTTGTAGGATACTCATACATGCAGTTTAAAATGAATATTATATGATATTCTGCAAGTGTTTTGATAGTTATATTATATGATATATTTAGTTTTATTTTCAATAAAATTATTTTATTTTAAAATTTTATTTTTATTAATCCTCTCACACAACACAACTCAGATAGCATAATTATAGTTTATTAAACTATTTAAGTTATAGTTCAATAAATTATTGAACTACTTTTTATGGGTATTTAATGAATTTGTATGTTTTTTTTAACTTTCTTAGTGCAAGTTAAATCATTTATAGAGCTATTTGATTATCTTTCAATATTATTCTTTTGGGGTGAAAACCCCGCTTCCCCCGCCCTGACCTCGTCAAACCCGGTTAATAAACGGGGTAGATCCTGGGTGGGGGAATTTTTCCCCCCTATTTAATAAACAGGGCAGGGTGGGGGAATTTTTTTTCCACCATTTACACCCCGCCCGTTTATCTACTTTACTTTTTTTTTCTTGTAATTTAGTTTCCCTAGGTTTATTTGTATATGGATTATAATGGATAAATTTACTTGTTTATTTTTATGGTCTATTAGACACTATTATCACTTAAAAAAACGATTTTTCAATTAAAAAATATATTAAATCAATCATTTTTCACATTATTACTCACCCATTAATAAATGGGGCGGGGTCCGAGGCGGGGATTAAGTTAATTGGGGTAGGGCGGGGTGGGGAAAAATAGCTTAAACGAGGCAGGGTGTAAACGGGGGGGCCCGTTTATATGCCACCCCCGCCCCTTTTACACATCTATTATTTTCAATGAATTTGTTGGTGTTTTTATTTATTTTTAGTTTAAAGTTTACATCCCGCTCCACCCCTTTTACATATCTATAATATTCAATGAATTTGTTAGTTTTTTTTAGTTCAATAAATTATTTTATTATAATTCATTAAATTATTGAACTATAATTATGCTATTTTAGTAATTTTTGAAAAGTTCTAACATTTCAGTAATTAATATGTAAAAATATGCTATTTCAGTAATTGCCCCAAAAAATTGAAAACAAAATGTTTGTTTCATAATTTTTTTTAATCCTAACTAAATTAGTTTATTTAATTATATATATATATATATATATATATACTTTTATAGAATTTTACTTTACATACCGAGATTTTTTTTTTAAATGAAAAGAGTAACATAGAAATTATTAGTTAAATAACTCTTTTTTAAATAGAAAAAAATACAAATGTTTGCTTTCGATTAAAATTATTAGAATCAAACCTCAAATCTCTAGAAATTTACCTTCATGCAAAAAATCAATTTCCTCATTTTTAATAAATTTGAACGGATGATATTTTTTATGAATAATTTCAAAAATAGCGTATGTTTTATATTCAAAACTTTTGAGACCTCTTATGACAACCCAAACCTTAGCTTTGTTTGAATCCTTTGGAGCAAATTCCTTTTTTCTTTTATTGAGACCTTAATTTCATCTCTTAATCATTTCTCGAAGCATCCCGTTTACTCTTGCTTTTGTCTCTGGTAGTCTGAATTAACTGATCCTTATCTGGCATGAAGATTGAGTTGTGGTTGGTATTTATGCTATTTTCATTATATTGAATGGAACAACGATTACGCATCTTGCTGTTGGATCCCTCCAAGAAATCATATCTGTATGAATCGTTTTTTAATTCTATTGTTTAGCTCATTTTTTATAACACGTATGTAATTGATCATTTGTTTCATTTCTCATTTAATTCTTTGAACTTATTGCAATAAAAATTCCTCTTATGAATCCATATTGATATCTCGTAATTTATCCGTATTTAGTAGTGGTAGTATCCCAAAACGTGGGAGAAAACGACTCTCAATGAGACTTAAAACGAAGAAGGTTATGCCCATTTTAGTATTTACACGGTTCACAGTCGCGCGATCGGTCGTCGCGGCGTGCAAATAATTTGATTCAGAGCCGAAAACCCAGGAGTGGGCGTCGCAGTGTTGCTACGACGATGAAAATAATTACACAAATCAATGGCTACAGCTGCATGACGTCATGTGAAGAAGAAAGATGCTTACATCATCGTGCATTAAAGAAGGAAAAGAAACATAGGCGAAGACCAAGAAAGTGCCTTCAGCACTCAGTTCGGCTCGGCTCGCTTGTCGGTTGGCTCTATCGGCTTCAGCAGATTATTATCTTATTATTGCATGATTTTAACTCTCTTTTTGGCTATTTAAAGCCTCATTTTCTTCCAAATTGAGAATGCCTTCTCCCCCGATTTTTCTTAGGACTTTTAGGTAGTTTTTAATATGTTTTCTAGCTAGTTTTCTTATTCCAACTAGAGGATTATCAAGGTTTGGTTTATGAATTTGTGTGGTTTTGCTCTTAATTTTATTCATATTTTCTCTTTATTCATGCTTTCTCTTTACATATTTTAATGTTAATTAATTGTTGTGCATAATGGCCATATGTTCAATTGTTAGTTTTTCATATCGCTAGTTAGAACGTTAAATCCGTAATTGTTTAATTGTTCTATATAAGTAAGCATAATAACACGATTTGATTAGGATATTTCTAAAATCATGCTATGGGAATTTAGTTAGAATATGGTTCTTCTCTTCTTAATGTTGTTAATGGGTTAAATCTTATTATCGTATTATAGGCATATCTGTTAATTAGGGAAATAATCAATAATTGTATCTTGACTATCGAATAGTTAAGGAAAAACACTTATAAGTTGTTGATTGATTTTAGTGACTTCCAACCAATTTGGAGAAGAATTTAGGAATTCGTGTTTATGAATCGATTATCAAATTAATGAACCATAACCGAAATTCAACCTTTAGCTGAAACCCTTTCTCATCTTGATTTTTCTCTTTTTAATTTGTTTCCATTTTATTCTCAAAACTCAAAACCCCCCGTTTTTATAACTTTAATTTAATTACTCATTCCATGTGGAGATTGACCTTATTACTCATATACAAATTTCTAAATTTCAAGAGTAAGTTATTATTTTTGGTGGTTTAGACACTCATCAAATTTTTGATCTATTGCCCGAGAGTGGTTTTAATTAAATTATCGTTTGTATTTTTATTTTTTTAATCGTTTGTTTAATGTTTCAAATCCTATGGCCAACTATGACTTCACTTCTTTTAAATATACTCTAACTGAAATTATTGATCAATTAGCTTTGAGAAAGGAACAACATGTGCATTCAAGTAGAATCTACACCACATCTAACCATGCAGTTAACGTGTATTCTACTTTTAAAGATAATCATTACAGTATGTCAATTAAGTTAGAAGATTTCAAGGCCCGCAACATATGTATTATGATCCATACGCAAATACTTATGATTCTTGATGGAGAGAGCATTCAAACTACAATTATGGATCAACTCACCATATTACCAAGAATTTCAACCGTCACATCACAATCCACCTCAACAATCCACTTTCAATTATTCTCTTAAAAATCAAATAGACCCCCTTACTACTCATGTGCATCAATTAGCTGCAAAAAAGTTACAACAAACAGGAGTATGAGGGATTTGCATTGCTCCTAATCATCAAACTAATATGTGCCCTACTCTTCAAGAAGGATCGCATGAATATGTCAATATTGTAGGCGGTTTTCAAGAAGCACCTCAAAAAAGATATAATCCCTATTCTAATTCTTACAATCCAAATTGGTGGGTTCATTCTAATTCGAATTATGCGTCGAGAGCTCCTGAATATCAACAATACACTATCAAATCAAGTTTGTGCATAGATGAAATCATTCAACCTTTTGCTACTAACACTCAACCGTTTCACTAATACACACAAGTAAATATTAAGGGGTTGGATAGCAGAAAAAATTTACTAGCCTGGCTAGATGAACTGGAAGTTATATTAAATAGAATGGAATCTCAAGGTAATTTACAATCTCAAACTATAGTTGAATCAATTCAAAATGCTAGTGCAATTACTTTGATGGGTGGAAAGGAACTAGATTCCAATAAGCAAAGCGTGGATACACCTCAGAAGAGTATGAAAATGAAGTTGTCTCTCCAACTTTTCCTGATCATCATCCTAAAGTGGTTGAAAGTGAGCAAATAATGGCGGTAATAGAAATTTCTGATTTTCCTTCTAACATTGTCAAATATTTTCAGTATGAACAAGAAAAAGTAGATGATGCCACATACATAATAAAGTTTGATGGAGAAATCAACAAATTAAATATAAATGACTCCATGATAAATTCTACTAATAAATTTTCCTATTTTGTTATGACTGACATAGTTGATTCTCTAACTTGTGAAATTTTTGATTTTTTTATAATGATTTAAACAAAAATTCCACTGTTTCAGAATTACGAATAATGATTATGAAGTTTTTTAAATTAATATGGGATGGTTTTGACAAGAAGAAGCAACATTGTCTAGCCATAAACGTTAAAAAGAAGATGGTTTTTGGGAGGCAACCCAAATTTCTATACTTTTGTTTTTGTTGTTTTTGTTTTTAGTTTTAGTTTTAGTTTTAATTTTTATTCATTTCTTTGTTTTTATTTTAAGGGAAAATAAAATTAGGTTCAAACAAGTATACATTACCGAATGTACATAATGTTCACGATACTCAGAATGTTCCTAATGACAATGCCAACCCAACACCACCCTCAAACGTTTTGAATAATGTGTATGTTATCGAGCCTCATGGAGTAGGCATTCATAATGAATATCGTTATCTTGATTGAGTTAGAATACGTGATTACAATTCTAATTTGGATATTTTACTTTAATGACATATACACTAGTGAACGTGTTTTACGAATGTCTTTAAATGAATAGAATGTACATTTCGTGTCTTGTTGATTTTTGTAAGTGGAACCTACTAGTTATCCATCCATTAGAGTAATAGAAAGATTGATTCCGTATTTTTTATTTTATTTTAGGATAAATTATATTTTTGGTCCGTGAGTTTTGAGTCTCGTGTCTAATTAGTCCCTTGGTTTTTAATTTCATGATTTTAAGCTTGAGTTTTGGAAAATAGTTCTAAGTGATTCTTATTTAAACTTCCAACATAATAATTTTTAATTCGTCAATTAAAGTGGTCTACTAAACTTTAGGTATTGGCTTAATAGGGAATTATATAGAATTATCTATATGCATAGATATCATTTGATATTTTTAATTTGATGAGGGGCCAAGTTGAAAATATTAAAACACGATGCAATCACATCAAATCCTCTACCAGGTATGTTGTACTGCGCCTTTATATTTAAAAGTTCTGTAGCAGTAGCAAGTTGACTTACCTCACACCCATCGTACAATGGTCTACCGGGTTGTCTTTAGCATCTCATGCATCTTACGTGCTTCAGGATTCATTTCCTCTTCTACAACCCGTTCATCTTCGCTTCACGTTTAAACTTTCACGGAAATTTTCATTGCCCCCATACCCCGCACCATCAAGTATCATTTTGTCGATCCGACTATCCCGTTGTTCATCATTTCGTTCTTCGTCAACGGCCTCTACATTCGAGCTGCTACCTTCGTATCGTCTCGATTCCTGTAATGCAGCGTCGAACATTTCATGTGTTTCCCCCTGAAACACCCAGTGATAATAATTCTGCACAAACCCTCGACTATAAAGATGCACCTTCAACTCTGTAACCGGTATGATTCTCCTATTGTCGCATTTCCTGCACGGGCAACGTAGCTTTCCACCATACTTTTCATAATAGACAGCTTTCGTGCAAAACTCAACAAACTGTTCAACCCTGGCCACGAACTCATCGTTCAAATACCCGTCTATCAAATGAACATACATCCACTCTCTCATTTTCTTTTTTCTTAATGCTATCAAATAATGGGTGGAGGGGTTTTTATAATGGACTCCTCTGCTCATTTGCGACCAGATGGTAGTATTTTTGCCACCATCTGGTCGCAGTTTCCAGCCAAAATTTCCCGCCATTTTCCTCACTGCCCCGGGTCACATCAAGTCAGAATTTACGACCTCATGGTCACTTTTTGTGGTGACCACTTGGTAGCTTTTATCCCACCAAATTATTTATATATTACTGGTCACATAAAATCACAGCATTTGCGATCATCTGGTCACTTATTAATGTGACCACGTGGTAGCTTAATTCCCGCCATATTTTTAAGCTACCACTGCTCAATAAAGGTCACCAAAATTGCGACCATTTAGTCACTTATTATTGTGACCACTTGGTAGCTTTCTTCTCTCCAATTGTAAGCTACCACTGCTCAATAATGGTCACAAAAATTGCGACCAGTTAGTCACTTTCAATTGTGACCACTTGGTAGCTTTTTTCCCTCCAAAATTACGCGCCATTTTTTGCTACCAAGTCATATTGTAGTCACAAAAATGCGACCAGTTGGTCATTTTTTTAGGTGACCAATTGGTCGCTTATTTCGCGCCAATTTTTATGACTACTTCTGCTCTTGGTCGCAAAAAAAGTGACCAGATGGTCACTTAGAGTCAACCTTCAAAAAAAGTGACCAGGTAGTCACCAAAAAACTACCACTTTTTTTTTGTCGTAAATTTCTAGTCGCATTTTGACATTTTTTTGTAGTGATAATTATTTCATGAGAAATCACAATATCTGTATATGTTCAAAACATTTAAAGTTAAAGTTGAGAACCAACTTAATAAAACTATTAATGTTGTCAGATCGGACTGTGGATGTGAATTCTACAATAGATATGATGGTTTGGGCGAATAACGTCTAGAACCATTTTCTAAATTCTTAGAGGAATGTGGAATCATCCCACAGTACACCATCAAGGAACAACCTAACTTGGTCTCATCAAGAAACTGCCTCACTTGGCCTATTCCTTTGACCTTACAGGTCTCATTGTTTCCCATATACACTACCCTCCTTTCCATTCATTGAAAATTAAAAAAAAAACATGCTTATTAGGGGTCATGTGGAATGAGCATCCAAAATTAATTATCCATTCATTGTCTATTGTTGTTTCTGATACCGCTAGGGCATCACAACTTTATTACCCTTCTTTTGCGACAAATACTTTAGAAGTCTGTTCCTTTTTTCCTGGTTATTTCCCTTTCTTTTAGGACAATCATATTTGAAGTGACATTCCTTATCAAATTGGAAGCACTTGAATTTCACCTTTGATTTTGATCTAAAGCTTTATGATTTTCCCTTATTGTCTCTCTTGTCTAATCTCCCCCTACCATCAAATCTTCTCCATTTACCAGAGTCCTTGTGTTTCCCTGTTTTCATATCCAAGGTCTCTAGACCTTCGAGTAGATAGTACAATTCCTAGATTCAAGCTTTCTCTTCCATATTTTATTGCAGACTTCACTTCTCTGAAAGAATCAGGCAAAGAGTTGAGGAGAATGATTGCCTCATTCTCCTCAAAAATCTTTTCTTCTGTATTTGCGATATCAATGGAGAGTTTCTTAAAGTCATCTAAGTTCACTTCCAATGATTTACTCATAACCATTGAATAGCTAAAGAATTTCTCGTTTAGGTATATTTTACTTAATAGGGTTTTAGTCAAATAGAGAGTTTCTAGATTTTTCCATACCTTCAAGACAGTATCCTCCACATTGACCTGGCGAAGAACATTATCAGAGATATTCAATTTAATCAAACTATATGTTGTTTCGAGTAGGGGTGTAAATGGGGTCCCGTTTACACCCCACCCCGTTTAAGCTATTTTTCCCCACCCCGCCCCGCCCCAATTAACTCAATCCCTCGACCCGAAACCCGCCCAATTCATTAAACGGGGGCAGGACCGGGGCTAAACGGGGTGGGGAATAATGTATAAAATACATGATTTAATATATTTTTTAATTGAAAAATCAATGTTTTCAATGATAATAGTACCTAATAGACCATAAAAATAAACAAGTAAAACTCTCCTTCGTAATTCATATACAAATAAACCTAGGTAAATTAAATTATAAGAAAAAAAAATTAAATAGATAAATGGGGGGGTGTTAATGGTGGAAAAAAATTCCCCCGCCCTGCCCTTGCCCCGTTTATAAAGCGGGTTTGTCGAGGACGGGGTCATGGTTTTAGCTTTCACCCCTTGTTTCAAGGGATTGAATCTTGGGTCTCCTTTGAGATATGTCTTATGAAAAAACTAATGGATCATCAAGAGCTTTGGTTAGCTTTTGTAGAACAAGGATGGCACTTCTTCTTCTTCCATAAAGCAAAATCGTTTGAGCCAAATTTCTATATCTCAAATTGAGTTCCTCCCATAGCTAACAGACTGTAGCTCTCTTATTCAAGACTAATAGATTTATGGTAAAGAGAGTGGATCCGATACCACTTGTTATTTTTAAGAGTAAGAAGTTAACTAAATCACACAAAGCTAAACGAACCACCAAGAACAAACAACAAGGATTAAACGAAGAAGACAACACAAAGAATTATAAAGGTTCAACAAATTGCCTACATCCTCTTCACTGCAATCAGCAGTTCTCTAATGTCCTTTAATGGCTGACAAATGAAATTACAGAGCTAATGAAACCAAAGAGAATTTACAAGTACTCTCTCTTCTCTCTCTGTCTCACACCATAAATTAACACACATCCTCAGCTGAGCTTATTACAAGAAGAATATGCCTTATATTTATTATTAAAAAAAAAAAAATATTATAATTAATATTTTACTACGTCATCAATAAAGTTGAAATGTTTTAGCCACATATTAATGATATGATCAAATCAAATTAAAAATGTACAATCAACTTTTTTGTTAATTATTTAACAGTTCTGACTTATCAGAGACCACTTAAACTTATATAATTCTAATATCTCAAGGACTAAATAGATATAAAATGAAAACTCAATGGCTTAGTAGATATGATGTTCAAAACTCAAGGACTAAAAATATACTTTATCCAATTAATTTACTTTATTTAAAATCTATAAAAAAAAAATGAATTTTAAATGAAGTAATTCCTCAAATGTAATATTATTAATAAATTTCATTTAACTTCATACAATTAATTAGAATATAAATATATAACTAGATTTTTTTAATGAATAAATTCAGAAAAATTGAGATAATATTTTAGATTCCATACATACCAATATCATTTTTTTTTTTTTTTTTTTTTTTTGGGTATTGGAGAATTTGAATTGGGGAGATTGGAACTCATCTCTTTGAAGATTATGCCATGTCATGTCAAACACGTAGTACTCGTTAAATAAAATCTACATAAAGAGACGGTTAGTTCAGTTTTGCTTACCAAACTTGATAAACGTCCTTCCATAAAATTGAAGCTTATTTCAGTTTAAACCAAAGAGAAAATTGCCAAAATTGTTAGGTGCCTGTCATTAATTAGTTTAACCACATATATTCTTAAGTCATTAAACATTAAAAAAAAACTTCTAAGAAAGGTTCAAAATATTAATTGAGTCTGATATACGACTCAGTCAGCCAAGTCGTATTGTAGGAGACGCGAACGAGACACGATGAAAGAAAGATTTTAAAATAAGTGACTCCAACTGATACAATCTTGACTCGATCATATGACTCAAATTGTATTGGTCATGACTCATCCTGATTCAGTTTGATAATTTTTAAAACCTATTATTATCTCTTTTTATTTACGTATGGCTCAATACGGATTCAAATAAAATAATTGTATCTGCTTCAAAACTCTTCTGAGTCAATAACCGATACCGCGTCTTTGAACTATCCTTCTAAGTGAACTAAGTAAACAAAAGAATATAATTAAATATTTGAGAAGAATGGTGGTAAGTAGATATAGCAGTGAACGTTATACCAATCAAGTGGAAAGTGGTTTTTACTTATCTTACAAGTATCCCTATTTTCTTCTGTTTAAAAAGAAAAAGTGAAGTGAGAGAGAGAGAGAGTGAGAAAAACGCATGTTAGGCCAAGTCTTTAAAGGCACATTAAGTTTTGCTTGTATTGTATTCTACTGTGAAGCAAAATGCTGATTGATAATTCCTCTTATTATAATTAATAATGATTAATTATTAAAAAAAAAAAAAAGAATTTAATTCAACCCCTACGTCAAATGATGTACACGAGAAAAATAGCAGTACTCACTTTTCCTTTTATTTTTCTTGCAAGTGTTTTGTTTTCTTATTGGAAAAAAGGGGTTATTGCATGTATACTTGAAAAATGTCTAATATTTACAAAAATAGTCGTCTAAAAAATTATTTGTTAAAATTAATAAAACTCAAATTCGCGCCTAAAATATTACAAACATGCCATTAATTCGCATAAATAATCATCGATTTCTGGATAAGTAATCACTTATTCATCGCATAGGTAAACACTGATTTTACTGATTCACTATATCAAATGATATTTCGTGCATGTAATCACTGATAACTAATAAGTTATCACTGCAATATTGGCAAATACTTTTTAAAACTATTAGATTTATTAATATTGAAGAAAATTCTGCTACCCGATGAAATTTCCCTAGAAAAAAATGTTTTTCAAAACTAGTATTTTAAGAATTTATATTTTCAAAAGTAGCAAAAGTTTTGAAAATTTTGAAAAATAGAATTTCTCAAATTGAAAAATGTCGTTTTTAAAATATTTCAAAACATCTGATGTTTTTTAAACTACTTAAAAAAAACGTATGGTTGAAATTTCTAAAAAAAAATAAAAAAATAGAGCTTTCTGTTTCTCTTTACTTTTCTCTTCTTTCCACAACTCCCCCTCTCTCTCCTTGCTTTAGACATTCTTTACTCCACCTTGATTTTAGCCTTATCAGCCAAGTTAAATAGTTAGTTCATCTGATTTTTTAAACAGAATCTTATATAATCCTTAAACTATCATTGGAAAAAAGAAAAAAGAAGACTCATTCTTCTAAACAACAATGGCAACTAAATTTTATCACATTTGTCTCTCATTCCTTTTTCTTTTTTCTCTATCATTCTCATCTGCAATATCTTCAACAGCCAACTATCCAATCCTACAAGCCGAAAAACTCATTCGAGACCTTAACTTGTTTCCCAAAGATTCCATTAACATTGCAGCAGAAAACCCTTCATTATCTTCTCCTCAAATCGTCGAAAAAACCTTTCAATTCCCTTTTATTGAAAAAAGCCAAGGTCCATCAGTTCAAGATCTTGGCCACCATGCGGGCTATTATCGTCTTCCTCATACTAAATCCGCAAGGTAAATTAAGCACATTTTCAGTCAGAGGTTCATAACTAACTAAACTAGACAAATAGAAGCATGCTGATCCATTTAAATTATTCCATTGTAATTTTTCTCTAATCCTTCATTCTAACTCTAATGCACGTTTGGGATAACTTTTGGAAGTGTTTAAAAGTGTTTTTTTTAATAAGGATATTGTTTTTAATAACTATTGAAAAACACTTTTAAAAGCTATCCCCAAACGGGCCCTTAAAGTGGGATGGGAGAAAATACTTTCGCTTATCCATGATATCTACAAGAGTTCTCTGTTTACAGGTTTAAATTTACTAATCTCTCAAGCATATTGTTTCTGGCTACTATTATATTGAATTTTTTAGTTTGAGTTGCATGATTAGTAAATCAATTGATCTACATTCTTATTAAATCCAATCCAATCTAATGATCAGTAAACCTTTTTACTTGTGTTGTTATTTTAGAATATGATTTCAGTATGCATTTTCTCTGATTCCACCAATCGTTCTGTTTTTCGGGATGATCTAGAGTACTAATTTATTTCGGGATGCTCATACACTTGTTCACAGGATGTTCTACTTATTCTTCGAATCAAGAATCAACAAGAATGACCCGGTTGTGATTTGGTTAACTGGAGGGCCAGGATGCAGCAGTGAACTTGCAATGTTTTACGAAAACGGACCTTTCCAGATTGCAAACAACTTGTCTCTTGTTTGGAATGATTACGGCTGGGATAAGGTACTTTATTGTTTCATTGATCTTCGGATTGAAATCTTCCCTTCTTTGTTTGGTATCAGTAATTTGGACTGTCATATGCAGGCATCGAATCTTATTTATGTCGACCAGCCTACGGGAACTGGCTTCAGTTATACTTCTGATGACGACGACATTCGTCATGACGAAGTAGGCGTTAGCAATGACTTGTATGACTTCTTGCAGGTCCAACACTTTCCCTTCACTTTCATGTATAATAACAACATTTTGATAGTATTTACAATAAGAATTTCTTCATATTCTTAGGCTTTTTTCGGTGAGCATCCACAATTTGTTAAAAACGATTTTTACATAACCGGAGAATCATACGCCGGGCACTACATTCCTGCATTTGCATCTAGAGTTCACCAAGGAAATAAAGCCAAGGAGGGAATCCACATAAATTTTAAGGTATCTTTACTATACATTTTAAGGGATTGATTATATTTGTTTCTTCTGTTCACTCAATTAAACTTCTCTAAAATCAAATGCCTTCACAGGGTTTTGCAATTGGAAACGGCCTTACGAATCCGGAAATTCAGTACAAAGCATACACTGATTACGCACTGGAAATGGGATTAATTGAAAAATCTGACTTTAATAGTATTAACAAGATTGTTCCAGTATGTGAAAAGGCAATCAAAGCTTGTGGTAACTCTCTAAATAAACTTGGCTGGCAAAGTTTTTGCTTTGTTTTTCTATGCCATGTGACTAATTCTTCCATTTCCAATTCGGAATTCAACCAGGTTCTCAAGGCGGAAACGCTTGTGTAACTTCTTACATTATCTGTAACAACATATTCAACAAAATCATGAGCATTATCGGAGGCAAAAACGTAAGCAAAACAACAAAAACCAATTGAATCTTACAATTTAAATTAGGGATGAATGCAAATCACACACACATGATTCTAAACCTCGTTGTAACATTGTAAACCATACCCCTGTACCAGTTAGATTTAACAAATTTGAGATACGTGCATATTCTATCTCTGTCACGTGTCCCCAAAAAAAAAAAGATAAGAACAATGTATTGAATAATTCATTAAATCTTTGTGTTGCAGTACTATGATGTAAGAAAGGAATGTGTGGGAAATCTTTGTTATGATTTCTCAAACATGGAGAATTTCCTAAACCAAAAAACAGTAAGAAGTGCTCTTGGAGTTGGGGATTTGGATTTTGTGTCATGCAGTAGTAAAGTATACAGTGCAATGCTAATGGATTGGATGAGAAATCTTGAGGTTGGAATTCCATCTCTCCTTGAGGATGGAATCAAGGTGTTGATCTATGCTGGTGAATATGATCTCATATGCAATTGGCTTGGTAAGGGTTTTTTTTTTTGTGATTTTTTATTTGGAAATTCCCTTATTTTCATTTTCTGAGTCTAATATTTACTTTTTTTTTTTGGGTCTGTTTTAAAAAATATGAAAGGGAATTCAAGGTGGGTTCATGAGATGGAATGGTCTGGTAAGAAAGAATTTTCAGAATCCAAAACAGGCCCATTTTCAGTAGATGGTAAAGAAGCTGGACTTCTCAAAAGCCATGGACCTCTCTCTTTCTTGAAGGTCTCTGTCTCTGTCTCTCTCAAAACTCAAATTGAAGCATATTTGAGATTTTTTAAATTACTATTTAGATTTTTATCAGAGAAATTACACACTTTCGTCCACCTTAATTTCAAATTTTATAAAAGTTTGATTAAATTTAAAAAGTAGTACCTTTTATTACTAAATAAATTATTATTTTCCGCTAATATTGCAAAATGACGAATTTTATTGTTGTTTTTTATGATGGTGGTTAGGATATTTTGAATTCAAATTAAGTAATTTTTAAAATGTTAAGTTTTTATTATTTTGATGAAGGTTAAAAAACACTATTTTTGAAAATTCTTTAACTTTGTTTTATTATGTTTTAAAATTAACTGTAAAAACATTTTATATTTGAAAATACTCCTTTTTTTTTTTTTTTTATAATAATGTAATGGTATAAAATAAAATAAACTTTTCATCAAAAGAGAAAGTAAATTAATTAAATCAAATAACTAACTTCTATGTTATTTTTTATGCTAGGTTTAGGATGTCAATATATATACCCAATAATATCAAATGTTTTTTACACATTGTATTTAATTGTTTCCTATTTCCTAAAAAACAGAGATATTGAAACACTTTCTTAATTTTTGAAATATATCTAAGATTTCAAGAGTTGTTTCAAATTATAAATTAAATTTCAAAACTAGATTTTAACCATTTTTAAGTGTGTTATAAATGTACAGGTCCATGATGCTGGTCATATGGTGCCAATGGATCAGCCAAAGGCAGCACTTCAAATGCTGAAGAGTTGGATGCAGGGCAAACTTACTTTGAATGATACAGAAGAAAGAGTTGCACCCAAGTGATTGCTTCCCATTATTTGGAGTGCCCAAAAGTACATAATGGTTCACATTGATCACTTCACTATTTTTCTTTATAATTGTGTAATGTTTCCAATGTTTTATTTGATTTTGTAAAATTTCCATTGTTATTAAGGGTGATAGGGGAATTTGTGAATAAAATGCATAAAAACCTCATTCTTTTGAGAGTTTTTTAGGTGCACTTTCTAATAATGGTTTTTAATATTCCCTTTTCATTTACCTATCAAATCAGTGTTATTTTGTTTTTCTTCTCACTTGTATTGAAATTTGACCAATTTCTAATAAAAGCATAAAAAAGTTTGGTGTTTGGAATCTTATATTGAATTTTACATATCAAGACAATAAAAAAAAGAAATCTTGAATAAATTGATTATATTAAACTTAATGAGGGCTAATGTCATTGTCATCCAGAACTATCTAGTATGATAAGAACATACGTTGCAGATCAATCTCATCTTGAGTTCTTGGAAACTTTATTCACAATATTCATCTCAAACAAACATTGTACTCTTTTGAGTGAGTTGTGTTATTGGATATGCCAACTTAGAAAGTCCTGTACGAACCATTAATAATAACCTGCAGCGTTCAAGAAAAATATGAGCTTCTCCTACATTAATAATAACCTGCAACTAGGTCTTGAGTTCTGTAAGTTCACTTGGTGCCATTTTGTAAGGTGCTTTTGATAAAGAGCAGTGTTTGGTGCCATTTTTTAAGGCCCTTAAAAATCTTACTAGATTGACCCCTCCCAAAGACAAGGATCTTTCAACATTGGTACCTAGTCAATGATGATTAACTTAAGCATTGTTATCCACCATGCTAGCTAGGTAACACCGAGCTCCTTGGTTGAGTAACCTTATAGTCTTCAATACTATGATCACCTAAAGGGTTGTCTTAGGATGAGACCCCTTGAACTTATAATGACATCTTGAAAATAAGTTAAAGTTTGCCATTGTATTATGATTGTCGATAGTTTCATGGTTGAGAACTAACAAATTCATTCATAGGAGTAATCAGACCCCTAAATTTAGATCTTACTCGTCCTTGAGCAATGCAAAGAACAAAGTAAAAAATAATAAAAAGTAAAGTAAAAGGATAGGTTAGGACTTTTTTCCATAAACAATTTTTTTGCAACTCTGTTATAACAATCCTAAAGTTAGTCAAGTACATAAAAGACTATATTTTCAAGTGTATGTATGTGCATCCCAATTCAAGAGGTAAAATCCACCTAGCAAGCAATGACGTTATCCTAGAATTCTTTTTTATAAGCTCAAACTTAAAAAATCAGAACCCCCCTTAGATGCCCTCCATTTGAACTCTTTGTTACAATGATTACATATAGAGCTAACAAATCATACACCAAGAGGAAATAAGTTGACATTGAAGTATTTAATTTTCCTTTCTTCTTCTCTTTGATATTTTTGTGCTTTTTCGTGTGAAAGTTCTTTGTGTCACTAGTGTCCATTTTATGGGAATTCCTACATCTTATTATGAGGACTTCGGGTTACTTAGTCACTAGATTACTCAAACCGCAAACACATACTCATATCTCAACTTACCTTGAAACATTAGAGTACTTCAATATTGAAAGCTCTTTTGTAGCCTTTTGAAAAGCCTATAGTAAATTTTATAATAGCGTTTGTCAAGCCAATGCTAAACGCTATAATAAGTCCTACCTTAATCTTTTCTAGGTCTCATAGTAATTTTAATAATAGCATTTTATAAATGCTATTAAAGTCCTTCTGTAGCCTATAACACATTTTTATAATAGCGTTTAGCATAGCTGATAACTAGTTAATACCCTGTATTTATTAATGCTAATATCTCCAAAATCATTAAAATACTAGCTAGTGTTAATAGATTCAAATTACAACCTATTTTTAATTATTAAATTTTATGAACGTAAGGGAAAACAGTGCTCAAATCAGACTTAAAACACAAAAGTTATGCGTTTTAATATTCTTCACAGTCGCGGCCATGCAATATGTCATCATGGCTTACAAAAAAACGCGCATTCCGAGCAAAAAATCCACGAGTGGGTATTGCAGCGACCAAATGGTGAAACAAAATTAAAAGACTGCACATCACTAAAATCATCAAAAGAGAAGGAAAGTACGCGCTGACATCAGAGCGCACCATGGCTGAGGTAACGTCACCGTGACTGGGTGACGTTTCGCTCTTACGTGGCGGCACGTCCCTTCGCATGACCAAGAGAAGCGACTCCAGATGGCCTTGGCTCAGCTCCAACAAATGGCTCGGTGCGCGTGCGGCTTCATACACAAAATCAATGCAACGTTGGCGACATGGCTAGGCTGATCGGCTTCATGGTGATTGGAGAAGATATGATAGCAAGTTTTACATGTTTTTGGCTCCTTTTTGCCAATTTAAAGCCCCCATTTTGTCCCAATTTCACAATTCGCTCTCCCCTATTTTGAATAGTTTTATGACTTTTTCTAGCTAAATTCTTTATTCTGACTAAAAGATTATCAAGGTTTTGGTTCATGTATTCTATCAAATGGAATAACATAAAAAAGGAAAATATATAAAAAAGAATAAACTAAAGTTGGCAATTTTTCTGTTGAACCGTCGTCACGGTCACGAAAATTCATTTCAATGGAACCAACCATTGCTAATTTTGTATATCCTCCTTCAAGTTGGAGCATAGAGGTCACAAAATGCCCAACTTATGAAATATGATCAAATAAAGGTCTTGCTCAAAAGCTTGTAGTAAAAAAAATAGTTAATAAACTGCCAACTTTAGTAAGTTTCCTTATTTATGTTATTCCCTTTGATATTTATGTTATTCGTTTGATAATTATATTTTCCTATTTAGATTATATTTTCCTTAGATTAAGTTTTCTATATAAACAATGTATTGGCGCTAAGATTAACAAGCAGATTGAATACAATGTAGTCCTATATATGAATACCATTTTTTCCTCTTCTCTCCCTCTTCTATTTTTCTCTTTAGCTTTATCATATTATTTTAATTTTATCATATTCGAGATTGGCGATGGTCGCGGCCACGAAAACGTGTTTCCACGGCACTAACCATCACCAATCTCGTACACCCTCCCTCAAGTTGGAGCATAGAGGTCATGAAAGGCCCAACTTATGAAATATGAACAAAGAAGGGTCTTGTTCAAAAGCTTGTAGTTAAAAAAAATTGTTTTAGATCAAGAAACGTCTTCATTCATCATTGATGACCGAAAGGACTGTTCTTGATTTTCTTTCATGGTCATTTTTATCATTGATCAAAAGGACTCTTTTTTGAGTTTGTTTCATGGTTGTTTTGGTTTAGGTGTTTCATGTTCTTGAGGTTAAGAACTTAAAGGATGTGATAACAACGGCTGAATAATGGAAGGGTTTAGGTATGGGTAATGGCAATTAGAAAGTTAAGGGGAAATTAGAAAGCTTAGATGGTAAAGATAAATTGGAAAATTGGCTAAGGCTATAAGAGTAAGATTTGGATGGTTGAATTTGAACAAAAAAAAAATTAGATGTGTGAAGGGGAAAAAAAGAGAGAAAGTTCAAATTTGATCGGAAACCTGCTTTGATACCATAATAAAATTAAAACAATATGATAAAGCTAAGAGAAAAAGATGAGAGGGAGGGAAGAGGGAAAAATGGTATTTGCATATAGAACTACATTGTATTAAATGTGATTGTTAATATCAACACTATTACATTGTTTATATAGATAAACCTAATCCTAGATACAAAAGGAAATATAATGTAAATAGGAAAAGATAATTTTCAAAGGAATAACATAAATATCAAAGGGAATCATGTTAACATGACTTTATATTAAAATATTAACTTAATTGGTTTTTGATGGTTTTTATACTACTTAAATTAGTATTTATGTTATTGTGTAGGTATTGAAAGATATTTGCATATTAATGAAAAAGAAGAAAAAATTACACTATTGGCAGAAATATGTTCAAGCGAGGCATCACTTGAACAATTAAAGGAACATCAGAAAGTTGTCTAGCGACCCATTGGTTGGAAGCGAGTGAGGCGTCAATCGTCAATTTGAATGAATGTCAAGTAAAAAGCAAGCGAGCCATCACTTTCCCATCAGTGAGGCGTCGCTCGAGCCTTATCTCAGCCACCAACTTTTGAAGTCTATTTAAAGGGGCTGAAGCTATGATTATTAGTTTAGTTAATACTCATTATTTTACGATTTCTAAATAAAATTGAGTTGATCATACATTAGTATTTAGGTAGACCTAATTCTTTTTCCTAGAGAACTAAAACCCTTTGTTCTTATCACTATATTAAAACTTGACCTCGTATGCTTACATGTAATTGATTATTTCGTCAACAAATTTTTGGCGCCTTTTCCGGAGATTAGGCAATTTAGTTTTACTTGATACTATTGTACATTAACTTACCATTAATTTAGAATTTATATTTTTCATTTAAATGTACAGCTAGGAAGTATCACTAGATGGCCAGGCATGGTTGAAAAGTTTTTTATAAAACTTTTCCCACCATTAAGGGCCACTCATATGCCTACTGAAATCAACACTTTCAAGCAACAAAATTCTGAAACTTTATATGAGGCTTGGGAGAAATTTAGGGAACTTTTGAGGAACTGTCCAAATCATAGACTTAAGGATTACTTACAAATTCAACTTTTCTATAATGGGTTGATGGGGGATACTAGATCGAATTTTGATGCTGCAGCAGAAAGTTCTTTGATGTCTAAAACTGTTGAAGAGACACTGGAATTACTAGATTGACTGAAAATTGTTACTAATGTCCCGATGACTGATCTGTGGCTCCAAAATTGGCAGAAGCATTAGAAGTTGATGATGTACATTCATTAAATCTCATATTGCTTCACTTACACATCAAGTAGCAAAATTATAAAGACCTAAGACTTCACAGTCCATTGAAATTTTAGCAGCCGCTAGTGAAGTAGTTCAGTATGAAGAACCTACAACTGAACAAGCCCAATATGTGAATAATAGAAATTATGGGTATAGAGGAAATCAATATCAGAATCCAATGCCTACCCATTATAATCCAAGGCTAATAAATCATTAGAATTTGTCGAATGGAAACAATAAGAATGTTTTGCTACCTCCTCCAAAAAACCAGGATGATAATAAGCTTTCTCTGGAGAACATGGTTGGTGCTTTCATTGCTGAATCAAGAAAAAGTTTTAATCAAAATAAAACTATGATAGGAAATCTGGGAGTGAAAGTTGACAATCACGGTGTTGTTTTGAAAAACCTAGAGGTTCATATGAGACAAATAGCTACTTTAGTGATGTACTTCAGAATGGAAAGCTTCCTAGTGATACTGAAGTAAACCCAAAGGAAAAATGCAATGTCATCACATTGATGAGTGGAAAAGAGCTTCAAGAACGAACTCCACTGTTAGCACAAGATTCCATCACTGAAACGGTCGAGAGCAAATGAAGAAGAACAACAGGAGGCTCCACCTAGTTTGACAAAAAAAGCCAATTTATATTCCCTTATCTTCTGATATTCCTGTTGCACATTCTAATTTACCTTATCCTCAACGTTTTCAAAGAAAAAGATTGATCTTTAATTTTCTAATTTTTTAGATATTTTTTAAGAAAATTCACATTAACATTCCTTTTGTAGATGCGTTGGAACAAATGCTAAATTATATGAAGTTCATGAAAGATATAATGTCTAAGAAGAGGAAGTTGGAGAGTTTTGAAACGGGTAAAGCTGACAGAGGAATGCAGTGTCATACTTCAGAATAAATTACCCCAAAAAGTAAACGTTCCAGGGAGTTTTACTATTCTTTGTACTATTAGTAGTTCTTTATTTGATAGAGTTTTATGTGATTTTGGTGCTAGTATTAATTTAATGCCTCTTACTGTGTTCAGGAAACTTGGATTAGGTGAAGTTCAACCTACTACTATATCTCTTCAGCTTGCAAATTGATCACTCACTTACCCTCGTGGAGTCATTGAAGATGTGTTGGTAAAGGTTAATAAGTTCATATTCTGAGCTGACTTTGTAGTCCTAGACATGGAAGAAGATTAAAAGATTCCTATCATTTTGGGAGACCATTCTTAGCAACAGGATGTACATTGATTAATGTCCAGCAAGGTAAGTTAACATTGAGGGTCAACGAAAAAGAGTTACACTTCAATATTTACCGTTCTTTAAAGTTTCCTAGGGTTGCCATAGGATTGATGTTCTTGATAATTTATTATCTAATTCAGTAGAAGCATGCTTAGTAAAATCTTTAACTAAGGTTTCTGACTTATTTGATGAAGATGAGTTGATGCAGTTGTGTTTAGCTATTGATTTTTTACCACTTGAGTCTTTAAAAAAGAAGGAAAAGATTTTGCAATTTGATGAGAAGAATGATGAGCCAATAAAAGCTTCTAAACCTGAGTTAAAGCAATTACCAGAACATCTTCGTTATGCCTTCCTAGGTGAGTCTTCTACTTTTCCTGTTATTATTTCTTCTGTTTTGAGTTATGCTGAGGAAGAAAAGTTGTTGCGTATTCTGAAAGAATATAAAACTGATTTAGGTTGGCCAATAGGGTATATTAAAGGTATTAGTCCATCAATTGTCATGCATAAAATTTTAATGGAAGATACTTTTAAACCATCTGTTGAGTCACAGATAAGATTGAATCCGGGCATGAAAGAAGTTGTGAAAGCTGAGGTTTCAAAACTCCTCAAGCCAAGAATAATTTATGCTATATTTGATAGTTCTTGGGTGAATCCTGTTTAAGTTGAGCCTAAAAAGGGAGGAATGACTGTTGTGAAAAATGGTAAAAATGAATTGATTTCCACTAGAACTGTGACTGGTTGGCGTGTATGCATTGACTATAGAAAATTGAATAAGGCCACTAGAAAAGATCACTTTCCACTTCCATTTATTGACCAAATGTTAAAAAGACTTACAGGGTACTAGTATTATGGTTTTCTTGTGATTATTCAAACTACAATCAAATTTCCATAGCTTTTTAAAGACCAAGAGAAAACCATTTTTACATGCCCTTATGGTACTTTTGCATTTAAAAGAATGCCTTTTGGTTTATGTAATGCTGCTGCTGCTTTTCTGTAACGTCCCGTTATTTCGAAGTGAAATTTTTTTTTTTTATTATTATTTTTTTTATTTATTTAATGTTATTTATTTATTTATTTATTTCAATTTAAGTATTTAGATTAATTATTATTTTTGTAATTTTGATTTTAGTAGTTAATTTCGCCCGAAATCCTTTTTAATTGTTTTAATACTTTAAATTCGTTTCGGTGACATTAATAATTATTAATAGGCCAATTAATAATTATTAATTACCTTTAGATTTATTTAAGAGCTTTGGGTTTCGATTCATAAGTCAAAAGTCATAAAAGGACGCAACCGTCATTTCTAATTTATTAAAAATATCCAAAACACTATTCATAGTCTTCTTTAAATTTGCCATTTGACCAAAGTTGACCACCAAACTCATTTTTCTTCTCCTAAGGTCGTGGGTCTCATGAGGGTTAAGGGAAAATTTTGGTTTTTGCTCGTTTCTCGACGGATCGGCTCGATTTCGATTGCATCGGAAAGCCATTGGGTCAAGGATTCTTTTCCACCCATCGATTGTGCCTTTCTCCCATGATCCACGGAGTTCTCAGTAAGATTTTTTTCAAACCCTAAGCTCCAAATAGTGTTTTAATGGAGTTTTCTCTTGATTCCTTCGATTTCTTGTCATGAAACTCGGTGTTTGTAAATACGGGAGTTGTTTTAAGAGTTTTTGAAAACTTTCCCATAACCCTAAAACCGAGTTTCAGTAGAAACCCTTCCCGTTTGAAATTTACCTTTTGGAATTTGAATATGGGTTACTAATTAGTGAAATAATGTTTATTGTAATTCAATTCGGGAAATTGCATATTGTTCAAAAACCCTAATTATCGATACCCATTGAAATCGGGAATATCGAAATTGTTTGAAACCAACTCGAAACACATCTAAATTGCCTAAAAGCCGGAAAACCAAAACCGAAACCCTTTTTATGAAGGGGGGGCCGAGAGCCTCATGTGAGAATTAAAGGGTTTTTGTTGTTTTGTGTACTTAGATGTCGTTTGATTGATATTTGGTTAATTATTGATTGTGAGATATAATTCTAATTGTAGGTGATTTTGGACCGTTTGCTTGATCGCTCTAACGGAGGTTGGGAGCAAAATCTTATTTGGCTAAGGTGAGAATAGTTAGGATTTAAAGTAATTATAGAAAGCGAATAAGTATGTTGATTTGTAGAATTAGAAACTAAGACTAAGGTTCAAATCTAAGATTAGAGGGAAGTGAGTTAGTGCCCTTAGGATTAGGAGTTAATCCTTTGAGTGAGAACTTTAGAGTTTCTCGAGGCAAACTTTAATCTTAGAAGTTCTAAGTTAGATTCGTTTTGAAGCTTAGGATGGATCATTGGAAGTTAAAAGATCCAAACTTTTAGATAGAACGATTAATAGAACCTCGGATTATGTTGGAAGTTTAGAATCTTTGAAGGTATAGGTTAATCATTTAAGATAGGATTTACTTTTATTAATGTAGCGGAGTTCAATTTACATATCGTTCTGCCGAGATTCCTATCTATTTTACTTTATGTCTTTACTTTATGCCCTTTAATTTATGTTTGTTTTGGTTACTTAAATATTCATACTTTACTTTTATTTACATTTACAAGCATGTGCAAGCATAACCATAACATATTGCACCATAACATCTTGCATCATTGAAAAGAAAGTGAGAAAGAAAGGAAGGGAAGAATGTTGGAGCCTACGGGTAGTGTCCGCATCACCTTCAGAGAAAAAGAAACGAAAGTGAGAAAGAAAGGAAGGGGAGAATGTTGGAGCCTACGGGTAATGTCCGCATCACCTTTAGAGAAAAAAAACGAAAGTGAGAAAGAAAGGAAGGGGAGAATGTTGGAGCCTCCGGGTAGTGTCCGCATCATCTTCTTCATTCATAAGGTTGAATGTTGGACCCTACGGGGAGTGTCCGCATTACCTTCATTCATGCATAAGGGTGAATGCGAACCCTACATTACCTTCATGCATATGATCGATGGAATAGAGAATCGAGATGTTATATTTATGCAAAGTTTATTTACTTTTCTTATTTATGTCGTAACAAGTTAATGGATGAGGATTTGACTACGAGTGTTAGTAATATCATCCTTTGGAGAGTTTAGAATGAAATTACCTAAAGTTTGGAGAACTTTAGGATTGATTGTGTCAGATTAATTGGACACAAATCGGAATATGAGTTTGAGGTCTCTCTTTACTTTTTATTCTTATTATTCTCACTGGGCTTAACTTGTTAGCTCATGATATTACAAAAAAAATTTCAGGTAATGCACTTGCTAGAGGTCGAGGGAGAGGAGATGGTGCTGCATGATCAAAGGATAATGACCTCAAGATGGACTAGGTTGATTTAAAGTCCATGGACTATGTCTTTGTGAATTTTATACATATTTTGGGTTTGTACATTTGTAAATGGCTCTTAAGAGCTTTGTGTTTTACTTTTATGATGAAAATTTCTTTTAAACTCCTGGATAGGAACTTAATGTTCCTTGTGTTTTTAGATTTCAGAATTTAAGATGTAAACAGGTTTTGGCTAGCCAATTTTCAAACATAACCACGCCAATTTTCTTAAAATATAAAGACTTCCGCTGTGTTTTTTTAATTTAAATTATTTTAAAGTGACGGCTCGTCACAGTTGGTATCAGAGCCTTTGGGTTCTGTAGACTACATGCGATGCATGTTTGTTTTCATGTTTTATTTTAAGTCCATTCTCAAGTCATCATCTAAGATCAGCAGCACCAGGTATGTCTATAACTTCTATTCACATGCTTTATTTCTTTGATATTGGTAGAGTTGTGAGAATATTGTTAGAAGTTAATGATGTTTGTGATATTTCACATCCTTGTAAAACCACTATGTGGTTATGTTTATTTGACCCATTTTGAGATTTGGGTAAGGGTGTCGAGAAGATGATAGACCCCATGCACTTTTGGAGGTTATACACCTCGTTAAGAATATTGACATAATGTCAAAGTAAAGAAGATGAGATACTCAGAGAGATCAATCGTTTGATCCTTAAAGCTGATTAAACTGTTATTGTGACACAATTGCTAAGTAGTGGTCTTAGTAGATGTGTGTGAACATTTATGTGTAAAAAGGGGACATTGTTGTCTGGAGCCCAGTATTAAGAGATGAAACACCTGTTTGAGGTGAGAAATTGTTGAAAAGAAATCGGTTTGGCTCGAGTCCGGTAACCTAGATTTAACTCGATGGACAAGTTCCTGGTTTGA
The DNA here is from genome assembly GCA_028015215.1 of Gynostemma pentaphyllum. NCBI lineage: Eukaryota > Viridiplantae > Streptophyta > Magnoliopsida > Cucurbitales > Cucurbitaceae > Gynostemma > Gynostemma pentaphyllum. Next base: position 16,966,409 of record CM051346.1, on the reverse strand, counting down.
GTTGAGAAGGTTGGATTATGGTAAGTGGTAAATCCTTATGGTAGCACTGTGCTAAAAGGAAAGTGTGTTACCACTCAAAAGAGGAAGTAAGGACTTTACGTGATAAGTCTCAATGAGGACTATTAACGACAATGTTAATTGGTGAATGGTCTAGTTTGGTTGCTATTACACTATGGTGTATCAATCTGAGTTGGAAATACTCGAGGTCGAGTAATGAAGATCCATATTCAGTAAATTGTCAAAATTGATTAACACTAAGTTGAGTGTTGGTTTTGATGGAAATATAGAAGGAAGTTGATGGACCGTGATATCGGTAACTTCTATAAGGCAATGAGATGGTTTCACTACAATAAAATACTTGATACTTGACCATTAAAATGTGTCAAGATTCAATAAACTTGACACTTTTTCTAGTGTCAAATATGTCAGTGTCAAGTATAATTTCAATGCACTTGACACGTTAGAATCGTCAAAATTAGAACTATTGACACAGTTTTCGCGTCAAGTGATAAATATAGTTGACATTTTTAAGAGTCAAGGTTACTATTTTTTACTTGACCATTTTTAAATGTCAACGGAATTATATTTTTATAAAAAAAATAAAAATTACATATGAATGATTTAATTTTTAAATGTAGCATTTGTATCCAGAGCTTTCTACCTGCTCACAATTTTATAGAATATTTACCTGCTCATAATTTTATTGAAAATATCATAGCAAAATTAGATTCAAACTAAACACAAAAATAAGAAAGGATATCTCATAGTAGGTAAATGTTGGGAAAGGTAACAATATTCTTACGGTAGCATGGTTTTTAAACAAATGCTAACCTATAATGAGAAATTAAACCAACAAAAGAACTATTAACCGAGTGTCATAATTTCCAAAACTATATAACAAATCAAAAGTTCCGCCCACAAAAAAGAATAAAGCAAATGTAATAAATTCTAAAATAGACAACCTAAAAGCATAATTCCAACCGATAACAAAATGAGTAATTTGTCATGTGTATAAATTGTGCCAAAAATTCAACCCATTCGATCCGCACCTCATCAATTTCATGTTGAGAGTAGGCAACCCTTGTGTCGATCTACATGTTTAAAAAAGGCTTGTTAAGCATATAATTTTATACTTTTAACAATGAACATGAAGAAATAGTACGTATAACAATTATTTACCACATCAATAATCAAAGTAGATTGAGTTGATACTATATCTCGCATGAATCACAAGACAAAATAAGAGAACCTATAACTAAATCACTACTTAATAACCAAGAGTTTTGAGGTTCAAACCCCACCTTTTCATTCCCAAAGTTTCCATTTCTCGCATAATTAAGCATAACATTCCATAACACACAATTCTTAACAAGAATATTTTCAAACAAACCCCATTCTTAGCATATAGCTTAATCAAAGAACTACCCACAAAGCCATCTTCTTTAAAACCCAATAAATTAAAAGTCTCATGAACAATCTTACCCATATTCGTAATATTCAAAGCACCACAAGCTTTAATCATAAAAGCGAAAGTAAACTTACTTATCAGAAGAGCTACATCTTAAAAGAAAATAACAAAGCAAAATGAGACAAATCCATAAAGTAAGACCCCAATAATCCACTCCCATGTGTTTCAAGTATTCGTTATTCATATAATTACAATCTGAATTAGAAAAAGTAAAAGAAACTTGAAAAAAAATGGCTTGGGAAGATGACAAAGAAATTTGACTCAATTATTGTAAGTAGTTGACACATCAAGTAGATCTTAAAGCTAAAAAATAAAAATGTTTAAGCTAGAGAAAGCCATGATGAAATATAGATAACAAAATATAAAAGGGAAGAGAAGGGTTACCTTTAAGTGTAACTTCTCAACAACAAACTACTCATACTCAAAAGTTATCATCTGCAAGTTTCTGAGAAGGAATAGCCTATAGTATAAAATGTATAAACTTAAATAACAAACAAGAAAAGAACCGCAAGAAACTTTAATGATGTAACAAAAAAATGGTATGAGTAATGAGGGGTTACCTGAAGTATTTTCATTTACGGTTGGAAGAAGAAAAATAACACTACCATTGAAATAAACACTCAAACCAACAAGATTAATAAAGCATCATAGTTTTTGAGTTGTCTTTCTGAACCTTGGAACAATTTCTACATGAAAATTCTTCTTCATAATATTGATTACATGGAGCTATGTGTAAAAGACAACCAAACCAAGTATGCATTAGTAGAAGACTAGAAGTTCATTGCTATATGAACATTCACATGGCAGTTTATGTAGAACAATCATTATCATCAATAAGTGAATATGTTCTCTTCTCAAACATAATAGCAACCATATAACAAAGTGGACAGATCAAAAAGTTCAGAATAAATAAATTATTCCAGATGTTTCTTCTCTATTACTTCTAATATTTGTCAAAAAGACACATAAATCATTACTCGTTAAACAAGGGAACCAAATGCTCCAAATGCAATGCTTTGGAAGAAGGACCTCTTCCTGTATACAAGTAGAATCTATCTTCTTTATCTTACGCATTCAAAAATAAAAAGCTAATAACAAGGAAACTAAAATTCCTTTAATTAAAAACATCAACATTGATAATGTTCTAGCATTTTTAAAAAACTCCAAAAAAAAACCAACACTACAAATAAAAACTTCCCAAATCCATTTACAGATGCAACGATTAAACATTATAACTTTAGGAAAAAAGTAACTGCTAGTAAAGGAAAGGAAACAGAAAATATATCAGTTTTTCTCTACTAATCCAGCTATCATAACCTACCTAACTAGACTAACATGATGCTAGTAAAATTAGACTTATCAACGAATCTAAAATAAAACTAGTGACTCCAAAAACCTTTAATTTTAAGGACATCACTACTCTTAATTTGGAGGTCCACCAGTTTCCAAGACATAATTCTCCTGATCTTGCTGAGAAATATGCTATATTTAATCAAACTAAGCATGGTATCCTATGAATTTTAAAAACATTCCCATTGGTTTTTTAGAAGCAATAGAAGATCCATGGTCTAACCAAACCCTTCCATTAAAAAAATTATCTATAGTTATGATTGTATTTCACATGACCATTCAATTCTAAAACTTACCAACTTTAGCCCCAAGACAACATGTTTCAATAGAGATTTGTCAATACTAAATGACAGAATGATAATGTTCTTATTCTGTTTATATCTCAGTGTTCTTAAAATAATGATACTTATGCCAAAGGAAGTCGATCCATGGAAGGACAAAGAAAACATACACCCAAAATCATCTACATCATACAACCAACGACAGCTACAACACTTAGCTTTGATTTGTAGGTTAAAAAAGTATTATTAACCGGAAGGAAAAGAAACATCATTAATGTACATAACAAATATATACTAAATCCAGTTTCTCCCTATTATAAAGAAAGTTTTGCTGCCCTGTTGTAAGAGGTCTTGAGGTCATCAGTAACAAAAACCTTGGCTATATATTGCTTTTCGTCACTCTTCGAGCAATTTTAATTCTTTGATAATACAAATTTATGAACCTAAAGAAATCTAGATAGAAATTACTCATTTTCAGTTGAAGAAAGTAATAATAAAAGCAACAGATGATTAAGATTAGATAAAGCACCCTCACAAGAAAGTAACCATTTGAAGAAAAATGAAAAATGTAGTCAATATAGGACGTTAGATGTTAGTACTGCCAAGAGATACATGTGAAGCAATATCAAAAAATTGAGCACAGGTCAAGATTGAATTCAAAGAAAAGTGGAATATCTCAACAAAAACATAAGACTTTTTACCAAAATTTATAAAAAAAATTCAAAAAACCTAAGTATTGAGAAAAAAAATGCTAAAAAAACCCTAATAATTCGTAACAAAGAGCTAGAATACATGAAAATTGGAAAGAATGATAGAATTTAAAAAACCCTACAAAAATTACCAAACCTAAATGATGGAAATAAGCTAGTAATCGCGGTCTCCTTCCTTCTTTGTTCGCAGCGGCTGCTATTTTGGAAAAAAAATAGTGAAGAATCCTTTTACCAACGATTTATTGTATTCGAGAGAATAAGAAGAGGCGTTGGCTTGGCTTGGTGTGGCGTTGGAGAATACGAAGAGTCGTTGGCTTGGCGATGGAGAATACGAAGAATCATGGCAATGGAGAAGAAGAATTTTGCTATGGAGACACGAAGACGCTGCAGGTTCACGATGGAGAAGATGAGAGATTACTTGAGATGGAGAAGACGAGGTCGTAGCTAGGGATTGAGAAGGACACAGGAAAATTTAGAAAACACGGGAACGAGTGGCCGCTTAATTGGGAAGATATTTTTAAGTTATTTTATTTTTTAATGAAATAATACTTTTCTTTATTTTTTAAAGATTTGACAATTTAAAAACGTCAAGAGTATAGGTTTTAAATTAAAATTATTTTGACTATTTAAAACTGTCAAGATGCTATTGTATTTGACTACTTAAAAACGTCAAGTATGTAAGTTTCAAATTATAATTATTTTGACTATTTAAAACTGTCAAGAATCTTCTACGAAAATTTTTAAAAAAATTCACGACTTCCCCTTTAATGTTTCTGAATTATTCTTGATATTTTAGTCTTAAAAAATTATATACTTGACCATTTTTATATAAAGTGTCAAGAATTTATAAATATCAAGTGTCAAGTATGAGTGATATTATTGTAGTGCTTGGTGGACATCAATTCACATTGAGTTTGACCATCTAATTGGACGGTGAACTTTGAGAAACTTGTAGGTCATAGTTTGGACCTACTGAGTCTTTTCAAGATTGACTCTAAAGTGAATCCTATGTTGGAAGGATAGAATGTTATTGGACTAAGGTGTTTGACAGACACCAGTTTTGCTTTGTATGAAAGAAAATGATCTCTGAGGTCGAGTTCATTCAAGATTTGAATAAGGAGGCTTAGGAGTCGTCCTTATCTTGGATTTCACACCTTCTGAAAAGAAGAGAAAATTAACTACTACGGGACAGATTACCTCTCAGAAGAAGAAAGCAAAGGATAACGACGCCGGTCAAGGGATACCGCAGAAGTAACAACAGCAGCAGCAACAACATCAACAGACAACAACATCAACATCAACAACAGCATCAACAACAACAACAGGTTCGAGGTGGAGCTCAACATAGACAGCCAAATGTACAAGGATAGGATCATCCTTACTAAAATAGTTGTGCCAGTTTCCATAAGGGAGATGCACACTTCCATCAAGATGCTATGTTGTGATCAAACTTGTATTCACGCCACTTTTATAGGGCGTATAAAATACAACCATCACAACATAGTAGAAAAGTTAGGATTATCAGAAAAAGCTACCAGTATGGTAGTGATTTTTTACTTTATTATTTTCAGGCCGTTTGGCTTTTATTCTGTTTAATTCTGGAGCTAGCCATTCTTTTATTTTATCTTGTTATGATGAGTGGGCAGCTTTTGAGTCGAGACTGTTGAGTTTCGAGATGTGTGCTTTTACCCCAGTGGGGAAGTTTATTATGATGATAGTGCGTATGGCACTTATGACATATGTATTATGAGTAGATGTTCCCATTTTACTTTGATTGTTATGCATATGTGTAACGTCCCGTGACTTTTAGGGGTAAAATTTTTATTTTATTTTATTTATTTTTACTTTATTTTATTTATTTTAAAAATAAAGCTTTTAAGATTAGTTTAATTTTAGAAATTTCAATTTTAATAGTTATTTATGTCCGAAATTGTTTTTAATCGTTTTAATAATTAAAATTTGTTTTGGTGACATTAATATATTAATGAACCAATTAATAATTATTAATCACCTTTAGGTTTATTTACGAGCTTCGGGTTTCGTTTTTAAAGCAAAAGTAAAAGAGGGATGTAGGCGTCATTTTCCAAATTGTTAAATATCTAAACACTATTCCTCCTTCTCTTTAAATAAGCCAAAATTAGACAAAATATGAAATTTTCTTCTCATTTTTCATCCCAAACCCGTAGCTTAGAGAGAAAAAAAGAGGAGAGAAAGAAATCGTCGCCCCGGCTTCGTTTCTCGACCGTTTTGCGTGATTTCGGATGCGTTGGAAAGCTCTCGCCGAGATCTTTCTACCCATCCTAACAATCGAGGTTTTCGCTCGTTTTCTCGAGGCTTAAAGGTATGTTAAAGTTTCTTAATTTTGATGTGAATAGTGTTTTAATGGAGGTTTTGAGTTGTAATCTTGGTCGTTCACCGAAGCTTGAAGGTTTCATTCGGGGAAGTCTTTATGGTCAATTTTAGAAACTTTCTCTAAACCCTAAAACCGAGTTTGAGCCGGAAACCCGTCCCTTGTGATTTTCCCTCTTTGGGCTATGTTTAGGATGTTAGGTTCTTTGTGTTTTTGCTTTTTAGTTAATTTTTCGAAAATGGATTAATATGCAAAACCCTAATTTTCGGTTACCCATTGATTTTGCAAACCTCCAAAGTATTCGAAACCAACCCAAAACACCTCTAAATTGCATAAAAGCCGGAAAATCAAACCCGAACCCCTTTTTCCCTAGCTTGGCCGAGAGCTCCATAAGGGTAGAATCCGGGATTTTCGTGGTTTTATGTGTTTAGATGTTGTTTGTTTGTTTTCCGGTTAATTAATGTTCTTTAGGATTAATTCGTTTGTAGGATTGTGATTTGTTCGTGATTTTACAAACTCGGATTATTCGGAGCTTGTCTTCAAGCTAAGGTGAGTTTAATGTGAAAGTTAGTGGTTTTATGAATTTAGTTTCATTATGTAATTGTTTATCGATGTTAAGAGGGAGATAACTTCTTAGGATTAAGTTTTGGTTGGAGACTTTGATTCGGAAGTGTGTGTGGAAAGTTTGGATTTATGGTTAGTTCGATGATTAGAGAACATCGGAGAGGTTTGGAAGTATGGTAATGTGATTTGGAGATGTTAGATGAAAGTGGAATGGAAGTTACTTTGATGGTTTTGGAAGTTTCTTTGGTTTGATTTGAAAGTTACTTTGATGGATTTGGAAGTAAAGTAATTAGAAGATGCACTTGAGTAGTAACTTGTGTAATCTAGTTGGTTAGGTTTCTAATTAACTTAGTAGAATTCTTTGGAGTTTAGCTAACTTTTGGGGACCTACGGCACATTGATTCTGCACGTGATAGTATGTGATTTTGATCCATATGTAATCATGGTGAGATGATTTGTGGTGACCTTAGGCACATTGATTTACACATGGTAATATGTTGATTTTGGTCCATATGTATCATGGTGTGATGATTTGTGGGTACCTTGAGCACTTTGATTCTGCATGTGATAGTATGTGATTTTGATCCATATGTAATCATGGTGAGATGATTAGTGGGATAGTACATGGTAGTATGTGATTTTGATCCATATGTAACCATGGTACTATGGTTTGTAACTAGCACATGATAGTATGTGATTTTGATCCATATGTAATCATGGTGTGATGTTGGTACGACCGTACGGGCTTAGTATGTGATTTTGATCCATATGGTATACCCGATACGATGATTGTGATATGGTAATACCGTACGGGCTTAGTATGTGATTTTGATCCATATGGTATACCCGATACGATGATTGTGATATGGTAATACCGTGCGGGCTTAGTATGTGATTTTGATCCATATGGTATACCCGATACGATGATTGTGATATGGTAATACCGTACGGGCTTAGTATGTGATTTTGATCCATATGGTATACCCGATACGATGATTGTGATATGGTAATACCGTACGGGCTTAGTATGTGATTTTGATCCATATGGTATACCCGATACGATGATTGTGATATGGTAATACCGTACGGGCTTAGTATGTGATTTTGATCCATATGGTATACCCGATACGATGATGGTGATATAGTAATACCGTACGGGCTAGTATGTTGATGTTGATCCATACGGTAAATCCGTTACGATGAAACTTGTTTGGTAATAAAAGATAGTTAATGTTACTTTACATATTCTTTAGAATTGTGTAGTAAGACTTAGTAGTGAATGTTACTTTACTTTAAGTCCTTATATCTATCTCTTGGTAATGAATGATGAATACGGGTAATATATGACTATCGTTTGTTTATATGGAAATTGGAAATGTGGATATGGGTAGTAATGAGCATTTTAGGCCTTTGGACACGATTTCGGTTATGAGATTTTGTTCATAGGATTACTTGCTTTCATTTTACTCTCACTAGCATTGTTTGCTAATGGTGCTACACCACAATATTTTCAGGTAAACCTCGAGCTAAGAAGCGTGGTAGAGGAGGTGGAGCCGCGTGACCACTCGAGATGGTGTATGGACAAATATTAGGAACTCTTTTTGGTTTAGCATTCATAGAAATGCTTGTTAATTTTTCATCTTTACATACTTATGCCTTTTTGAGCCCGAAAGGGTATTTGTGCAAAATATGTCTATGTTTTATGATTTAAATATCTTTTGGAATGCGCATTTCCGATTTATTGCTTTTTCTGGAATTTGGGTTGTAAAACAGGTTTTGGTTATTCGATTTTTAAACAAACCCACGCCGTTTTTCTTTAAAAGTCGAGTCTTCCGCTGTGCATTTGAATTTAAAGAATTTAACGGGTTCGGGTCGTTACAATATGTCTGATTTTAATGTGATATTGGGTATGGATTGGCTATCAGCTAATCGTGCCACCATTGATTGTATTGAGAGAGTTATTGATTTTATGGGTCTATGTGGGACCAACTTATGCTTTCGTGGGTCTAGTAAACGAGTAGCACCCACTTTGATATCTATGATAGAAGCTAGAATGGTGCTAAGTGATATAGCTTGAGATTATTTAACTAGTGTTGTCGATACTTCTGTACCGAAGACTAGCTGAGTTAAAAGAGCTTAAGAGTGAGTTAAAGGAACTCTTAAACTCAGGGTTTATTCACCCTAGCGCATCCTCGTAAGGAGCACCTTGTTATTTGTGAAAATAAAGACAGTTCAGTGAGACTGTGTATTGATTATCGAGGGTTGAATCAAACTACAGTGAAAAACAAGTATCATTTGCATATGATTGATGATCTATATGATCAGTTGGGAAGAAATCACTATCTTTTCAAAGATAGATTTGAGATCCGGTTAAATCTGTTGTAGTCATGTCTTTTGGCTTGACCAACGCGCCTGCAGTTTTTATGGACCTTATGCACACGGTGTTCAGAAGGTTCATCGACTTGTTTGTGATTTTTTTCATCGATGATATCTTGGTTTAATTCAATATAGAGGAGTTGCATGCTATGCACCTACGGGAAGTTTTGACGGTACTACGAGATCAGAAATTGTATGCCAACTTCTCAAAGTGTGAGTTTTGGCTGAAGGAAGTGGCATTTTTAGGCCATGTAGTATTGAGTAGAGGAGTATCTGTTGATCCCTCTAAGATTGAGGCAGTTAGTAACTGGCCTAGATCGACGAGTATGGCTGATATTCGCAATTTTCTAGAACTTCCAGGCTATTATAGACAGTTTGTACAAGATTTCTCCAAAATTGCTTCAGCTTTGGCACGTTTGACTAGGAAGGGAGTTGATTTTGTATGGTCTGAGGATTGTGAAAAGAGCTTTGAAGAGCTCAAAAGAAGGCTTGTGACAGCACCTGTTCTAGTGTCGCCTGATGGAACCGGTGGTCTGACTATGTACACAAATGCTTCCCACAAAGGTTTGGGATGTGTATTGATGCAACACGGGAGAGTTATAGCTTATGCTTCCCGTCAGTTGAAAGAGCATGAGAAGAAATATCTGACTCACGATTTAGAGTTGACAGCTGTTGTTCATGCATTGAAAATTTGAGACACTATTTGTATGGTGAGAAGATCCTGATATTTACTGACCATACGAGTCTCAAGTATTTCTTCACTCAGAAGGAATTGAATATGAGACAGTGGAGGTGGTTAGAGCTCGTTAAGGATTATGATTGTGACATTCAGTATCATTCTGGAAAAGCCAATGTAGTGGCTGACGCGCTCAGTAGAAAGTCTTCTCATTCATCAGCTTTGTTAGCCATACCCTTGAGATTGAGGTGAGATATGGAACGAGCTGAGATAGCATTTCTGACTGCCGAGGTCACTGTGAGTCTGGCTAGTTTAATAGTGGGACCTACTTTGAGGCAGAGGATGATTGATGCACAGAGAGGAGAGACTCATTTGCAGGCCGGTTTTCGAGAGGCTGAGTCAGACTTTCCTAGTCATTTTACCTTCTCTACAGATAGTGCTCTGATGTATAATAAGAGGCTTTGAGTGCCTTCAGGATCGACTTTTGAAAAGAACTGTTGGAGGAGGCTCACAGTTCTATCTTTTCTATTCATCCAGGTAGTACGAAGATGTACAGGGACTTGAGAGAGCACCATTAGTGGCCGTTAATGAAGCTTGAGATTGCGGACTTTGTTAGTAGACGCTTGACTTGTCAACAAGTCAAGGCTTTGAGAAAGAGTCCATCAGGTTTTCTTAACCCTCTGAGTGTGCCAGAATGGAAATGAGAGGAGATTTCCATGAACTTTATCAGTGGATTGCCGAGGACATCAAAGGGTTATGATATCATTTGGGTGATTGTAGACCATTTTATGAAAAACCGCACACTTTACTCTTGGAAGGATCATCTATCCAGTTAACACTAGGGTACAGTTGTACCTAAGAGAGATTGATAGATTGTGGTGTGTCGGTGAAGATTTTATCAGATCGAGACACTCACTTTGTCTCGAAGTTCTAGCACTGTTTAGACACTTTGTGGTAGAAAGTGTTGTTCTTCCGCTCATTTGGATGAGAATGGAGAAAAAAGACTTTTGGTACTCAAGTTGTAACAAATGACTAGCGAGTCTATCATTTGTTTAAGGAAAGGTTAAGGGTTAACCAAATTTGTCAGCAGGATTTGGTTTAGTCCGTTCAAGTTGTAGTAGTGGATCTCGTATTCTTCAAAGTGACACCAATGAAGGGTGTTATGGAAGTTGGAATTAAGGGTCAGTTGAACCCTAGATTTATTGGCCTATTGAGATACTCAATCGAGTAGAAGTGGTAGCTTATTGTTTAGCTTTACCACTTTCGTTATCGGCCGATTGTAATGTTTTCCATGTATTGATGATTTGGAAATACATGGTGAATCTGTTCTACGTGATTGATTATGAACTGAGAGTTTTGAATGCTATTCGGTCTTATGAGAAGACACCCGTTAAGATAAGAGCATTCGAACAAAAGTTGATGAGAAATAAAAAGGAATTCACTTGATTAAGGTTCCTTGGGAAAAAACTAAGTGTTAAAGGAAGCAACGTGGAAACGTGAAGATGAGTTACAGTCTAAGCACCCTCGCTTTTTCACTTAGTAAGCGAACTTTTCGAGGGCGAAAAGTCTTTTAAGGAGGGTAAACTGTAACGTCCCGTTATTTTGAAGTGAATTTTTTTTTAATTTTATTATTTATTTAATGTTATTTATTTATTTCAATTTAAGTATTTAGATTAATTATTATTTTTGTAATTTCGATTTTAGTAGTTAATTTCGCCCGAAATCCTTTTTAATTGTTTTAATACTTTAAACTCTTTTCGGTGACATTAATAATTATTAATAGGCCAATTAATAATTATTAATCACCTTTAGATTTATTTAAGAGCTTCGGGTTTCGATTCATAAGTCAAAAGTCATAAAAGGACGCAACCGTCATTTCCAATTTCTTAAAAATATCCAAAACACTATTCATATTCTTCTTTAAATTTCCCATTTGACCAAAGTTGACTACCAAACTCATTTTTCTTCTCCTAAGGCCGTGGGTCTCATGAGGGTTAAGGGAAAATTTTGGCTTTTGCTCGTTTCTCGACGGATCGGCTCGATTTCGGTTGCATCAGAAAGCCATTGGGTCAAGGATTCTTTTCCACCCATCGATCGTGCCTTTCTCCCGTGATCCACGGAGTTCTCGGTAAGTTTATTTTCAAACCCTAAGCTCCAAATAGTGTTTTAATGGAGTTTTCTCTTGATTAGTTCGATTTCTTGTCGTGAAACTCGGTGTTTGTAAATACGGGAGTTGTTTTAAGAGTTTTTGAAAACTTTCCCATAACCCTAAGACCGAGTTTCAGTCGAAACTCTTCCCGTTTGAAATTTACCTTTTGGAATTTGAATATGGGTTACTAATTAGTGATATAATGTTTATTGTAATTCAATTCGGGAAATTGCATATTGTTCAAAAACCCTGATTATCGATACCCATTGAAATCGGGAATATCGAAATTGTTTGAAACCAACTAGAAACACATCTAAATTGCCTAAAAACTGGAAAACCAAATCCGAAACCCTTTTTATGAAGGGGGGCCGAGAGCCTCATGTGAGAATTAAAGGGTTTTTTGTTGTTTTGTGTACTTAGATGTCGTTTGATTGATATTTGGTTAATTATTGATTGTTAGATATAATTCTAATTGTAGGTGATTTTGGACCGTTTGCTTGATCGCTCTAACGGAGGTTGGGAGCGAAATCTTGTTTGGCTAAGGTGAGAATAGTTAGGATTTAAAGTAATTATAGAAAGCGAATAAGTATGTTGATTTGTAGAATTAGAAACTAAGACTAAGATTCGAATCTAAGATTAGAGGGAAGTGAGTTAGTGCCCTTAGGACTAGGAGTTAATCATTTGAGTGAGAACTTTAGAGTTTCTAGAGGCAAACTTTAATCTTAGAAGTTCTAAGTTAGATTCGTTTCGAAACTTAGGGTGGATCGTTGGAAGTTAAAAGATCCAAACTTTTAGATAGAATGATTAATAGAACCTCGGATTATGTTGGAAGTTTAGAATCTTTGAAGGTATAGGTTAATCGTTTAAGATAGGATTTACTTTTATTAATGTAGCTGTAACAGCCCGAAAATCCCAAAAAAACTTATAAACAAATATTCAACAGCGGAAGCATAGAAAACAAATAACATCCAGTTCTTTTATTTAAAACTAAGTTCAACAACATTTCAACAGATCGGTTTTACTTCAAAACTTAAAATGTCAAAACAAAACAACTTCAAAACAAATGTTTAGAAAATTTATCAAACAAAAGTATGCTCAACATACTTATTAAAACAAAACAAAACATGAATCCACATCAAAACCCAAAATAAACAAAAGAAATGTAAATCTCGCCGGCTTGCAAATCCATGCCAACCGATCACCACCTCGAACCGCATCAGCCACCTAGCTTCTTCTTTACTTTACCTGAAAAAAAATGTAGCATCATGAGGCTACACCCAATGAGTAGAAAAATGTTAAAATAAAAATCATGCCATGAGAGGTTTTTCTAAGACTTTAAGTCCTTAATCGGCCTCGCCGACTTCCGAAAATACTCTTTCACCCAAAGCTCTCTTAGTTAATACATTCCTCTACTTTATCTTTTAATCCTCAAATTAAAAGAATAAAATAAAACTTTCGAAACAGTTTTAAACTCTCTTTCTCATTTTAAAACTTTTCGATCTTTAATTTTCCTAATACCTCTAATCTCCTCTTTGTCCGCAAACAAAGAGAGACTATGCTCAACAAGGCATTTAAAAACTGTTTTCACATTTTAAATCCTTAAGAGTTAAAAATTCTTTTCCATTGTACATATGGAATGAACTTGTCCCGTTAAGTGCTATAGAGTTGTGCACAACCGTATAATCTCCCTTAACGACAATATTCTTCTTTAAGCAAGGCCTATGCTTAAATTGAACCTACTACCATATTACCCGAGGTATTTGAGTAACATGATCCTACACATCACTACCATGATGTTCAAATTAAGTCTAAACTCAATTTCTCGAAACAATCATCTTTCTAGACCGAAAATTCTCTAAACTCAATTTCTGAAAAATCCGCCTTAAAAACATTCTAAAATATCCCAAAATCACTCAATAAACCATTTTGGGTTCACTTCCAACAACTCCCAACGATTAACAATTCTAGAAGCGAAACTAACCTAAACTAGTGTAGTTTCACTCCTTTTTCGGACACTCAAAAACTACTATAATTCTAACTAAAAATCAGCGGAGTAATGCCTATAAACCACTCCCAAAACAGCCCCTAAACATATAGAAAAAAAATATTCCAAAGATCCAGAGCACAATAATTATGAATAGCTAACCACCTAGGCTTAATTATTGGCTTAAAGGGCACTAATCTCCATTATGGTAATCATGGCCAGCAACATTAGAACATCTTAAAACATCCATAACATGCATGAACATCCAACTTCAAAGTCAATAAACATAAGGAAGTAATATAGACAAAACTCGATACCGATAGTCGATTTCAGCATGCAAATTCCCAATTTTTCACTTCCTTTATTCTATACTTTAATCCCATTATAAAACAGCCCCATAAACCTCTTATTATGCATAAAATCATCCAACTAACATACTTAAATTTTTGAGGTTTAACTATTAAAGAAAAAGAAAAATACAAACATGCACAATTTAAAGCTTAACACAATTCTACTCACCTTGAATTTTCATTTTCAAAAACCTTACTTCTCTTTTAAAATATGAGAGAAATAATCCCCACCTTTTGAAACTTATCTAATTTCAAGAACATCGATAAAAAAAAAAACCTACAATGATGAATTAGAAAAGAAAAATCAATCAGAGTCGAAAAATCTTATCAAACCCAAAGGGTTTTTAGACCATAACTTTTTATACAGAACTGATCTTGCTATAAAATTAATACGAATGGAAAGATAACGGAAAAACAGTCAGAATGGACTACTTACTTGCGTAAATCGGATTCCGGATGAGGAACTTATGGAGAAATCAACCCGGGAGATGTCCTTTAGGTGAAAATGGGAGAAAAGAGAATGGGGGCTGGTTTTCGGATTAGGGAAGAACAAGAGGAAGAATTTAGGGTTTAATCCCGATTTCAGTTAATTACAAAAATGTCACTATGCAAAAACGGTCATAACTCATTCATCGGGACTCAGAACGACGAGCCGTCAGTTGCGTTGGAATCATAATGACGATACAATCCACATCATCTAAAAATATTAAATTAAACTTGTTGTTTTAATTTGGAGGTTTAAGAAATTACCAAAATACCCTTACTTGGTAACGGGTTGTTACAGTAGCGGAGTTCGATTTACATATCGTTCTGCCGAGATTCCTATCTATTTTACTTTATGTCTTTACTTTATGCCCTTTACTTTATGTTTGTTTTGGTTACTTTAATATTCATACTTTACTTTTATTTACTTTTACAAGCATGTGCAAGCATAACCATAACATATTGCACCATAACATCTCGCATCATTGAAAATAAAGTGAGAAAGAAAGGAAGGGGAGAATGTTCGAGCCTACGGGTAGTGTCCGCATCACCTTCTTCATTCATAAGGTTGAATGTTGGACCCTACGGGGAGTTTCCGCATGACCTTCATTCATGCATAAGGGTGAATGTGAACCCTACATTACCTTCATGCATATGATCGATGGAATAGAGAATCGAGATGTTATATTTATGCAAAGTTTATTTACTTTTCTTATTTATGTCGTAACAAGTTAATGGATGAGGATTTGACTACGAGTGTTAGTAATATCATCCTTTGGAGAGTTTAGAATGAAATTACCTAAAGTTTGGAGAATTTTTAGATTGATTGTGTCAGATTATTTGGACACAAATCGGAATACGAGTTTGAGGTCTATCTTTACTTTTTATTCTTATTATTCTCACTGGGCTTAAGTTGTTAGCTCATGATATTACAAAAATTTCAGGTAATGTCCTTGCTAGAGGTCGAGGGAGAGGAGATGGTGCTGCGTGATCAAAGGATAATGACCTCGAGATGGACTAGGTTGATTTAAAGTCCATGGACTATGTTTTTGTGAATTTTATACATATTTTGGGTTTGTACATTTGTAAATGGCTCTTAAGAGCTTTGTGTTTTACTTTTATGATGAAAATTTCTTTTGAACTCGTGGATAGGAACTTAATGTTCCTTGTGTTTTTAGATTTTAGAATTTAAGATGTAAACAAGTTTTGGCTAGCCAATTTTCAAACATAACCACACCAATTTTCTTAAAATATAAAGACTTCCGCAGTATTTTTCTAATTTAAATTATTTTAAAGTGACGGGTCGTCACATTTTCAGCGTTGTATGATGTTTATTTTTTATGATTTTGTGGAGGAGATTATGGAAGTGTTTATGGATGATTTTCTGTCTTTGGTAATTCATTTGATCATTGTTTGCATAATTTATCTTTGGTCCTAAAAAAAAGTCAAGAAACTAACCTTGTGCTTAATTGGAAAAATGTCACTCTATGGTTACAGAGGGAATTGTTCTAGGTCATAAGGTCTCATCTCACAGCCTTAAAGTTGATAGAGCAAAAATTTATGCTATTGATTCACTTTTACACCCTAAAAATGTGAAAGGTGTTAGAATTTTCTAGGACATGCAGGTTTCTACAGGTGATTTATAAAAGATGTTTCTAAAATTATGAAATATTTGTGTAATTTGTTGGAAAAAGATGCATTCTTTGATTTTAATGATGATTGTTTATTTGCATTCAATTTTATTAAAGAAAAGTTGATTTCTGACCCTATTATTGTTGTACCTGATTAGAGTCAACCTTTTGAGAGTATGTGTGATGCTAGTGATTATGCTTTAGGTGCAGTTTTAGGACAAAGAAGAGATACACTTTTCAGTGTAATTTATTATGCTAGTCGAACTCTTGATAGGGCTCAACAAAATTACACCACTACTGAAAAAGAAATTCTTGCTATTGTTTTCTCTTTTGATAAGTTTAGATCTTATATTTTAGGGTCTAAGGTTATGGGTCATACTGACTATGAAACTCTTCGCTATCGTTTTAGTAAAAAGGATGCTAAACCACATTTAATTCATTCGATTCTTTTGTTACAAGAATTTGATTTTGAAGAGAAGGATAGGCGTGGTTGTGAAAATGGGGTGGTAGATCATTTTTCTAAATTAGAGCAAACTGATAATTTTGTGGATGAGCATTCAAGAAGCATTCCTTGATGAAAAATTGTATGTGGTGAAAACTAACATTCCTTGGTTTGCTGATATTGTGAATTTTCTTGCAGGAGGAGTTTTACCACCTGGGGCCAGTAGCTCACGGAGTCAGCCCCATATTGAGGATATGGACCTCGGGGATACTCCTGACTCCGTTGATCAGCGGGAGGATGATCAGGTGACTGAGTTTGAGTAGCTTTCGATCAGCGGGAAGGTTCGCTTGACTTTGGAGGCCGACAAGTAAGTTTTTAATAATATTTTGTTTTCTTTATTCATACATTATTATTTAAAAAATCTAACTTAACTTTCCATTCTTTTAAATAGGTTAAAGTTATCACGGAGCGTTTCTTCCAAGTGTACAGATGTGCTGAAGATGCTTCCAATACGGGGACACCCTCGTTGGCAGAGTGTATCTGCTGCGCATAAGATGCACTTGTTCGAAGCTTGGAAGGTAAATAAATTAATCTTGTTCAATTCATATATCTTTTATTTATTTAAATGTTTTATAACATTATAGAATCTGTTCTTTTTCAGCAATACTTCGATATTCCAGCTAAGCTTACCGACGAGGTCATCTACGCTCCTTCGCATCATCAGCTCGGTGTTCGGTATAGGGACACTGGCTACAAAGACTTGCGATAGATGCCAATGAACGGGTAATATTTCTAGACGCCATAAATTACTCTTAACTAATATCTTTGAAGTTGAGCTTCTTGATGTTTGGGGGATAGATTTCATGGGCCCTTTTCCATCTTCATATAGGTATGTTAGCTGTTGATTATGTTTCTAAGTGGGTGGAGGCCATTGCAACTAAAACTAATGATGCCCGAGTTTTATTAAATTTTGTTCATAAGAATATTTTCACACGTTTTGGTACTCCTTGCGCAATTGTTAGTGATGAAGGTTCTCATTTTTACAATGAGCTTTTTAATTTTCTCCTTTCCAGGTATGGTGTTCGACATAAATTAGCTGTAGCTTATCATCCTCAAACTAATGGTCAAGCTGAAATTTCTAACAGGGAAAACAAACAAATTCTAGAGACAAATGTCAAAACAAACAAAAAAGATTGGGCTAAAAAGCTGGATGATGCACTTTGGGTATATAGAACTGCTTTCAAAACACCTATTGGTCTGTCACCATATCAATTAGTGTTTAGGAAAGCATGTCATCTACCTGTGGAACTTGAACATAAAGCATATTGGGCAATCAAGAAGATGAATTTTGATATGCAAGCAGTTGAACAACAACGTTTGTTCCAACTCAATGAACTTGAAGAATTGAGAAATGACTCTTATGAGAGCACAAAGATTTACAAAGACAAAATGAAAAAATGGCATGACAAACATATCTTAAATAGAGATTTCTCACAAGGTCAACAAGTTTTGTTGTTCGATTCAAGACTAACACTGTTTCCAGGTAAATTGAAGTCACGTTGGTCGGGACCATTCAAGATTGCTTAAGTTTTTCTATATGGAGCAGTTGAATTAGAAACAAGTGATGGTAGAAAATTTTGCGTGATTGGACAACGAGGAATGAAAAATTGCAACCTTCATTCTTCATGAGTCAACTTAATTGACCATGAAACGTCGAGCTCACGACATTAAATTAAGCGTTTTTTGGAGGCAACCCAATCACTAAACCTTTTACATTATTCAATTTTTTAACTTCAATTTAGTTTAGTTTCGTTTATTTTAATTTTAATTTTTACTTTTTGTTTTTGTTTGTTTTGAAAAAAAAAATTGAATAGATAGGGCAGAGGCTGTAACGACCCGGCTTGTAAAACAAGCCTAGGATGCGAGTGCACAAAGCGGAAGGGTAGGTTTAACATACTTTGTAAAAAAAAACAAATTAATAACCTGGACATAGATTCAAAGTGGGAATTCTCGAAAGAAAACCTTTATTATAACATTTCTCGGCACGTCGACCCTTCTCAAAATATCAAGTTACTTTTAAACACAAAAGTATGAGGTCCACCAAAAAATTAGTTATTACAACCCATTTTAAACATACATAGTTATTTACAATATTTTAAAAAACTTGACTCGACCCGAAAATACAAAACGACCCAAACACTACTTCCATAACCCAATCTTTGCATGACCGATGGCCTAACCCAAAAGCTTCCACTTAAAGCATCAACGCGCACCACCTTCCGCAACTCAACCACATCACCTACCGGAACCTGAAAGGTGATATAGATCACCTTTGAGCATGACACTCAGTGAAAATAAAATGAATTAAAGTGATGAAATGTGATGCTCAGGATGACGTGCTCAAATAGAATCAATTACTAAGAATGCATAAAATGTGTTAAAAAACATTAACATATATGTTTGTTCAAACCAATGACAATTCAAGCTCAAGACCAAGCCGGGTCAACGACATTCAATCCGATACCCCATTCCGTTATACTTTCCAAACCAACATTTACTTCCATATACAATTCTCGTGTCTCACTATGTGCATTTCACGAGTTATCAAAGAAATCACTCGAGCCGTAGCTCATTTATTCTTCCAGACTATCATGATAGCCACTCTAGCATCCGGGCCATCCACCACACAGCGCCTTGGAGCTACATGCAACCCACCACGGTAATCATATGTAACGTCCAACAACTACTCACCATTATATAGGTTACGACCTCATGGCCTTTCAACAAATACATGATATGTATAAATGAAATGAATTGCAGCTAATCATGCTTTCTTTACAATTCTCTTCGGAAATGAAACTTTAGCACAACGAATGCAAGTAAGAATGATTCTCAATCAACATATGACTCTATCTTTCACTTGACACTCTCAAAGTGCACAACAAGTAAATAAGGTCATACTTTAAGCATTATCCTTTAACATCTCAATAATACAAAACTCATTGAACAACAATCTTAAAATTATCGAGCATAGATGAATATAAATCCCAAATCAGTATATGACTCGATCTTTAACTTGAAACATGTATATAAAAGAAAATAATAATGCAAGCACAATTCGAAGTTCTACGTAAAAGCAAAGTTAGTTCAAGGCAATTCCGCTCTTTCAGAATTTTCAACGATAAGCTAAGTTTATCCCATAACTTCAGTTCCTTTCACAACCTTCGTTTCCCCTTAATTTCAAACATCAATGAGTCTCCAAAATAGCCATATTCATCACTAGCTGTAACGTCTCATTACATTTGAAGTGAAATTTTTTTATTATTATTATTTATTTATTTTAATTAAAGTATTTAGTTTAATTTTATTATTTGTAATTTAGAATTTAGGGGTTTATTTCGTTCGAAAACCTTTCTAATCGTTTTATTAGTTTAAATTAGTTTTGATCGTATTAATAATTATTAACGGGCCAATTAATAATTATTAATCACCATTTGGCTAGTTTAAGGACTTCAGGTTTCGTTTTATGAGTTAAAATCATTAAAGGGATGTAACCATAATTTCTGATTCTTAAAAATATCAAAACACTATTCACCCAAAAACATTATTAATCCTAAAACACTATTCACCCGAAAATCACACTTTTTCTCATATTAGATGAGTTGTAATATGGTGATCAATTGATGAATTGTAGGTGCGATTACTCGTTTGTTGGCTCGTGGGAACTTGGTTGTCACGGGAGCATTCGAGGTGAGAATAAATAGTTTTTAAAGTAAACTTAGAAACCAAATAAGTTGAACGATTTGTAGAATCGGAAGTTGAGATTAAGGTTTAAATCAAAAGGATTAAAGTATGCTAGCTAACATGCTTAGGCTTGGGAGTTAGTTCTAATTGAGTGAGAGAACTCATGGATTTCTTGACGGAAACATTTAACTCTTGGAAGTTCTAAGTTTAGATTCGTTCCGGAGTTTAAGAATGATTATCAGAAGTTGAAGGTTTTAAATATAATGGGGTGAATAAGGTACTTGATTATGGAACTTCGGATTTGTACTGAAAGCAATAGAGTCATTTTAAATTGGAGACTTTATGATAAAGTTAGTAATTCAAGTTTAACTGAAGGCCGTTTGGTTTGATTTATTTATTGTTTTCTTATTAGAAGTTCCTAATTTTTTATTTTATGTATAGGAGTATTACGTGATCCATTTATCTATGTCTTTTGATCACTTTGAATGTTTTTATTTATTTTTTTACTTGCACACTTTGAATGTTTATATTTATGTTTACTTGCATTTGAGACCACATTCATATTCATATTGCATATCGATTATTGGGAGGAATAATGAGGCAATGCATAGACTGAGTGTGCTTGCATTGTCTGGTATTATTTGTTTTATGTTAGGGATGGCAAAATTCCTCACGGGTTAGGGGCCCCGACCCTATAGGGGCTGGAAATCCCGCTTTATAAGGTTAGGGTCAGGGTTAGGGGGGAATTTTACCAAATTTATTTTAGGGTTAGGGAATGGGAACCATTCCCCGCCCCGCCCCCGACCCCAAAACCGATATTTTAATAGCATCTTATGTATTTTTTTTAACTTTTATCTTTATTTATTAGAAAAAATATATAAAATATGGTTATATCAACTTATAAAATATAAAATGTTTAATATTATGTTTTCTTTTTATCTTAAAAATGTATATTTTAAATATACATTCCTTTTTTATATTTCTTTTTAAATAAGAATTAAAATATAAAAAAAGGGAATTTTCCCCACGGGGAACCTGATCCCCGAACGGGAAATCCCCAAACCCGCCCTGATTCTTTGATTATGGGATAGGGTATGGGGATTTAAAATTCCCACAGGTTAGGGATGGGAATGGCATCCCCGACCCCGACCCCACCTCGTTGCCATCCCTATTTTATATTTATGTATATGTATCATGAGGAATGCTAAAGGTTGCAGTACTTTGCATGATCGGAGGAGATGGATAATGAGATAATGATGGAACTATGTGAGTTCACATTATCTAGTATTATCCATAATTACTATGATAAATATATGAGGATACAGTGTATGACTTAGCGTACGGGAGTTCATTACCTGTATTCGGTGGGTGAGTTAATGAGGAATGAACTTAGCCTACATGAGTTTCATTACCTGTCATTATTCACTAGAGGTGGGAAGATATTATTGAAAAGACTTCGTATATTTTATTTTGAAAAGTGAGTTAATGAGGTGAATGAACTTAGCCTACGGGGGTTTCATTACCTGCCATTATTCACTAGAGGTGGAAAGTTATTATTGAAAAGACTTTGTATATTTTATTTTGGAAGAGAGATAATGAGGTGAATGAACTTAGCCTACGGGAGTTTCATTACCTGTCATTATTCGCATGTGATGGTTATATTAATGTAAAGATTGTGTGCTCTTTACACTAGCTGGGCGAGTTAATGAATAATGTTGAGACTGCGTCTAACATTATAGTCATTAATCGTGAATTATTTTGTTCGAATATGTTAAGACCGGGTGAGATTAGCATTATTTAATAAAGAAAAGGGAATGTAAATTTTTATAGCTTGAGTTACTATCGAGAAAAGAAATGAAACATTATGTGTATTATACATTTCTACAGAGTGGAAATAGAATGAAATATGATGATAGCCGAGTGTTAAAAGAAAGAGGAATGAAATTGAATTGTATAATGAGAGAATACAAGGGTGTATTGAACCTTGTATAATTATTATGTTATATATATAAGAGAACTAGATTCTCAATTAACTAGAAGATCTTGAAATTTGGAGATTTAACACTTGAATATAAACCTTATATATAGTATGAGGTATTAAAAAGGATGAATAAGAAAGAGATATGTGATATGGAAACATTTTTCTAAATGTTGGGAGTTAGTTTCTCAAGTTTTGGAAGTTTTGGTAAAGAGAATGTAAGTTTTACTTGGACACAAATCCGGATGCGGGTTTGGAGTCTAATGTTACTTTACTTTCTACTTATTTTTACTGGGCTTGCTTTTATCTCATGATATTACAAACATTTTCAGGTAATGTTTATGCTCAAGGTCTTGGTAGAGGAGCTGGTGCAGTCTGATCTGGATGATGATGATGCCGAAAGGAACTAGATATATTTTTAAAGTCCATAGACTCATTTTATTACATGTTTTATCTTTTGAGTTGTACAATTGTATATAAGCTCATAAGAGCTTTTTGTTTTAACTTTTATAATCTTGAACTCCTTTAATCTTTACAACAGGAATTGCAATTCCTTGTCTTTTAAATTCTCTGATTGTGAAAAGTGTAAACGGGTTATGGATAGTCCAAGTTTTAAACATATCCATGCCAAATTTTTATTAAATATAAAGTCTTCTGCTGAAATCTGATTTTAAATGATTTAAAAGGTGTCGGATCGTCACACTAGCATTCAACCCACACCCATCTTACTAACAACTACGAACAGCACCGCCATCACCACTTTAATTCTTTTTGTTCTCACCTTGGCATTTTAATCACCAACTTTCCTAACCTTGTCCTTATCCTACAACAACCATTCCAAACATATTTAGACTCATAATAACACAACTATGTCAGTCAAACACAACCTCGTACCCGGTTGAACATAAAAACCCAAACCAAGTAGATTAAGCCTAGTATTTTTTGCCAAATTTGAGAAATTTCAAGAAATCATTTCCTTGCACTTCCAAGTTTTTTTTCATGTGTAATATATATATATATATATATATATATATATTTAGGCACTCATAAATTCTAGAATTGAGATTTCTTAAATAAAAGGCAAGAAAACCCAAAAAATGAAAAAACTAGAAGCTTGAAAAATCATCATTAATGGAGTTTTGAAAGCTTAAATCCATCCATGGCTTCCATCATCTAAATAATTCTTAAAAAGTGAAACCTAGGGATTCAAATCAACATTTGAAAATAGATTTTTAGAATTTGAAATGAAAGGAAAATAATACAAAAGTGATTTGAAATAATAATTAAGAATAACCTACAAACTTTAGGAAAAACCTAGAAGAAACTTTGAATTTCTAATTGAATTCTTATCTTGAAACTTATTAAAACCAATCAATCCTTTCTTGAACCCTCCTAGATTGATGATTCTATCATAAACCAACAAAACCCTTTTGAATTTGATCAAGATTGATGGAGATTTAAAGAAGAAAGCAACAAAAATTCTCCTTGTTCTTGAATGAGGAGGGGCCGACGGTGGGGGGGGGGGGGGGGGTTTGGGAAGAAAATGAAATGTTTTTCTCTTTTTTTTTTTAATCCTAGCTATTTATACTTTTGAATGGCTAAAAATAGAATTAGGTAATTGCAATATAGTCTCCCCACCTCTTCACCTAACAACTAAGGTCAAGACACTCACAATTTTGCTAATCAACCCTTGCTCCTATTTTATTTTTGCTAACTAACCTTTTCCCCTTAACTAACCATGGTTAAAAGATTTTCTTTTAAACAATTTCCACCCTTATTTAACCTTAACTATGGTGATCCATCAAATAACCAAATCAAAATTTAGAAAATAGTTTCTTAAATGCTTAACACTTAACACACAAGCTACTACATGTAGAAATTTTAATTAAACTTTCTTTTCAAATCTCGGGGCCTTACAGAGGCTAAAAGCGAGGCGTCACTGTACTTCAAGGGACGACTTGCTGATCAGAAAAAAATTATGATATACAAAAGTTGAAGCGAAGGATCGCTGCAATTTCAACGACAACTCGCTTAACTAATCTTTAGAAAAAAAAAATCAAGCGAGCTTTCGCTATCTTTCAAACGAAACATTGCTAAAAAAAAATAGAACAGATGGCTTATTTCCAAATTCAGCAACAGCCCCAACTCATTTTTTTCTCTCTTTTTCTCTCAAAATTTCGAACCCTAACCCATTGCAACCTCAAATCACTTCCCCTTAACTCAATCTCTTGATCTCTTTTCATTTTTTCAGGAGCAAGGAGGCTAGATCCCACTGATTCTACCTAAAAATTTGACGACATTCAATACTATAGGGCAACATTCTACCTCCATCTATGCCTCATGTAAGTGTCAAGTACACTTTCTGCTAAAAATTTATTGTGCATCTTACTTAGCCTATTTTGGTGATAGAATAGATTGTTTTGTTTGAGGTTTTTGTTGCAAATTGGGTTTGGAAGTTGTTTTTATTTTAGGTTGAGGTTTTCTTAGAAGTGGTATTTTAAGTTTAAATCTAATTCTGTTTTGTTGGGCTGTTTAGCATAGTACTTCAATTTTCTCAAAATGTCCCAAATAAGAAAAGCTTCCACTTCCACCTCTTCGGGAGAATTTGATAATCAAAAATTCGTCAATTTTCAAGCGTTAAAACACTTTTATAAGACTTTCCACAATAAAAGTCTCATTCAAGATAGAGGAATTCAATTGTGTCCTGATAAGCTTCAAGCTATCTACACTAATATAGTTAATCGGGGTTAGGAAGAGTTCGTTAAACAACCTGAGGCTTCCATAAAACCTTTAGTGCGTGAGTTCTATGCCAATTTAGATGAAACTAGCACCACAGTGTTTGTTAGGCGGGTACAGGTGCCTTTTGATCATAGTACCATCAATCGTTTATAGCACACTCCTGACATTGATGATAATGAGTACAGTACTTATATAGATGACGAGTTAGATATAGATACGGTCATCAAGACCTTATGTGTGTTAGGAATGGTGTCCTAGAACTTGTAATTATTTAATTATAATAATTTATTTAGAATAAATTAAATAAATAAACATAAGTTCTTTATATTATCTAGATTGATTCAATTAACGATATTAGGAATATATGGAAATATATTAATATCAAACATTCAAATAGTAAACCCTAAGTTACTCTTATGAAATCACGACTCGGTATGTGAGTCATACGAGAGGATTAAAGTCGAGATGAGTAACTTAAACGTGTCTGATAAACGGATAACGTTTGGGAACCTTATCCTGGTAACATTGTTGATAGCTTCGCATTTTGTTTATAGACAAATGATCTAATCCTCGATCATTCATGTGGGAGACATGAAATGGAAGTATCATATGCAATGTTGATTGTATAAGACAGGACCACGATATTCGATCAAATTTCTCATTAGTACCGCTTTACAGAAATGATCGAATATCAAACTAAGTTTATCAACCGTGATAGATCTCAATCCTGAGTGAAATGCGGACTCCTATTTGTGGAGTTATGTTCTTTGATTCACATAGTTGAGAGCGATCCGTAAGAACGCTCAATACACTCCTGTTTTGGGAACATGACTAGATAAGTAGATGGGAACTCATTTTCACAAGATGGAATTCATAACTTTCCTATAAATTAACCGGTATCGGTGCGATACCTAAACATTTTAGGAACTTTAGGAAACTCCTTGATGTCTCGATTCGAGACATGAACAAGTGACGTCACGACTTCTATTGATCACGAAGTATCTTATCTCTAGTTCGACTAAAGATAAAGTTCATTGGAGAATCAGCGGGAACACAAGGATAAAGCGGTAATTACAGGGGCAAAACGGTATATTTATCGCCCTTTGTAATTATGAGGGTTCCACGTGAAGGATAATATCACGAGATATAAATAATGATAAACTAAATGGACATAACTCATCTATAGTGAGGGGAGTTCAGCTATGAATCTATAGTGGAATTATTCATAGTTAGATAATAAGTAATTAACCGATTATGTGTTAATCACTTAATTGACTAATTATTAAGCCCATGATCTATAGGTCCATCGGGTCCCTATGCTAGCCCAAATATCGTAGTCGCGAAATCAAGTAGAAGAAATGGAAATTT
This sequence comes from Gynostemma pentaphyllum, assembly GCA_028015215.1. Classification (NCBI taxonomy): domain Eukaryota; kingdom Viridiplantae; phylum Streptophyta; class Magnoliopsida; order Cucurbitales; family Cucurbitaceae; genus Gynostemma; species Gynostemma pentaphyllum. The sequence continues at coordinate 16,939,766 of CM051346.1, read as the reverse complement.
TAAGTAAAGTGAATTACTTAAAATAGGCAATATTAATTGTTTAAATATTGAGTATATTTAAACGGTAATTAATATAAACATTATTAATTGTTTAAATAATAAGTTTATTTAAACAGGAAATTAATAATGAAATATTATTAATTAGATATTATTAATTATTTAAATATTGAGTATATTTAAATGGTAATTAATAATTTGAAATTAATTAACAATTATTAATTGTTTAAATAATTATATTTAAACGGAAATTAATAATTAAAATTAATTAAATTAATAATAAAATATTGTCAATAAAATTATTAATTTATGGAAATTAATAATTATTATATTTATTATTAATTATTTAAATAATGAAAATTATTTAAATGGAAATTAATAATTAAATATAAATTGGATAATATTTAGTCGGGAGAAAATATTAATATTATTTAAATAAAATATTTTATTTAAATGATAATTAATAAATAAATTAATTAAGTTGGACTTATTAATTTAAGAGAGAATTTCAAGCCCAATTGGATTATTGAACCCAATTGGAATTGGCCCAAAATAATTAATTAAATAAATTTGATTTATTAATTATTTATTATTAATCTTGGCCTTCATAGATAATTTGTAGGAGATAATTATTTGAATTATATCCTATAATAATTATATAGATTTATTTACCCAAGATAAATAAAATAAAGAAAAGAAAATAATCTCCTATTTATCTATGGCATTTTCGAAATTGCAAGATAAAGGAAAGAGATAATCTTTTTTCTTTTTGTATTTATCTCTATAGATTAATCCTAATGGGATTAGGATTCCTATTTTCCTATAAATAGGAGGGTTGGGTCATTCATAAATCACAGAATTAAATTCCTTAGAAATTCGGAATTCTCTCTTTCTTCTCCCTCCCCCCTTAGCCGATTTTCCCTAGTCCATTGGGAAGAAAATATTTTTTTTTCTTCCCAATTTCTTCTAAAGTTCGATCCCACAATCGGATTTCGTTTGATCGATCGGGATATAGCGTAGAAGATCTGGTGTTGCTGAGGAATTGAAGCTGTAAAGAAACCTCCAACCGATTCTCCATATTTTACTCAATGTAAGTTCCGGTTTTAATTTTCGAAAATATAAGCATGAATCTATATGTTTTATCACAAATTGCATGATATTAATAGATCCTAAATTAAGTGTTAATTTGTGTTACTAAATAAATTCCGCTAATTTAGTAAATCATCCCTTCAATTGGTATCAGAGCTAATTTTAATTATCATGCTAAATTTGTGATTTTTCGAAAATTTTGGTGGGTTGCATAAAAAACGTTTTATGTATGTTTATATAAATTGTGTTATATAAATTGTGGAGGTTTGCTTATTGACTGTTTAGGTATTCTTGAGGCACTTAGGTTTTTAAATTTTAGTAGAAAATTTGTAAACCCTAATTTTAGGGTATAGGAAAAATTTGTAATTTTCCTATACCATATGAGGCAAAAATCGGCACCACCAAAGGGAAGGAAGAGAAGAAAATTGTTCTCCACCATTCCATGAGGTCCACGCCCAAAGAGGAGATAAAGAAAAGATAAGGTAAGATATGGTAAGATATTTTAACATAATTATCTTGTTATCTCAATTTAAAAATTTAAATATTTAAGATAAGGATAAAATCTTTTTAAAGATTATATCCCTATCTTAAATTATGAATTTAGAAATTGATATAAGATTACATGGAAAATATTTTCTTTATTTTTCCATATAATTAAAAGATAATTATTTTAAAACAAGTATTTATGGAAATATTAAGGAGATAATATTTAGCCCATAAATACCCATTGCCACGCCTACACCATGGAGGAGAGAGAAAGTTGAAGGCCCAAGTTCTAGAATGGAAGATTTAATTAAGTTGTAATTTTAATTTTCCGTTTTAGAAATAGTGCCAAGAATACCGGTCAATTTAGCTATTTATTATTTAAATTGTTTATATGTATGATATAATTGTTTTAAATAATGATCATGCATAAGAGTATGTCATGTAGAAAATCCCACCATAGGTTGTATGATTTTATTAATTATACATACATGCATCATGATATAATATGTGTTATTATATGCTAATGTATGTGAAGCATGCTATAATTTTATTTTATAATTGTTATTATCGAAAATTATATTCTAATTGTTTTAGAATTAAAAGCATGCTTATTTAGTTAAAATTCAAAAGTTAAATCTAGTTTAAAAGTTGAATAGAAACTAAATGAATTATTTGTAATATGGAATTATTGTTTAAACAATTGGGCCAAAATCCATATAAGATAAACAAATAGAAACTTTTAATTAAGGGTTAATTAAAAATTAATAATTGAGATTAATTAAATTGAACGGATCTCCTGGCAAGAAAGCTCGCCAGGCGATGAGGTTTCATAAAGTTCCCCTAACACGGAGCGCCTCTAACCTGGGAGCGATCCTGGGAGAAAAGTTCAAATTAATAAATCAAAATTATTAAGACGGCGCATAATGTGATTAGTTTAAATTAGGAAAACTTGAACAATCACTTTATAAAATTAATCTAACCAATTTAAGAGTTAAAGTTGATTAGGTTAATTAAAACTTGGATTAATGAGTTAGCCTGAATTAGTCTAAGTTATGAAACCCTAACTCAAAATATTAAGTGGGAGAAGGAAACATGTCAATGTATCCTATGGTCTCCACTAATGGGCTCGAAACGTGAGATTTATGCATGGCCTCGGTAACACTGCTGCAGGTGTTCATTCCCATAGGAAGGTTTATTGTATAAATCAGTATCAAGTTGGGTCTCCCGAAAGGGATAAAGAATTTTAAATGAGATTGATTGAAGACTGAATCTACACTTCGTAGACACTCTTCAATTTTATTTAAAAGACTAAATTAGTGGGTCACACTTAAAAAGAAATTTGATAAATTTTGTTATCAAAACTCTTGACCAAACACACGGTAAACAATGACATAGGAATATGAGTTATTCTGGAGTTGTCAATTGTTCGAGTGGCATATCGTTTTAATGATGGTAACTGACCTATCATTCGACGGCACTTCACTGGTATCATTAAAATATCGTGACATAGTAACATGTTTTAGGGCTTTTCTGTTCATTAATATGTTCGCATTCATGCATCATATTTAATTTTATGTCGAAACTTTGTGTATTTGAATGTAGAATGCATATTAGATTATTAAGATAAAGTTTATTTAAATTTCAGTAATATAGCATCTGTTTTAGTCACCATACTTGGAAAGAACAAACTGAAAGATGAGAACTATGAAATGAATAATTTTAGTAAAGTAGTTTACTTAAATAAATGACAATATTAATTTTTTAAATAATGAGTTTATTTAAATAGAAATTAATATCATTATTATTAATTATTTAAATAATGTGTTTATTTAAATGGTAATTAATAATAAAAATATTATTGATAAATAATTATTAATTAGGTAATGTGTTTACCTAAATGGAAATTAATAATTAAACATTTATTATTAATTTTAAATAATAGCGATTATTTAAAAGGATAATAGTAAATAACATATTTATTATTGATTTAAATAATGTCGATTATTTAAATAGAAAATAATAAATATTTATTAATGATAAAGTATAAAATCGGAATATGATATTTTATTTGAATAATCGATTTATTGAAATAAATATCAAGAGTTAATAAATAAGATTTATTAATAAGGAAGAATCTAGAATTGAATTAATGAATTCAATGGATTTTGGTTCAAATTATTAAATACCAAAATCGGTACATATATAATGTTTTAGGAAATAATTGTTGAATTATTTTGTCTAAAATAAATATATAAAAGAATGTTTAACCAAAGACAAATTAAACAAATAAAAATTGGTTTTTCTTATTGATTTTATTCACATAAAATCGGCACGTAAGATAAATAAGAAATAAAATTTGATTTTATTCTTGGCATTTATCTTGTATTTATTTTGATAGTATTTCCTAATTCGATTGGAAAACTGTTTTCGGTATAAATACAAACGTCTTGTTATTCATTCAAAAGCTTCTAATTTCAATTTTCGAAATTGAAAACTCTTCTTCTTCCTATTTTCCTCGTAACCGATTTTACAATCGTCTAAAAGGGAAGAAAATATTTCACTTCCCAAACCATAGTTTTCGAGTTTAGTTTAGTTATCAATTTGTTTTTATTTTGAATTATGTAATAACTATTGGTTCTCATTTCGTATGAACCAAGTTTGGGAATATTTTAAATAAGAGTTATTTAGGTAGATATTCCTTTACAATTATATTACAAAATTCCAAAGTGTGATTGGATGGTTATTCAAAATACTTAGTATAAAACAAATAAATTCCAAATCCAAATTCTAAACTCCGGAATGTCTAAATGAGTTGTAAAGGTTTAAAAAATGTTTAAATACTTAAGTCTAAATTTACTTAAATAAGTTAGAGGGATTAATCTCTTAAAGATGGTTCTCAAGGAATTTGAGATGATAACCATATTAATCCACAAACTGATGGGATAAGTAAAATCGAATATCTTTGATTTATCAAAGATAACTAGACTTAAATATCACTAAAGTTGGACATTTAGATGTTAGAACTTAAGTGATAAGCAAACATTAAATTGATTTCTTATATTCCAACATTCAGTTATTTAAAAGGATGTTTTAAAAGATACAAACTGATATGGAATAAACAAAATAGAAATTGAAAAGTAATAACTAGTGAATAATTGATTTCACAAATTATTAAAAGAAAAGTTCAGTAAATCAGTGATACTGAAAACTTTAAACCTTACTTAAGATATAAAAGAATTACAATGATTTTATTTCACGATAAAAACAAGTAGTTATTTAAAAGTTTAAATTGTTAAACTACTTGTAGAACTTTATTTGAGTGGGAGCGTCATGGTACGAACCAAAGAGACTTTTTTGAAGTCCAAGTGAAACTCATTGACTTTAAAATCAATGAATAAAGTTCAAAAATAAGTGAAATAAAACCGACACGAATTTTCAATAGTAGAGTTGAAAAGAGTCACTTATACTTATACATTATTTTTGAAATAATAACAAGTATAAAATTGTAATCATTAAACAAATGAAAGTAATGGAGAATTACTTTGTAGTGGGAGCTTAAGAATTTTCGAGAATCCTAGAACAAATGTGACTAAAATAAAATTTACAAATAGTATGTTAGTGCACATAGATAAAATGTGAGATTTTATGAGTTGCACGGGCTCAAATTCGAACATGAATTTACTTCCATGTAAGAATTTGATAAAAGACCTTTGCGAATTAATCATTGAATGAGTTAAGTATAAGTAAAATGAGTTTTTACTAACTAAACTCTAAATTCGCTTAAAATTACTAAGTTGTTAGTAAATGAAAGGGTGTTTGAACATGATAGTTTCAAATCAATAGTTAATAGAGTTTATTTTATGGCGATAAAATATGGAATCTATTACACTTAATAAAACTAACGTCAGACAAAAGAAATACATACTAAACATATGAAAACGTTACTGATAAAATATTAAAATGACTACCATGGCTAAATAGTTGATAGTCATCCAGTTTGACTGGAATTACAAGTCAAATCTCCAAAGATCTAGGACAAGTGGGAGATTGTTAGGAATGGTGTCCTAGAACTTGTAATTATTTAATTATAATAATTTATTTAGAATAAATTAAATAAATAAACATAAGTTCTTTATATTATCTAGATTGATTCAATTAACGATATTAGGAATATATGGAAATATATTAATATCAAACATTCAAATAGTAAACCCTAAGTTACTCTTATGAAATCACGACTCGGTATGTGAGTCATACGAGAGGATTAAAGTCGAGATGAGTAACTTAAACGTGTCTACAGTAAACGGATAACGTTTGGGAACCTTATCCTGGTAACACTGTTGATAGCTTCGCATTTTGTTTATAGACAAATGATCTAATCCTGATCATTCATGTGGGAGACATGAAATGGAAGTATCATATGCAATGTTGATTGTATAAGACAGGACCACGATATTCGATCAAATTTCTCATTAGTACCGTTTACGAGAAATGATCGAATATCAAACTAAGTTTATCAACCGTGATAGATCTCAATCCTGAGTGAAATGCGGACTCCTATTTGTGGAGTTATGTTCTTTGATTCACATAGTTGAGAGCGATCTGTAAGAACGCTCAATACACTCCTGTTTTGGGAACATGACTAGATAAGTAGATGGGAACTCATTTTCACAAGATGGAATTCATAACTTTCCTATAAATTAACGGTATCAGTGCGATACCTAAACATTTTAGGAACTTTAGGAAACTCCTTGATGTCCTGATTCGAGACATGAACAAGTGACGTCACGACTTCTATTGATCACGTAGTATCTTATCTCTAGTTCGACTAAAGATAAAGTTCATTGGAGAATCAGCGGGAACACAAGGATAAAGCGGTAATTACAGGGGCAAAACGGTATATTTATCCTTTGTAATTATGAGGGTTCCACGTGAAGGATAATATCACGAGATATAAATAATGATAAACTAAATGGACATAACTCATCTATAGTGAGGGGAGTTCAGCTATGAATCTATAGTGGAATTATTCATAGTTAGATAATAAGTAATTAACCGATTATGTGTTAATCACTTAATTGACTAATTATTAAGCCCATGATCTATAGGTCCATCGGGTCCCTATGCTAGCCCAAATATCGTAGTCGCGAAATCAAGTAGAAGAAATGGAAATTTTAAGTAAAGTGAATTACTTAAAATAGGCAATATTAATTGTTTAAATATTGAGTATATTTAAACGGTAATTAATATAAACATTATTAATTGTTTAAATAATAAGTTTATTTAAACAGAAATTAATAATGAAATATTATTAATTAGATATTATTAATTATTTAAATATTGAGTATATTTAAATGGTAATTAATAATTTGAAATTAATTAACAATTATTAATTGTTTAAATAATTATATTTAAACGAAATTAATAATTAAAATTAATTAAATTAATAATAAAATATTGTCAATAAAATTATTAATTTATGGAAATTAATAATTATTATATTTATTATTAATTATTTAAATAATGAAAATTATTTAAATGGAAATTAATAATTAAATATAAATTGGATAATATTTAGTCGGGAGAAAATATTAATATTATTTAAATAAAATATTTTATTTAAATGATAATTAATAAATAAATTAATTAAGTTGGACTTATTAATTTAAGAGAGAATTTCAAGCCCAATTGGATTATTGAACCCAATTGGAATTGGCCCAAAATAATTAATTAAATAAATTTGATTTATTAATTATTTATTATTAATCTTGGCCTTCATAGATAATTTGTAGGAGATAATTATTTGAATTATATCCTATAATAATTATATAGATTTATTTACCCAAGATAAATAAAATAAAGAAAAGAAAATAATCTCCTATTTATCTATGGCATTTTCGAAATTGCAAGATAAAGGAAAGAGATAATCTTTTTTCTTTTTGTATTTATCTCTATAGATTAATCCTAATGGGATTAGGATTCCTATTTTCCTATAAATAGGAGGGTTGGGTCATTCATAAATCACAGAATTAAATTCCTTAGAAATTCGGAATTCTCTCTTTCTTCTCCCTCCCCCCTTAGCCGATTTTCCCTAGTCCATTGGGAAGAAAATATTTTTTTTCTTCCCAATTTCTTCTAAAGTTCGATCCCACAATCGGATTTCGTTTGATCGATCGGGATATAGCGTAGAAGATCTGGTGTTGCTGAGGAATTGAAGCTGTAAAGAAACCTCCAACCGATTCTCCATATTTTACTCAATGTAAGTTCCGGTTTTAATTTTCGAAAATATAAGCATGAATCTATATGTTTTATCACAAATTGCATGATATTAATAGATCCTAAATTAAGTGTTAATTTGTGTTACTAAATAAATTCCGCTAATTTAGTAAATCATCCCTTCAATGTGAGCCTAATGTTTAATGGGAACTTGTTGGCGCAGTTGGGAAACACTTTAAAGCATCCGGGCTTGGCTGTTATGGCAAGGCTTGGCATAGTTTTATCTATTCTAAGCTAATGCATGTAACCCATTTAGATGTGATTAAAGATCGAACTATCCTTCTCTACTCTAGTATCACAGGAAAATCAATCGATGTGGGTAGGATCAATAGATATTTGATTTTACCTACGAGTCGGTCAACCACAACAGAGGGTTTAGCACATCCATCTCTTATAACTTCTTTATGTAAGCAAGCAGGTGTCCCTTGGTCTAGTAGGAAGAGCATGTTGCTCCTAAGAGAATTCTAACTATGAAGATCATCACTGACTATGTGTGTTGAGATAACAAAACCCCGGGAGTTTCTTCATCTATTCTTCTACCCAGACCCCTTCAACACATTCTCGCGGTTCAAGAACTTTTGCCTGAAGAATGAATAGGTTGCAATTAGAATTTGCCAGATGAGATCAACGCTTGGAGCGCTTAATTTCTTATCAGATCAACTTCAGTGCTAAATTCTTGAATGAGTTCAATATTCATCCTAGATTAGGTCATTTTCCGATTCCTGCTCCACCTCAAGACTCTTCGCCTGATGATGCTTAGTGCTTCTCCACTTTCAGGGAAGTTTCTTCATTTCTTTTATTCTTTGTTTTCTGTTTTGTTTTCTTCACATTAGAGACAATGTTTAGTTTAAGTTTGGGGGTGTTTAGTCATTTTATTTTCGTATTTTGCTTTAGTTCATTGTTTGTCTTAGTTTTAGTCCTTCCCCCCCCCCCCCCCAAAAAAAAAAATTGAGTCGATGATCGCTTATGATGAGTTCTTTAGGCCCTGTTTGGTTTGCAATCCAGATTCAGTTTTATGAATCTGGATTGAATGAATAAAAGGAATCTGCTTTGTTTTGTGTTTGGTTTACAATCCAGAAAAAAGCAATTTGGATTCAATTTCTTTTTTAGGCTAAAAAATGAATTCAACTAAAACAAGAATCCAAAATATCTAACTCAAAACTGAAAAACACAGATTGACCTCACCCACACAATTTAATCCATGGGTTTCAACACATGAGATAAAAATACGAGTCGGACCCATTTTGCAGATTTGGGTCGGGTCGGGCCTGTTTTTCGAGGTTGACCCGGTCCGTTCTAGCTTTTATTTATTTAATTAAATTTTTAATTGCATGTTTTTAAGCTGATTTTTAACTTTTTAAACTTAAACTTAATTCTAAAGTGATGGAAAAAAAGTTAATTTATTTCTTCATTATATCCTATTTTTTATTTATACTTTGTTTTTATAATTATATATAAGATTAATTTAAATATAAAAAATAAAATAATTTATATATCTATATATATATACGTTTTGGAGGTTGTTGCTCACATTTTTCTCTGCTTCTTGTTTACTAATGTATGTAGTACTATTTGAATAACGCTATTGGAGGTTTTCAATGCTCAAATGGTCTCTACATTCAGTGTGAAAATATTTTTTCAGATTCTCTTTTATTGAGGAATTCTCTCTTTGGTTGCACTAGGTTCTTATGAATTTTAGAATGGATCCTATTGTGTCTTGTATAGTTCTTCTTTTGGAAAAAATTGAGTTGTTTTAATCTAAAGAGTTTATTTGATAGACTTGCAATGCTTCTATTATCTTTATTATAATTTTTTTTAATGAAAAATTTATCCTAAGAATGAGAATAGTTATAGTTGATGCGGATAAAGATGTTTCTAATTTATAAGTTATGAATTATTAGTTTTTTCAAACTTAAAAATGAATGATTTAAAGTTAGAAGTATTATTTTTATGAGTGGGTCACCCAAAATTTGGATTATGATCTAAACATATATTCTGATTCACAATCTGATTTTAAATTTTTTGAGTAACCAACCAAACACATATTTCAAATTTCTGAATCTCAATTATAAATTATGGATCTGTTACCAAACACAGTTTCAGAACCAACAAATTCACAGAATACAACTCTGAATTCATTAGAATCCACTAAATTCAAATTCTAATTTTCAGATTGCATACCAAACAGGGCCTTAGTATTTTCAGACTTGAAGAGAATTTAGTGTTAAGTTTGTTTATCTTTGAGACTTCGTGCATGCTCTATTCTATTGACATTCACTTGCACCTTTTTTACCACTAGATTTATGCTTATCACTGTCAATTTGATACTAAAAGCTCACTTGTTATATCTTGAGTAGTTTTCCATATAATCGAATTAATTGAGAGATATTTAGGATTTGATACATATTACCTTATGAAGTTTTTGGGTCAAAGAGCAATTTCACTACATCATGCTCTATTTTTCTTTTCTTTTTTAAGGATTATCTCACATAGTTGATTTTTATGGATCTTGCATTATTATACATATCGTTACTGGTTTCGTTGAGATTGATTGTTGAGAATAATTTAGGCATATAGGTGAAACCATTTTTAGATTCAAAAAGAGCCAACCTTAATCATTATCCTTAGTAAGCCTACTTTGAGCCTTGACCAATTTTTGTTTGGAAATTTGCCACATTTTAATGATCTTTTTTCTTCATGTTAATTCCCTTTCAACCTTGAATCTGAGTTTGTTCAAATTCATATATAGAAGGCTCATTCATTCTTGAAGTTGATCATGTTGAAGCAAAATAGTGTTCATAATTTTGAGTGGTATATATTTTGGATTGATTTTGATTTTATTTGTTTGAAAAAGAAAGGAAAGAAATAAAGATCGAGAAAAAAAAGGTGAAAAAACACTAAGTTGTGGTTGGAGTAGTTTTCGTTGAAACTTTTCTATAAGGGTTCAAATAATTTCTAAATTCCATAGCTTAAACTTTCCTTCCATCAAGTCTCACCTAAGCCCCATTACAACCTGTAAAGACCACTAGATTCCTACATTTAATTTCTTAATTGTTGGTTATTGTAACAACCCGACTCTTTTTAAATAATTTAAAAGCAGATTGACAGCGGAAGATTTAATTAATAAAAATTTGGCGTGGATATATTTAAAACTTGGACTATCCACAACCTGTATACATTTTTCACAATCAGAGAAATTAAAGACAAGGAATTGCAATTCCTTTTTGTAAAGTTCGAAGAGTTTATGACTGAATAAATCAAAACGAAAAGCTCTTATGAGCATATATACAATTTACATTTCAAAAGACACAACATTAAAAAATGAGACCATGGTCTTTTTAAAAGTATCTAGTCCATCTCTGTGTCATCATCATCTCGATCAAGCGCGCACCAGCTCCTCTCCCATGACCCCAATCATTACCTGAAAATGTTTGTAATATCATGAGCTAACAACAAAGCCCAGTGAGAATAAACAGAATAAAAAGTAAAGTTAGACCCCAAACCCGTATCCGGATTCGTGTCCAAGAACTTACTTACTCTTTGCTATCAATCCATTCAAAGAGTTTTATATCAAGTGTTCCAGTCTTACTTACCAATTCTCCAATATAAATGTGGAACTACATTCCAAGCATTTCTCGATATGGTTTCGTAATGCATATAGCATTTATATCTCATTTTCTTTATATACCTTATACTATATACAAGTTTTATATTCAAATGTTTAATCTCCAATTTCAAGATCTTCCAAATTAATGAGAACTAGTTTTCTTACATATATCACATAACAGTTATACAAGGTTCAATACACCCTTGTATTCTCTCAATATCAATTCAATCTCCTTTCTTTTCCTATAGCAATCGGCTATCAAAATTTTACTTTCCATTATTTTTAATAATATAATAATGTTAAGCTCACTCGAACTTAACATATTCAACAATCATAATTTGCGATTAATGACGATAATATTAGTACCCGTAGTCTAATCATTATTCATTAATTCGCTAAACAAGTGTAAAGGACATATAACCTTTACATCAATATAACCATCACATGCGAATAATTACAGGTAATGAAACTCCCGTAGGCTAAGTTCATTCACCTCATTATCTCGCTTTCATAAATAAAATATTCAACGTCCTTTTAATAATAACCTTCCATCTCTAGTGATTAATGACAGGTAATGAATCTCCCGTAGGCTAAGTTCATTCACCTCATTAACTCACTTTTCAAAATAAAATATATAAAATCTTTTCAATAATAACTTCCCACCTCTAGTGATTAATGACAGGTAATGAAGCTCCCGTAGGCTAAGTTCATTCACCTCATTAACTCACCCACCGATACAGGTCATGAACTCCCGTAGGCTAAGTCATACTCTGTATTCTCGTATATGTATCATAGTAATTATGGATAATACTAGATAATGTGAACTCGCATAGTTCGATCATTATCTCATTATCCATCTCCTCCGATCATGTAAAGTACTGCATCCTTTACATTCCTCGTGATACATATATATAAACATAAAACGAATAATACCAGACAATGTAAAGTACTGCAACCTTTACATGTCTCATTATTCCTTCCAATTTCAATTATGCAATGTGATATGATATGAATTATCCTTTCGAGTGCAAGTAAAGTAAATATAAACATTCAACATAATCGAAAGGGCATAAAGTAAAGGGCATAAAGTAAAGTGCATAAGGTAAATGGATCTTAGATGTCCTTATGCATAATGTAAATAAGTACGAATTTCGGAAGAACAATAAGTAAATCGAACTTCCGATACTTTAATAAAAGTAAGATCTTATCTTGAACAATAATCTTCACTTTCAAGGATTCTAAACTCCCAAATAAAATCCAAGGTTCTATTTTCAAGTTCCTTTAACCATTCTATCTAAAAGTTTGGATCCTTTAACTTCCAATGATCCATTCTAATCTCCGAAACGATTCTAACTTAGAACTTTCAAAAGTTCAATGTTTCCCTTGAGAAACTCCAAAGTTTTCACTCAAAGAACTAGCTCCTATTCCTAAGCTCACTAGCTCACTTTCTTTTACTCTTAGATTCGAATCTTAATGTCAACTTCCGATCCTACAAACCGTTCAACTTATTCGGTTTCTAAAGATACCTTAAATCCTATTTATTCCTACCTTAGCCAAAGTATTTTAGCTCCAAATCTTCGATAGGACGATCAATCAACAATCCAAAACACCTACAATTTAAAAGTATATCTAACAATCATTAATAAACCAAACATTGATCAATTAACATCTAAAAGCTCAAAACGATGAACAACCCCGGAAAAACCCCAAAGGTGCTCTCGGCCCCTCTATGGAAAAATGGGTTTCAGGTTCGGTTTTCCAGCTTTTAGGCACTTTAGAGGTGTTTCGAGTTGGTTTCAAATAGTTTCAAAGTTCCCGATTTCAATGGGTATCGATGATTCAGGTTTTTGAACAATAATCGATTTCCTGAATTTAGTTACAATAAACAATATATGAATAAAAATAAACCCCAAAACAACCCCCACGATGTAAATTTCACACTACAAAAAAACAGTTAAATTGTGACCAGAAATTTGCGACCAAAGTACTGGGTAGTTTTTTTGGTGACCACTTTGGTAGTAAATATGAAATTTGAATTAAAATGACCATATGGTCACTTTTTTGTGACCAAATTGCGACCAAGTAAAGAATTAGTCATAAAAAATGGCGCGAATTTTTGGCGGGAAGAAAGTGACCATATGGTCACTACAAAATTATGACCATAAGGTCGCAATTTTTTTGACACGAGTTATCATTTAGTAGCAAAAAAAAGCGCGTAAATTTGGCGGGAGAAAGGCTACCAAGTGGTCACAATTCAAAGTGACTATATAGTTGCAATTTTGGTGACCTTTAGTGACCAATGGTAGCTTAAACATTTGGCGGGAAATAAGCTACCATGTGGTCACATTTTGAAGTGACCAGATGGTCGCACTTTTGGTTACCTTTAGTGACCAGTGGTAGCTTAGAAATTATGTGGGAAATAAGCTACACGGTGGTCACATTGTTAAGTGACCAGATGGTCGCAAATGTTGTGATTTTAAGTGACCAGTGGTAGATAAACAATTTGGTGGGAGAAAAGCTACCAAGTGGTCACCAAAATAAGTGACCATGTGGTCTTAAATGCTGTGACTTGATGTGACCCGGGGCAGTGAGGAAAATGGCAGGAAATTTTGACAGGAAAATGTGACCAGTTGGTAGTAAAAATACTACCATCTGGTCGCAAATGAGCAGAGGAGTCCATTATAAAATCCCCTCCTCCCATTGTTTGTTAGCATTAAGAAAAAAGAAAATGAGAGAGTGGATGTATGTTCGTTTGATAGACGGGTATTTGAATGATGAGTTCGTGGCTGGGGTTGAACAGTTTGTTGAGTTTTGCATGACAACTGTCTATTATGAAAAGTATGGTGGAAAGCTACGTTGCCCGTGCAGGAAATGCGACAATAGGAGAATCATACAGGTTACAAATTTGAAAGTTCATCTTTATAGTCAGGGATTGTGCAGAATTATTACCACTGGGTGTTTCAAGGGGAAACAAAGGAAATGTTCGACGCTGCATTACATGAATTGAGACGATACGAAGGTAGAAGATCGAATGTAGAGGTTGTTGTCGAAGAACGGAATGATGGACAACAGTATAATTAGATGCAGCAAATGATACTTAATGGTGCGGGGTCTGGAGGGAATGAAAATTTCCGTGAAAGTTTAAACGTAGACGAAGATGAACGGGTTGTTGAAGAGGAAATGAATCTGGAAGTACATAAGATGCACGAGATGCTAAAGACAGCCAGGCGACCATGGTACAATGGGTGTCAAGTAAGTCAACTTGCTGCTACTACAGAACTTTTAAATATAAAGGCGCAGTACAACATACCTGCTAGAGGATTTGATCGATTGCATCGTCGTTTCGTCGATGCGCTCCATAAGAAAATATTATGCCCAACAGTTTGTACGACACGAAAAAGCTAGTGGAGGGACTTGGATTACCCGTGGAGAAAATAGATTCGTGTTAGAATGGATGCATGCTTTACTGGGATGTGGATGAGGACCTGCATCACTGCAAATTCTGTTTTCTTCCAAGATATAAACAAGGGAAATACAACCTCATTCCGTACGCCCGCATGTTCTATTTACCGCTGACCCCACGTCGATGTGACAGCCTCGCACATGAGATGGCATCACGAGCATTCATAGGATGAAGGTGTTATGAGACATCCCTCAAATGCTGCAGCATAGTAGCATTTAAATAATTGTCATCCGGATTTTGCATAAGATCCGAGAAACGTCAGATTGGGTTTATGCACGGATGGCTTTAACCCGTTCGGGACATCCGGGGCATAATATTCAGTTTGGCCAATCATGGTAACCCCGTATAACTTGCCTCCCTCGATGTGTATGCGAGACCCGATGATTTTTCTAACAGTGATCGTACCTGGGCCGAAAAGTCCAAAACAGAAACTGGATGTG
Organism: Gynostemma pentaphyllum; assembly: GCA_028015215.1. Classification (NCBI taxonomy): domain Eukaryota; kingdom Viridiplantae; phylum Streptophyta; class Magnoliopsida; order Cucurbitales; family Cucurbitaceae; genus Gynostemma; species Gynostemma pentaphyllum. The sequence continues at coordinate 16,924,408 of CM051346.1, read as the reverse complement.
TATTTGCAACCACTTATTGCAGAGTTGAAAAGGTTCTGGACTGACAGTGTTATGACGTACGACATTTGGAAGAAACAAAATTTGCTTGATGCACGCCGCGTTAATCTTGACGATCAGTGACTTCCCTACGTATTCAATGTTGTCAGGTATGTTGATCTTTAATTCCTTTCATATACATTTTTGAGTATGTGTTTAGCTTTTGTTATTGCTTTCTTTAGTCAGTGTAGTTAATTGTGTGAACCTCAATCTCCTCCTCTTAAAGGATGGAGTACGGCGGGGAAATACGCATGTCCACATTGCATGCTAGACACAGATGCATTTTATCTCAGAAACGGTTGGAAAACTTATTGGTTTGATTGTCACCGTCGATTTTTACAGTTGAATCATACTTTTCGTTCAAACGACATTGACTGGAAGAAGGGTCGACGAGTAAAAAAAGAAACCCCCCGACAATGTATAGTGGAAGGCAGATTCTTCACGGTATAGATGCTATAGAGATGTAGAAGATTACAGTGGACGGTGCAGAGAGTGCAAACAATGCGTCTGGGAAAAACACGGGTTGGAAGAAACGAAGTATTTTTTGGGATCTACCGTATTGGGAAGATCTACTGATTAGACACAATCTGGATGAATGCATATCAAGAAGAATTTCTTCGACAACATTTTCAATAAGATTTTGAGCGTTTCGGGAAAAAAAAGGACAATTTGAAGGCACGTTATGATATACTGGAGATATGTCACCTTCCTGAGTTGGAGCCTAACGACAATGATAATTACGCAAATGCAAAGTACATGTTGACGACGGATAAAAGAAAACATTATTTGAATGGATCAAATCCATCAATTCCCGGACGGATACGTTTCGAATTTGAGTCGGTGTATAGACAGTCAAAAGCATATCATGTTTGGGATGAAAAGCCACGACTGTCATGTATTCATGCAACGATCAATGCCTGTCGCGTTCAGACCGTTCCTAGAGAATAGACATTGGGAGCCGCTTGCACAGTTGAGTGTTTTTTTCAGGGACTTAACCTGTATAGAGCTGACTGAAGCTACTGTCGCTTCAATGAGTTTAGAGATTACTGTTATTATCTGTAAGTTGGAGCGAATGTTCCCACCTGGCTTTTTTGACTCCATGGAGCATCTTCCAATGCATCTTCCATTTGAAAGGTAAGCACAGTTAATTTGTAATCTACACATATAAAGTACAGTGATTGAATGTAAATGTTTTCTACACATTCTACCTACCCACAGGTACTTACGTCTGTTGAAAAAGACGGTCGGAAATAAAGCAAGAGTAGAAGGATCTATCTGTAGTGCGTACCTGACACAAGAGACTACCACATTTTTGCATACTACTTTGACCAACACATTGCAGAGCAGTTTAGACCAGCGAAACGAAGCATTGTCGAAAATTTACTTGAAGGTGTTGACATAAACGACTTGCCGATTTTTACGGAACCTGGCATGACAGTTGGAAGATTAGTGCGTAGGCCGTTGACCAATTCTGAGTATCACGTAATGCAGACATACGTGTTATGCAACTGCGCAGAGATCGAGCCTTACATAGAGTGAGTGAGTTCGTAACGTAACATTATTTCATCGTATAAACAATTACAAACTATTTGCTAACTATTTTTGAAACATACAGATTATTTCTAAACTTATACGTTCGAATGACACGAGTTGGTCTTACAGCCGCTGAGAAAGGGTCAATAATCGACAAACAGTTTCGTTCTTGGTTCAGTGCATACGTGAGTTATTTTAAATTGTCAAAAAAATTGCGGCAATTTGTTGGAAAAATTAATATCTTCCTAACATTACTGTATGCGAACAATGACAGGTTGACTCCCCTACATTATCGGTAGACGATCCTCGCATTATTTCTTTGGCAAAGGGACCTGGACGGATTGCAAGGTCGTATACTGGATACGTCGGTAACGGTTACAGATTTCAAACGAAGGCGCATTCAGTTAACAGGGCAACAAACAACAGTGGTGTTTGCATAAAAGGTCATGTGTTCGGCACAAACGAAGACGATTACTTCGGAGTAATCGATGAGATTCTTGAGATTCAATACACAAGTCCGACGCTAAAACGCATTGTTCTATTCAACTGCACTTCGTTTGAGACAATCAGACGAGGCAGAGTCCGTAAGATTGATCATTTACAAATCGTTGAGGTAAACAAGTCTAAGCATATGCGCATCGCTAATAGGTTTGTCCTAGCTTCATAGGAGATTCAAGTTTATTACCTGAACTATTCGATTAATAGACAAGATCTGACAGATTGGTTAGTTGTTTGTAAAGCTAAACCACGCCAGGTAGAAGAAAACTTGTCCGAGAAAGACGACCATGCAGAGGAAGCTGTTGCTTTTCAAGAAGATGAGATAAGATGTCGTGCAATCGACGATGGTCAGAATACAAGTACTGTTCATCCTTTGAACGATGGAACGATAACATTGCATGATGATGATACAAATGCTTCCACTTCTCACGCATGTGACATTGATGCTGAATTTATTCGAGACGATGAATTCGATGAAGAAACGAAAGAATAAGAAGAAGAAGAAGACTTTATGTGAGGGACTTCTTTGAGGCGATGAATCCGACGAAGAAATAGAAGAAGAAGAAGCGACGACCGAAGAAACTGAGGATGATGAATGAGACATTTTGTAACTTTATGATTCACTGTGTATGTTTTATTAAAACTATTTCTTTAATGAATGACAAAATATATATATATATATATATATATATATATATTAATATTTGCAACCATATGGTCGCAATATAACACAAAAGGTGACCACATGGTAGTAATTTAGAAGTGAAATGCGACCAGTTGGTCGCATTTGTGGAAAAGTAGAATTATGTTTTTCCAAAAATATAAGTTAAATTACGACCAGTTGGTCGCAAAACTCAAAGGGTATTCTAAAATGTCCATGAAATTTTTGGCGGTTAATTTCATAAGTGCGACCATTTGGTCGCAAATCTGAGCGGTAAATTTAAATTTTCATGAAATTTATGTCGGTGAATTTAAAGATTACGACCATCTGGTCGCAATCCTTGGCGTTGAATTTCATTATTGCGACCAGGTGATCGCAATTTTTGATGGGACGCGTGATATGACAGCTGTTGTGGATAATCGCAACTTGGCGACTAGCTGATCACTTTTTCAATAAATGCGACCAGGTGGTCGCAAATATGTGTAAAAATGCGACCAGGTGATCGCAATTGCCCCAACACGCGCGACCTTTCGTTTCTGGTCATGATTACATATTTGCGACCAGTTGGTCGCAAAATCTGATTTAAATTCAGATCCGTTTTTCCTTTCCCCCGTTTCTTCTTTTTTCCTCTCTCTTTTTCTTTCTCTCTTCTTTATTTTCTCTCTTTCCCCCGTTCCATTCCCCGTTATTTTTTCCCCGTTCCTACTCTAAACCTAAAAACCCTAAACCTCCAATCCCGGTTTCTATTACGAGGATAGTTTTCGTATAGATTTTAAGTTTTAAGTTAGTTTTAGTTTTTAGTTTTTAGTTAGTTTAAGTTTAAATTTAAATTTAGTTTACTTAGTTTTAGTTTTTAGTTTTAATTAATTAGTTTAGTTTAATTTTGTTAATTTAATTAATTTTAGTTTAATGAATCTAATTTAGTGTAATTAATTACTTAGTTTACTTTAGTTTAATTCATCTAATTTTAGTTTACTTTAATTAATTAATTAGTTTAGTTTAATTTTGTTAATTTAATTAATTTTAGTTTAATTAATGTAATTTAGTTTAATTAAGTACTTAGTTTACGTAAGGTTAATTAATCTAATTTCGTTTACTTTAATTAATTAATAAATTTTAGTTCAATTAATCTAATTTTAATTTAGTTTAATTTAATTAATTAGTTTAGTTTAGTTTTTATTAATTAATGTTAGTTAAATTTAATTAATTTTAGTTTAAATTAATCTAATAGTTGAAATCTTCATTACTTAGTTTACTTTAATTAATTACTTAGTTCACTTAATCTAATTTTAATTTACTTTAATTTAATTAATTAGTTTAGTTTATCTTAGTTTTAATTAATTAATGTTAGTTTAATTTAATTAATTTTAGTTCAATTAATCTAATTTAGTTTAATTCTTGATCATTACTTAATTTACTTTAATTTAATTAATTTTAGTTTAATTAATCTAAAAGTTTAATTCTTCAGTACTTAGTTTACTTTCATTAATTCATTTTAGTTCAAATTAATCTAATTTTAATTTACTTTAATTCAATTTAATTAATTAGTTTAGTTTAAATTAGTTAATTAATTTATGTTAGTTTAATTTACATTATTTAATCAATTTAATTTAGATTATTTCATTAATTAATTTCATTTAAATTATTTCATAAATTAATTAATTAATTTAATTATTTTAATTACTTAGTATTAAATTAGTTTAGTTTAGTTGTAGGATTATGACGGGCAGACGACGTCCTCCCCAGTCAGACGAGCCTGACGACGAGATTGACGAGGCGACTCCGCAGCCGCCTACTGCTGCTGCCCCTGATGCGGACCTGAATACAGAGGAGTTGGACAGCCTCCTCTTCGGTTACGAGCCGGAAGTTGCTGGCACTTTCGATGATGCAGTCCCTGAGACCCAGCTTGCGACACCACACTTGGCGCAGGACTCCCAGGCCACGACTTCCGCGGGAGCATGAGAGTCTGCATCAGGGTCTGCATTACAGCCCGATCCAGCGGGACCCTCCACTTCAGGCACGCAGCCTCCTCGGGCTGCAGACTCTACCCTTCAGATTGAAGGGAATACGTAAGTAATTTTGTTTATTGTTTTAATTACTTAATTTTTAAATCTTTAAACATTTTTAAAAGTGTTTTTTTTTGTTAACTAATAGTTTCTAATATCACAATATTTTTATGTTTTTGCAGAGTACAGCCGCATACAACCGTTTCAAAACGGTTTCGCAAGGTCCTCTAGAGCATGCCTTTACCCAGCGAGCTTCGCTGGCAGAAGATTTCAACGACGGAGAAACGTCGGATGTACGACAATTGGAAGGCAAAAAACATCATTTATTTTTATGATTAATTAATTTTGAAATTTTTAGAAATAAATTTATTACTTTATTACTTTAACAATTTTTAATTTCAATTTTTTCAGGGCAAGTTTCCTGTTATCGATCCAGATATCATGGACGGTAGATTGTTCCCCCTATGGGACAATCACGTCCGAGATCGATTCAAGGACCTCATTTACCGGGCAAGCAGAAAGCAAGCAGCAAACCGTCCCGTGTGGATGAGCGACAAGGACCACGCGCGGCTTATCGCGAGCTTGAACACTCGCGAGGGCAAGGAAGTGTCAAGGAGGAATAAGGCCAACCGCGAAAAGAATCCCAGTAAACACACAGGCGGGGCCTGGACCCACGATGACCACAATCGTCGATTGGTAAGTTTTTTTTTTTACGTACTTTTTTCTTGTTTTCTTTTTTCAGTTAGTTATTAATTTATTCAATCTCTAATATTTTTAGGAAGCGAAGCACGGTCACCCTATCCAGCCCGATGAGCTGCACCTCATTCTCCACACGAAGAAGAACGGGACGATCGTCGACGGGAAGGTGAAAGAAGTTCAGGTATTTAATAATTTTTTCAATTATTATTTTTTCAATTATTATTTTTTCAATTATTATTTTTTCTTTACAATTTTTTCTAACTTATATATTAACTATTTCATTTTCCGAATTTTAAATGTTTAGGAACGTTTCAAGGAGTCGTTGAGACAGCGGTTGCCCACACTAGACTCGCAATAGACTCAGGACGACCGTAGAAAGGCGTTCTTGGAGGTTGCTGGAGGGGTTTTACCTGATGGATCAGTTCTTGAGCTCGGCTCGTACGAGCGACGACTATACGCCGACGTGCCTCGACCTCAGCGCAGTGGAGCGAGCACGAGTTTGGGTCCTTCACCGACTGAGCAGCAGCTGCGAGATGAGGTTCAGCAGCTGCACACCGAGCTGGACGATATGCGCAGCAACTTCGATGCTCGAGTCACTGCGATTCAGGCGAATGTTCATGCTCAAGTGCAGGCCCAAGTTCGTGCCCAGGTGGAGGCACAGGTCGCACCTGCATTGGCCGCATTCTTCAGATCTCAAGATCCCGGTTCATCTTCTTCGGCGCCGCCTCCACCTCACCCTGCTCCTCCGCAGTAGTTTAGATTTCTTTTTTTGTATATTATATTTTTGAAATTTATTTATATATTTTTTTATTTTAATTCCATTTTTTATTTAATTGAAATAAATAAATAATTAAATAAATTAATTAAAATAAAATACAAATAATATTTACAAATTAAATAATTTAATTTAAACAATTAAATAAAAATAATCATATTTACAAATTAAATAATTTAATTTAAACAATTAAATTATTAATTACATTTGAGACCACATGGTCGCATTATTAACTTACCGAGAAGTCCTTAGAACATGGATGGAAAGCACATAGCTAGGTGGAGAAGAATCCTAGGACCGAAGGCTTTCCGATGCAACCAAAATCGAGTCGATCCGTCGAGAAATGAAGAAAACCCAAAAATCTTTCTTCCCCCCTTAAGACCCACGACATTTGAGAGAAGAAGAAAATGAGAAATGATCAACTTTTGGTCAATGAAGTGTTTTTAAAGATGATGGAATAGTGTTTTGATATTTTAAGAAATTTTGAAATGACGGTTGCGTCCTTTAATGACTTTTGACTTATAAATCGAAACCTGAAGCTCTTAAATTAATCTAAAGGTGATTAATAATTAATAATTGGCCTATTAATAATTATTAATGTCACCGAAACGAAATTTAAAATATTAAAATGATTAAAAAGAATTTCGGACTAAAATAACTACTAAAATCGAAATCACTACTTTTAAATTACCCTTAAATACTTTAATTAAAATAAAAAAATTAAAATAAAAAGCACTTCAAAATAACGGGACGTTACAGTATACCCTCCTTAAAAGACTTTTCGTCCTGGAAAAGTTCGTTCACTAAGTGAAAAAGCGAGGGTACTTAGACTGTATCTCATCTCACGTTCCCACGTTGCTTCCTTTGACACTTGGTTCTTTCAAGGAACCTTAACCAAATGAATTCCTTTTTATTTCTCATCACTTTTGTTCGAATGCTCTTATCTTAACGGGTGTCTTCTTATAAGACATAATAGCATTCAAAACTACCAGTTTTTAATCAATCACGTGGAACGGATTCACCATGTACTTCCGAAGCATCAATACATGGAAAATATTACAAACGGCCGATAACGAAAGTGGTAAAGCTAAACAATAAGCTACCACTTGTACTCGATTGAGTATCTCGATAGACCAATAAATCTAGGGCTCAACTGACCCTTATTCCCGACTTCCATAACACCCTTCATTGGTGTCACTTGAAGGGTGTTATCTTAACGGGTGTCTTCTCATAAGACATAATAGCATTCAAAGCTACCAGTTTATAATCAATCACGTGGAACGGATTCACCATGTACTTCTGAAGCATCAATACATAGAAAATATTACAAACGGCTGATAACGAAAGTGGCAAAGCTAAACAATAAGCTACCACTTGTACTCGATTGAGTATCTCGATAGACCAATAAATCTAGGGCTCAACTGACCCTTATTCCCGACTTCCATAACACCCTTCATTGGTGTCACTTGAAGTATACGAGATCCACTACTACAACTTGAACGGACTACACCGAATTCTACTGTCGACTTTGGGTAAACCTTAACCTTTCTCTAAACAAATGATAGACTCGCTAGTTATTTGTTACAACTCGAGTACCAAAAGTCTCTTTTCTCCAATCTCATCCAAATGAGCGGGAGAACAACACTTTCTACCACAAAGTGTCTAATCAGTGCCATCTCGATAGTAGCCTGGTAACTGTTATCATACGCAAATTCTTCCAATTACAACTGAAAGTCCTGACTACCACCAAAGTCAAGAACACCAACTTTCAACTTTTAGCAATTTTTATATCCATGGCGGTATGCAAACTCTGCCAAAACCTTGAGACGAAACATATGTCCCGATTTGATACAATCTTCACCGGCACACCATACAATCTATCGATCTTTCTTAGGTACCACTGTACCCTAGTCTTAACTGGATAGATGATCTTTCCAAGAGTAAAGTGTGCGGTTTTGATCAAACGGTCTACTATTATCCAAATGGTATCATACCTCTTTTCCATCTTCAACAAACCTTAATACAATCTATAGAATTCTTCTCCCATTTCTATTCAAGCACTTTCAAAGGTTAAGATAACCCGGTGGATCTTTAGGGCCTTGACTTGCTAACAAATCAAGCACCTACTCACATACTTTACAATCTCATGTTTCATCCCAGGTCATCAATAATATTGTCTCGGTTCTCGTACCTCTTTGTATTGCCTGGATGAACATAAAAGATAGAACTGTAAGTCTCCTCCAACAGTTCTTTTCAAAAGTCGATCCTGAAGGCACTAAAAGCCTTCTACAAGTTATCACGCACTATCTGTTAAAAGGATAGATTGGCTAGACACATATGACTCGCCTCTCGAAAACAAGCCTGTAAACCTTAGAAACCGTAGAATCTTAGGCACACCCGTCAGTCTAGGCCAACTGCTATGCCTTCATCTTAGAGGAATCAATATAATCCTCTTCTTGATACCACATGGCTTAAGATGCCATTTCTTTTAGCCAAAATTCACACTTTGAGAAATTGGCATACCACTTCTGATTTCTTAATAATGTCAAAATTTCCTTCAAATGCATATCATGCATCTCCTCAGTCTTAGAATAAATCAGACTGTCATCATTAATCACAACATCAATAGAATTGATGAACCTCTTGAACACAGTATGCATAAGATCCATAAAAGTTGCTGGCGTGTTGGTTAAGTCAAAAGACATGACTACAAACTCATAATATCCATAACACGTCCTGAAAGCAGTTTTAGGAATATCTTAATCCCGAATCTTCAACGGATTTAACCGGATCTCAAATCTATCTTTGAAAAGATAGCGGTTTCTCCCTAACTAATCATATAGATCATCAATCCTATGCAATTGATACTTGTTTTTTCATTGTAACTTGATTCAACACTCGATAATCAATACACAGTCTCACTGAACTGTCTTTCTTTTCACAAACAACAAGGTGCTCCCTACAAGGATGCACTAGGGTGAATAAACCCTGAGTTTAAGAGTTCCTATAACTGACTCTTAAGCTTTTTTAACTCAGCTAGTCTCTGGTATAGAAGTATCGACAACACTAGCTAAATAAACTCAAGTTACATCACTTAAAAGCATTCTAGCTTCTATCATAAATATCAAAGTGGGTGTTACTAAATCATTAGACCCACGAAAACATAAACTAGTCCCACATGGACTCATAAAATCAAAACTTTCTCAGTATAAACTATAATGGCATGATTGGATAATAGCCAATCCATAACCAATATCACATCAAAATCAAACATATGCATAACAGTTAAAGAAAAATGTGAACATGTACTCATAATACACATGTCATAAATGCCAAACGCACTATCACAATAATAAATTTTCCCACTGGGGTAAAAGCACACATCTCGAAACTCAACAGTCTCGACTCAAGAGCTGCCAACTCATCATAACAAGATAAAAAAAATAAAAGAGTGGCTAGCTCCATAATTAAACAGAATAAAAGCCAAAAGGCCTGAAATTGACAAAATGTAAATCACTACCACACCAGCAGCTTTTCCTGATAATCCTGACCTTGCTACTATGTTGTGATGGTTGTATCTTATACGCCCTATAAAAGTGGCGTGATTCCAAGTTGATCACAACATAGCATCTTGATGGAAGTGTGCATCTCCCAAAATGGAAACTGGCACAACTATTGTAGTAAGGATGATCCTATCCTTGTACTTTGGCTGTCCATGTTGAGCTCCACCTTGAACCTGTTGTTGCTGCTGCTATTGTTGTTGCTGCTTATGCGGTATCCCTTGACTAGCATCGTCATCTTCTGTCTTCTTCTCCTGATAGGAAATTTGTCTGTAGTAGCTAGTTTTCCCTTCCTTTCAAAATATGCAAAATCCAAGATAATGATAACTCCTAAGGCTCCTTATTCAAATCTTGAATGAACTCGACTTCAGAGATCATTTCCTTTCTTACAAAGCAAAACTGGTGTCTGTCAAACACCTTAGTCCTATAACATTCTAACCTTCCAACATAGGATTCACTTTAAAGTCTATCTTGAAAAGACTCAGTAGGTCCAAACTGCGACCTACAAGTTTCTCAAAGTTCACCTTCCAATTAGATGGTCAAACACAATGTGAATTGAAGTTCACCAAACCATCACATTGCCTTAGAGAAGTTACCGATATCACGGTCCATCAAGTTCCTTCTATATTTCAATCATATACCAACACTCAACTTAGTGTTAGTCAATCTTGACAATTTACTTAATATGGATCTTCATTACTTGACCTCGAGTATATTCAATTTCAGATTGATACACCATAATGTAATAGCGACCAAACTAGGCCATTCACCAATTAACATTGTCGTTAATGGTCCTCATTGAGACTTATCACGTAAAGTCCTTACTTCCTCTTTTGAGTGGCAACACATTTTCCTTTTAGCACAATACTACCATAAGGATTTACCACTTACTCTAATTCAACTTTCTCAACTCAAACCAGGAACTTGTCTTTTGAGTTAAGTCTAGGTTACTGGACCCGAGCCAGACCAATTACTTATCAACAATTACTCACCTCCAATAGGTGCTTCATCTCTTAATTCTGGGCTCCAGACAATCATGTCCCTTTTTACACACAAATATCAACACACATTTACTAAAACCACTATTTAGCAATTGTGTGACAATTAAAGTTTAATCAATCAATGAGGATCAAATGATCAATCTCTCGGAGTATCTCATCTCCTTTAATTCGACATCATGTTGATACTCTTAACGAGGTGTATCACCTCCATCGTTACTAAGATCTCAATCTTGGGTCAAATAAACATCACCACATAGTGGTTTTACGATGATGTGAACTATCACATTTACAGATAAATAATCTTCTCATAACTTTAATACTATTAAAGAATTTAAAGCTTGAGAATAAAAGTTCTAGGCATACCTGGTGCCGCTGATCTCAGATGATGACTAGAGAGTGGACTTAAAACAAAACATGAAAACAAACATGAATCGCATGTAGTTTACAGAACCCTAAGGCTCTGATACCAACTGTGACGACCCGACTCCTTTTAAATAATTTAAAATTAGATTAACAGCGGAAGACTTATTAATTAATAAAAAATTTGCGTGGATATGTTTAAAACTTGGACTATCCACAACCTGTATACATTTTTCACAATCAGAGAAATTAAAGACAAGGAATTGCAATTCCTTTTTGTAAAATTTGAAGAGTTCATGACTGAATAAATCAAAACGAAAAGCTCTTATGAGCATATAATTTACATTTCAAAAGACACAACATTAAAAAAATGAGACCATGGTCTTTTTAAAAGTATCTAGTCCATCTTTGTGTCATAGTCCTCTCGATCAAGCGCGCACCAGCTCCTCTCCCATGACCCCAAACATTACCTGAAAATGTTTGTAATATCATGAGCTAACAACAAAGCCCAGTGAGAATAAACAGAATAAAAAGTAAAGTTAGACCCCAAACCCGTATCTGGATTCGTGTCCAAGAGCTTATTAGTCTTTGCTATCAATCCATTCAAAGAGTTTTATATCAAGTGTTCCAATTTTACTTACCAATTCTCCAATATAAGTGTGGAACTACATTCCAAGCATTTCTGGGTATGGTTTCGTAATGCATATAACATTTATATCTCATTTTCTTTATATACCATATACTATATACAAGGTTTATATTCAAATGTTTAATCTCTAATTTCAAGATCTTCCAAATTAATGAGAACTAGTTTTCTTACATATATCACATAACAGTTATACAAGGTTCAATTCACCTTTGTATTCTCTCATTATCAATTCAATCTCCTTTCTTTTCCTATAGCACTCGGCTATCAAAAGTTTACTTTCCGTTATTTTTAATAATATAATAATGTTAAGCTCACTCGGACTTAACATATTCAACAATCACAATTTGTGATTAATGACGATAATATTAGTACACGTAATCTAATCATTATTCATTAATTCGCTAAACAAGTGTAAAGGACATATAACCTTTACATCAATATAACCATCACATGCGAATAATGACAGGTAATGAAACTCACGTAGGCTAAGTTCATTTACCTCATTATCTCGCTTTCATAAATAAAATATTCAACATCCTTTTAATAATATCCTTCCATCTCTAGTGATTAATGACAAGTAATGAATCTCCCGTAGGCTAAGTTCATTCACCTCATTAACTCACTTTTCAAAATAAAATATATAAAGTCTTTTCAATAATATCTTCCCACCTCTAGTGATTAATGACAGGTAATGAAGCTCCCGTAGGCTAAGTTCATTCACCTCATTAACTCACCCACCGATACAGGTCATGAACTCTCATAGGCTAAGTCATACTCTGTATCCTCGTATATGTATCATAGTAATTAGGGATAATACTAGATAATGTTAACTCGCATAGTTCCATCATTATCTCATTATCCATCTCCTCCGATCATGTAAAGTAATGCAACCTTTACATTCCTCATGATACATATACATAAACATAAAACGAATAATACCAGACAATGTAAAGTACTGCAACCTTTACATGTTTCATTATTCCTTCCAATTTCGATTATGCAATATGATATGATATGAATTATGCTTTCGAGTGCAAGTAAAGTAAATATAAACATTCAACATAATCGAAAGGGCATAAAGTAAAGGACATAAAGTAAAGTGCATAAGGTAAATGGATCTTAGATGTCCTTATGCATAAAGTAAATAAGTAGGAATTTCGGAAGAACAATAAGTAAATCGAACTTCCGATACTTTAATAAAAGTAAGATCTTATCTTAAACAATAATCTTCACTTTCAAGGATTCTAAACTCCCAAATAAAATCCAAGGTTCTATTTTGAAGTTCCTTTAACCATTCTATCTAAAAGTTTGGATCCTTTAACTTCCAATGATCCATTCTAATCTCCGAAACGATTCTAACTTATAACTTTCAAGTTCAATGTTTCCCTCGAGAAACTCCAAAGTTTTCACTCAAAGAACTAGCTCCTAATCCTAAGGTCACTAGCTCACTTTCTTTTACTCTTAGATTCGAATCTTAATCTCAACTTCCTATCCTACAAACCGTTCAACTTATTCGGTTTCTAAAGATACTTTAAATCCTATTTATTCTCACCTTAGCCAAAGTAGTTTCGCTCCAAATCTTCGATAACACGATCAATCAACGATCCAAAACACCTACAATTTAAAAGTATATCTAACAATCATTAAACTAAACATTGATCAATTAACATCTAAAAGCTAAAAACAATGAACAATCCCGGAAAAACCCCAAGGGTGCTCTCGGCCCCTCTATGGAAAATGGGTTTCGGGTTCGGTTTTCCGGCTTTTAGGCACTTTAGAGGTGTTTTGAGTTGGTTTCAAGTAGTTTCGAAGTTCCCGATTTCAATGGGTATCGATGATTCGAGTTTTTGAACAATAACCGATTTCCTGAATTTAATTACAATAAACAATATATCAATAAAAATAAACCCCAAAACAACCCCCACGATATAAATTTCAAACGGGAAAGTTTTCGACTGAAACTCGGTTTTAAGGTTTAGGGAAAGTTTCCAAAATCACTAAAAACAACTCCCGTAACTAAAAACATCAAGTTCCTCGGCAAGAAGTCGAAGAATCAAAATGAAAACTCCATTAAAACACTATTTGGAGCTTAGGGTTTGAATTTTAACTTACCAAGAAGTCCTTAGAACATGGATGGAAAGCACGATAGCTAGGTGGAGAAGAATCCTAGGACCGAAGGCTTTCTGATGCAACCGAAATCGAGTCGATCCGTCGAGAAACGAAGAAAACCCAAAAATCTCTCTTCCCCCCTTAAGACCCATGACATTTGAGAGAAGAAGAAAATGAGAAATGGTCAACTTTTGGTCAATGAAATGTTTTTAAAGATGATGGAATAGTGTTTTGATATTTTAAGAAATTTGGAAATGATGGTTGCGTCCTTTAATGACTTTTGATTCATAAATCGAAACCCGAAGCTCTTAAATTATTCTAAAAGTGATTAATAATTATTAATTGGCCTATTAATAATTATTAATGTCACGGAAGCGAAATTTAAAGTATTAAAACGATTAAAAAGAATTTCGGACTAAAATAACTACTAAAATCGAAACCACTACTTTTAAATTAACCTTAAATACTTTAATTAAAATAAATAAATTAAAAAAAAAATTCACTTCAAAATAACGGGACGTTACAGTTATGATATGATATATTTACAAGTTCTTTGTAAAGATTTTCTATGTTTTGACTTGAGAGTATTATTTAACCCTAAACACTTTGAGCGTATTGAGTTCATCCAAGCGAGAGTATCTTTTTCCTACTTGTTTTTTATTTTGATGAGATTCTAGGGTGAATGATTTTGTATAACTTGTGAGAGCTTCCTAGCTAATGGTTGACAAGATAGAATGAATTGGCCACACACACGTTTGGGATTGTGTATGGTTTGGAGCATGTTTGTAAGTCTTAAACAACATTTGACATCATATTTTTTCTTGTTTTGTCTGAAAATTCTTCGTGAGGTCAGAGTCTTAAAGTATCTTAATGCTTAATTGTTTTGACTACTCGAGGACTTGCAATTCTATAAGTTTGGGGGTATTTGTTAACATAATTTTATATTATAATATTACCCTTAATTTAATTGGTTTTTGATGGTTTTTATACTACTCAAATTAGTATTTATCTTATTGTGTAGGTATTGAAAGATATTTTCATATTAAAGAAAAAAGAAGCAAAAACTACATTATTTGCATAAATATGTTCAAGCAAGACATCGCTTGAACAAGTAAAAGAACGTCAGAAAATTGCCTAGCGACCCATCGCTTGAAAGTGAGCGAGGCGTCGCTCGTCAATTTAAATGAAAGTCAAGTGAAAAGCAAGCGAGCCGTCGCTTTACCATCAGCGAGGCATCACTCAAGCCTTATCTCAGCCACTGACTTTTGAAGTCTATTTAAAGGGGCTGAAGCTATGTTTCTTTATTATTCTTGGTAGACAACCACTTTCTAGAGCATATTTTGGGGATTTTCAGCAGCTTTCGAGGGAGTCGACACGAGTCTTCAGAGTTTTTCGTAGTTTAATATTTTTAAGTTTTTTAGATTATTTATTTTGATGAATTCTATTTTTATGGATAGCTAAATTTCTTATTCTTAGGGGATGGATGTAGCTACTCTATTTTTATGATTTGAGTATTTAGTTTTAGTTTTGAAAACAATTTTATCATTCTATTTATATTCTTATGTTAATTACTGGTCATAGATTAATTGATTTTAATTCTGAAATCTAACACTCGGGAGAGGTGGTTTTAGGATGGATCTTGGGAACATAACTGAAGGTAGATTAGAGTTGGGAAACTTAATTTAGAAGTCTAAAAAGAACTTGTGATTCATACACTTTTAATTACCGAAATTGAAAAGGAATATTGGTTTCTTAGTTAATTGTGATTCTTGATTTGACACTCGGGAGAGGTAATTAAGAGTTTTAGTGTTCTTGACTTATAAAATATGAAATTGTTGTTATTGTCTAAATGAATATTATTTCCATACATTAAAGTAGTAAAATCATTCCTCTAGGACGTTTTTACATTGATTTAATTCAACTCTTTATATTTAGTTTTGTCTTTTTATAGTTTATGATTATTAGTTTAGTTAATACTCATTATTTTTATGATTTCTAAATAAAATTGAGTTGGCCATACATTAGTATTTAGGTAGACTTAATTCTTTTTTCCAGATGACGACAACCCTTTGTTGTTATCAGTATATTAAAACTTGACTCCATACGTTTGCGGGTAAATTGATAATTTCGTCAACAAATAACATAAATAAGGAAAATATATTAACAAGAGGAGAGGAAGAGGGAAAAACGGTATTCGCATATAGAAAACTTAATCCTAGATAAATAAGAAAAATATAATCTAAATAGGAAAAGATAAATATCAAAGGAATAACATAAATATCAAAGGAATAACATAAATATCAAAGGAAATAACATAAATATGAAAAATATATCAAAAAGAATAAACTAAAAGTTGGTGTAGTGGATGATTTACGCTACGGTCAATCACGTGCGTTCTACGTGCTCTGCGTCTTCCTGATCTTGAATACCTGAGAAACAAGAATAAGAAAACACTGGTGTGGTGCCTGCCAAACAGTCTCCGACAATCAACTTAGTTGTTTGAAGGCCGGAAAATATGAATTGTGTTAGGTTATATAATACAGTATGCGTCACTTTTTTTAGGGTTTATCATTCCCTTTATATAGTGGAATTCAATTATAGTAATCTTCCTGATATTATGAAGATAATATCTTTCTGGGATAATATCTTTATCCCATGATCTTAGGAAAAGATATGTTCATGTAAACAGATAAGGAAACTTGCAATACGCTCCTCGGCCAAATGCACCGCTTGTAGTAGTCCGAGCTATTTGGAAGCATTCGGATCCTACTCATTGTCTGAGCTCACCGCATTCCAGATAATGGGCTTGGTTGGGCTCGTTGAGGTAGTCGTTATGTCTTTCCTTTCTTCTTTGGGCCTGGGCTTGTCAAAATATGGGCTTTTGACATTGGGCCTGGTCCACGGTGAATTCCACCTCTACCGTTGGCAATGAAGAAATAAGCAAAGCAATCAAGGGAGTTATTCTTCTTTTTGTTTCATGATTGAAATCTAATTTAGCGTGGTGGTAAAGAAATTTTTACAGTTTTAGAATTAGGACGTTTATTTCTTTGTTATAGGGACATGGATATGTGAAATAAAGAAGTTACGATGCGGATTTGATGGCCTTTGTGTTCATGCATATCAAAGGGAGATGACTAGGGATTTCAGGTCTCTTGGCCATGGCCAATATGAAAACCTTATTTATTTTTCAATAAATGGACTGCTTTTCTATAATAATAAGTTCATGAAAGGAAATTTTAAAGGTACATTCTTAAAAATCTTTTCTTGGACGATTTTTATTTTTTTTAATCAAAGTTTATCTTGAACTTAGATTTTTTAATCGAATTATAACTTTTATAGTTAATAAACGAAAAATCTGTATTGGAAATATTATTATAGTTCATTAAACGACAAAAATTTCTGGAATTAATTTACATACACGTGCAATAGTTACCAACTAGTACTAGAATGAAATGAGTTTAACGTGAGAAACTTTTGATTTTCTCATGTATCCTTATATTATTATTAATTTTAAATCTACATACCCTTAAGGAGGGATGTTTAAGAAACATTTTTTTTTTTACTATTTTATCCCTACAAGATTTTTGAAAATTACAAAATATGTAATTATTTACTTTAAATTTTCCCTTCATCAAACCTTCAATTTACATAATATGTCATTACCACTTAACTACCACTTATGTATTAATTATGTTGATTTTAATTCTTTTTTTCTAAATTGTTGATCAATTTATCAATAATTCATTAAAATTAATACAATAAATTATTATCATTGAAAAAGCATATTATATACCATGCATATACATTGGTGATATTAATTTATATTATTATATTTATTGAAGATAGAAAATTTAAAATATGTTTAAATTTTACAAATATTAAAAACTTTAAAATTTTTATAAACATTTTAATTTTTTTATGTTAATTACTTCAATTAAAAATAATATGAAATAATTTTCCAAATTTTTTTTTATTAGTTTAAAAAATATGAAGAAGTTTAAAATTAAAAAGCTCATAAGTTAAAAACTTAAAAAATTAAAAAAAAAAATATTCTTAACTTTTGAATATTAGAAAAAATACCACATGGATTCAGTGTTAAAAGATTAGTTTAGAAAATGAAAAGAGGCTTAGTAATTAATTATTTCAAACACCCTTCTTGAAGAGAAATTATTTGGTATTACTCGAGATTCAAATAAATAAATGCATGAGCGCAAGAGTAGATTTCCAAGAAAGTAATTACTATTTAATGCTGAAAAACCTTTCTATTTATACTGCTCAACAAAAGTAATTTGTTTTACCATACTAATTATCATTTTAAAAGGAGTTGATGTTCCAAATTTGAAGGGAGAAAAAAATACCTATTATTTTTTTTAAACTTAAAATGATATAAATAAGGAACTGAATGTTAAAATGAATTATCAGATTGCATCAATTAAATTGGTTTTGACAATTTATCTGATATTTGACAAACACAAGCGCCGCGTGTCAGAGGGGTTGAAAAACATAATAGCCGTCTGAGTCGAGGCGAGGCCGAGAGAGAGACCACAGAAAAAAACATGAAAAAAATGTCACAATTCTCGAGACAATAAAAAAGACACGTTTCGAGCACGGAAGAGGACACAGCTCGAATCTTAAAATGATATATTTCCCATTATCAGCACGCAACTTATGACGTTCCCTTTCCTATATATAAATAAGTATTTGGTATAGGCTTAGAGTTATAGCCCACCCCACCAGATTATGGTTTTGTCTTTTCTCTTACCCATTTCCTACTTTGGAGGTCTCCATTGACTATTTTTTTCCCTTGTTCTTGTCTTGGTTTTTGAAATTTTCAAGAATGTTTTGTTTGTATTTCCCACCTTTATTTTTTTTAGGAAGTTTTATGGATGTCATAATTTTCTCAAGTAATTATAAATTTTGAAAATTTCTTTAGGTAGTTAAATCTTTTTCAATATTTATTAATCTAACTGTTAATCAGTGATTACATCTACGAAATATCATTTGATATAGTGTTACTTCTACGTGAAATCAGTGATTACTTATGCGGAAATCAGTGATTACTTACGCGAACAAGTAACAATTTTGTAATATTTTAGGCGAGAATTTGAGTTTTTTGCTATTTTTACAAATAACTTTTTGGGCACCTATTTTTATAAATATTGGACTTTTTCATAGCCCCTATAAGTTTATTATTTGTTCAAAATATTTATAAATTTATTATTTGTTCAAAATATTTATAAATTTATTAAATCAAATATATAACTATGGAGTGATACACAATAATCATTATGATAATTATTGCTTGATGTGTTGAATAAAAATGATATATATTCATAATCTATTAAGTAATTCTTTTTAAAAAAACACTATGTTTATATATATTCATAAAGCTTTTTTTTCACACTTAATTCTTTTTCATTGGTTGCATTTTCTTTATCTATACTATATTAAAAAGTGGCTTGGATGGAAAAACTTTTGATTTCATTTTTTACTCCTACTAATTAACTTTAATATCTAAATTAGCCATTTTCATATATTAAATAACCACGTTGTCATTTTATTTTTAATTATATTTAATCAAATGAAA
Source organism: Gynostemma pentaphyllum (assembly GCA_028015215.1). Taxonomy (NCBI): domain Eukaryota; kingdom Viridiplantae; phylum Streptophyta; class Magnoliopsida; order Cucurbitales; family Cucurbitaceae; genus Gynostemma; species Gynostemma pentaphyllum. The sequence continues at coordinate 16,904,934 of CM051346.1, read as the reverse complement.
TATTTTATATATTTTTATTATTTATTTTCTAAATTTTATAATTACAAAATATGTTATTCGTAATATATTAATTATCAACTAACAAATTAGTTACTTTGATATTAAATGTCCAATTTCTAATAAATAATTGAACCTTCAACTATATTCTTTTCCATGTTGTTCACATGAAATGAACATGCCCAGTTAAGTTTTATTTAAGTCATGCATAACTAAATAAACCCCTTAACGGCATATTCTTCATTAAGTAAGGATTTACTTGATGCGAACCTACAATACCATATTACCTAAGTCATTCGAAGTAATATTTTTACAAAGCATCGCTACTCAATATTTTTTTCATGTACAAACCTTACATCACAAATAGAAAACTTGTTTCTACCATAAATCTTCTTTTCTAGGCCAAAACTCAAATTTTACAAATTTTGGAAATAAGTCTTATTCTCAGTCTATGAACACCTTAGAAATTGCTAAAAACTCATTTGGGGAAACTCACAGTGCTCACCCAACAACAACACATCCATAATGGTAAAACTAGCCTATTCCTCTTTACTTACTAAGCAATAAGTCTAAGTATAACTTTCCAGTAGTAAAAAAATTATATTAAATAGCATCCAAAATCATACTTAAACATCAAACAAAGTCTAATGATGCTCATCAAATGAATTTTCCAAATAAAGAGCAAACCAATCTATGAACATGCATGTATTTCCAATTTTTCATATTATTACCAAAATTCCTGCACTTTTATTACTTAAACCACCTTAAAACCAATCCAAAATCATTCAAAAACATCCAAAACTTATTAAAAAGTACTTAGTTAATGAAAAAAAAAAAAGCAACCCAAAACGATATTGAACTTTTAGTACAATTCTACTTAAACAAGCTTTTTAGAGCTAAAATTACAAATTCTTCCAAGAACTTCCACAACCTGAAACAACACCTAAATTTAATTAAAAAATATCCTAAAAATACCTAATCATATAAACTAAGAACATCGGCCAACACACGAAGGAACAGAGCAGGGAATTGGCACATAAACAGTTCCCAAAGTGGACTTCTTACGGCGGACGGTAGCAACCCACCGTGGTGGCTGCTGGAGATGTCTCAATGGCAGTGGTGGCATCCCTGGGGCGTGTTTTGGTGCCTCGTTTTGTGGTAGATTCAATCATTTAAGGGTTCTTTTCAAGATGGGTGTTATGAAAATGTAGTCATAAAGAGAAAAGGAATTACACCTCAGCTACTCTAAATATCATTGGCCACGTCATCTGAATACAATCTGAGAGAATGAAGTATTCTAGAAGGATTCTGCAACAAAAAGGTGTGAGCAACAGAATCACGTGGGAGAGAGAGATTTTGAGTGAGTTGTGTATAAATTCCATGTAATTCTAATTGATTCAGTATGAATGAAATTCATTGAGTGTGCTTCAAGAGTGGATGTAGGAAAATTGATGAACCACTATAATCCTTGTGTCTTGCTTCTTAGTCTTCAATTTCTTCTTATTACGTTCTTGTTTATTTTCTTTTTGTTGGTTCTCTGATATTGAGTGACGCCATTGATGAGAGTTTGGTGAGATTTGAAACTCTGTTTTTCGAAACAAAATGTGTTTTCTATTGAAAAATAATCTCCAAATACATTCAAAATAATCTCCGATAATCTCCAAATACATTCATACTATATATACAAAAAAAATCATGAAAAATAAGTACCTTATTCTCGATTTACCACAAAAACAAATCTACAGAATTTTGTACCAACTTTGAAAAACCATATCGTTTTTAATACTAAAGGAAATGGAGTGGTTCTTATTTTTAAATTTTCCTGTATGAGTCTCGTTTTAAGAAAAAATAGTCATAAATAATGAATTTAAAAAAATAAGTACTAAAGAATCAGATAATAGAATATGGTCAGAAATTCCGGTAGCCTATAAATTCATTTGAACACCAAACTTCCAAAAATCATAACTTTCAAACCACAAATCGGAATTAGTTTATTCTTTTTTCTATAGATTCATATTTAAGTCTATTTTTATGAAAAAATTATTAAATGAATAAAATAAGTATACATCAATCATGATTTCTATTGAAACATAAAAGACTCAATCTAAAAAACTATTTTTGAAAAATGAAACTTATTTTGTTTGAAAAAAGAAATACTTCAACACCAATCATGTAATCAAAGAGAATAAACAAGAATATATATTTAAAGAAAATGATTACCATGAAAAACTCAATTATCTCTTGAGTCTCCTTTGTGTGTGATGATACACTTATGACAGTTGGTAGTGAGTTGAGCTGGAGAATATGAAAAAGGTGGAGACTAAAAAAAGGTTGATGACTCTTGGAGTTAGGAGAGATGGATGATAATCTAGTGGAAATTGGAGGCTAAGTTTTAGGTGAGTAGAAAAATGGTGGAGGATTAAAGAGTTGGGAGGTGAGAAATTGAAAGAGTAGTGGCTATGGAACTTAGTGATTGAAGGGTGCCTTTTTGAAAAAATGAGGGTTGATAGAGTTGGAGATTATCATGAGAGGTTCAGGAGTGTAGAAGGAGGGGAGCCTATGGAGATGGAGGCTAGCCCTCAAATTTGAGAGTTAGTGGTGAATTATAAGGGTGGGGATTAGGGTTTTTGGAGGTTTTTTTTTTATTTTATTTTAATTTTACCCTTTTTAGTTAGAAATTTGAAAAAAAAAATCTTCCAACCCTATTCCCCCTCTTTTGCCCTACCTCTTGTGTCTTAGAATTAAAAATTTTTCCCTTCTTTTCATTCTTTTTCATTTATTTTTAAGCAAAACACCAAATACATATCCAACATTTTCCCCTTTTGACAAAAAACTATTTTCACTCATTTTCACTCATTTTCTTTTTATCTAATTATTTAAAAGTTCATTTTTTAAGGATATGAAGGAATCTAGAATGTTCCTTCTCTTTAAATATGATGTGCTCATTTCAAATAACTATGATAAAAAATGAAATAGTCAATTTTATTTCAAATTTTCAATTAAAGAGAACTTTAATTTTTAAATAATACCGGACAATATTAGGGGTCTACACACCTAATGCTACTGAAATTGAGGTGGAGACTCTTGAGAATCAGTTCAACGAAGAAGAATATCATCAAGAACATGAAGACACAAATCCTACTACTGAAGGAGAAGAGAGCCAGCAATTTGAAACCTTGAATTTAAACACATATGCTCTCACAAGAGAAATAGAAATAAGGAGAATCACACCACCAATCAAATTTGGATATGCAGATCTTGTTGCTTATATCTTAGTAGTCTCAAGTGAGCTATCAATGGATGAACCAAATACTTAACAACTCCAAATAGCAAGAAGTGGCAACACAGGCAATGGAAGAAGAGATGGATTCACTGATAAAAAAAAAGACATGGATTCTAATTGAAAATTCACATCACCAAAGGATAGTTGGATGTAAGTGGATTTTCAAACTCAAAGGAGATGTCAATGCAGAATCCAAAGTAAGATTTAAAGCAAGGTTGGTAGCTCAGGTATTGACTATAATGAAGTTTTTCACTTGTTGTTAGACACACATCGGTTAGAGCTCTCTTATCCTTTATTGCATATTTAGATTTGGAGCTGGATCAAATGAATATGAAGACAGTCTTTCTTCATGGTGAATTGGAAGAAACCATCTATATGAGGCAACCAATAGGATTTATAAAGAATGGATCAGAAGAGTAGGTCTAGCTACTGTAAAAGTCACTCTATGGACATAAGCAGTCCCCTAGACAATGGTATAAGCATTTTGATAAGTTCATTGTGAGAACTGGATTCAAAAGAAGCTTGTATTATAAATGTGTGTACTTCAAATAGGTATGTAATGAGCAGCTTATATTTTTCCTATTATATGTTGATGATATGTTAATAGCATAAAAAATCATATCTGAAATTGATAAGTTGAAGGGTGAGTTGAAAAGGGAGTTTGACATGAAAGATTTAAGAGAATCTAAAAGAATTCTTGAAATAGAAATCATAAGAGATCGCAAAAAGGGAATTATCAAATTATCACATATGGGATATTTTGAAAAATTGATTGATAATTTGAACCTTGAAGAGTCAAGAACAACCAAGACACCTTTCTCAAGACAGTTCAAGTTATTTGCAATGGACAATTCTACTGAGGTTGGAGATGTGGATAAAATGTCTACTATTCTTTGTGCAAACACATTGGGATGTCTTATGTATGCTATGGCATGTGCAAGACCTGATTTAGCTCAACCATTGGGTGTTGTTAGTAGATTTCTTGCAAACCCAGGCATGAATCATTGGTTTTCTGTGAAATGGATCATAAGGTATATACCTTAAAGGCACAATGGGTCTTGGTTTGATTTATAAGAAGGGTGATAAAGCAGTTACAAAGATGAATCAAGTTGTAAAAGGCTTTGAAGACTCAGACTATGCTGGTGATCTTGACAAGAGGAGAACTCTTACATGATATGTTTTTCAAGTTTGTTCAAACACAGTCAGCTGGAAATCAGTTCTTCAACCAGTTGTAGCTCTATCATCAGCGGAAGCCATATATATTGTCGTAACAGATACTATAAATGAAGGGAAGTGGCTAAGAGGATACAAATGAGTTCTTAGGAAGCTCCTATTCTCCAACCATCCTATGTGACAATTGGAGCGTAATTTTTCTCACAAAGAATCATATTTTTTATGATAGAACTAAGCACATTGATATGTGATATCACTTTATTAGAGAAGAGTTGGCTAAAGGAGAAGTCAAAGTAGATAAAGTCTCAACCATCCACAACACATCAGATATGTTTACTATGTCTCTACCATAGGAGAAGTTGATGGCTTTCTTAAAAGCCATTCAACTTAAAAAAGGCTAATTTCAGTAGAAGCTCCAAGCACACTGAAGGCTAAATTAACAGGTTTATGACCAAGGTTGAGATTTTTATGAAAATGTGGTCATACAAAAAGGAAATTACACCTCAGCTACTCTAAATATCATTGGCCACATCAGCTGAATACAATATGAGATAAGGAAGTATTCTAGAAGGATTCTACAGCAAAAAGGTGTGAGCAACAAAATCATGCGGGAGAGAGAGATTTTGAGTGAGCTGTGTATAAATTCCATGTAATTCTATTTGATTCAGTGGGAATGAAATTCATTTAGTGTGCTTGAAGAGTGGATGTAGGAAAATTGTTGAACCACTATAATCCTTGTGTCTTGCTTCTTAGTCTTTCAATTTCTTCTTATAACGTTCTTGTTTATTTTCTTTTTCTTGGTTCTCTGATATTGAGTGACGCCATTGATGAGAGTTGTGTGAGATTTGAAGATCTATTTTTCAAAACAAAAATGGGGAGATTAGGGTTTCCAGGGTGTAGGGGAATTTTAAAAAAAGAGTTTCTAGTATGAAGAAATAAAAAGAATTTTAAGAATCCTTTCATGGTCTTTCAATGGGAATCACAATTAAATTAAAATCTGAAACTTAAGAAGGAAACTCATTACCTTCTCTTGAATCTTGAAGAAATCCCCTCCAATAATTTCACAACTCTTCCAAAACGATCAACATATATCAAAATCACGCCTATCTACAATGAAAAGCTGAAGGAACCAATCAAAAAATCATGCCCAATAACCCATAGAGGTGGCGGTTTTGAGAGGAAGAAGAAGATAAAAGCGTACCTTTGTTTATTTGTACTAATTACATGTCCAGATGATGTCCACGCCCACTCTTCTCTGGTTTTTTTTCCTTTTAAAAAAGAACCGGATTACGGGCCGTTACATTGTATCGGTTACATTTTAATAGCATATTAAAATGGATGTTTGTAGCTTCTATTTCAAGATCAAATTAAAAATATTTGATTGGCACACCTTTTTTCTTTCCTTACACCCACAATTTCTCAAACGTTTAGCCGAGAATGATATTTAAGATAGTGGAAGCCATTGCTCTTTAGGAGCGATTCGTGCTTGCATTGGATCTTAGTATTTCTGATTTTGTGTCGAGATTTGAGGCTATTTTGAAGATAAATATGAGATGTGTAGGAATTGGCTAGAAACTCTATATTCAAAGGCTTTGTACGTAGGTCAAGAGATATATCAAGGCAGCTACAATCTTGCATCCATACGAGAGTGTCATGGTGTGATTAAGTTTGGATAAAGTTCTACATCAATTTCTCAAGTGTTTTTTTATTTTATTTTGTTCCCTTTTTCTCATTTCTACGAATTAAGGACTGTAGTTAAAAACTTATAGATCAATTGAATATATGTTCCATCCTATCTTTAATCCTTTCTCTCTATACCATGAATAGGAATATGGATCATGGAATGATTCCTAAAAAAACAAAGAAACAAGAATTGTGATGTACGAGTACTTGACATTTTTACACTTTCTCATGGACATGAAAAAAGGGGTTGAAGTTCTTTGTATTTGAAATTAAAATTGCGATTATACAATGTGATAACGAAGCAAAAGAAATATATCACTTAATGAGACTTTATGGATAACAATTTTTTAAAATTTTAAAATGAAATTTTCTTATAGACATATGTAGTTTGCTTAAGTGTGGAAGGAAAAAAAAATGTTATTCTTGAAGATTTTCATAACTTTTACGATTTTTTAAAATATCAATTCATAAAACACTATTTTGGAAAAACCTCTATTGAAAATATTGTTGGTAATTCTATAACGATGCTAAACATATGGATGAAGGCAAAATTGCATGTAAGAAGAGTAAATCAAATAAATATAAATGAAGGAAATTGAGAACAAAGTAAGGTATGCAGATATGTAAATTTTTTTAAGACAACATTTGTCCACTGCTTAGATGCTACTGATAATGGACAATAGTCTCCCAAGATAACCAAAGTTAATAAATCACTTTACTAACCTTGACAGTCGAACCAAAATCTTGAAAGAAAAATCTTCTTGAATCCGAAAGTAAAACTAACAGAAGAACAGTAACTTTGAGAGTAATTTCATAGAGAGAAATACTTGTATTTTTATTATTATGAAATCTGGAATCGAACAGCCTATTTATAGCCAAATTGTGACTGTTTGTAGTTGTTGTTCATATGATTCAATTTGAACTCACCATCATCATCCGGCTCGCGGCCTAAAGGCCGGCCCAAGCTCGACTCGGGTTCGGCTCAAGCTCGGCCCGAAAGTCAACGTTTGACGGGCCAGCTCGGCTTGGCTCGTTAAATGTTTGGATTGGATATGAGTCTCCCTTTTTTTTAACGAGCCGACTCGTGGGCCGGCTCGTTTGAGCCTCCATAGAGTCGATCCAACGAGCCGGCTCGAGCTCGGCCCAAATAAAGCTCAAAATATTTATTTATTATTTAAATAGAATTTTATATTATTACCAATTTAAAAATTAAAGATAAAAAATAATAATATATCTTTTTTTTATATATTATATGCCTGAATCACTACAATATAAGTTGAGATAAATGCATATGATTGACAAATGAGTGGGTGTCAACCTAGTTGGGATGTACTTATATTGTGCTGCACTTTACTCTCAAATATTCATGTATGAAATAATTAATAAAAATATCTATTTTTTAAAGTTGATACTTTTGTGTAATTATTGAATTAGATAAAATAAAATAGTTAAATTATTTAACGGATAAAGTTAAACAATTTTTGCTTTCTTGCCGTTCAAAATAATAAGTTTAATATATTGATTTTTTTCACTCTTTTTTGCTATCTAAAATAATAAGTTTAATATGTTAATTTTGTTAATACTTGATTTTTTTAAAACGTGATTCGAAAGTTATGCACTTTTGGTTTTTGAGATAATGTAATACAAAAATGAACTCATATGATAGGCCGAGTTTGACTCGCTCCAATGAGCCAGGCCCAAGCTCAGCTCAATGAGCCCAACTCATGAGCTGAGCCGCAAGCCTTAAAACTTTAGATTGGGCCCAGCGGGCTCGAGCTCGAGCCAAGCCTGAGCCTTCTAATGTTTGGGCCGAGCTGGCTCGACTCGGCCCATTGATGATGGTGAATCTGAACTGTACGATCGTACTACTTCGAAATGGACAATCCAGATAGCATCCTTTGACTGATCAGCTGCATCCACTCACAGTACATCTATAACAATCGCCGCTGTTCGTTCGTACAACCACTGACATCAACGGTCGTGTCGCAACTCCTCTCTCCCCCAACTGCCGCCGTCAACCATTCGAGGGGGCCCTTTGAAGATTAACTGTCACCGCCAGTGTCGCTTGGTAAAATTAAAGGCTCTTCTGCTCCTCGCGATGATGCGAAGTGTAAAGTGCACCCTAAAGTGCCCAATGCTACGTGCACATCCGCGAGAGTGGCGCTTCGCACCACCTTGTAATACCCATTGATCAAACAACGATTGACTTTCCACAATATTGAATAAGTAAGGAAGCTCCTTATTTATATACAAGAGGAAATTTTTGTTTTTATCAATGTGGGACAACTATCAAAACCACATAAATGGCATTTCATTTTAGGTACTTAGGAGTCTTATTCCAATTAACCCAAACATATTTAAGGCCTAATAAATGTTCATATTCAATAACCTTGCATTAAATATTATTTCCCAATTTATTAATTACATTAATTAGTATGGTATCCACAAATTATTATGCCTTAAAGTAAGCCACTTAATATGTTTTTTTCCAACAAACACTTCTAGAAATTGTTAAATATATATGTAAAATAAAAATGCTAATCTATTTATATAATAATCTAGCATACTACATTTTGTTTATCTATACAACATAGAGGGACAAAAAAAACTTACCTAAAGGTATGATTGTTTTCATTTGATATTCTTTCAGCCTCAAATACGTTTATATTGACTTAAAAGTATGAAACTACAACTCCTACATGTCAAATAGCAATATTATATTTTCTCTAAACCTTAATGTAGAAATACCTACTTTTCTAATCATTCAAAAGAGTTACTCCATAAAAAGTCAAAGTAGTTATATTGAAATAAAATGCACAATTTAAGGTTTAAGTTATGAAATAAATAAACAATGCATTATAAACAAAATCACGTGCATTGCACGTGCTAATTACTAGTTTTTTAAATGGAGTAAGAGGGGATGTATTCGAAGGGAAAGTATGATTGAGATTCATAATTTACCTTATTTCGTGTGTGAGTGTCGCGACATGGAGCCTTGTCATCGTGGCGCCCAACACATTGTTATTAGGCGTGTACGACGTGCCGCGACTACGACACGATAATTGTGATTATGAGATTTTTACCTTGTATAGTTTATCTTTTCATTGTTTATAGAAACCCTAAATAGTTTTATGAGTATTTGACTTTTCAACTTCAACGAATCCATGAGAAAACATTTCATTCTACAATTTTTTTTTCATGGTATCACATCATGTTAGCGTTTCTTCATACATCAAATTAATGACTTGATTTTGTGACTACGATATTAGGGATAGTATAGGGACCCGATGGACCTATAGATCATGGGCTTAATAATTAGTTAATAAATTGATTAACTAATCATCAGTTAATTACTATTATATAACTATGGATGATTGTACTTTAGATTCATAGCTGAACTCCCCTCATTGTAGATGAGTTATGTCCATTTAGTTTATCAAACTGAGTTTATGATATATTCTTCACGTGAAAAACTTACAGATGGGTTAAATTTACCGTTTTACCCTAGTAATTGCCGATTTATTCTTGTGTTCCCCTTATTCTCCAATAAACATTATTTGTAGTCCAACTAAAGATAAACCCTTTTGTGATCAGTAAAAGTCGTGGCACCACTCGTTCATGTCTTGAATCAGTACATAAAGAAAGTTTCCTTCTTAAAATGATATGGTATCACATTGATACTGTCATTTTTTTGGAAATTTATGAATTTCATCTTGTGTAAATGTGTTCTCAGCTATTATCTTGTTATGTTCCCAAAACGGGAGTGTATTAAGCGTTTATACAGATCGCTCCAAGTAATGGAGTTCACATTTCACTCAGAATCAAGATGCACACTGTTTGATAAACTTAGTTGGATATTTGATCATTTCTCGGAAACGATGTAAGTGAGACATTGATCAAATATCTTGGTTCAGTCTGATATAATCAGTATATATTTAATTATTAATTTCCATTTAAATAAACCAATTATTTAAATAATTAATAACATTAATTAATAGTATTTTAATTATTAATTACTATTTAAATATACTCAATATTTAAACAATTAATAATGTTTAATTAATAATATTTTCTTATTAATTTCTATTCAAATAAACTCATTATTTAAATTATTAATATTGCCTATTATTTAAGTAACTTAATTTACTTAAATTATTTGTTTCTTTATAAGTCACATTAATGACTTTATTTTACGACTACGATATTTGGTCTAGTATAGGGACCCGATGGACCTATAGATCATGAGATTAATAATTAGTGAATTAATAGATTAACTCATAATCAGTTAATTACTATTATTTAACTATGAATGATTCCACTATATATTCATAGTCTCCCCTCACTATATATGAGTTATGTCCATTTAGTTTATCAAAATGAGTTTGTGATATATCATTCACTTTGAAAACTCATAATTAAAGTGGGTTAAATTTATTGTTTTACCTCTGTAGTTACCGCTTTATCCTTGTGTTCTTGCCGATTCTCCAATGAACATTATCTGTAATCCAACTAAAGATAAACACTTTTGTGATCATCAGAAGTCGTGGCGCCACTCGTTCATGTTTTGAATCAGTACATCAAGGAAGTTTCTTAAAGTTCTTAACGTATCACACCGAAACCATCATTTTTAGAAAAATTATGAATTTCATCTTGTGTAAATATGTTCCCAGCTTTTATCTTGTTATATTCCCAAAACGGGAGTGTATTGAACGTTCATATAAATCACTCTCAACCATGTGAATCAAAGAACATAACTTCATGAATAAGAGTGCACATTTCACTCAAGATTAAGATTCATCATTGTATGATAAACTTAGTTTGAAATTGATCATCTCTTAAATGGTATAAGTGAGACATTGACAAATATCATGGTCTAGTATTATACAATCAGTATGTATATAATACTTCCATTTGATGTCATCCTCATGAATGATCAAAATATAAGATTATTTGTATAAAATGGACAGTTATCAACAGTTTTAACCAGGATAAGTTTCCTAACCGTTATCTATATATTGTTGACACTTTAAGTTACTTATTTCAACTCGAATCCTCACATATTTTCATATACTATGTCGTAATTTCATGAAAGAAACTTTGAGCTTTTACTATTTGAATGCTTGATATTTATCTTATATCGTTAATGAATTAATATAGTTAAAAAGAACTTAATTTTATTTATTTAATTTATTCAAAATAAATTATCATTATTAAGTAATTAAAAGTTCATGGATACCATTTCTAACAATTAGAATTTTCTATAGTTCCATCGGGTCCATATACTAGTCCAAAGATCATAGTAGTAAAATTAAAATATTAATTTAACTTAAGAAAAAATATTTAATTTAAATAATAGATTATTTAAATTAAGGCATTATTAATTGTTTAAATAATAGAGATTCTTGAAATGGGAATTAATAATAATGGGTTTGGCTCATTACACTACTTGAGAGATTAAAAGTCCAATTGAATTTATGAAACACAATTGGACTAGACCAAACATAATTAATCTAATGGATGAAATTCATCAATTATATCACTAAGCAAATTTCGGCCAATTTTTTAATAAAAGGGATTATTTTTTTAAAATTTTCCAAAATTAAAATACCAACGAGAGATTATTATAGGTGGCAAAAAGAAAAAGAAAAAAAAGATTTTCTCTGATTCGTCCTTGTTCGCAGGCAACATAGTTAATACTCATAGAGATTTCTCTCTTGTTACTTGGCATTTGATTAGGAAAAGGAACTCCTCATTTGATTATGAGAAGGATTCTTTTGTCCATAAGTAAAATCGTTTGGTGAATTTGTTCACTCATTCAAATAAATAAAGTTTTAAGGAGAGTTCTTCAATTTACCAAACTCTCTTCATAGTATCCCCTTCTATATTGAGGTAAGAAGAAGAAATTGGTTTCTTCGTATGTTCTTCCTAAGATCTCCAACCAACTAGTTTTACATAGGATTAAGTCATAGCGTAAAATATCTTGTGATTGATTATCCAACTTATTCTCTATATTAATTCAAAGGTATTTTCAAAAATTTATGTGAATTTATAATATTCTTCTTAACAATAATGTGATCTATCTTATTTTTTAATTACTAATTGTCGCTACGTACCCGCGACAAGGAAAAATAAAGGAGTTGCCACTAATCATTGGTTTTTTAATATTAGGTATGATTAGTCACCTATTCATTAACTGAGGATGGTCTACTAACTTGTGACAATGGGTTCGAGAGTTCATTCACACATAAGGAAGGTATTAGGCGGACCTTATTATTTTCGTTTTAAAACGATTGTGTTTTTTTATTTGGTGTATTATTGGAAAATCCTTTATCTATAAACAAAAATATTTTTTGAGTTATTTTTAAATGTCTCATGTTTTATTAAGCAATACTTTAGTAATAAGGCATGATTAGATAAGTGTGAGTGGCGCAAAGCCATTAGAAAATATTGTTGGGAATTTTACCTCAGTATCCTAAGTTAAAATTCCTTACCTCAAGAATGTTTAGGAGCATGGTATCCAAACGTGTAACGTCCCGTTATTTTTTAGGTAGAATTTTTTTTTAATTAATTACCTTCTATCCTTGAGTTGATTAATTTTAAGGGATGGGTTATGTTTTAAGAGCATGGGGTAGATTTTAAAAGAAATGGAAAAGGAAAAAGGTCTTTTTACAAATTGAAAAATACATCTTCAAGATTAGGAGTCTTCTTCCTCATCTTTCATTTGAAGCAAAAGAAGAAAAAAAATAGAAAACACTCTCTCTCCCAAACTCTCTTGGCCACACCCCTCTACTGCTCCCAAGGGCCGGGATTTCTTCGTCCGTTCTCTTAATCTCTTGTTTTCGGGTGCGTTGGATAGATCGGCCCCCGATCTATCTTTTGAACTATCCTTGGAAGAATTCCTCAAACTTCCAAGGGGCCTATGTGTTAGGAATGGTGTCCTAGAACTTGTAATTATTTAATAATAATAATTTATTTCGAAGAAATTAAATAAATAAACATAAGTTCTTTATATTATCTAGATTGATTCAATTGACGATATTAGGAATATATGGAAATATATTAATATCAAACATTCAAATAGTAAACCCTAAGTTACTCTTATGAAATCACGACTTAGTATGTGAGTCATACGAGAGGATTTAAAGTCGAGATGAGTAACTTAAAAGTGTCTACAGTAAATAGATAACGTTTGGGAACCTTATCCTTGTAACACTGTTGATAGCTTCGCATTTTGTTTATAGACAAATGATCTAATCCTGATCATTCATGTGGGAGACATGAAATGGAAGTATCATATGCAATGTTGATTGTATAAGACAGGACCATGATGTTCGATCAAATTTCTCATTAGTACCGTTTACGAGAAATGAACGAATATCAAACTAAGTTTATCAACCATGATAGATCTCAATCCTGAGTGAAATGTGGACTCCTATTTATGGAGTTATGTTCTTTGATTCACATGGTTGAGAGCGATCTGTAAGAACGCTCAATACACTCCTGTTTTGGGAACATAGCTAGATAAGTAGCTGGGAACACATCTTCACGAGATGGAATTCATAACTTTTCTATAAATTAACGGTATCAGTGCGCTACCTAAACATTTTAGGAACTTTAGGAAACTCCCTTGATGTACTGATTCGAGACATGAACAAGTGGCGCCATAACTTCTATTGATCACAGAAGTATATTATCTCTAGTTCGACTAAAGATAATGTTCATTGGAGAATCAGTGGGAACACAAGGATAAAGCGGTAATTACAGGGGCAAAACGGTAAATTTACCCGCCTGTAATTATGAGGGTTCCACGTGAAGGATATATCACAAATATAAATAAAGATAAACTAAATGGACATAACTCATCTATAGTGAGGGGAGTTCAGCTATGAATCTATAGTGGAATTATTCATAGTTAAATAATAAGTAATTAGCTGATTATGAGTTAATCAATTAATTGACTAATTATTAAGCCCATGATCTATAGGTCCATCGGGTCCCTATGCTAGCCCAAATATCGTTGTAGCAAAACTAAGTTATTAATTTAACTTAGGAAGAACAAATAATTTAAGTAATTGATTTTACTTAAAATTAGGCAATATTAATTATTTGAATAATGGGATTATTTAAATGAAAATTAATATTAATATTATTAATATTGATACAATATTAATTGTTTAAATAAAGAGTTTATTTAAATGGAAATTAATATAACATTATCAATTATAATATTTTAAGGCAAAATTAATTGTTTAAATAAATAAATTATTTAAACGGGAATTAATGTTAACATTATTAATTATTTAAATAATGAGTTTATTTAAATAGAAATTAATAAGTAATATTATTAATTAAATAATGAGTTTATTTAATTTAATAATAAATATTAGAGAGAATTTCATACAATTGGTTTAAGAAACAAATTGGTTTTGATCCAAAATAATTAATTAATTGAATAAGATTCAATGGTAATTAATATATTAGTTTTTGGGCTAAATGTATTTTAATTAGAAATTATTATTTGAATTTTTCTAATATTAAATACATAATAAAGAAAAGCAATTATAAATAAATTAAAAAAAAAAAAGTAAAGTTGAAATGTCAAGCTACAACGTCATCATGCATGCGTGGCTTTGATTTTTTATTTTCTTTTATTTTTTTATTTAATTTATTTACTTATCTTTTCTATTTTATAATTAGGAGATAAGGATTATCTAATTAGATTAGATATCATATTTTCTTATAAATATGACCACTGGGATTCATATTTGATACACTTCTCACTTTAATTAGAAAAGTGAAAATTCTCTCTCAAGTTTTTGCCCAATTGCCGATTTTCCTTAGGGAAAAATTTAGAAGAAATTTCTTATTCTATTGTTCTTCCGGTTCGATTCCCACAAATCGGTTTTGCTTTCGATCGGGATATAGCATAGAAGATCCGGTGTTGCTGAGGATTTGATGCTGTAAAGAAACCTCCAACCAATTTTTCATATTTTACTCAATGTAAGTAAGGGCCTTTTATTTTCGAAAATTAAGCATGAATCTACATGTTTTATCACAAATTGCATGATGTTAATAGATCCGTTATTAAATGTTAATAAGTTTACTAAATAAATTGCCGCTAATTTAGTAAATCATCCCTTCACTATGGGTAAGATTACTCGTTTTTTACTTTTGGTTTTATTTCCTTTTTTAGTATTTTTGTAAATTTGAGTTGAAATCTTCAATTTCATTCTATGAAACTTGAAGATTTCAAATCAAAGTGTTGTTTAAGTTTGTTCTTAGTATTCTTGGCTTAAACTTCAAAGGAAATCGCAAAACCCAAGACTTTGAATGTAGATTTGGCCAAAATCCTTTTCTTTTTTTCTTTTCTTGGAGTGTAATTAAATTTTAAAGTATTTTGGTCATAACTTCTTCATCTAAACTCCGTTTTGAACCCGTAAGGTATCAAACTCTTCGTTTTTCCGAGATCTATCTTTTGAATATAATTTCATAGCCATCAAAATTCTGTAGAAAAAGTATTAATCAAAATACCTCTGTAACGCCCCGTTACAAGTAAATTTAAAATTTCGGTTAAAATTAATTTTTCATTTAATAATACCGAGTTTTGAATTTTCTATTTAAAAATTGTGAAGGAAGGGCTTTTTAGCAATTTGTTTTGGAAGGAAGGATGAAAGGCCAATTTAGGCAAGTAAGGTTGAAGGAGGTTAGGGTTGCCTCATTTATCAAAAAAAATAAGAAAATAGAAAAATTATTTTCTCTCCTCTCCTCTCTCACGCCGCTTCCCCCTCCCCCATTGGAGACTCTCGAATTTTGCTCGCTTCTTCGTCAATTGTTCGTTGTTCCGTGATTCGTATTAGAATTGGTAGTAGTTGGTGTCCATCTTTCCGATCAAGAAGGTAAGATTTCCCTTCCCTTTTGAATTCCTAATGCCGCCGCCCCTCCCTAGGGTTTGTAGGTGATGTTTTTTTGTCAAATCTCTTTGTTAGGTGCTTGTTTCGATCGTGGGAATTCATTAGTCAAAGATTGTGGTTCGAATCCGTGTTTTCCTATCATTGGGAGAGTGATTTGAATAGATTTACATTCCTTTTAAATTATGAATTTTATGGTTAATTATTAAATTATGAATTTCTTGAACTTTGCCAAAAAACCCATCCCATAATACTTCTTGATTCATAATCCTTAGCCTAAACCTTAATCGGTATTAATTTCCTTTGCCTAAAACCAAAATCCATCAAGAACGATCAAGTGGAACCCGAAACCGTGACCAAACCATGACCCAAAGGCCATAGTTCAGCCACGACAAGGGGACAGCAGCTCCGTGGCTGTTCCCTTCCCAACGGCAATCTGTTCGTCGTTTGCTTTTTCCCGTTCTTCGAGTCGTTGAACCCCAAAATTTTTGTACCTCTGTTTTAGCATGTAATTTAATTAATTAGGACCTCTATTTTAGGTCTATACCGTAGTGGAAAGTAGCACAAAAAATCAGAATTAGCGATTTACAAGGTGAGTTAACGGTTTAATCAACGGTGAGGTTTTAGAGAAATCTAAGGCTCTTACCGTAGCTAATTCTATTCTATATATTTAATTATGATATTCTAGAAATGAGAAATGATATTGGAAATACACAAAAATAATCGGGAGAAAAGTTTTTTCGGTTAGAACTAGTTTAGGCACTTTTCCACGAAATTTGATGTTTTTAGTTTCGAAATGCTTTTGATTGGTTATGGATTCAATTCTGGAAATTTTTGGAGATATTTAGGTTCAATTTCCTTGATTTTTGAGTTAGGAAGCATAAAAGTGCATTTTCAATATTTCGGCAGTTTTTTCGTTTATCGGCAATTTTGAAAAATTTATGATATAAGTTGGGGCTGCTGTGTTTTTATATTTATAATTGAAATTTATCATTATTATGTGTATAATGATGTTTGTGATGATATTGATGGCCGGTTTGATTTTGTTTACTACTGTTGGGGCTACGAGCTCAACACTAAGTCATTTTAGTTATGGAAAAGTCCATAATCAAGTACTAATGTTCATTGCTTGTATGAATGAATCATTAGGTATAACGTGCCGTTTCAAAGTAATTAAATTTTTTTGGACAAATTAATATTATTTTGATAAAAATAATATTAAGCAGGTTGGATCGATTAATTAGAACAAAAATATCTCATTCTTTTGAAAAGGGTATTTTGGTATTTTCATTCCCAAAACCTCGAATTTTGAACTTTGTAATTTGATTAATATTTTGACTTGGAATTGATCGTCTCGTTGTCAAGTTTCCAACGCAACCGACGGTTCGTCGTTCTAAGACCCGGTGATCAAGAAATCGACGTTTTAAGGTGAGTGGCATTTTCGTAAATACTTGAACTCGAAATTGTTAACCTAAGATGACCTCTCATTTATCATTTTCCTTTCTCTCTTCTCTCCTTCTCACTCCGTCGCCTACCCTTGGAGGAAACCCGGAAAATTCGTGTTCGATCTTTGATCGTTTGGTGTCGATTCGTAGTACGATCGTGGTTTTGGATAGTTGGAGATCATCTTTTTCAACCAAGAGGTAATTATTTTTCTTTTCCCTTGGTTTTCCCCAATGTCGCTACCCCTAGGGTTTTCAAAGTGATGATTTTTCCGTCGATTTGAGTTGTAGGATATCGATTGGTTCGTGTTTGATCGTTTGGGAAAGATCGAAGGCGTTTTCTGTTATTTTTCTAACCGTTGGTAAGTGATTTTGATCATTTTGATCATTTTTATAATCTTTACAAATCTGGAATTTTTAGTTTAATATTGAATTATGAGTTTCTAGAACGTTGCCTTGAAACCCACTCCTTAATGCTTTCCAATTCTCAATCCTTGGCCTAAACCTTAATCGGTATTGAATTCCTTTGCCTAAAACCAAAACCCATCAAAACCGATCACCCAGAACCGAAAACCACGACCAAACCATGATCTGAAGGCCACGGTTCAGTCACGACAAAAGATAGCAGCGCCGTAGCTGCTGTCTTCTTCAAACGGCGGTCGTTCGTCGTTTGCCTTTTTCCCGTTCTTCGAGCCGTTGAACCCAAATATTTTTAACACCTTTTAGTACTGTTTTGGCATGTAAATTAATTGTTTAGGACCTTCGTTTCAGGTCTGATTGGTGGTGGAAAGTAGCTTGGAAAGTGGAATTTTATCAAAGACAAGGTGAGTTAACGGTTTAGTCAACGGTGGGGTTTTAGAGAAATCTAAGACTCTTACCTTAGTTTATTCATTTCATAATATTTAATCATGATATTCTGGAATGTTTCGATGAAATTGGACCATCAAAGATATCGTTTTTAATTTGGGAGAAATTAGATTTTTGGTTAGAGCTAAAATAGTCAATTTTCGGTAAAAGTAAGTTTTCTTTTCATCGAATTGATTCTGATTGAGATGAATGTTAATTCTAGAAATTATGGAGTTCTAAGATGAGTTTTGATATTGGAATCATAAGAAAAATCGATTGGGAGAATTAATTTTTTCGGTTAGAACTAGTTTAAGTTTTTTTCGACGAAAATTGAAGTTTTTAGTTTCGATTTGCCTCTGATTGATTATTTGTTTAAATCTGAAATTATTTGGAGATATTTAGTGTTAAATGCCTTGGGTTTTGAGTTAGAGAACATAAGATTGCATTTTCCATGTTTCGGCAGATTTCCTGTTTTTCGGCAAGTTTGAGAATTTAATGATATAAGTTGGGGCTGCTGTATTTTTATGGTTATAATTCAATTTTATTGAACATTATCATGTGTATAATGTTGTGATTGATGAGATTGATGGCCGGTTAAAATATGCTTACTAGTATTGACTATTGAGGCTACGAGCTCAACACTCAGTCATTTCAGTTATGGAAGAGTCCATAACCAAGTGCTAATGAACATTGATCGTAAGAATGTATCATTAGAGGTTTTTTTAAATTAGTGTTAAGGCTACGAGCTTAACAACTAATCATATATCAGTTATGGGTGAGCCCATAACCAAGTGCTAGTAATCGTTGCTCGTACGAATGATTTACTAGATGATTTAGTTATAGCTACGGCTATAACCAGGTACTAGAAAGTGATAGTAGTCTCGAGAGACCGCCTTTCTAGTGGTGTGTGCTAATTCTTAGTATTTAGTCATTGTAATGATATTTAATATTCTGGATATGTTAAGATTTTGTTATTGAGAAGTTATGGGCATTACGTGTTGAATTAATTGAGCTTATGAGATTGATTTAGAGTTAATATATTGAGTTATGACTTGAATATGGAACCTGATAATGTTGCCTATTCATGTATGAAATTATTATGTATTGCCTTGAATATGGAATTAGTGAGAATTGCATATTCATGTAAGTGAGTTGAGACTTGAAATTTAAGTGATTTGTGCCTTAGATGTTTTTGGAGAGTGATGAGCGCTTGGGACTCGGTTTGAGTTTTTAGAGACTATTTAAAACTTTACCATTGATTAAGTCGTTTTCTCACTGGCTTTAGCCTCACAATGCTATAATTTTTTTTCAAGTAACATTGGACCGAGAGGTGGCGATTGATGATGTGGAAGAGATGAGGGTTCATGTCGTGGTAGCCGCATATTTGTTATTCATTTTATTAATGAATAAGAATTGAAATTTTGTTGGTTTTAGTTGAACTATTTGAGTTGTCGAGAATTTTGTTTCATTTGCTGAATGGTTTAATTATAGTGTTTTAGTTAATTGATATATATATTTTTTTAAAGTTTATAACTCCGGAGTTATTATTTAAATAAATATTCATTTGATTTAAGTGAATTTTTGTATTTTCAATAAATGTCATTTATTGAGTCTTCCACTGCATTAATTATGTTTATTTTAAACTTTGAAAAAGTCGGGTCTTTACATTAGGGGATTATGAGTTATAGTTGAGGTTATAACCAAGTACTAGGAAGTGTTAGTAGTCCTGAGGGACCGCCTTCTTAGTGGTTTGGTTGATGTATTGTTTTGCTATTTTAGAATGTTATAATAATCGGGAATGGTAATATGGATGTTGGATATCTTGGGTAAGAACTAGTGAGAGTTGTCTATCCATGTAAAATGAGGAATGTTGATAAACCTTGAATATGGAATATATGTTAATTGCCTATTTATGTAGAGATGTAAAGGACTGAGATTGAGTTTTAAGTGACGGTTCGAGTGTAAGAGATTTTGGAAGAGTGATGAGTGTTTGGGACTCGGTTTGAATTGTTAGAAACTATTTAAGACTTCATCTTTGATTAAGTAGTCTTCTCACTGGCTTTAGCCTCACAATGCTATCTTTTTTTTTCAGGTAACAATGGACCGAGAGGTGGCGGTTGATGAAGTGGAAGAGATGAGAAATCATGTCGAGTTGGCGCCGGTTTGTTTATTCATTATTATTTATGAATAAAATACATATTTTATTTGGGTTTCATTTGGTTATCGAGACTTTATTTTATATGTTTTTGAGTTGTGGGATTTGAGAAGATGTTTTGGATTATTGTTTTGTTTTAAAAGGTTAACGTGACGACCCGACTTCTTTTAAATAATTTAAAATCATATTTGCAGAGGAAGACTTATTATGAAATAAAAATTTAGCGTGGATATATTTAAAATTTGGACTATCCACAACCTGTTTACACTTCTCACAATCAGAGAATTTAAAAGACAGGAAATGCAATTCATGTAGTAAAGAATAAAGGAGTCCAAGGTTATAAAAGCTAAAACAAAGAGCTCTTATGAGCTTATATACAAATATTAAACTCATAAGACAAAATATGAAATGAATGTGTCCATGGACTTTAAAAAAATATAACTAGTCCATCTCAGCATCATCATCAACTCGATCAGTCTGCATCAGCTCCTCTCCTATGACCCCGAACATTACCTGAAAATGTTTGTCGTATCATGAGCTAACAACAAGTCCAGTGAAAATAAACAGAATATAAGGTAACAATAGACTCCAAACCCGCATCCGGATTTGTGTCCAAGAAAAACGTACATTCCCTTACCTTTCAACCACCAAAAGGATTTTACATAAAGTAATTCACTTTTACTTACCAATTCTCCTAAATAATTGAGGAACTATCTTCCAAGCCTTTAGGAGGATGTGTTTCATAACACACATAACATCTTATTTCATTCTCTTCAATACCTTACACTATACGTAAGGTTTACATTCAAGTGTTAGTCTCTAAATTCAGGATATTCCAATTTATTGAGAATCTAGTCAGGATATTCCAATTTAATGAGAATCTAGTTTTCTTACATATATATCATAATAATTATACAAGGTTCAATACATCCTTGTATTTTCTCATTATACAATTCAATCTCATTCATCTTTACTATGGCACTCGGCTATACATCAAATACATTTCTTTTCTCCATAGCAACTTAGGCTATCAAAAGTTTACATATTCTTTACCAAAGCTCCGAAACTCAAGAAACTAACTCACAAATATTTGGAAGAATGTTTTCATATCCCATAATCTCTTCCTGGTTCATCCTTTTGATATCTCATACTATATATAAGATTTATCTTTCCTTTATGTTCGATAAAATAATGTTAATCTCATTCGAACTTAACATAATTCACAATCACGTTTTACGATATAAGATGATACTACTAGCATACGTAGTCTAATCATCATTCATTAGCTCAATAAACAAATATAAAAGGGTACACGATCTTTACATAAATATAACATCTCATGCAAATAATGTTAGGTAATGGTAGCTCCCGTAGAACTAACATTCACTTCGTTATATTGCTTTCCATAGTAGAATATACAACTCCTTCTCAATGATATGATTCTATCTCTAATGCATAATGATAGGTAATGAAAAATCCCGTAGGATTTTCATTCACCTCTAATGAATAATGTCAGGTCATGAAAATTCCCGTAGGATTTGCATTCACCTCTAATGAAAAATGATTGGTAATGAAAACTCCCGTAGGATTTGCATTCACCTCTAATGAATAATGATTGGTAATGAAAACTCCTGTAGGATTTGCATTCACCTCTAATGAATAATGATTGGTAATGAAAACTCCCATAGGATTTGTATTCACCTCATTATCTCGCTTTCCTTTCAACTTCAATGATGCAATATGATATGATATGAATATGCTTTCAAGTGTAAGTAAAATAAATATAACATTCAAGGTAACCGAAGGGCATAAAGATAAATGAATCATAAATTCGCTTTATACATAAAATAAATAAATAGGGACTTTGGAAAAACAATAGGTAAATCAAGCCAACGACCCTTTAATAATCGCGACTTCTTAACTTTAACAATAAAGTCTCCACTTCCAAAGATTCTATTCCTTTCAATAAATATACAAAGTTCCATATTCAATTTCCTTAACCACCCCATTTTACATTGGAACCTTCAACTTCCAATAATCAATCTTAAACTCTGGAACGATTCTAAACTTATAACTTCCAAAAGTAAAACATTTCCTTTGAGAAATCCATGAGTTCTCTCACTCACTTAGAACTAACTCCAAGCCTAAGCATGTTAGCTCACTCACTTTAATCCTTTCGATTCGAATCTTAATCTCAACTTCCAATTCTACAAATCGTTCAACTTATTCGGTTTTTAAAGCTACTTTAAATTCTATTTATTCTCACTTTAGCAAGTCAAAGTATAATCCAACGGTCCAACGAGACTTCAACGTACACCCGACACCTACAATTCATCAATCGATCAACGAATTATAATTCAAATCTAATAAGAGAAAAAGTATGATTTTCAGGTGAATAGTGATTTCGGATAAATAATGTTTTCAGGTGAATAGTGTTTTTTCGAAAATCGGGACTCAAAATTGTCAAATTCCTTGATGAAAATTCATTATTTCAACTTCAAAACTCATTTATAATAAAAAACGAACAAAACCATGTAAAAAGTTTTGAAAACTTACTTTTTAGGGCTTCCCTTAGAGAACGAGAAACGTCAAAAGGTTAGGTGGGATAGATAGCCCACGTCCCGAGAAATCCAACGCAACTGAAAACACGACGATCCGCTGAAAAACGAAGAAAAGCCAAGAACTCCATGAGATGAAGCTCACATTGGAGAAGAAGAAGAGAAATGAGAAGCTTGGTCATAGTTGTTCAATTTTAGATTTTTCAAGGAGAATGTAACGACCCGTTACCAAGTAAGGGTATTTTGGTAATTTCCCAAATCTCAAAATTAAAACCACAAGTTTACTTTAATATTTTTAGATGATGTTGATCGTCTCGTTATTACGATTCCAACGCAACTGACGGATCATCATTCGGAGTTCCGGTGAATGAGTTATGATCGTTTTAGTGTAGTGGCATTTTCGTAATTATCATAACTCGGGATTAAACCCTAAAAATTCATCTTCTTCTTCCCTAATCCGAAAACCAACCTCCATTAATCTTCTTTTCTCCAATTTTCGCCCAAATTAATTTCTCCAGAGTATTTTGGCCATAACTCTCTCATCCGAACTCCGATTTACGCAAGTAAGCTGTCTATCTTTATTGGTTTTTCGTTCTCTTTCTTTTGAGTATAATTTCGTATTAATCTGAATTCTCTGTAAAACGTTATGAGTCAAAAACCAGTTCGGATCCATTAGGTTTTTATCCGATTTTGATCGATTTATTTTGTAAATTTTTTTGTATAGATGTAGAAAGGCTTTTCCTTGTAGTGAGGATGAGACTTGAGAAAGGTTTATTCAACTTACAAGAGAGGTTGTGAGTTTTCTTGGAAAGAAGATTTTTAATTCTTGAAAAAAATTCAAGAATCTAAGGTGAGAGTTTTGTTAATCTTTGATCAATTTCATGTTTCTTTTTCTGCTTCTTTATAAGTATAATTAGAATCTGGTTGTGTGGTTTGAATGATTTAAAGTGGGTGAATTTTATAAGCATGTTTGGTGATGGTTGATAATATTGTTTTTGGGAGTTAAGGATTATAAAGATTAAGTTGCATGCATGCTTGGAATTATTCTTTTGATATTAAATTTTGGATTTCTGACTGGATGGATTATTCTGAAGTTTGGCTTAATTTTTAACTTCATTTTGGGTGTTTTAAAGAGTGTTTAATCTGCTGGAATTTGACATTATTGTAGTAGGATCAATAGAGCCTTAGATGGAGATTAGTCCAAATAAGACCTTTTCTTGGGAGTTTAGGTGGGGGATTATTTTTGGATGATTCCTAAGTGAGTCTAGATGACTTAGGGGCTGATCTTAAGTCCTTTAAGCTACTGGAAATTTTTATAAAATTTCCTTATCGGTTAGCGCCGAAAAAAGAAGTAAAACCGCACTAGTTAAGCTAGTTTAGCTTTTTAGAGTGGGTTTTCAGATTTATATTTAGGTATTTTTAGACCCTTTGAACGCTGTAATTACATTGATTTTCCAGATTTTGGAATTTTCGAGATTTAGCCTATTTAAGGTCAGTTTTAGGAAGAAACGGGTGTTCTGGGCTAGAAACTGAACCTAGGCTTTGTCAAGCATTCTGGTAGTGATGCTTTTAGATAAACCATATTGTTTTGGTGCCTTAAACAATATGGTTGGAGGTTCGCACTAAGTAGGGCCATACTTAGTGAAGAATATGCCATTAAGTGGATAGTTATAGTTGTGCACAACATAATATCACTTAGTAGGCAAGTTCATTCCATTTGATCAATGGGAAAGAATATACAAGTAGGTTCGCTTGTGTGTCTTGCTAACACATAAGAAGAATACCTCAAAAGGTTGAAACGTTGAAACACGTGTTTGATGCTTTTGAGCGAGAAACTCACTTTTGTTTGCGGACATTAGTTGAGTTAAGGCATTGTGTAGAAAATTGAACTCTTTGGAGTTGAGAGAACTTCTTTGGAGTTGAGAGAACTTCTTTGGAGTTGAGAGAACTTCTTTGGAGTTGAGAGAATTTCTTTAGAGTTGAGAGAATTTCTTGGAAGTTTTGAGGTCGATTACGGACTTAAGGAATTTAGAAAATTTCTCATGGCATTGCTCTTAAATTAACATTATTCTCATTGGGCGTAGCCTCATGATGCTACACTATTTTTTTTTCAGGTAAAAAGAAGAAGAAAGCTGGCAACTGACGATGTCTCGTGATCGGTGGATCGGTTGGGAGGATTTACATGCCGGCAATGAATATTTGTTCTCTTTTATTTATTTGGGATACTTTGGGTTAAATGACTTTAGTTCATTTTGTTATTTGTTGTTTTAAAACGTATTGAAACTGGATGAGATTTTAGATTGATGTTTTGTTTTTATTATGGATTTTGGTATTTAAAATAAGATCGATCGAATGTGAAACATTCTAAATTTGATTTAAATGAGAAGAGTTTTTGTTAAATTTTAGCTTCCGCTGTTATTATTGAGATTTCCATGTTTTGGAAATTTGGGGTTGTTACAGAGAATGAATAGTGTTTTGGGATATTTTAAGAATTTAGAAATTACGGATACGTCCCTTTAATGATTTTATCTTATAAAACGAAACCCGATGTTCTTAAACTAGCCAAATGGTGATTAATAATTATTAATTGGCCCGTTAATAATTATTAATACGATCAAAACTAATTTAAGCTAATAAAGCGATTAAAAGAATTTACGAACAAAATAAACTCGTAAATTCTAAGTTATAAATTCTAAATTAAATCTAAAATTTAAATTAATAATTCTAAAATTAAATTTAGTGCTTTACATCAAATAATAATAATTAAAATAAATAATAAATAAAAAAAATTCCTTGTAAAATAACGGGACGTTACAGTTAAACTCCGGAGTTATTGTTTTGATTTAAGTATTTCTCGATTTAGTAAATTTACATGTTTTTAATAAAGGATATTTATTGAGTCTTCTGTTGTTTTAAATAAATATATTTATTACTCTGAAAGGTCGGGTCTTTACAACCTCTCGGCCTGTTGGGGAAATCTCAGGATTTTTCTTCGTTCATTTCATTTTACGCGTCATTTATTGTTTGTTTGGTAATTAATGTAATTAGGATATATTTAATTTTACATAATTCTTGATTTCTCGCTCGATTGTTCGCTTGAGATTTCAATTTCAAGTTAATTGTCAAAGGTGAGGATAAATAGAATTTACGGTTTAGGAACTAAATTCTTGACCGATTTGTATGATTCGGGAGTTAAGTTAAAATTGGAATTAAGTGATTGAGCATGCTAATTTATGATTTAATAGGAATCAGGAGTATAGAATCGATATTGGGAAATTTGGATTTTACATATTCTTGGGACTTAAAGTATGAGATTATTGGGTTTAAGTATGTTTATCATGTGCTCTTGGATTATTTTAATTTTACGATATCGAGATACTCTGATTTACCTGGGACTTATTTTCTGAGACCAGGTTCTTCCAGCAATTGAAGTCTTTGGTTTTTAAGATATTCGATTTTGTAGCATTATTGTGATCGATTAAAGTATGGGCTTATGAGCCTATACGTTCTATTGTTCTTGATTGATATTACTCTGATGAGTTGTTTTGAAATTGGTCCTCTGTTTATTTTTCGATATTCAAATTTCTGATTCTTTATTATCACACTTGTTTGCATGGAGATGAATAATGATATAATGCATAGACTATGTGTGGTTGCATTGTTTGGTATTATTCATGGTTCGATATATGTATCATAAGGAATGCATAGACTGCGAAAGTTGCATGAACGGAGGAGATGAATAATGAGATAATGTAGTTGTGTGCGCTAGTATTATCTGTATTATTCATAATTGCTATGATACATATATATTCTAGACTGCTTAGACTACGTGAGCTTTGCATGTCAGTGGTGAGATAATGGGATCATGTATTGATTGTGTGTGCTTACATCATCTGACGATTATTCACCGGGGAGGTTCTAGTTCTTGTTCTGGTTCTATAATGCAAAGATTACGTGAGCTTGTATTTGTTCTTGATAAGAAAGTAAAGGCTTCGTGAGCTTTACTTGATATTGGAGTGAGATAATGAGATCGTGCATAGACTACGTGAGCTTGCATCATCTGACATTATTCACAAAATCTTTTTTCTATGTTCTTTGATCTTGATCATGTTCTTTGTTAAGACTACGTGAGCTTAACTCGTTCTTTTTATTTTTCCTGAAAAATTTTAATGTTGATTACATGTCCTGATTATTATGAACGTGGGACACTTGACTACTTGCATCATCTTTATTCTTGTTCTTTACTCTATGTTCTTGGGAGAATTGCATGATTTTGCTTTCCGAAGTATGTTTGGGTAGTCAAGAGACAATTGGTTTCATTGGACACAAATCTAGATTTGGATTTGGGTTCTAAAATTACTTTATATTCAATTTATCTTCACTGGGTCTCCCACTCATGATATTACATTTTCAGGTACCGGACATGGTCGCGGTCGAGGCTGTGGAGCTAGTGCGACATGATTCTAGATGATGACGATAGATGGACTAGAATTTGTGTAGTTCATAGACTGCTTGTGTCATGACACTTTTTTTTCTTTTCTTATTTTGTTTTATTTTCATTCGGGTTGTTGAGCTTTTTTGGGCAATATCACTTATGCTAACTTACGAATTTATGGATCTATTTTATTGTGGGTTTGAAACTTAATGAAAAGAGAAGCGCTTCCCATCTTTGAATGTTAAGAATTTCGGATTTTATTTTGAAATAAAAATATGTTTCCATCGATTTACAGGTTTTTAATTGTTATTTCAAGTCTTCCGCTTGCGTTATTTATTTAGTTCTACTTTAAGGAGTCGGGGCTTTACACAACGCCCCTATATTCTGTCGTCGAAGTTTTCGAAATTGATTTATTTTATTTAAGTTTTAAAATAAATATTTTTAGTTTCAATATTAGGTTTGGGTAAGTTTCACTTTTGTTCCCTAGGTCTAGAAAGAAAAGTTTATTTTATAAAAATCTTTGAATTACAGTATAATTAGAAAAATAGCATCCTAATAATTCTAATTTTATTTTAAAGTTTGGATAGTAATTTTTATTGAAAAATTGGAAAATTAGTATACTAATAAATTCCAATTCCATATTTAAGGTTGGTTTATTAGTCATATTATGTTTTTTAGGAAGTTGGAAAATTAGTATCTTAATAAATTCCAACTCCTTTCCTTTTTTGAAAATCCAATAATGATCAATATAATATTAACCAATCAATTCAAGTTTTACCTTAATATGAAGACAATAATTAGGATACAAAAAATATGGCAATCAAATTCACAAATATGGCAAACCAATAAAATTAGCATAATTATTTTAAATAATACGTCTCAACTTTATAAATTCATAACTTTTTAACCAAAATGTATTTTAATTTGATTGTTTCTCCTATATTCTAGATTCACCCATGACTGATTATTAAAATTGAAAAACACACACATTTGTAAAGAAAATCAGATTTTATGTCAAATAAAATTTCTCATTCTCGGTTTTAAACACAAATTTCTGCAGAATTTGCACCTACTTTGAAAAATCATATCTTTTTTTTATATTGGTCGAAATAGGGTGATTCTTGTTCTTAAATCTTTATTTACAAGTCTATTTTTAAGAAAAAAATAAGTATAAATCAAATATATTAAAGAATTAGCATAAAAAAGTCTCGTAATAGAAGGTGTGGAAAAAATATTTGAAACAGTGAATTGGTTTTAACACTAAACTTTCAAAAATCATAACTTTTTAACCAAAAATCCAAATCAGTTGATTCTTTTTTCTATGGGTTCATATTTAAGACTATTTTCATATAAAAATTTTAAAAAAATCTAAATCATTCTAAAATAATCACAAAATTAATTAAAACAAAGGAACAACATATGAATGACTACATTTTGTAATGTTAGGGACTTTACCTTGGTTCAATAGAACCTTACAAATGTGTAGCCCCGAGTTCCAACGAGTGAATCGAGAAGATAATGAGGAGAGTAAATATGATGAAGGGAGGGAGGCTGTTGTGAATGTTTTGTGTGTGTGATTAGGGTTAGATGAAGGGCTCTATTTATAGCCAAGAGGGAAAAAAAAGAAAATTTTAATTAATAAAAATAAAAATAAAATAAAATATTTTATTCTTTCTAAAATTTGTCCAAATAAATATATTATTTTATATGATGAACTAAAATTATTCTCCTACTCACTATTTCCAAATTAAAACAAAATTTTCAAATTTATTTTCTTTCAAAACCAAATTTTAAAATACATTTTTTTTTATCAATTACAACCAGGCTAATTTAAAATTTTAATTTTATTTTCAAAATCCAAATTAAACAAAATATGTCAAAGAAAACACCACATTTCAAACCAAGGTTTTTTTTTTTTAAATATGTAAAAAAAAATGTTAATTTTAAATATTACCGGACGAAAATGGGTGTCTACACTAATTACTTGTGTTGTGTGTTGATGAGATCTCAATCATATTATATATATGGGTAAACTGTAAATGAATTCCTTATGATTTTGGTCAAATGCATGAATACTCCCGGTAGTTTGAAAATGGAAAATTGCACCCACATAGTTCAATATTATGCAAGTAGGACCCCTACCTGCTAACGTCGTTAAATTTCTTTTAACCATAACTTATTTGTTTTAACTATGGTTTGGATGATTCAAGATGTTTTAAATCTTCGTTTCAAGCTTTACATTATGGTCACTTCAAAATTTAAAAATCGTTTATAAATAAAAGAGTAAATGGATTCAATCAAACCTAATATTTGATGATCATAAATTCTTTTATTCATTGACAGTTTTGAAGTGACCATATACGTAGAGCTCGAAATGAGGATTTCAAAACATCTTGAATTATCCAAATCGGAGTTGAAATGAATAACTGGCTAAAAGAAAGTTAATGCAGTTGGAAGAGAGGTATCTCATTAGAATAATTTAGAACTACGTGGGTGTAATTTTTCATTTTTAAACTACAGAGGGTGTTCATGCATTTGATCAAAACTATAAGAGGTGTGCATGCATTGTGATAACTCGTTAAGACTGAGTATTTATTAGTGTTAATATCTCTATAATAATTAAAATATGAGTGTAAGTTGATTCAAATATCTAAAATATTATTAATCATTGAATTTTATGATCGTATGCGAAAACGACGCTCAAATCAGACTTAAAACGAAAAAGTTATGCACGTTTTAGTATCCATGACAGTCTAAGGCCATAGCCACACGGCCTGTAGAAAATATGTCTCCCCAGCCAAAAACCTGAGAGTGGTCACTACAATGCCGTTGCGGCAGTGGAAGCTCATGCAGACATCAGTGTGCACTTGAGGCTGCATCTAACTGAGCAACGTGTTCATCAATTGTGGCGACACGTTGTTGATGTTATCTGAAGAAAAGGATGCTTGCGGCTCACGATTCGGCTCCACGTGTGGTGCAACGGATAATTAGGAATATGAAGATTGGTTTGTATGTAGAATTTGATTTACTGAACAGGATAATTAGGAATTTATGTATTTGTTAGGAAAGCATTAAAATTTTAAAAAAATCCAGAGGCTTCGCTGCCTTAGCCTATTTTAATTAAATAAATTGAATTTGGGATATGCCGGCGAATTTCGCCTGCATAGCCCTGGCAGTGAAAAACACCGTGTATATTATGCCGGCGAAATTCGTCGGGATAGCCTATGCCGGCGAAAACAAAATTTCGCCGGTATAGCCTATCTCGACGGTGTAAAGGCAGCGAAATATCCCTGCGAAAATCTGGGCAAAGGCGGTGAAAAATTTCGCCGCCTTTTCTAAATTTCCTTGTAGTGGTTGTCTTAATAACTACAACTAATTTAGAGAAGAATTTAGGAATATATATGTTTATGAATCGATGATCAAATTTTAGAGTCTTTCTCATCTTGATTTCTTACTTTTTTTTTATTTACTTTCTTCACAACAAAAATTCAAAACCCTACTTTGTTATCTACTTTTATTTAAATTACTCATTCTCTGTGAAGATCAAGTTTACTCACCACTACTACAAATTTCTAATTCCTAAAGTAAGTTATTATTTTTGGTGGTTTCGACAACCATCAAATTTTGACGCGTTGCTGGGAAGTGGTAGTAATTAAATTGTTGTTTTTCTCTTTTATTTTTATTTATATTTTTAACTATTTGTTTAGTGTTTCAGATCCTATGGCCAAAATTGACTTAACTTCTTCTGAATATGAACGAACTGAATTGATTGCTCAATTAGTTTTGAAAAAGGTACAACATTTGGATTCAAGTGGAATCTACGTTGAATCTTACCATGGAGCCAACATGTATCCTACGTTTCAAGACAATCATTATGATTAAGAAAATACTATAAGATGTATAATGGTTAGGCTTGTTTATTTTTTATGCTTCTACAATCTTTATTTCATGTTTAATCCCATATTTTTTGTCTGCTTTCGATCACGCTTTTTGCAATTTAAAATAATTTAAAGTATGCTTCCTCTTTCACTTGTCACAGTTTAAGTAGTTTTCTTTCTTTCTAATTGATTGAGAAGTATATTAGGATGATACATAAGCCTCTTTTTGTGAGATTTTGAGCCTTTGAGCAATTGTCATAACACCTACTCTATTATTATTTCCTGAAAGTATGTCATTCATGGATTTTATTTCTAGAACTTGCACTGTTATGCATCTTGAGACTGTTTTTGTTTGAATTTGAATACTTGAATTCTATACATGCAAATTAGGGGAACCAATTCTAGCTTTCTAAAGGCCAACCCAAACTTAATTCCTTAGATGCCAAATTATGAGCCTTAGCCTTTTATTTGATATTTAACCACATAACCAATAACACTTTCCAATTCTTTTTGTCTTCTTTTTCACCCAAACTGAGAAGTTTCTATGATCTAAAAAGAAATATATCTCATTTGAAAAAGTTGATAAAAGTTGCTTGAATGTGTTATGAGTTGTGAATTGAAAAAAAAAAGTGGAAAAGAAAAGTGCAAGTGTAAGGGCCTGAGATTTGTCGTAGAATTCCTTATTGTTGGTATAATTAAATAGTAATTTTAAATATGGAAATATTATTTGCTATGTTAATTTTGGTTAATTTGTTACTAACCATAGTTAATTTGGTGAAATGAATGAAAATAGAATGGTTAACCATGATTAGTTTAGTTGAGAGGGTTGGTTAGTAAAATAAATTAAGGGGCAAGGACTTGTTAGCAAAGGAAATTAGGAGGAGGGTTTCATTTTAAATTTAGGAGGTGGAGCGTTTAGGGAATAAATGTAGGAGGTGGAGAGGGTTAATTGCAATTAGCTTTTAGTTATTTATTTTAATTATTAGAAATTAAAGTATAAATAGGGAATTAAGGAAAAGGGAAAAAAATTAAAAACAAAAAGGCTTCATTTTTTCTCTTCTCCCCCCTCCAAACCTGTGAACCCACCCCCCCCCCCCCCGCGCTCATGCTCCATTTTTTACATTTTGGATCTTCATCTAGCTTGAGTTGTGGGTTAATCCAAGAAGGTTTTTAGTGATTTATGATAGTTTCATCTTGATAGGAAGGTTCAAGCAAGTTGTAGGTGGAATTGACCAAGAATCAAGGTAAGCTTCAACCTAGGGTTTGTAGTTTTGTAAGGTTTTTTCATGGAATTGTTTTGGGGTTTCTTAGTTGGTGCTTAATTGTGATTATAAAGGTGTTCTTCCATGTTTAAATTCTGGAAATTTGGTTATGAAAATGGTGGTAACAATCCTAAGAATGTTAAGAAATGTTTGTATGGTATTGAAGAATTATGGTTAAGAAGGTATTTGAAACCTTCATTAATGGAGTGTTCTTAGCTTTGGTTTTATGAACTCTATGGTGTCTTGTGTGGGGGAACTATGATTTTTGGATTTTTGGTGATGTTATATGTATGTGTTATAAGGGAAACTCAATGGAAGTTCAATTCGGTGAGGTTATGATAAAGCTCAAATTGGCCAAAATTGTTATTCTAAAACCATGTAGTTTCGGGACTTTTTCTCTTAGCGGGTGTGAGATTTTTGTGTAGTGTTATAAACTGATTGTGATGTGAATATTAACTTATGTATTTGGGTGGATTAACTTGTTGTAGGACAAGGATGAATGGTGATCCACGGGGCCAACTACAAAGGTGAGAACACAAAGAATCGAAGGGGTGATTAGCGTTGTATTCACGATTCTTTCCAGAGTTCTCTTGGAAGTGGATGTGTATGGTTATGAGTAATGGTGGCTTGTGATGAATGGTTGGTAAGGTGATGGGAGTAAGAGAAGTAACGAGAAAAGAAGTTGACTCCGGCATTGGTGTAAAGTGCGGAAGAGCTAGTTAGCTCACACCCGGATTTTGTTATGACTAGTTGTTCTCATAAGCATGCCTAATTATTTAATACTTGATTTCTTAGTCCATGATCGAGTCATATACTGATTAGGGGCTATAATTATGCATACTTGATATGTTTTTGGTTTATGCTCGATAGATAGCTTGTGAGTAATCTAATAGGATGAATGTTTGAAATGTGAACTATGAGTTTATGTGAATTTTGAGCATGATGCGTATAGTGACTGAGTCTTATCCCAAAATCATAATTCCTTCTGCTCCTATTTTTCTTATCACTTTTAGAATATTTTTAATATGTTTTCTATCTAGTTTTCTTATTCCAACTAAAATATTAACAAGGTTTAGTTCATGGATTTGTCTGGTTTTCTCTTTAATTTAATTTTTATTTTCTCTCTATTCATATTTTATTTTTGTCTATTATTATTGTTGATTAATTGTTGTGAATATGGGCTATTTGTTCAACCGTTAATCTAGCATATTGCTGGTTAGAACTTCAAATCTGTAATAGTTTGTATGTTCTAATCTAAGTAACAAATTAGCATAATTGATTAGGGAGACTTTACAATTCTTGTTATGAGAATATATGATCTAACTTAAATGAATATGGGACGTCCATATTTGTTGGTTAAAATTGGGTTCTTCTCTATTTAATACTTTCGAGAAATTAAATCCTATTATCGTATTCATATGGTTATTTATTGATTAGGGAAATAGTAAAGATCGTATCTTAGCTATCGAATAATTAAGGAAGAATACTTTGTTACTAAGGTTGTCTTAATAACTTAAACCAAATTAGAGAACAATTTAGGAATATATATGTTATAAATTGATCATCAAACTAATGAATCATAACCAAGATTAATCATTTAGTTTGGAAGCCTTTTC
Source organism: Gynostemma pentaphyllum (assembly GCA_028015215.1). Classification (NCBI taxonomy): domain Eukaryota; kingdom Viridiplantae; phylum Streptophyta; class Magnoliopsida; order Cucurbitales; family Cucurbitaceae; genus Gynostemma; species Gynostemma pentaphyllum. The sequence continues at coordinate 16,870,698 of CM051346.1, read as the reverse complement.
TCATCTTGATTTCTTATTATTTTTTATTTGCTTTCTTCACAACAAAATTCAAAACCCCACTTTGTTGTTTACTTTAATTTAATTATGGGTAAAATACGTTTTTGGTCCCTATAGTTTCACGTTGGTTTCATTTTCGTCCCTGTACTTTCAAAACTGACTTTTTTCGTCCCTGTACTTTCCAAAACCCACTTTTTCCGTCCTTCTGTTAACTTTTCCGTCTGGGACATAAACGGCTGCTGAAGTGGCATTTTTCTTGCTTATGTGGCATTAAGTTGTTGGCAGAAGGAACTGAGGTGGCATAAACTGAATTAGAAACACCATTTACTAACTAACTGAGAAACTAAAATGCCCTAAATCAGAAATCGAAGGAGGAGAATTCGAAGAAGGAGAAGGAGAAGTCGAAGAAGAAATCGAAGGACAAGTAGCGAAGACGAAGACATTTCTTGACGGGGTTTGATTCTGAGGCATTGCAGAGATGTGCAAAACTCAAATCTAAGGAGGCTTTTTTCGAGAGCAATGAGGTGATAGTTACGTCGTTTTCAAGCTTGAAGAGATTGGTTTTGGAGGCTGTTGCATTCGGTTCTTTTCTTTGGGATGCCGAGGAGTACATTGACACGATGTACAAGCTTAAGGAGAACTAATCAATAGGATTATGCATTTGAAAGTAAGATGTAGTGTTTGATGGCGTTGAATATAGCTTTTTCCTGTATATAGGATGAGTTTGCGGCCAGATGTTTCAGGTGATTCTCGACTACCCGAAAAGTTTGCTGTTGTATATAGATATATATGATTTCGTTGGAATCTGAAATGAAATGATGCTGTAGTAAACTAATTAGAGGCTGATGAGTGTTGACGGTTTCAATGTGATTTACTTGCAATATCTAATGTTAAATTCACTACTTATCCTTCGATTTCTTCTTCGACTTCTCCTCATTCTCCTTCTCCTTCTCCTTCTTCGAATTCTCCTCCTTCGATTTCTGGTTTCAATGTGATTTAGAGAGAGAAGCAAATCTGAAGATGAAGAACTCCAGATCTGAAGATGAAGAACTCCAGATCTGAAGATGAAGAACTTCAGATCTGATGAAGAACCACAATCATCTTCCTCCACGTCTTATTCTTCATCGGCTTCTTCTTCTTCGTCTTCGTCATGGTCTTCTTCTCCGTTTCCACCAATGATTGGATCGAAGGCGCCTGCTCGGTGGGGAAAGGATGAGGTTCATCTCTCGCTTTCACTTCTCTCAATTCGTTATTATGAGAAGATGAATTTTAGTAGTAGAAGCAAATGAATCGTGAATTCTTTTCACGAGCAACGGCGATGGCGGAGGGAAGACCAAATCTGGGTTATGTTTTTGGGAATAGAGAGGAGAGAGAAAGTTATGAGAGAGATGATAGATGATAATTTTAAAATAAATAAAAAATATTGTTGTAAAGTACTAAAATGCCACATCATTTAAAATTTATCATGTCAGCTTGCCACGTCATAGAAAATACCTTGTCAGCGAGTGACTAACAGTCAACTAACAGAAAAGTTAACAGAAGGACTAAAAAAGTGGGTTTTGGAAAGTACAGTGACGAAAAAAGTCAGTTTTGAAAGTACAGGGACGAAAATGAAACCAACGTGAAACTATAGGGACCAAAAACGTATTTTACCCTTTAATTATTCATTCCCTCTGAAGATCGACCTTACTCACCACTACTACAAATTTCTAAATTCCTAGAGTAAGTTATTATTTTTAGTATTTCGACACCTATCACATTTTATCAAAATCTTTTTTACATTTGTCTTACTCATATCACTTCCAAAAGTGAATTTTACATACAATCTAAAATAGTGCAGAAGATCGAGTGGTTCAGGATTAAGAAAATACTCTGTTAAATCAAAAGTAAATTCTAAAAATTCTATTGTTTTTTAATGTCTTTATAATGCCAATATGATCATTACATACTAATATTTTCTATTGTGTTGTGATATGAACATACATCCTTCAAAAGGGGTATGAGGCCTAATCATGATACAATACTTATGTGTACGTGTAGCAAATACTTAACAAGTACAAACCAAAACTAATCACAAAAATTCCCCTCACTTAGGCACCGATATTTTTTTTTTATTTTTTTTTTTATGTATACGTTGTCTTGCTCTAAAGGTTTAGAGGTCTTAAATTCGAGTGGATCCTCATCATCCTCTAGCTAGATCAATTGTAAAGAAAGTAGAGAGATTTTTTTGGTCGAAATAATATTTTCTAATTAAATTTGTATACCTTAAAGGTTCACTATAAGATATAATTTAAATTCATAAAATTTTATATTAATGTAAAGATAATTTTACTCTAAACCCATTATTAAATTACATTTTTTTATAATACACTTTTTTATATGTAATTTTTTATTTTAATTTCTTAAATTGTCTTTTTTCTTATTAATTTATTAGATTTTTTATTGATCTGATATTATTTTTAAGGGGGGACTAAAATAAAATTAAAAATTTATATATAATTACACAAACAACGCAACTTTTAAAATTTTACAAAAATAACATATTTCTTCTAATTCAATAAATTATTGATTTGTTGACTTTTAATATTTTTATTATTCTAACTTTTATTTTTGGCTGAATAATTAGCATCTAAATGAGTTTTTAGAAACTAAAACTTTCATTTTATTATAAAAAAAAATTTTTATTTTTTTAATCCAATTCCAATTCAATAATTTTTGACTTGATTTCAATAAATTTTAAATATTATATTTCGGGAATAAACAAAAATTACCGACATAAATAAAATTATATATCAAACTTGTCATTTGAGTCAATTTTGTGTTATTTTTATTGTTTGCATCATTGCCTATGTTTAAGTATTTGTGAGTAAAAGTTTATAATAATTTTTTTATTTAAAATAATAAGTTACATAATTTCAAGGACTCGTGGTAGAGAATCTGACACCCGATGATCTCTCGGCCATAGATGAATATGGATTAAGAGATGTTGTCGTTCTTTATTTTATTTTGGATTAACTATTTTGAAGTATATGTTTTTAATAAAACTTGGTGTTTAGATCCATTTCTTGGTATGGAAACTTTATGAATTTTGTTGTTTACTTTGAGATATTTGGATAATTATTTTGAATTGTTGAAAAGGGTTGTGTCATCTCATTTTTAGATTTGAAATGAATTTCAAGTTATTGTTCATGTTTTAAGTCTCCCACTGTTTAATTTATTATTTCAAAAAGATAAAACGAGTTTGGTCTTTACAATATGTCTAGATCTTCAATTTCAATTTGTCAAAAATTAAATGACTTTTTTTAGTTTTTTTTGCTGTAAAGATAGAGTGAACGATTAATATTTTAATCAAGTCTTGGTCTTTTATTGCCAAAGACAGATCAATGAGAAAAATCAAGAGATAACCTAGCATATTGGCTTTATTAAAGGCCTTTATAGCCCATCTAAAGTTTTTAAAGCTTTTTATACCAATTTTAAATTTCATTTGTTTATTATTCCCGATTTACCCTTTTTTTTAAATCATGTATATTACACTCATTTTATCATTATTGTCTCAATGATTGTAGGGATTCTTTTTTCTTTTTCTTTTTTTCAATTTCCTTCATCTTTCTCTCCATTTCAATTTCTGATTTTTTTTTCTCTTCTCTTACTCTTTTCAAATTTTCATATCCATAGTCATCGCCATTAATCAAGTTCTTGAGCAGATTTCATGTTGTTTTGCTTCGAGTTTCTCATTTTACTTCGATCCCAAACGATTTTGATCCATACCAAGTCTTTTCTCTTCGCCAGAAACGTCGTCGTCACAAAAGGATGTGTTTTTTTGCAATTTCTGTGTTTTGTTCTTCGCCTTCTTGGGTTCTACAATTACGTACGGTTCTACAATTACGTACAGTACATATTGATAAAACGTACAATATTACATATATTACATATTGTTTATAAAATCTATAGTACATGTATTGGTACACTTTATCAATATGATTATGTACTATAGTTTACGCAATACATAAATATATTATATTACGTATACTAGAGTACATATTGTTCATAATATATACACTATTGTAATATCTTTCAAATTTTCACTTCTTTTTCATTTTAATATATAAATATGTTTATTGTATAAACAAATAAACTATATTTTTTATACATATATTTATTGTACCTTATCATCTAATTTTTTACCTTAAAGTTTTCACATCAATATACGATCTTATACTATACATTATACTGTACACTATACGTTTTTTTTTAAATCGTTTTCATAAAATGGAATCAATGTTTTTTTTTAAGATTAATTATCATATGTGTTAATTCTTTTTATTTTTCTGAAACTTAAAGTTTTTTTTTCTTTAATGGTTTTTCATATTTTCATTATTTCTCTTTATTCTTCATTAATTTTATGATTTCTTGATTAATTTTTTATGAAATCTAATAAAAAAAAGCTGACATGTCATCTAGTTTAAACTCAACTCTAAATTCTTATAGTGGTTTAAGAATTTTCAAATCTTCATGCTCTTTCTTCTTAATTAAGTCATTAAGGGTTAATTGGGTATTTTACACACCAGGTAGGTTAAAAAATCTTACGATTTAGGGAAATTTCATTGGGTGGCAGATTTTTATGCAATATTTGTAAAAATATCAACTCAAAAAAGAATTTAGGAGTTAATTAGGCAATCAATTAGGAGTCAATCAAGCCTTTCTTTCCTTATTTGTCTTTATATTTCTCTTATAAATTCATGTAAACTCATACAGAATAATATAATTCAGAATACATTTACATGGTATCAGAGCCCTGTTCATCTGAAAATTCTTCGCCTGGTTTCTGAAAGCCTCAGTTGTTAGCATCTTGTTCAGATCCGTCGTTGATCAAATCCGTAGGCTTCGATTCAACCTCATCGTTTCCTGTCTGTCACTAACCCCTGGTGTTCTTCCAAATCCAGCTTGTGGTGATTCAAACCAATTTTAGATCCAGTTTCGTTGTGACTCAGATTGAGTTTAGATCCGACTTGTGGCGTTCTTCGATTCAACTTGTGGTGATTTGATCTTTGCTTTGGTGTGTCCCAGATCCATTTCGTTGAGAAGAAGAAGAAGAAGAAGAAAAACCCAAACCTGCGGTTTTTTTTTTTTTTTTGCTTCAGCGTCTTCAATCAACGAGGAAGAAGTCATTTCGATGTCGGATCCGCCCGCGCCCCGCACCACCGCTTAGCCGCCGCGTCCCTACCCCTATCGCTTAATTGCCGCGCTGGCTTGCCCATGACCGATATGCAGGTGTCCCTACCCCATCGCTTAATCGCCCGGGCCCCTTCCTCCGCTGCCCATCCTCTGCCCTGCTGCCCGAAACCATTTGGGAATTTCTTTTTGGGGTTTATTATGGATCACAATAACGTTCATCATCTGCATACTACTATCGGCTCTTCATTTTGCACAAATTGTAAGAATCCGAGTCACCGGTTTCCTAATTATCCTCTAATTGAGTGTAAGTACTGTCATCGGTTTGGTCATATTTTGAATAATTGCCCCACTCGCCCACCTCGCCCTCCGGGACAATCCACGAAATTCAGAACCTTCTCTAAGGCTTGCTCATCATCTGTTGCTGCTACAACTCATTCTGATATTTTTTCTTCCTCCTTAACGCTTAGCGATCTTCAGGATATCTTCAAACAGGTAACCTCCTCCAATTTTTCCGCACTTGCTGTCACTCCAGGTACTTCTTGGCTCCTTGATTCAGCTTGTTGTAATCATATGACATCCGATATTTCTCTTCTTTCTTCTCCAACCCCGACTAAATCTCTTCCCCCAATTCAAGCTACTGATGGGAACTGTATGTCTATTTCTCATATTGGAACTGCTGTCACTTCTAACTTGTACCTTCCCAACACTTATTGTGTCCCAAACTTATCTTTCAATTTGGCTTCTGTTGGCCAGTTGTGTGATCTTGGCCTTGATGTTATTTTTTCTTCTCATGGTTGTCAGGTTCAGGATCCGCAGACAGGACAGATGATTGGTACGGGTCGCAAAGTGGGACGATTGTTTGAGCTCACTTCTCTCAAGCTCCCTACTTCACCTTCTCCTTCTATGGCTGCTTCTATTATCGATTCATCTCCTATTCTTCAGTGGCACCTGCGTCTTGGTCATGCGTCTTCTGAAAAACTTCGCTCCTTAGTTTCTCTTGGCAACTTAGGTAATATCTCCAAATTTGTTTCCTTTGATTGCTTAAATTGTAAACTTGCAAAACAACCCGCTTTATCTTTCACTAATTCATCTTCTTCATGTGACATTCCTTTCGGTTTGATTCACTCTGATATTTGGGGACCCGCTCCTACTTCTACAGTGAATGGTTATCGATATTTCGTTGTATTTATTGATGATTATTCCCGTTTCACTTGGATATATTTTCTTAAACATCGCTCTGCGTTGTCTCAAGTCTATATTGATTTTGCTAATATGGTAAAAACCCAATTTTCTCGGACTATCAAAATCCTTGGCACAGATAACGCTATGGAGTATAAGGATTCTGTTTTTCTCCAGTTTCTCAAACAACAGGGAACTCTTATCCAACGATCTTGCCCTCATACCTCCCAACAAAATGGTCGAGCTGAACGTAAACATCGCCACATTTTGGATTCTGTTCGTGCTCAACTTCTTTCCGCTTCTTGTCCGGAAAAGTTTTGGGGTGAGGCTGCTCTCAACTCTGTTTATATCATTAATCGTCTCCCTTCTTCTGTCATTCAAAATATATCTCCTTTTGAAAAATTATATGGTACTTCCCCGGATTACTCTCATCTTAAAATCTTCAGTTGTGCTTGTTTTGTCCTTCTTCACCCTCATGAACATACAAAACTTGAACCTCGTGCTCGATTATGTTGTTTTCTTGGTTATGGCCCTGAGCATAAAGGCTTTCGATGTTGGGATCCGATTTCAAAACGGTTACGCATCTCTCGCCATGTTACCTTTTGGGAGCAAACTATGTTCTCCAGTCTCTCCTCCTTCCATACCTCTCTTTCCAGCTCTCAATCATTCTTCACTGATCCTTCTCCGGCGCTCTTTCCATCATCTGATCCTTCTCCTACCCCCGAGCTTGATCAATCTGTTCCTGTTCCTGCTCTCCCAGATTTGTCGTCTATCTCTACTGCTGAGCCATAACCTGCCACTCATGTTCGTCGCTCCACTCGGGGTAAGAGAACCTCCTGCTCATCTCCAAAATTATCATTGTTTTTCAACTATTGTTTCTTTAGCTGAGCCTTCATCCTATCACGAGGCTAGTACTAACCCTCTCTGGCAGTAAGCGATGACTGAGGAACTACAGGCTTTAGAAAAGACTCATACTTGGGATTTTGTTGATCTTCCCCCTGGAAAACGACCTATTGGTTGTAAGTGGATTTACAAGATAAAAACTCGCTCCGATGGTTCAATTGAACGTTATAAGGCTCGTCTTGTTGCAAAAGGTTATTCTCAGGAGTATGGTATTGATTATGAAGAGACATTTGCTCCGGTTGCGCGAATGACTTCCGTCCGTAGTCTTTTAGCAGTCGCAGCTGCAAAACAGTGGCCTCTTCTTCAGATGGATGTTAAAAACGCCTTTCTCAATGGTACTCTGTCTGAAGAAGTATTTATGAAACCTCCTCCTGGCACTGCTCCTCCACCTCAGAAAGTGTGTCTTCTTCGACGTGCCTTGTATGGTCTTAAACAAGCACCTCGAGCCTGGTTTTCCACATTCAGTTCAACCATCACCCAACTTGGCTTTATTTCAAGTGCTCACGATACAGCCTTATTCACTCGTCAAACTCCTCATGGTATTGTTCTTCTCCTTCTTTATGTTGATGATATGATTATTACAGGCGATGATCCTCAGGCTATCTCTGATTTACAAACCTATCTTGGGAAACACTTTGAGATGAAAGATTTGGGTCCACTCAGCTATTTTCTAGGCCTTGAGGTCTCCTCTCGCTCTGATGGCTACTACCTATCTCAGGCTAAATATGCATTTGACCTTTTGGCACTTTCTGGTATCACTGATTCTACTACTGCATCCACTCCCTTGGATTCTAATGTGCGCTTGACTCCTTTTGATGGTACACCTCTCCCGGATCCTACTTTGTATCGACAACTTGTTGGAAGTCTTGTGTATCTGACTGTGACTCGCCCTGATATTGCCTACGCAGTTCATATTGTTAGCCAGTGCATGTCTGCCCCTCGGACTATCCATTTCACTGCCGTGCTCCGTATTCTACGCTATGTGAAGGGCACCCTTCTCCATGGACTTCAATTTTCTTCAGTCTTCTATGATTCTTTCTGGATATTCTGATGCTGATTGGGCTGGTGACCCCACGGATCGACGTTCCCCCACAGGCTACTGCTTCTACTTGGGAACTTCTCTTATCTCATGGCGAAGTAAGAAACAGACTGTTACCTCTCGTTCTAGCACTGAGTCTGAATATCGTGCTCTTGCTGATGCTACCTCTGAATTATTATGGCTTCGTTGGTTGCTTGAAGATATGGGTGTTCCTCATAAGTCTGCTACTATTCTTCATTGTTGATAATCGCAGTGCTATCCAGATTGCTCACAATGATGTTTTCCATGAACGCACCAAGCTTATTGAAAATGATTGTCACTTTGTCCGTCAACATCTTCAAACCAACACTCTTCTTTTACATTCAATTTCAACAACAGATCAACCGGCCGATATCTTCACTAAAGCTCTTCTTCCTGGTCGTTTCACACAGTTACTTGACAAACTCAATTTGGTTTCTACACAACCACCTTGAGTTTGAGGGGGGGGGTGTTAACGTATATATTGTTGTAAATGGGCTGTCAATTAGGAGTTAATTAGGCAATCAATTAGGAGTCAATCAGGCCTTTCTTTCCTTATTTGTCTTTATATTTCTCTTATAAATTCATGTAAACTCATACAGAATAATATAATTCAGAATACATTTACAGTAAATATAACAATTTTTATCATGTTTATCAATGATAAGCACTGATTTATGTGTTTTTCAGTGATAAACATAGTGTAAAAATATATAATTCAATGTTTATCATTGATAAACCTGATAAAAATTTGCTATATTTGCAAATATTTTATTGAGCTTTTATTTTTACAAATATTACTAGAAAAATTGCTAGATTTGTAAATGCCCCTATTATTTATAGGTTGGCCAAAAAGTTTTGTTTCATATATATGCATGTGTGGAATTAACCAAAAATCAAACCATGCCTTTTAACTAGAAAGATTCAACAATCGCACAAAGAAAGAGAGGGAAAAAATTCCATCCATAGGAAATCTTTGTTTTATTTTCCAAGTTGGAATTTTCAAACAAACGTGAATTTGACTGTAATCATATAATTAATTGATACAATGATCATTGAAAATTTATTAATAACAGCACTGACTCTGAGTCATTTAAAATATATATATATATATATATATCTTGGTCAGTATTAGTACACAAGAGAAATCTTTGGATCAACAAAATCAATGTTGAAATTTAGTATGTAATTTTCTTTTTGGAGAGAATGATAAATGAATATTGTGTCATCAAAGTCGAAATCGGTTAATTTTGAATCGATCAATTCATTGAAGAACGGATTCTTGTACTCCAAAACCTTCTTTTGGAGAGAAAAGAAGAGATTTTTTATTATATTATTGAGAAGATGTTTTTCTTATTATACTAATAGACCACGATGAGAAAAAAATTAAACGAGACTCCTCCAATTAATTATCAAAAGTTGTATATCTTGAGACCGTAAACAATTAGAACTTATATATTCTATATTATCCATAATGTGATGAGAATATAAAGCTCTTACTTACTAAAAGGCTGTCTTCTTCCCCCAAAACCCAAATAATAATAATAATTAGTTAATTAAATTAAAAAATGAATGGCCATTTCTTTGTGAACGTTTCTTCTGAGAAGTCAACTACAAAGGATTTTAAATTTTAACAATCATTCAGTAATGATAAACTGACAAAGATGTCAAATTATTATTAAAATCCTAGCTTGGCTTTTTTTATTTTATTTTTTTAATAGTCTTAAAAAAATCGTGTTTTTTTTTAATTGATCGAGATTTCAAAAGTGTTCTTAAGACGTATAAAACAAAACAAACACATTATAAAATGAATAAATTCATTTTTAAATAAAATAAAATAAAAAAGAAAGTATCATCAAATGACACCTTAGCTTTTCAATTTTGATTATTTTTATTTTTTCGATGATAAAGAAGAATACAATACATAAAGAATCAAAATCTGCAGATCTTTGTTGGTTTAATTTCAATATCTTACTCTTCATGAACTTACCGAGTGAAGTTCTAATCCCCAAAATTAGGATGTTTGGCAGGGCAGTCTTGACACTCTGCGAGCAGTGCAACCGCCCTCGGCCCCCAATTATTGGGGTCCCAACTTTGACTAGTTTTTACATTAAATTTTTTTTAAAAAAATATTACTTGCATTCACACCGGCTGAAGGATACAAAATGAACCAAGCCCATTAGGGCTTAAATGTTAAATCAAATCACTTGGTTGACTTGTTTGACTCATTAAAAAAACAAAGAAAATTTAAGTGTGGTGGCAGAGCAACGACAGCAGATAAAAAAATAGAAGAAAAATTGTGTGGATTAACGTTTAAATGAATAATGCGTTTTGGTGGTATAGTGATAAAGAAAAATTACAATTTACTATTATTTGGTATGTATACTCAATCGCATCTCAATTTTCAGTTTATTTTTTATTATTTATCATTTGATTTTTTACAACATTCATAATTTTAAAATAAATTTATGATAAATATTAATTGTTCTTGATTTTATTGGTTTCTCATAACATAAATTTAAATAATTAACTATAATAATTAAATTTTATCACAGATTCTTCAATTATGTTATCTAGAAAATATCAATTTGGATCCGAGAAACGTAGAAAAAGAAAAGAAAATTGAGCAACACAATCTCAAAAAGGATCTCTTGATAAGTTCATTACAATAAGAACTCGTGTGGGGAACAAAAAAATGATGTTGACAATCAATTAGTAGATGATCATCATATTCATATAGAAGATCAAGGTAACTTTGGTGATAATAAAATTTAGATGGCCATGACATTCATACTGAAGATAAAGATAACAACGCGGATATGTCTGAATGTGATAGTGAGAATATTGAGAGGGTTGATAAGTGTTTCGATAATGGTGGTTACAATGATATTTCAAATAAATATGTTGTATTATTTTATTATTTTTACATTTTGATTAAAGTTCATAATTTTTTGTTTTATATTTTTATAATTTTGTCGTATTAAAGTTATATGATATGAGGCCTAAAATTATTTTTCGCACCGAACCCTTATTTTCCTAGGACCGGCCCTGATGTTTGGTTCATCTTCAATGAACATTTGACACCTTTAATTACTTTCTAAGTCAATACTATTACTATTTTATACTCTTTTGTTTCCCTTCCTTTTATTTGACATTAGAATCAATTCAATTTTTTTTCCTTTCTTTTATTTGACATTAGATTAGTCTATTATGTGTATTTAGATGAAGAAGCCTTTGATGGTCTCTCAACTCATTGCGATGCTGCCTGGAATTTGCATACTTTTCTTATAGGTTATGGTTGGACATTTACTTTGATGATAAAACACTTCTATCCTTTATTAGTTTGGTTGGAAGACATTATCTTAGTGCTCTCCATGCCGAAGGAAGATCAATCTTAGCGGCCATGGATCATGCTAGAGCATGTGGATTCAAAGAGATAAAAAAACTTCTCGGATGCAAAGCATGCTATTGATATTTTTCTGAGGGTTGCTATTTTAGATGATGTTAAGCATCTTAGTCTTTGCTCTAATTTTTTTGTCTTTTATTTTATTAGGAGAGAGCTCAATTTTGAAGCTCATAGCCTTGTTAACAAATTCATAAATGACTAGAGAGAAGGAATACTTTTCATTATTACAAAATGATTGTACATGATTCTATTTATAAGATTACAAGTGGACTAACTACTTTCTAACAACTTTTTAACAACTCTCTAACAACACATTAACTAATAAGAAAAAGCCTCTCTTAATGAGTTGACTTAATACTCTCATGCAAACCCATTACTAATGAAGAATAAACTCCAATATGAGATCTCAATATTAGAAAATCTGAATTAGACAAGGGTTTGATTAAAAAGTCAGCAAGCTGGGCATGGGCTGGAAGATGTTGTGAATAGTAAGTTTCTTCATACGAACAAGATCTCGAAAAAAATATATGTCTAGTTCAATATGCTTAGTCCTGGAATAAGCGTGACATGAAGCTCCTGAAGAAGAGATAAAAACTAGAGGATCTAAGCTAAAGTTAGCGCTCAACTTCGATATTTAACTTCAATGCTCGACCTAGATACAATTTGTTGCTTTGTACAACTCCAAGAAACCAAATTACGCCCAAATAGAATACAATATCCAGAGGTAGAGTGTCTGTCATCAGGGTCAGATGCCCAATCAGAATCTGCATAGGCTTGAAGACGAAGAGAAGAAGGACATTCGAGAAGAAGTCCATATGACAGAGTGCCTTTAATGTAACGACGAATTCGCTTTATATCTTGCCAATGTATAGTTTTAGGAGAATGCATAAACCGACAAACTTTATTAACTGAATTGTTAGGAATGATATCCTAGAGCTTGTAATTATTTAATAAATATAATTTATTTGGAATAAATTAAATAAATAAACATAAGTTCTTTCTATTATCTATATTGATTCAATGAATGATATTAGGAATATATGTAAATATACTAATATCAAACATTCAAAGAGTAAAACCCTAAGTTACTCTTATGAAATCACGACTAAGTATGTAAGTCATATGAGAGGATTAAAGTCGAGATGAGTAACTTAAAGTGTCTACAGTAAATGGATAATGTTTGGGAACCTTATCCTGATAACACTGTTGATAGTTGTTCATTTTGTATAAGTAGACAAATATGATCTAATTTTGATCATTCATGTGGGTGACATAAAATAGAAGTATCATATACAATGTTGATTGTATAAGACAAAGACCACGATATTTGATCAATATCTCTATTAGTGCCGTTTACGAGAAATGATCGAATATCAAACTAAGTTTATCAACCGTGATAAATCTCAATCCTGAATGAAATGTGGACTCCTATTCATGAAGTTATGTTCTTTGATTCACATGGTTGAGAGAGATCTGATATGAGCGCTTAATACACTCCTGTTTTGGGAACATAACGAGATAGTAGCTGAGAACACATTTATACGAGATGGAATTCATAATTTTCCTATAAATTAACGGTATCAATGCAATACTTGGACATTTTAGAAACTTTAGGAAACCCCCTTGATGTACTGATTCGAGACATGAACAAATGGCGCCATGACTTCTATTGATCACAGAAGCAAATTATATGTAGTTTGATTAAAAATAATGTTCATTGGAGAATCAACGGGAACACATGGATAAAATGGTAATTGCAAGGGCAAAACAGTAAACATAATTTGCATGTAATTATGAGTGTTCCACGTGAAGGATATATCACAGATATAAATAAAAGATAAACTAAATGGACATAACTCATTTTTAGTGAGGAGAGTTCAGTTATGAATCTATAATGGAATTATTCATATTTAGATAATAAGTAATTAACTGATTATGAGTTAATCACTTAATTGACTAATTATTAAACTCATGACCTATAGGTCCATCAGATTCCTATGTTAGCCCAAATATCGCAATCACGATATATAGTAATAAATAAGGTGACTTACTTAAATAGACACAATATTAATTGTCTAAATATTTAGTATCTTTAAACGGTAGTTAATAGAACTTACTCTACATTACAAAGTGAAAGGTTTATGATGAGTACAAAATATATTGTCGAAGTGGAAGAAGTGAAAACAATGGCTGTTAAATCAAGCAGATTCCAAATTCCAATTTTGAAGAAAATTGATTTTTTTGTTTTAGGTTCAAAAAGGTTTTAGTTCGACCATTTCTCTACGCAAATTGTGAGGCTCGAAAGACAGTGAGGTTTGGTGGGGGAATCTGCCAACAAGCTGCAGCTGTCTTCATCATTGTATAATTTATAAATGCCAACCAATACCATGCATTATAATTTTTATATATATAATATATCCTCTTAAAATCTTCTCCACATCTCAGTTTCGGATTCAATCAATTAAAACAATTTTAATCTATCTACTTAATTTTGTTTCCTTTACAGAAATAAATATTTGTAACTATGGTATGCTTAATCCGGACAAATTCTAAGATTTATTGGGAAATAATTTTTATTTTCTTAATTAATGAGATTGATTAATCGGGGTTGGAATTTTTTTGTAAAAATATTTGATTGATAAATTATGATTTTATTTTATTAATGAATATTTATGTTTTCCATAAAAATAATTTTATATTTAAATGTTATGTATTGATTATTGCGAATAAAGTTACAATATTGGTCTATATGTGCTGATTTGTGGAGTGATTTGAGCTTTTTTTAACCAGAACCGGAACATTATCAAAATTTTCCTATGGACAAAATAATTTCTTCACAAAATATATTATAGAAAATCACTTATTTGGCCATTGGTTTTTTTTTTTTTTGGTCTATTTCTTGAATTATTTTTAAATCCGATTTGGAAATAATGTTTAAATACAATAATATTTTAAATTTGGAGCGTGTCCTTGATTTAATTTTTGTAAATAAAGTTTTTTATGATATTTAACTAGTTTAGTAATGGTCCTCTATGAGTGAATAATTGAAATTATCACGGTTATTTTTTCTTATTAACTTTTGAAGGTTACTTTTTTCCTTAATTGCTTTTTACTTTTTTCTGAGTGTGAAAGCTCTTTCTTTTGTGTCTTGGTTTCCGATTTTGATACCTATTTTTTTCCATATATATACTGTATAATGCTTGTGGGAAAATAAGTATGATTGAAAATAATTTAAAAAAATTATTGAACAGTAAATAAACAAAAAGATTAATATAAGTATTAAAGTTAAACATATGACATATATAGATAGAAAATTAATTGAATGTAAAACAAAAGGGATGTTGTCTTATGAAGTTTAAATCTAGAAGGTAAAAAAAAAAAATTGTGATAATAAATCTTGTAAAATTGAGATAAAATATCATAAAATAGAAATTAAAAAAATAAAAAGTTATAAGAGTACCTCAATAAGTGATTTAATAGGACTATTGTCAATCAATATCTAAATCAATAATTTTCACATAAATTAGTTACCTATAATGAGATTGTAAAAATTGTAAATATTTTTTATCATTATTTTTAAAAATATTAAATTTGTAATTAGCATAATTTTTAAATATTTATCAAAATAACATATTGCTTCTAGTTAAATGAATTATTGAACAATTATGTTTTAATATTTGTTATTTTAACATTTTTTTCTACTAAATAATTATTTTTTAAATGCATGAGTTTTTAGGAACTTAAACTCTCATCTTATAATGTTAATTCTTAATTTAATTTTGATAATCTATTTCCATTTCAACAATTTATTGAATAATAAATCTTATATTTTATAAGACAAAAAAAACAAACGTATCAACATAAATAGAAATGTATATTAAAACTATTTCTGAAGAAAAAAAAAAGCACCCATAAAAACTACTCAATAAAAAAAACAAGTAATTTTGATCCAAAAAAAAAATATATATATATATATAAAATAAAAAAAGAAAATAGTTGCAACTATTACTTTATCAAGTCACGTACTCACCTAGGTAAAGAATAGCGGGTTCATTTTGCCATAGAGACCCAAAAAAAAAAAATTACAGCTAGTAAAAATATTCATATGGTCTCCCTACAGTTTAATTTCACCTTAGAAAATATACCAAAAATTGAGTAGGTCTATCATGCATGAACAAAGGATCTAGGTTCCCATTTGGCATAAAATAGAAACTCCAAGAATATTCATCATCATCATCAATGTCTATTAAATGAAGATGAAAAAAAATAAAAATTACTATATTTAGATGGCATTTATTTTATTTTTTACTAAAATTGTCTAGTTTTTTTAGGCATTGACCAAAACAGAAGGTAAATGAGATGAAAAACTGGATTGGTATTTTTGGAATAGCCCTATGCTATAATATAAATCACTATTCTATTCTCTTGTTCCCTAGAAAAATAGAAATTGACCACTGTTTCTCTCTATTTTGCTTATGTAACTTTAGCAGTGTGACAATATACCTATATTTTTCATGCGTCATCCAAATTCTAAGGCAAAATTTTAATTAATAGCTTTGATTTTTCAAAGGGCCTCCCTACCTAGAGAACAACTAGCACCTGATATGAACATGAACTTATTCAAGCTAAGAGAATATTGTATAATTCAATAGCCAAACATATGAATTTGCATTTCATTCCCTCCTTGATTTAAGAGAATTACCTTGAATTAAGTAAATAAAACATGTGATTATGGATTCATTTAGTAAATATCTTTTTAGGAAAAAAACTTGTTTTTTAAGAAAATGTTTTGAACCCCAATACTACCTTTGAGGACCAATAGACCACCTTTTTTATAGTGAAAACATTAATTAAAACATGTTTTCACTTTTTTTTTTAATTCAAAAAATTATAAAAATATATTTCTTAGGACCACTCTCAAACAGATCCCTTATTTGTGATTTTGAAAAGTGGAAGGTAAAATGAAAAATTAAAAACAACTCAGTAAAAAACGATTATGAAAGCTACACCTAAGAGAGTCAACTTTTTATGCTAGTAAAGTTTGAATTAAACAGTGATTGAATTAGACCATTTGAGTGAGCCATCTGTTTTGTTTTTTTTTTTTTTTTGGCTTCTCTATGTGATATAAATTGTCATGTACATTTTAAATAGTACATATTACTCATCTGGTAAAAAAAATAGAAAAAGAAAAGAAAAAATCAATTTTTATTAAAAAATAAACTTAGTAAAAATGTGTCATTTAAATTATAAACTTTAATAAGTCGTGGAGTAGTACCTTCTATAAGTTAAATGACTATTTCTTTTAGAGATTAATTATAATTAGATGTGTGCGAGTTTTTATAACTAGATGAAGCTATTTTTTTAATATTTATGTTTGTGTTTAAGATTTTTAATGGTTAGATTGAGCTATTCTAGTTTTAGTTTTTTTTTTCTCTTGGGTGAGTGAGTGTTTTGTGGTTTAGACTGCACGTTTTTATAATTTGGTGCTAGATGTTTCGTTAACATTATTTTTTAGTAATATATTGGCTAGTTTTTAAGTAATTTTTTGTAGTTTTGTTTTGTTACTGTAGTAAGAAAATTAAATATTTAGGGTTTAAATTTTTACACCTGTTCGAATTTAGTGTACAAAGTGAATAAAGGGGAAAATAATAATAATAATGAGGCTTTGGATGCTTTTGAGAGGGAGAGGGGAAAAGACTGAGAAGAGAGTAAGGGTTTGCTGTACTTAAGGCTGCAAAATTAATAATAATATATTTCAACAAAAACAAAACAAAATAAACAAAGATATGGAAAGTTCTATAGAGTAGGTTGTTTTCATAGGAGTTAGAAAACTATTTGAACATTTTGACTTACTGTTCTAACTTTTGAGTTTTATATATCATTTAAAAAAAAAAACCAATCCCAATTATATCCAAAAGTCTACAAGTTTTTAGAGAGAGAGAGAGAGATGGGAAGGTCTCCTTGTTGTGATAAAGCAAATGTGAAGAAGGGTCCATGGTCTCCTGAAGAAGATGCTAAGCTTAAGGATTATATACACAATCATGGAACTGGTGGCAATTGGATTTCTCTTCCTCAAAAAGCTGGTAATTTCTTTTCTTTTCTTTTTTTAATTTTTTTAGGGTTCTTTCTTTTAATTTAAATGAGTTTGATTTTTGGTGAAATCAAGGTTTGAAGAGATGTGGAAAGAGCTGCAGACTGAGATGGCTTAATTATCTAAGACCTAACATTAAACATGGAGGTTTCACTGAGGAAGAAGATAGAATAATTTGTACTCTCTATTCCACTATCGGAAGCAGGTACTAATTTTTCACTTTTCACTCAACTGGTTAGGTATTAGTATTTACTCCCGTTTTAGAGACGGGAGGTTTTGGATCGAGTCTTTCAATTTTTTTAATAATTTTCTTCATCATGTGTGTGTCTAAGTTAAAAGTTTAGATCTGAGTATTTTTTTTTTCCTAATGGATGTGATGATATAGGTGGTCAATAATAGCAAGTCAGTTACCAGGAAGGACTGATAATGATATAAAAAACCATTGGAATAGCAAACTGAAGAAGAAAATATTAATGGGAATGGAAAGATCATCAAAACAAGGTTCAGTTTCATCAGCTCAACCACTGTCATCATCATTAATCCCATCAATGAAGAGTTCATCATTTTCAGGGTTTGAAACTTCCCTTTCAATCCCATCATCATCATCATCAAATTGGTCAAACTTCAACCCTTGTCTTAACTTCCAAACACAAGATCAAATTCAAATTCAAAACAACAGTTTATTATTGAGTTCTTCTAATTCAATGATGTTTTATGATGGGATTGGGAGTTGCACTCAAAACCAAATCAAACAAGAAGAAATGGGGTTTGATCTTCATCATTATAATCAGTGTTTTGGACAAACCCCATTTGTTGATTATCATAATTTTGGCAACATCATCAACAACAACACTAACAGCTTCTTGTTCAATGTGGTGGATGAAAACAAGACACAAGAAAACTTTATCTACTTTCAAAGCTAGATATATATATATTATTATTATGATATTGTAAGTGAAGGATTGGAAGGGAAATTAATTAGATGGCAGTTTATTTAATTAACTTTTTATATCATGGTTTTGTTTTGGGGATAAATGAAATGAGAGACAGATTTCTTTCTTTCTTTCTTTCTTTGATTTTGTGTTTTTTTTTATTGACTTAATGAAGGAAAATGATGTGAATTTTTGTACGGACGTCACTGCCCACTTTGCTCCAAAATCCAAAACTAGTTTATGAAAACTAGATGTTTTAGGCATAATTAAATTAACAACAAGAAAGAAAGAAAAAGAAAAAACAAAGCACTGTTTTTTTTAGTTAAGAAAATTGTGAATGAAGGATTTGAAAAATCTCTCCCTTTATACTAATGAATCAATTGACAATTTTTTTGTTGCATTTTTTTGTCTGATTCATATCTCTATATAAAATAATGTTATTTGATATATATAATCAAAATTTTGATATTTTTCCATGAAATTGCAATATAAAAAGCAATTATTGAAAAGACTTTTGTTGCCTTTTTGTAAAAGTTGGAGTAGAGTTTTATTTAAAACTAAAGGCCAAGATAAGTTAAGAAAATAAAAAAAGGGCAAAAAAACATTAATATTAATAAAATCCAAAGAGAGAGAAGTCCCCTATGATCTCCTAATTTAGATGTCTGGTGAGCTATTAGCTAGTGAAAAGACACTTCAAGCCCTGCAAAATCACTACGCTTTGAAGAAATGATGGGATGGTTTTGACCTTTTGAATTCATGGGTCTCTACCTGCAACCTGGAATATTGAGCGCCCATTAGGTTTTTTTTTTTTTTTTAATTGGCAAGTTTGTCCACATAAAAAGGAAAAAACAAAGCTATTATACTCCAACTTTTGGACTTTTGTAGAAATGCTTAAATTTTTTAATTAAAAAATGGTAAATTATAAAAAATACTCCTATGATTTCAATTAAATTCTTCAATGTACTTGTAGTTTAAAAATCACAAATCATTGTTACGTGGTTTTAAATTATGTTAATAAGACTCCCCCCTTTCAACATTTTAAACTTTCTTTTAACCATAATTTTTTTGTTTGAACTCCGATTTGAATGATTCAAAATGTTTTAAAATCCTCATTTCAATCTTTACGTTATGGTTACTTCAAAGGGAAATTTTATTGGGTGGCAAATTTTTATGCAATATTTGTAAAAATATCAAAAAAAGTATTTGTAAATATAACAATTTTTATCATGTTTATCAGTGGTTAACAGTGATTTATATGTTTATCAGTGATAAACTTAGTGTAAAAATATATAATTCAATGTTTATCATTGATAAACTTGATCAAAATTTTCTATATTTGCAAATATTTTTGTTGAGCTCTTATTTTTACAAATATTACTAAAAAAGACTGCTAGATTTGCAAATTGCCTACTTCAAAACTTCAAAATCGTCAATAAATAAAAAGGTTTATTATCATTAAAATATTATGTATGATTGAAGCCATTACTCCATTGTTTACTAATGATTAAAAAATTTTCAAGTGACCATAACATAGAAGCTGAAATGAGAATTCCAAAACATCTTGCATCATTAAAATCAGAGTTCAAATGAAGAAGTTACGACTAAAAAAAAGTTTATAAGGTTGGAGGGGAGTGGTCTTATTGACATAATTTGAAATTACAGGGGTATGATTTGCCATTTTTAAATTACAGGAGTTGTTCATGAATTTGACTGAAACGATAAAAGTGTTCTTTGCAAGATTTTTTTTATTTTTTTTCGAATTTACAATTTACCCTGAAAAGAATAAGTGTTCACTAATTTAATAATTTTTTACAATCTTTGTCGTATCATATGATTTCTTTCCTATTTAATAAATGAAAATTCAAAAACTGATTCAAACAGTAATTCATTAATGTCATTAGTTTGGTTTATTTATGAAATAGTAGATTTATAATTTATTGAAATCAAGTCAATAAGTTATTGAATTAGAAATATATTATTAAATTTAAACTAACAACTGATTTTATACTAAAATAAAAAATTTAATTTTTAAAAACTCATTTAAATAATAATTATTCAATTTAAAATAAAAATTACAATTACTAATAATATTATAAATTCAACTAATGAATAATTTGTTGAATTATAAAAAATATGTTATTTCAGTATATATTTAAAAATCACTTTTTTTTAATGTTATTCTATTCCTTCCCTTGAAAACTTATGAATATCTCTTGAGATGATGTGGTGGTTGCGTTGAGTAGGATCAATATTCTATTTTGTTTGACGCCATGGATTTGTATTAGCTTTGGACTATTGATTTTGATATAATCTTTTGTCACATGGCATTTTTTTGGTATTTGGTTTAATCTCACACCCTCACTATTAAGTTTACCTTAGCATTAGATTTACTTTATAACTTTTTTTTAAAAAAATTACTAAAAGCTAATAAAATAATGTAAGAGAGTTTATTACGAGGACACCATGTACTTATAAATTAAATATCAGTTACTCTTAAAATTTTGAATCCATAAACTAAAATGCCATTATATAAATAAAATAATTATAAATGGCCACTTACATTATTTTAATCTATTAAATAGAAATACATATCTAAAATTTATTATTTAAGATAATTTTTTAAAATTAAAATAATGAAATTTGTGAAATAAAAGACAGTTGGATAAGGGAAGATGCATTAGGTAAAAAAGAGAGATGGTTGATAGATTTCTCATCATATCCTCCTATCTCTCCCTCCAAGAAAAGGTCAAAATATACTTTTTAATTCCTTATTATACTTTTGACTTCGTTGATGTTTTTTTCCTGATTTTGTTGAAGTACTTTTAAGAAATATTAATTAAGATTTTAACATTAAATATCACATAAAAAAGAAACTCATACATCAAGTCAAATGAAATGGGTTGAACTTCCGTAATCCAATTCAAACGTTATGGTGTGATTATAATAAGATTTTAACGTTATGAATTCAATCTTACATTACAAAAAAATAAATAGAGACCAAAATGTCCTGATCGATCAAATTAGATAGATAAAAAAAATGTTTTGAAAGAAAATAAAATAATTGACAGACATATTTTGTTGTAAGAAGAATGTATGTTAAGAAATTTTGATTTTTTTTTTTTTTTATATGGATGATTTATGAAAATGTCAACTCAAACATTTCTCAAAGTAAATAGTTCGTGCAGAGGACATCATAATTGAAGAGACAGAATTAGGGAAGGAAGAGAAGAAGAGGGGTTTGAAATTGAGGGAAGAAACAGCCAGAGAAAGAATACAAAAGTTTTCTTATTTTGTTAGGTTTTGAATTATTTATTATTAAAAAAAAAGGAAAGAAATAGAAGATGAAAAGACGAATTTAGCCATATATTTTATGGAGGTGATAGAGAATCCCCATTGGGAAGCAATCCAAAAGGGCTCCAAAATTACATGATACGTGAGGATCTCTGTCAGAGTACTACCACTGTTTCATACTTTTTCCACATACAGACACACTTGCTCAATTGTTTAATACATAATATTAATATGTGTTTCTTAATTTTTAAATGAAAATTTCCCCCGAAAACTTTTTTTAAATTAAAAATTGGCTAGAATTTTAAAAACAAAAAGTTGATGGTAAAATATAGAATTTATTAATTATTAAAAAAATAGAAGAAAGTGTAAAATGAACTCAATATCTCAGAGATTTTCATTAGCATTTCAATTACAGAATGAAATTCTATTTATAGAACTTATGAATCAATTACAAATCAATAACAAAAAATAACTTAAAAGAAACAACTTCGCATGGTACAATTAACCGAAATTTGTTACTGATATTCAATGAAAATAGGGATTGGAAATTGACTTAAATGATTTGGACTGAGCTGATAAAAGTCAGAGCAGATGAAAAAAGAAATTGGGTATAATGAGCTATCTTAACACCCCCAAAAACTAATGGCCGATTATATCATCAACATAAACAAGGATATAGATAGAATATGAACTTAAACTTCATGAAAAGTGACTGATCAACCTTTAAACTGATGAAGCCCTGCTGAAGAAGAAAATGACTAAACCTCTCAAAGTAGGCACGAGGGGGTCAGTTTCAGTCCATATAATGTGTTTTTGAGCTTGCACACAAGAGTAGAAGAAGGAGATAAGAGTTCAAAACCTGGTGGTTGGTCCATAAGAACATCTTCTTGCAAAACACCATGGAGAAAGCATTGTTAATATCAAGTTGTCGTGTAACGTCCCGTTACTTTTTGAGGTAAATTTTTTTTTATTATTTAATTAAAGTTTTTAAGATTAGTTTAAATTCAGAAATTTCGATTTTAGTAGCTATTTTCGTCCAAAATTGTTTTTAATCGTTTTAATACTTTAATTATGTTTTGGTGACATTAATAATTATTAACGGGCCAATTAATAATTATTAATCACCTTTAGATTTATTTAAGAGCTTCGAGTTTCGTTTTTAAAGTAAAAACAAAAGAAGGACGTAGGCGTCATGTCCAAATTTCTTAAATATCTAAAAATCACTATTCATCATCTTTTAAATAATCAAATCAAAGGCAAAAATTGATAAAATTCTTCATCCTTTCTCCTCTTGAAGCCGTGGGTATCAACACCAAAACCCCAAAGTGTAACAACCCAAAATTTCTAAAAATCCCAAAACACGTGGAATTCATAATATAAAGACAGAGGAAGAATTTAAAACAAAAGTCAAGTTCTTCTCATTTGAAATCAAACCAAATAACATTCACAACCGATCGGTTTTATTTTTAAAACAATAAATCATTAAAAATCAAGACAATCTCAACCATTGTCTATAAAATTCTTAATCAGAAATTTAATAACTTCACATAATTCAAATAAAACCAAAAACACGAAAGTTAATAATTCCCAAAAGAAAACAAAATAAGAAGAAAATAAATCGCCGGCGTGCAAATCCATGCCAACCGAACACCACATCGAACCACATCAGCCACCGAGTTTCTTCTTTCCTTTACCTGAAAAAAAATAGTTGTAGCATCATGAGGCTACGCCCAATGAGTAGAAAAATGTTAAAATAAAAATCATGCCATGAGAGATTTTTCTAAGACTTTAAGTCCATAACCGGCCTCACCGTCATCCGAAAGTTCACTTACTCCAAACACTCGGAGTCTAACCCATCATTCCAATACATAAGCTTATCTCTTAATCCTCAAATTAACAAGATAAAATATTCGAAACAGTTTTAAACACTCTTTTCTCAATTTAAAACTTTTCGATTTAAAATTTTCACCAATATCTCTAATCTCCTCTTTGCCCGCGAACAAAGAGAGACTACGCTCAATAAGGAATTTAAACACTCTTTTCTCAATTTAAATCCTTACGAGAAAATATTCTTTTCCATTGTACGGATGGAATGAACCTGCCCCGTTAAGTGTTATATAGTTGTGCACAACCGTATAATCTCCCTTAACGGCAAATATTCTTCTTTAAGCAAGGCCTATGCTTAAAGCGAACCTACTACCATATTACCCGAGGTATTTGAGTAACATGATTCTACACATCACCACCATGATGTTCAAATTAAGTCTAAACTCAATTTCTCGAAACAACCCTCTTTCTAGGCCAAAAATTCTCTAAACTCAATTTCTAGAAAATTCGCCTTTAAATCATTCCAAAATATCCCAAAATCACTCATAAAACCATTTTGGGATCACTTCCAACAACTCCCAACGATTTACCGATCTAGAAACAAAACTAGTTTAAACTAGTGTAGTTTCGCTCATTTTTCAGACATTCTAAAATTAATAATTTTCTAACTAATTTTCAGCGGCATAACAGCTATAAAATGACTCCCAAAACAGCCCCTAAACATTTGGAAAAATAGCCACAGAGGATTCAGAGAACAAATATCGACTAACTAACCACCTAGGCTTAAATTATCGACTTAAAGGCACTAATCAGACAACCGCAATAATTCTTATCTAACAATGTTTAATTTACTTTTAAACATTCAAAGTAATCTTAAACACCCAAAAATATGCTTATACATCCAAGGACAAAGTCAATAAACATAAGGAAGTAATTTAGGCAAAACCCGATATCGGTAGTCATTTTAAGCATGCTTAGTCCCAATTTTTAACTTCCTTTAATCCATACTTTAATTCCAATACAAACAGCCCCATAAACCTCTTATTATGCATAAAATCATCCAACTAACATAGTTAAATTTTAGAGGTTTAACTATTAAAGAAAAAGGAAAATACAAACATGCACAATTTAAAGTTTAACACGATTCTACTCACCTTGAATTTGCGTTTTCAAAAACCTTACGTCTCTTTTAAAAATATGAGGAAATAATCCCCACCTTTTGAAACTTATCTAATTTCAAGAACATCGATACAAAAACAACCTACAACGATGAATTAGAAAATACAAATCGATCAGAGTCGAAAAATCATATCAAACCCGAAGGGTTTTTAAGCCATAACTTTTTATATAGAATTGATCTTGCTATGAAATTAGCGTTAATGGAAAGATAACGGAAAAACGGTCAAAATGGACTACTTACTTGCGTAAATTGGAGTTCGGATGAGGAAGTTATGGAGAAATCAATCCGGGAGATGTCTTTTAGACGAAAATAGGAGAAAAGTGGTAAATGGAGGCTGATTTCAGATTAGGGAGGAGGAAGAAGAAGAATTTAGGGTTTAATCCCGATTTCAGTTAATTACGAAAATGCCACTATGCAAAAACGATCATAACTCATTCATCGGGGCTCAGAACGACGAGCCGTCAGTTGCGTTAGAATCGTAAAGACGAGACGATCCATATCAACTAAAAATATTAAATTAAACTTGTGGTTTTAATTTGGAGGTTTGAGAAATTACTAAAATACCCTTACTTGGTAACGGGTTGTTACACAAAGTTTGGTTTTTCTTTATTTCTCGGTAGATCGTCTCGATTCTACTTCCGTTGGAAAGCCCTTGGCCCGTAGATCATTTCCAACCTACCGATCGAGATTTTCGCTCTTTTCTTCGAGGCCTTAAGGTATGTCAAAGTTTCTAAAACTTGAAGTGAATAGTGTTTTAATGGAGGTTTTGATTTGGAATCTTCGAATTCGTTCACTGAAGCTTGAAGGTTTCACTCGGGGAAGTCTTTATAGTCAATTTTAGAAACTTTCCCTAAACCCTAAAACTGAGTTTGAGCCGAAAACCCGTCCCTTGTGTTTTTCCCTCACTTGGCCATGTTTAGGATGTTAGGTTTATTGTGTTTTTGCTATTTACTTAATTTTTCGGAAATCGATTGTTGATCAAAACCCTAAATTACGGATACCCATTGTAGTTTCGAACCTCCAAAGTATCCGAAACCAACCCGAAACACCTCTAAAGTGCATAAAAGCCGGAAAACCAAACTCGAACCCTATTTTTCCTAATATGGCCGAGAGCACCATAGGGAGGAAATCTGAGATTTTTGTTGTTTTATGCGTTTAGACGTTGTTTGTTCGATTTTTGGTTAATTATTGATTTTAGGTGTAATTCATTTGTAGGATTGTGATTTTCTCGTGGAATTGCAACCTCGGTTATATATCGGAGCTTGTCTACAAGCTAAGGTGAGTTTAAAGTGAAAGTTAATGGTTTTATGAATTGAGTTTCGTTATGTTATTGTTTATCGAGGTTAAGAGGGATTTAGCTTCTTAGAATTAAGTTTTGGTTAGAGACTTTAATTCGGAAGTGAGTGGAAAGAATTTGGAATTATAATGAGTTCGATGAAAAGGAAACATCGGAGTGGTTTGGAAGTATTGCAAAGCGATTTGGAGATGTTAGATGAAAGTGGAAATGAGAGTTACTTTGAACGGTTTGGAAGTTAAAGTAATTAGAAGATACACTTGAGTGATAACTTGTGTAATCTAGTTAGTTAGGTTTCTTAATAACTTAGTAGGATTCTTTGAGATTAACTAACTTATTAGGAAGCTTAACCTTTTGTGATATGGCTCATGATAGTATGTTGATTCGGATCCATACGTATCATGGTGCGAGAGTTTGTGAATAGTACATGGTAGTACGTGAATTCGGATCCGTACGTACCATGGTACTATGGTTTGTGATATGGCACATGATAGTATGTTGATTTGGATCCATACGTATCATGGTGTGAGGGTTCGTAAATAGTACATAGTAGTATGTTGATTCGGATCCATACGGTACTATGGTACTATGGTTTGTGATATGGCACATGATAGTATGTTGATTCGGATCCATACGTATCATGGTGCGACGATTTGTTATATGGTGAAAGTTCTGATATCCGATATGGTGAAAGTCCTGATATCCAATATGGTGAAAGTCCTGATATCCGATATGGTGAAAGTCCTGATATCCGATGATTGTGATATGGTACACGGTAGTATGTTGATTCGGATCCATACGTACCATGGTACTATGATTTGTGATACGGCACATGATAGTATGTTGATTCGGATCCATACGTATCATGGTGCGATGATTTGTGATATGGTACATGATAGTATGTTGACTTCGGTCCATACGGTATCATGGTACGGTAACTTGAGACATGGTACGATCGTACGTGGTATGTTGATTTCGATCCATACAATAGCACGATACGATGAAACTTGTTTGGTAATAAAAATAGTTAATGTTACCTTTACATATTCTTTAAATTTGTGTAGTAAGACTTAGTAGCGAATAATACTTTACTTTAAGTCTTTATATCTATCTCATGGTATTGAATGATGAATACGGGTAATATATGACTATCGTATGGTTATATGGAAATTGGAAGTGTGGATGTGGGTAGTATTGAGCATTATAGGCCTTTGGACACGATTTCGGTTATGAGATTTTGTTCATAGGATTACTTGCTTTCGTTTTACTCTCACTAGCATTTC
The DNA here is from genome assembly GCA_028015215.1 of Gynostemma pentaphyllum. Classification (NCBI taxonomy): domain Eukaryota; kingdom Viridiplantae; phylum Streptophyta; class Magnoliopsida; order Cucurbitales; family Cucurbitaceae; genus Gynostemma; species Gynostemma pentaphyllum. The sequence goes on along the minus strand of CM051346.1, from coordinate 16,843,083 downwards.
ATGCTAATGGTGCTACACTTACAAATTTTCAAGTAAACCCCGTCCTAAGAAGCGTGGTAGAGGAGGTGGAGCGCGTGACTAGTCGAGATGGTGTATGGACAATGTTAAAGACATCTTTTGGTTTAGCATTTGTTAAAATGCTTGTAAATTATTTCCATTGTACATACATGTGTCTTTTTGAGCCCGGAAGGGCATTTGTGTAAAATTTGTCTATGTCTTATGATTTATTTCTCCTTTGGAATGCGCATTCTCGATTTATAGCTTTCTCTGAATTTGGGTTGTAAAACAGGTTTTGGTTATTCGATTTTTAAACGAACCCATGCCGTTTTCTTTAAAAATCGAGTCTTCCGCTGTGCATTTGAATTTAAAGAATTTAACGGAAAGCGGGTCGTTATATGTCGCAAGGGCTAGTTTTTTCCCATAGCTAAAGTGAATAGGACTCTGATTATAATTGGTTTAACTACAGGACTAAAGGTCTCATTGTAATCAATATCAGCATTTTGATGGAAGCCCTTTGCCACGAGTCTAGCCTTGTATCTAGCTATAGTTCCATCAGAGTGTTTCTTAATTTTGAACACCCACTTGCATCCTATAATCTTTCTATCACTTGGTTTAGAGACAAGACTCCAAGTGTTATTCTTCATTAAGGCATTATACTTATTTTGCATAGCATCTCTCCATTGTGGACTTTGAAGAGCCTCCTTCACTGTTTTTGGTTCCTGCTTAGACAAGTCAACAGTGAGAAACACACATTTGATTTTTAAATACCATCTCTTAGTCTTGTCACCATATAATGAGTATTTTTTGAAGTAACCAAATCAGTTGAGATGGGAGTAGGTAACACAGACACTATGGCAGGAGGAATGGAGTTGCAGCAAGATAATAAGAGGAATATATGTATAAGAAATTGGATTGGAAGGAGAGATGGACATATTTTATGTAGGTATTATGGCAGCTGAAGCGGATAGACTGGAAAATTGAGGAGTTTGAGTAAGTATATGTATTTGACCAACATAGAACTGAGGTTGAATAGTTAAGACATGAGTTGTGGTTGAATTTGTCTAATATGGAAAAGAAGATTCATCAAATTTGACATGCTTGAAGATATAAACTTTTCCATTAGAGTCGAAACACTTATACCCTTTATGCTGGAAGTTATACCCAATAAAAGTGCATTTGACAGATCTATAATCGAGTATATGTTGAGTGAAAGGTCGGATATGAAGATAACATGTGCAACCAAAAACCTTTAAGAATTAATAGTCAAGTTTGTGTCCAAATAACTTTTCCAAGGGAGAAATGCCATGAAGGACCTTTGTAGGAAGATAGTATATGATATAAGTAGAAGATATAAAAGCACCATCCCAAAACTGAAAAGGTAAATGTGCTTGAGAGAAAAGAGACAATCTTGTTTCAACTACATGCCTATGTTTTCTCTCCACTATACCATTTGTTCATAAGTATGTGAGAAAGATAACCTATGTTCAATGCCATGTTTTTGAAGAAATGATGTAAAAGATCTAAATTCCCCACTCCCAATCTATTTGGAGACTCTTAATTTTGACAGAAAGTAGATTTTCAGATAGGGATGAACTGTAAAAAAGTTTGAAAAAGCTTCTGATTTATTATGCAGTAGATAGATCCATGTATGTCTGGAAAATACATCAACAAAAGTAATATAGTACTTGAAGCCATTTTTCGAAGTGATATGGGATGGATCCCATAAATTAGCCTCAACAAGTTGTAAAGGGGCTGTGTCTATAGTTTTTGAATTGGAAAGATGAGTTTTATGTGACTTTGTAAGTTGACAAGAATGACAGAAGGCTAAATCTTTATTTGAATGAAAATTAGTATTACAAAATTTCATTATAGGTTTGACAGTAGAGATGCTAGAGTGGCCTAATATTCTATGTCACAAATCTATACGATTACAAGGTAAAGAAGTAGAAGACTGAATTGAAGTTGTAAAGCAACTGTAAACTTGATCAGACACAAAATGATATGATAATGTCTTGGACTTGACTGGATCTTTTTAAGGTTGAATTGATAAAGGCCTTCTTCATGCATTTTTCCTTAGAGTAGAGGTTTGCCATTGATTTTTTCCTTTAACACAATGAAATTCAAGGTAAACATTGTTATCTCTAGCAAACTGACTGACACTAAGTAGATTTTTTGTAATTTTTGGAACATGAAGAAGATTATTTAGTTGAAAAGTAGATTGGAAAGCAGGAGAAAAAAGAGTAGAAGGTCTATAATAGGATATTTATAAACATGCACCATTGCCAACAAAGATTTGGTTATTTCCTTTATACTCATTCCCTACATTCAGATTGTTGTAATCATAAGTAACATGATTTGAGTCGCCAGAATCTGGGATCCAATTCATATCAGACATTTGAATTTTAGAAACCACCATCGCATTCATTTGATTAGAGTTATTCCCATAAGAAGTATTTTCCTGTTGATAGGTCTGATTGTTTGAGTTCCTGTTAATATGATTCTATGCCCATATTTGCTGCAAAGTTGACATTAAGGCTGTTGATTCCAGGGCTCTCCACGACATCGTCCCTGTCCTCAATTATGTGACTGATTGGAATTAATATTATATACATTTTCATACCCCTGATTTTGATTTTCTCTTCGTCCTTGATTTTGAGTAGCCATATGAACATGATTTTGAGCAGCTATGTTGACAAAAGGTGCTGCACTAAAGTATTTATTTCAAGACGTACTTTATGAGATAAAAAGCAAAGTTGATATCTCCTTTACGTTATAGATACAATAGAATCATATTATATCCTCAATCCTTGGAGATTATACATGATATGATATTTCTCAGAGATTTTATCCTCAGTAGAAGAAAGTGTATTCACTAGTGACTTCATTTTCACTAGATAATCTTTCATTGTTAAAGACCTTCTTTCTTCATAGTTTGCAATTTTGACTTATACTGCATTGTCTTGGCCATATTTTGATTTGAGAAAAGAGAAAGAATATCATGTCAGATTTCCTTCGAAGTATTGCAATCAATAATTTGAGAAAAAATATTTTCTGTCATTGATCCGCCTAAGTAAGCAACTAGTAATTTGTCTTATTGTTTCCAATTAGTAAAAGCAAGATTGTCTTGAAAATTAGTAGAATTCTGAGATTAAATATACCTGGATGGAGGTTCTTGATCATCATCATCGATGTATTTCTTGAGGCCATGACCTTCGATTGCATTTAACACTTGAAATTTTCAACCAAAAATTATCATCATCCAGTTTGACAGTAGAAGTGTGATTTCCAAGTTTGACGTATTTCTTTTCCTTCACAGCCATTGTAAAAGTAGCAGATTCTTCAGAAGTCGAAGAGGAAGTCACTGAAGGCAAGAAATAGAAGTTGAGAATTTAGAATTTTCAGGTTCTTCAGGATTGTTAATGGCAGTTAGCCTTTATGGCATCTGATACCATATTAAAAAATAGAAGAAGAAGTATAGAATGAACTCAATATCTCAGAGATTTTCATTAACATTTCTATTAGACAATGAAGTTCTATTTATAGAACTTGTGAATCAGTTACAAATCAATAACAAAGAATAACTTAAACCATGTGAAGTTGTTTTTTTTTAGTAGAACTTCATAGTTTCTTTCCAAGCAAATAATCTGAATATTAATTGCCTAAAACATGTCCAAATACATTGTAAATTCGTAGAAACCATATATGGAAAATTTGGGAGCAAATATGAAAGTGGTCCAAATAAGAAAAGTTTACAAAAGTGATACAACTTTCCTAATTAGCTCTCCTCTTCATTTCTAATGAACAAGTTTTTAATACTATTCTTCCAAATTCATTTGTCATAGACTAAAGTGCATCAAGTCCTCTTTCTAAGCCTCCATACTCAAATGTCAAAACTTGTTTGACTTTACTAATATAGGCTTGTAAATAAATGTTCAATGCTTGTCTTGAACTTTGATCTTGTGATTGGTCCTTGAGCTATTTGTGAGGCTCTATGATTCATATCAGCTGGAGTGAACTGATAAAAGTCACAACAGATGAGAAAATAAATTGAGTTTAATTAGCTATCTTAACATTAATGAAGAACTTATAAATTATATCTTAATTATGTCATCACGTGTTTACGACGTGGATTTGATGACATTTAAAATGGGAAATTTACATATTTGACCTCATACTATTTTGACCCTCTTCTTATGTCATTAGTTGGTAAAAAGTCTCAAAGTCCCTTAAAAAAGGGTTTTAATTTAAACCTATGTTTTTCGCTCTTTTTCTCTCCTTGCAAAAATTAAAAATCAAACGTCAGAAGGTTGTATAACCAGATCTTTTGGAGTAACTCATACTCTCATTTAAAACACTATTTTAAAACACTATTTGGGGTACGCAATCTTTAGTCACGACAATAATAAAAATCACAAAGATCACCTAGGTCACACATGACCAAACTAGATTAATTACAATTATATAGCAACAACTCCACTACATTAGAGAATAGCAAAAGAAGAACTCCCTCACAAAATCCTCTACTACAATCAAGTAAGAACTAAAAGAGTATAAGTTCTGGAGATAACTAGTATTGTCGACCATGGATGATGACTTAGAGTATGGACTTAAAACCAAAAACATGAAACATATGATGCATGTAGACTACAGAACTGTTAGGCTTTGATACCAACTGTAAAGCCCTACTCTTTATTTTAAATCAAAACATGAAAATAATCGCAGTAGAAGACAATCAAATAACACCTGATAGACAGTTCAAGATAAAATCCATATTTTCACAAACCGTGAGTTGTGCAACCCTATTTCATTTCAAATTTTCCATAAGTTCTCAAATCAAACTGCGACTAAGTTATGTAAATCCCAATTTTCATAGACAACACAATAAATCCATAATCGTTTTATAACAAACTAACTTAGTTTCAAAACAAAAAAAAAGACTGAAAATCCATAATCAAGAAAAACCCATACCATCTTCAGTTATGTCCTCATCTCGAATCAAGCGGCACCAGCTCCGCGTCCACGACCCTTACCTTGTCTAGCATCTTAAAGGTTGTGTAATATCATGAGCATAAATTCAATGAAGATAAGTAAAAAAAAGGGTGACTTTAGGAACCAAATTTTGATTTGTGTCCAAAGAACCAAGAAGTTAAATGTTGATGTTAATTGAAATATCGAATTTCAAATTTACGGAAGTATAGATGGCAATGTCAATGTCGATGGGCATTCTCGAAAAAATGACGGAAACATCATAAACATATGTGAATTTTTAGACTTTTTGAATGAAACTTTTATAATAACATAATTTAGTCATAATTTATCATATAATGTAATTATAAACTTACAAATGATGCTAAACATAGCAAAATATAAAAAGTACAACAAAATATATCAACAAATAATATTAAAATATATTTGTTACAATAAAATTTGTCAAAAGATAATACTAAAAACGAGTTTATTTAGTTTTTTTTTTAAAGATATGCAACAACACTGACCTCATAAAAATCATTTTTCATTGGTTACAAGACAAATTAACAGCTCCTAGAACAAGAACATACGGTTGATGCTCTATCATAAATTTTAAAACTCTTTCTTTATCATTTTCGTTCTTTGTTGGTCATTATCATTTTGAGAAAGAGTGTTAAATTGTGAATCTCGTGAATTGAAACATGTATCGAGTTTTAAAAACATTGTCGTAATGTATCGTGAATCATAAGATTCAATTAATTAATTTATTATTTATAAAAATTATATATTACATAAAATATAATCAAATAAAAAAATTTAATATGGATAAATAGCTTTAATTATGATAGAATACCAAGTTTTTTATTTTTAATATATATTATATTTATTGGAAAGAATTGTAGAGTGATTATATTTCCTACCATATCAGTTTTTTTTATTAAATATTATTTTGTTGGCAAGTGGGAAGATTGTATCCACATATTCTATACTTTTCCTATTCCCAAATCTCAATCTCATATCTCTCTCTGCCATCATTTAGATGTTTCAAGACATCTCATCGTCTTCTTCACCAAATTTTTTTTCTTCAACTAAAGTTTTTCTTTAAGATTCATTATCGTAACTAATATCATGTCCAGCGACATTTCCACTGACATGAGCCAATTTTCCACCTATATCAACGACATTTCCATGGATATTTTGATGATTATTGAAAGCCTTCTGACACATTAGGAGCTTGACTTGTTCATGTGTGAAATTACATCGATATTTTGGTGGAAATCAAAATTCCGACAAGATCTAGTGAAATTCCGACAAGATGGAAGAAGAAATTGTTTACCCTTAATCTAGATATCGAGCCTTCATTCCACCGATATTTCAACGATGTCGACGATATTTTTCAAAGAACCTACTAGCTCTTTACTGCCCGAAACCATTATTCTATACAAAGTATCTCCACTCACGCTCATGTGTCAGCTAACCATTACTAACAAGCTCCGAACTTCCACATCCCAACAATACGAAGAAAAGACTATAATTCTAGAACTTTAGCTTAATACACACGCAAGTCTAGATTACAATCTCTAAAGATTATGTTAATATCCACGGTCATTGTAGATAATGCGAAGAACACACAACATGCACACATTATCTCATTTCTTATCTCAATTCCTGATATTCACTATCACAAAAAATACGAAGAACACTTAGCATGCACATTATCTTGGTCAATATATTAAAAGAATTAACATTTTATAATCCAAGAAATGTAAAAAACCCACAACATGCACATTATCTCATTATCTCTCTCATTCATCCTCCACCATAATACGATATACCATATCACAACAACATACAACACATGTAACACATAAATTTACTCCAGCAGAATATTTCATTAATAATAACTACTCTAAACTACCAGAGTCCCAACATGCATTACAGTTATAATAAGAATGCAACTAGAACCATGATATCACATATCTAATAGCAAATCCATAATTAATGACAACCAAGAATTGGTAGGAAACCAATATTTACCTATTAGATTAGATCCAAGAAACTAATGTTCACTTAACTTGTGGGGACCTAAATTTTCAAGTTAATTTTATTATTATTATTGTCCTTAGCCAATTAAGGGTTTTAGTGTTTATTAAATAAACTGAATAATATTAATTTTCCAATCATAATTATTTAGCACTTTCGTTATCTTTATATTAAATTAAGTGTTGTTAGTAAACAAGACAAAGTTAAGATTAAGTTTGTTAGTAGAGTGTTTATTTTGATCGCATAGGTTCTATTTATGAGAAAAATGAGATAAGAAGTCTTTTTTTTAACAATTAAAGGGAATTTCTACCAAATAAAGGCTAGGGCTCATCTCTTCCCCTTCACTTAGAAGAAGAAAAAAACATATCTTCTCATTTCTTTGTCCTCATTCACTACAAGAAAAAAGTCTTACGATAGCCTTGAAAAAACGTTATCGTAGGTATATGATAGTGTTTTATAAAATGCGATGACAGCTCCTGCAATTAAAATTTTAAAATGCTATAAAAGGATTATATAGGATACAAATTATGTTATAAAATCATTTTCAAAGCTACAATAATGTTATCATTACGTAAAATGAAAGCTATCATAGATATGAAATAGTTGTAAATAATAGTTATCTTAAATGTTCACACATGTATCATTTTATCAATACAAATATATTTCCCCTTCCAACTGTTTATCAATACAAAATATATGTATAAAAACTTAATCAAAGACTAATAAAAAAAACTTAAAAACTTCTAATAATAACACAATGATCCAAAAAAATACTCTTCAATGTATATTGTAATTTCAACCTTTGAACATTACACCTCAAATAAGTATAAGAACATCATTCAAGTTGAACAACAAAAAGTACTAAATTTATCAATTCATCATTCGTTACATGCTCAAAAGTACTAAATTCTGAAATAGACGAGTGAAACCCAATTATATCTATAGACAATCCACTGTTTCACATTCCTAGCTGCTTCCAAACTGTCATCTTCAAAACGCATAGAGACTCCAATAACTGCAAAACATCCAATACATACGTTAATCCTTTTTTATTTAAACCCTGTATTTATCAAGACATACTAACATGATATGAATAGTTCAAATAAGCACGTCTTGATGTGCAAAAACAACCTTGTACTAATACAACATATACAAATTTCTTTGATCTTATCCATTAAAATAGAAACGGAAATGAACAAAACTAACCATATTCATGAGATCAACACGATACTTACTCTTAATAAAAATCTCAACATGGTCAATAAAAGGCAAATCTTTGAACTGCTATTCATTTCCCAATACAAAACAGCAACAAAATGGTCTCAATCCTCTGCCTTCAAAGCTGAAGGCTTATCCCTATATAAGAAATTTATATCTGCAAAAAGAAAAACGCCAGAAAATGGGAGTGAATACAAATGAGTTGACCCTTCAACATATAAATAACAAAAAATCACTATTTCAATCATTACACTCGAGACATATACATCATTTATAATTCTAATTTAACAACTTATCAACATTATAATATTAAAGAAAGAATAAAGCAAAATGTAACATCAAAACATGAGTAACATGATTGCAATTCAAATCTGAGAACTGAGACCAATAGACTTCATGTCATTTACATTTCCATCAAAAGATTAAGTAACCTCAAACATGGCAAAAAAAACAGCCAAGATTGGGAAATGCAAATAAACTCAAGCAGAAGCCCAAAAATAGAGAGACATATGGTCTTTTTGGGTGAAGAACATTAGATCTTTATCAAGATAACCCATTGTTAATCACTAATTATGATCACAAAATCTTCATACATCTCTATTTTTCTTATAAATAAACTTAGTTTTTTTCTAGTAGACAATTAATCAAACACTTAAAAGTGCTTTAAACATTGAATCCATAACTTTCACCTTTCTTTCCAAATGATGAACTATTCTCTCATGACAACAACAATGGGAAGAAAAAGAAACACAAGGAGAATAAAAAACATGATTTTTAATTAAGAACAAAAAGTTTGAAAGAAAGCCAGATTATTGATATTGTAAGTACTAACAATAACTCTGGGAAATAGTTTTTTATCTAGTTCTTAATTCAATGATTAGTAAATTTCAAAAGAGCCAAGGTGAAAACACTCCTTAAAGCTACTCTAATTAACAGATGTCATAAAGCTTAATTTCATCAGCATTTGAGTTTAAATGACATAAAAAGCTAAGAGAAACATGACATTGTTCTTTGAAAATAAATTAAAGTATGCAAAAAAAGAATTATCCAGCAAGAATATTCAGAAGCAAAAATAATGAAACAATAACTTAAAGACTGACCAATAATCGAGACATAACTTTCCTTGATTTTTGTTTCTTTGAAAAGAATGGGGAAGCTACTGGTCCCAAAAAGTTAGTAAGGATTGGAGTATTAGATAGTTAAAAAGGGAGAGTTACAGAGCGATCAAAGGAGATGAAGATGAAATTGAGCTGATGAAAAGGTAAAAGAGAAGCTGACATGGGTAGCTACAACGGTCTAATGGTCATTAATTTAGATTGTAAATCACTTCTTTTCCCTTGAATAAGCGGATGACTTTCACTTGATTTGGACAGTTGGTGTAAAGAACAGTACCACGCCACTCATGAATTAAAGTAGGGCAGCTAGCTATTTACCAAGAGGATATTACCATGAATGAATAAATTTCTTCCATTCTTTTGAGTGAAGCAGAAAAAACTTCCTTAAATCGTCTAGTTTCACGAGTTGGTACTCATGGCACCAATTTCAATTGATAATGCAATTTTCTTCTACAAATCGGCAGTTTTTTTTCTACTACCGAATCTAGAAAAGAAAGGCAAGTTCAATGATTCAAATGAATCAGAGCGAATGTGTGGAATGGGAAATGTGAAGAGATGATTTACTAAACTAGCGGAATTTGATTTAGTAAACTAATTAACATTTAATTATGGATCTATTAATATCATGCAATTTGTGAAAAACATGTAGATTCATGCTTTAAATTTCGAAAATTAAAATCAAAACTTACATTGAGTAATAAATGGAGAATCGGTTGGAGGTTTCTTTACAACATCAAATCCTCAGCAACACCGGATCTTCTACGCTATATCCCGATCGATCAAACGAAACCCGATTGTGGGATCAGACTTAAGTATTTAAACATTTTTAAACCTTTTAGATATTTCGGAGTTTAGAATTTGGTTTTGGAATTTATTTGTTTTATACTAAGTATTTTGAATAATCATCCAATCACACTTTGGAACTTTGTAATATAGTTGTAGAGGAATATCTACCTAAATAACTCTTATTTAAAATATTCCCAAACTTGGTTCATACGAAATGAGAACCAATAGTTATTACATAATTCAAAATAAAAACAAATTGATAACTAAACTAGAAAACTATGGTTTAGGAAGAGAAATATTTTCTTCCCTTTTAGACTATTGTAAAATCGGTTACGAGGAGAATAGGAAGAAGAAGAGTTTTCAATTTCGAAAATTGAAATTAGAAGATTTTGAATGAACAACCAAGACGTTTGTATTTATACCCAAAACAGTTTTCCAATCGAATTCGGAAATACTATTAAAATAAATACAAGATAAATGCCAAAAATAAAATCAAATTTTATTCCTTATTTATCTTACGTGCCGATTTTATGTGTATAAAATCAATAAGAAAAACTAATTTTCTTTTGTTTAATTTGTCTTTGGTTGGACATTCTTTTATTTATTTTAGACAAAATAATTCAACAATTATTTCCTAAAATATTATATATGAGTCGATTTTGGTATTTAATAATTCAAATAATTTGAACCAAAATCCATTGAATTCATTAATTCAATTATAGGTTCTTCCTTATTAATAAATCTTATTTATTAACTCTTGATATTTATTTAAATAAATCAATTATTCAAATAAAACATCATATTCCGATTTTGTATTTTATTATTAATAAATATTTATTATTTTCTATTTAAATAATCGACATTATTTAAATTAATAATAAATATGTTATTTACTATTATCCTTTTTAAATAATCGCTATTATTTAAAATTAATAATAAATGTTTAATTATTAATTTCCATTTAGGTAAACACATTACCTAAATAATTAATAATTATTTATTAATAATAATTTATTATTAATTTCCATTTAAATAAACACATTATTTAAATAATTAATAATAATATTAATTTCCATTTAAATAAACTCATTATTTAAATAATTAATATTGTCACTTATTTAAGTAAACCTACTTTACTTAAATCATTCATTTTCTTTTCTAGGAAACATGGTTTCATCGTTTAGTTATTTCTTTCCAAGTATAGTGACTAAAACAGATGCTATATTACTGAAATTTAAATAAACTTTATCTTAATAATCTAACATGCATTCAACATTCAAAGTTTCGACATATAATTAAATATGATGCATGAATGCGAACATATTAATGAACAAAAAAGCCCTAAAACATGTTACTATGTCACGATATTTTAATGATACCGGTGAAGTGTCGTCGAATGATAGGTCAGTTACCATCATTAAAACGAGATGCCACTCGAACAATTGACAACTCCAGAATAACTCATATTCCTATGTCATTGTTTAACGTGTATTTGGTCAAGAATTTCGATAACAAACTTTATCAAATTTCTTTTCAAGTGTGACCTACTAATTTAGTCTTTTAAATAAAATTGAAGAGTGTCTACGAAGTGTAGATTCAGTCTTCAATCAATCTCATTTAAAATTCTTTATCCCTTTCGGGAGACCCAACTTGATATTGATTTATACAATAAACCTTCCTATGGGAATGAACACCTGCAGCAGTGTTACAGAGGCCATGTATAAATCTCACGTTTCGAGCCCATTAGTGGAGACCATAGGATACATTGACATGTTTCCTTCTCCCACTTAATATTTTGAGTTAGGGTTTCATAACTTAGACTAATTCAGGCTAACTCATTAATCCAAGTTTTAATTAACCTAATCAATTTTAACTCTTAAATTGGTTAGATTAATTTTATAAAGTGATTGTTCAAGTTTTCCTAATTAAAACTAATCACATTATGAGCCGTCTTAATAATTTTGATTTATTAATTTGAACTTTTCTCCCAGGATCGCTCCCGGTTAGAGGCGCTCCGGTGTTAGGGGAACTTCATGAAACCTCATCGCCAGGCGAGCTTTCTCGCCAGGAGATCCGTTCAATTTAATTAATCTCAATTATTAATTTTTAATTAACCCTTAATTAAAAGTTTCTATTTGTTTATCTTATATGGATTTTGGCCCAATTGTTTAAACAATAATTCCATATTACAAATAATTCATTTAGTTTCTATTCAACTTTTAAACTAGATTTAACTTTTGAATTTTAACTAAATAAGCATGCTATTAATTCTAAAACAATTAGAATATAATTTTCGATAATAACATTTATAATATAAAATTATAGCATGCTTCACATACATTAGCATATAATAACACATATTATATCATGATGCATGTATGTACAATTAATTAAAATCATACAACCTATGGTGGGATTTTCTACATGACATACTGTTATGCATGAATATTATTTAAAAACAATTATATCATACATATAAAAATTTAAATAATAAATAGCTAAATTGACCGGTATTCTTGGCACTATTTCTAAAACGGAAAATTAAATTACAACTTAATTTGAATCTTCCATTGTAGAATTTGAGGCTTTAACTTTCTCTCTCCTCCATGGTGTAGGCGTGGGCATGGGTATTTATGGGGTAAATATTATCTCCTTAATATTTCCATAAATACTTGTTTTTAAATAATTATCTTTTAATTAAATGGAAAAAATAAAGAAAAATATTTTCCATGTAATCTTATATCAATTTCTAAATTCATAATTTAAGATAGGGATATAATCTTTAAAAAGATTTTATCCTTATATTAAATATTTAAATTTTTAAATTGAGATAACAAGATAATTATGATAAAATATCTTACCATATCTTGAAAAAATCTCCTCCTTGGGCGTGGACCACATGGATTGTTGGAGATGAATTTTCTTCTCTTCCTCCCTTGGTGTAGCCGATTTTGCTCCTTTTGGTATGGGAAAATTACAACCTTTTCCTATACCCTAAAATTAGGGTTTACAAATTTTCTACTAAAATATAAAATCCTAAGTGCCTCAAGAATACCTAAACAGTCAATTAGCAAACCTCCACAATTTATATAGCACAATTTATATAAACATACATAAAACGATTTTTATGCAACCCACCAAAATTTTCGAAAACTCACAATTTTGCATGATAATTAAAACTAGCTCTGATACCAATTGAAGGGATGATTTACTAAATTAGCGGAAATTTATTTAGTAAACTTATTAACATTTAATAACGGATCTATTAACATCATGCAATTTGTGATAAAAACATGTAGATTCATGCTTTAAATTTCGAAAATTAAAATCAAAACTTACATTGAGTAATAAATGGAGAATCGGTTGGAGGTTTCTTTACAGCATCAAATCCTCAGCAACACCGGATCTTCTACGCTATATCCCGATCGATTAAACGAAACCCGATTGTGGGATCAAACTTTAGAAGAAATTGGGAAGAAGAAAAATATTTTCTTCCCAATTTTGAATAGGGAAAATCGGCTAAGGGGGGAGAAGGAGGAAGAGAGAATTCCAAATTTCTTAGGAATTGAATTGTGTGATTTATGAATGACCCAACCCTCCTATTTATAGGAAAATAGGAATCCTAATCCCATTAGGATTAATCTATAGAGATAAATACAAAAAGAAAAAAGATTATCTCTTTCTTTTATCTTGCAATTTCGAAAATGCCATAGATAAATAGGAGATTATTTTCTTTTCTTTATTTTATTTATCTTGGGTAAATAAATCTATATAATTATTATAGGATATAATTCAAATAATTATCTCCTACAAATTATCTATGAAGGCCAAAATTAATAATAAATCAAATTTATTTAATTAATTATTTTGGGCCAATTTCAATTGGGTTCATTAATCCAATTGGGCTTGAAACTCTCTCTTAAATTAATAAGTCCAACTTAATTAATTTATTTATTAATTACCATTTAAATAAAATATTTTATTTAAATATTTTCTCCCGACTAAATATTATCAAATTTATATTTAATTATTAATTTCCATTTAAATAATTTTCATTATTTAAATAATTAATAATAAATATTATAATTATTAATTTCCATTAAATAATAATTTTATTGACAATATTTTATTATTAATTTAATTAATTTCCGTTTAAATATAATTAATTATTTAAACAATTAATAATTGTTAATTAATTTCAAATTATTAATTACCATTTAAATATACTCAATATTTAAATAATTAATAATGTATAATTAATAATATTTCATTATTAATTTCATGTTTAAATAAACTCATTATTTAAACAATTAATAATGTTTATATTAATTACCGTTTAAATATACTCAATATTTAAACAATTAATATTGCCTATTTTAAGTAATTCACTTTACTTAAAATTTCCATTTCTTCTACTTGATTTCGCGACTACGATATTTGGGCTAGCATAGGGACCCGATGGACCTATAGATCATGGGCTTAATAATTAGTCAATTAATTGATTAACTCATAATCAGTTAATTACTTATTATCTAACTATGAATAATTCCACTATAGATTCATAGCTGAACTCCCCTCACTATAGATGAGTTATGTCCATTTAGTTTATCTTTATTTATATCTGTGATATAATCCTTCACGTGGAACCCTCATAATTACAGGCGGATAAATTTACCGTTTTGCCCCTGTAATTACCGCTTTATCCTTGTGTTCTCGCTGATTCTCCAATGAACTTTATCTTTAGTCGAACTAGAGATAAGGTACTTCTGTGATCAATAGAAGTCGTGGCGCCACTTGTTCATGTCTCGAATCAGTACATCAAGGGAGTTTCCCAAAGTTCCTAAAATGTTTAGGTATCGCACTGATACCGTTAATTTATAGGAAAGTTATGAATTCCATCTCGTGAAAATGAGTTCCCAGCTACTTATCTAGTCATGTTCCCAAAACAGGAGTGTATTGAGCGTTCTTACAGATCGCTCTCAACTATGTGAATCAAAGAACATAACTCCACAAATAGGAGTCCGCATTTCACTCAGGATTGAGATCTATCACGGTTGATAAACTTAGTTTGATATTCGATCATTTCTCGTAAACGGTACTAAGGAGAAATTTGATCGAACATCGTGTCCTGTCTTATACAATCAACATTGTATATGATACTTCCATTTCATGTCTCCCACATGAATGATCAGGATTCGATCATTTGTCTATAAACAAAATGCGAAGCTATCAACAGTGTTACCAGGATAAGGTTCCCAAACGTTATCCGTTTACTGTAGACATGTTTAAATTACTCATCTCGACTTTAATCCTCTCGTATGACTCACATACTAAGTCGTGATTTCATAAGAGTAACTTAGGGTTTACTATTTGAATGTTTGATATTTATATATTTCCATATATTCCTAATACCATTAATTGAATCAATCTAGATAATATAAAGAACTTATGTTTATTTATTTAATTTATTCTTAATAAATTATTATTATTAAATAATTACAAGTTCTAGGACACCATTCCTAACAAAATGATGATGACCATTGAACAATGAATTTGAAAAGCCCTAGCTTCCTAAAAGGCGTTCTTATATTTTTTTTTAATTTCATCTCAAAACTTGAATAAAAGAAGAGTGGATAGTAAAATAAGAGTGAGAGAAAATATAAAAACCTGAAAAAAAAAATTGTGAATTGCGCGGAGTGTAGTCCCTTAAATTGTTGTCAAATAGAGGTTAGCATCGCCGAATTAGGCTTCAAACGAGAGGTTGATGAGAGCTGGGAGGAAAATTAAGATCTAGAGTGAGGGATTGAAGAGATGGAACAACAAATTGAAGAGAAAATGAAAAGATGGAAAATCGATTCCCTTTTTCTTTTACCTTTTCATATTTAGAACGAATGAGAGAAAAGGGTAGACGAGAGACAAGCGTACGACTGATTCGTTTCCTTTTTTCTTTGACCCTTTTTCTATTCATTTCTTAAAAAAATTGATTTAACAAAAAAAATTTGAAAACGCACACGGTAAGTATAAAAAAGTTTATAAAAAATAACTTTTTGTTAATAACCTATAATTTAAGGCTATTATATCTCAAATTTGTTGTAGTGATATTCTCGGCCAAACCATGAAACCAAGAGGAAAAAATGAGGTTTTCTCTCTCATTAATCAACCGTTTTGAGCGATCTTCGTTGCGTTGGTTCTGTATTAATGTGGGGAATCTTTTCCCTAAGATTTGAAAGGGAAAATCTTGGTATTAAAATCTCTAAGAGGTAATTTTCTTTGTGAGTATTTTGTTAGATTTGCTTTCTTTTATTTGAAAACCCAAGATATAAGTTGGTAGATCTTGTAATCATTTTCCATTTAATTTTACCGGCCATAAACCCTAGGTTAATCCCTAACCAAACATCCTAACCTATTTCTAAGTATCAAGCCATTTTGAAAAACCCAAACCCTTGAAATTGAACCATTTCATTATGTAGTCTTGAGGTGGTGGATTCGTTCTAGCCCGAAAATCTCGGTTCCAAACTATTCTTTAGAGAGGCAAGGTAAGGAATTCTTGTAACTTCCAAGTAATTATTTGGACTGTTTCCAAGTAATTATTTGATTTGGAAATTTTAGAGAAAATATTGTGAATCGTTGATGTATGTGATATATGGTATATGCTTTGAGATTTGATTATTATGTTTGTTAATGAAATGTTGTTTGGGATGATTATAAAATGTCAAGTGTCAATTTAGTTGGATCTTGGAGTTGTATTGTGTTCTTGGATGGATTTAGTATGCTATATTTTTGTTGGGTATGTTTAAGTTTGTTATTATAAGAAACTTGCCTAGTGAGTTTGTTTGGAGCATGTTTTTGGGCGGTTTAGTGTTGGTGTATGATTTTAGTGATTATAATGAGTTAGGTGGAATGTTATGAAAATTGAGATGTTAATTAATGTCTTGGGAAAATTCTAGTTTGGTTAGAATGATTTGTTAAAAATTTAGCCTTTGTTGTGACGTTTGGGTATATAAAATATTGTTGGTAAGTGAGTGGTTAATTTGAGAATCTAATGAAACTTGAGAGAAAACTAAAGCGGTTTTGACTTGAGTTTTGGGCATCAAGTTGCTTGATAAGTTATAGGATTATGAATCTTAATTTGAGTTGTCGGAGGAATTATTTATGTTACGTCTTGGGTGAATTATTGATAGTGTTGGTAATATGTGTTTTAGTTATTTTGGGTGACTTAGGTGTAATAAATGTTTGTGCTTGAACTTAGAATAGGTTGGGATTTTAGTATTTGGATAATATTCATGAGTTTTGACATTTTAGAAAATATGAAATCATGTATATTGTGAAAATATGAAAACTATGGAATTTAAGTTATGTTGTGGAATGTTGATATTTTGGAGTTTAAGTATGATGTTAGAAAGCTTATTAGGATAATTTGAGCATTTTAGAATGATAGTTGTTAAATTAGATGTTCGGAGTGGGAATTTGTTTATTTTAATGTAATTGAGCATGATATTTGATTTTTGGAAGAATAGTGAGAATAAATTGGATTTTGGCAATCTTGTTATCTGAATTGCGTTGAATGATTTATAGATCGATGAAAAATATGTTAGGATGAATTGTTTAGGAGTTATAAGCTTTTGGTGGATTCTAGATTTTTCATGCTTGATGCTGGGTTTTGACTTTATTAAGTTTGGATTTGAGTTATAAGTTTTTGGTGGATTTTAGTTTATTTATGCTTATGGTGAATCTTAGTATTTTGAGTTGGGTGGATTTTGGATTAAGTAAGTTTTATGGTTATTGGATTGTCAACTTTTGGTGAATCTTAGTATTTTGAGTTGGGTGGATTTTGGATTAAGTAAGTTTTATGGTTATTGAATTGTCAACTTTTGGTAAATTAAAGAATAGGTAGTTTTTGAGTCATGCTCTTAAATTGTTGGCAATTTTATGAATTGGGTTGTTATGGATGATTTGTTAAATGAAGAAAATAGTATGAGAATGAATGTTTAGGAGTATGAGTAAATCGGTGAATTTTGTTATAAGTATGATTTTGGGTAAATTTTATTTCTAGAAAGTGTTGATGGATTTAGAATTTGTAAGTCATTGGTGGATTTTAGACTTATCAAGATTTATGGAGAACTTTGGTTTATTGTAAATTGGTGGACTCTAGGTTGACTAAGATGCTTATGGACAATTTTATTTGTTAAATTGATGGATTTAAAGTAAGCTAATTTAGAATTTACTTCTTTTGAGATTTTTAATGTAAATATGATATTAGTTGCTATGGTTAGGTGTTATAATATGCATGGATTGTTCTTTTACTTGTTGTTAATTTTTATGCATTCTTAGGAACTCTGATGAAATCTATGAGCTTTGCTTTGTTGGGACTCTAATAGTTGTAAAATAGATTCGGCATCGGTAAATTGATAAGCATGTGACTTGATTATGTTTGTTTTCTATGGATTTTGATTGTTTGATGTTATGATACAAGAAGATCATGTACCGATTTATGGATATAATGGACCATTGGAATATGAAAGAGGCATTGGCTTACCAGTATATTGAGTAAATCGTGGAAATAACGGGCCCTTGGATGAAAGAGGTCTTGGCTCACCGTTATATAGAATATTATGGATGTATTGGACCTTTGGATGAAAGAGGGTTTGGCTCACCAATACATCGGGCTCATGATTGAGGCCATAGTTCTTTTTGTTAAATTAATCGAATCCATGGTATAAGTATCACAACTTGTTTGTTTGATGAGATTTTAAATGAATGTTTTACTCTATGGTGAGCTAGTATGTGGTACTAATGTGAAAGTGTTATGTGTTGTAACAATGTGACAATACGAGTTGTGGTACTGATGTTTGAGTATTGTTTATGGTGATGGTATTATTAGAGTATCTTATTAGTTGAGTAGATCGATTGCTCATTATGATCGATTTCTCATTATGTTTGACAATAGGATTTGGGGATGGTTGGGTCTTAGACTCAAATATGCTCTTACTTTCGGTTTAAAGATTTACTAAACTTGCAATTATTTCTCATTGAGTTTTATATTCACGGTGCTATACTGTACTTAGGATGTAGAATCGTTTATTTCCGAAATTTATTAAATTGTCTATTTCTTTTTATTTTATTGGAACATTTGTCTTTTATTCATAAGGATTTAAATGATTATTTTATCAAGGTTGGATAATGTTTTCTTTTAAGTTTTGGATTTTAGTAAAGAAGGGTTGTGCAACCCTGTTTTATATTAAATCTTCGTTTATACAAACTGCTTATTAGGTTTTAAGGCTTCCGCTATTTATTCAAATGTTTTGAATTAGTAAAATTGAGTCAATTTTTACATAACTCCAATAACATAACCGTATAAAAATTAAAAATTTCTCAGCTAAAGAAATTGAGAATGACTACTTTTCAAAATCCCATCATAATTGTATTAATATTTTAAAATGTTATATAATTATTATTTTTAAAATACTTTTTTAAGATAAAAAATATAATGTTCATATTATTATTATTAATTTTTATAGGGTTTTTGTGTGAACTTCTCTGAGAATTTTGATAAACACAATACTCACCCTTAAAGTCGTGATGATTTCCATATAATTTTATCATGATGATAATTTTACGATAAGAAAATATAATTTTAAAGTTCTAATATAACAAAGCCAATTAAAAGGTAACAATTATTCTAAATTAAACGTCTTAACTTGAAAATTTTATAATTTTTTTAACCAAAATATGTTTTTGAATCGATTCCTTCTCCTATATACTCTTCATTAATCTATAATTGAGCTATAAAATCCAAATGCATTCATTTTATAAAGAAAAAAAAATCAGAATTCATATAAAAGAAATCTCAATAACTTTTTTTTAAAATAAATTTCTGCACAATTTGCACCAACTTAAAATATATATATATATATATATATATATATATATTTTAAATACTTAACAAATCTTTTTAAATACTTAACAAAATGAGATGATTCTTGTTTCTAAAAACGGTAATTAAAAGAAAATCTCGTAATAGAAGATAATCGAGCTTTTTCTGAAACTGTAATCATGTTTGATACCTTAAACTTCAAAAATTCATAACTTTTAAACCACAAATCGTAATAAGTTGATTCTTTTTTCTATAGCTTCGTATCTCATTCTATTTTTATGTTAAATTAACCGTATAACTTAAATTATTATGTAAAAATCACGATTTCAGCTGAAAGATATCAAACTAGTATGACTAACCATAACTATGATGTTAATAAGTATTTAAGAATAATTGGTTTAGTTGTTTGATTTCTTTTTATTGATTAATTTGGTTCGGTCTCTATTGTTTAAAGAATAAAATCAATCCAAAAAAAAAACCATTTACTCTTCAACCCTAATCCAAACCGGCGAGAGACGTGACGTGTATATGTAGAGAAGAAACGCATCAAATCAAACACTGACCGAGGTGTCTCATACCATTATCGAGTATTAGGTGTCCTGAAAAATATAATTAATGTATCCAACAATATGAAAAAAATAATTAAAATAATTTTTCAGTGGCAAAGGTCAAAAGGTGTCTCATACCATTATAATAATCTTCTTGTGTTGAAATTAAAAGAAACTTGATGATCTGTTTTCAACAACAAACCAACAAATTTGAAAGGGATGAAGAAGAAAGAAGAAGAAGAAAAAAGAGATGCATGGACTTTGGAATAGCTGTCCCTTGGGAAACCGATTATGATAACTCTTTAAATATAAAAAGCTTCTTTATATTTATTCCAATTACTGCAGTGAAATGAAATAAACTTATGTCCCCACTCTTTCAATTGATTACATTTCAAAGTGATTATTTTAATTTCAAGCAGTTGTTATCTATCATCTTCTCAAGATTGATGACTCTATGTCTTATAGACATTACTTTACCAAATCACCAACAATATTCCAATTTCCTTTTATCTTGACCTTTAAATAAATTTTCATTCTCAACTAATCAATAGGTTTTTTTTAATTTCTAACAAAAAATTTCGTAAAGTGTTTGTTAACATGAAGATTTGATATATTTTTTGGGGCATGGACTCAAATGACACATTTTATAAAACTAATTCCCTAAATAGCACCCTCTTTTCAAAATTCCTCAAATGACATTTTTTCTAATATAACAAAATTAATTGTTTTCATTAAATTTACAAAAATGTCATTCATTTATTAATTCACTATATTTGTTCTCTTATTCACTATTTAGTGAATTAAAATATAAACTTTATTAATTCACTAAATTTTCTCTCTTAGTCAATGATTTAGTTAATTAAAATTTGAGTTTTATTAATTCAATAAAATTTCTCCCTTCATCAATAATTTATTAAACTAAATTACAACATATAATTGAAATCTTCATATTGATTTTAATTCAATAAATAATTGAAGTTAATAAATTATTGAATAACGGTTTTGATTTTGACTATAAAAAACACAAAATCTCAAAGCTTTCTGCAAATAAAAATCACATTCATTTACACTAGTATGCAACATCAATAACCAATATTAGTGATTATAAACTTGAAATACAAAATAATATTTTCATAGAGTGGTAAGATAGTATCAAGATTTCAATTCAATAATTTATTGAACTCAACGCATTAAATAATTGAATTATAAATCTCAACAGCAAGATCCATTTAAACCTATATACATCAACAATTCATTAAAATTTATAACAAACTCAAAAGAATTAAAAATTGCATCTTCTTGTGTCCTCATTTGGTCAATCTTCACATTTTTTTCTTCCTTGATTTCTTCTCCAATTCACATATACCCTAGCACATGTAAAGCAACAGTGTAAAATAAAAAGTTCAATAAACTATGTTGCAGAATAAAACAAATAAGTTTAGTTCAATAATTTAGTGAACAATATGGTATAAGTTATTGAATTGTATAACGAAAAACTAAATTGACACAAAAAAGGGATTTAGGATGAAAAACTATTTTAAAAACTAAAATAACAAGTTTACAAACTTTACAGAAACCGACTGGTAAGAAAATTCATAAAAAAAAAAGAACCAGAATCGGAACGGGAAAGGTTACAAACCGAACCGGTATGTAACCGGCTCCCTTTAATTCACTAAATTATTCCCTTTTATTCACTAAATTATTGAATTAATCCATTTAATTCAATAATTTATTGAATTAAAATCAAAGATATTGAATAATAGCATTAACAACATATTACAAGTTAAAGAGAAAATGAAGAAAAACAATCTTTGATGAAACTGACGAGTCATTTTTAAAGGAAAAAAAGGGACAAATCTTGTAAACTAACCTATTGACTAGGAGGGAAAATTGAGTGAATTAATAAAGTTCATATTTTAATTCACTAATTAGTGAATAAGAGAACAAATATAGTGAATTAATAAATGAGTGGCATTTTTGTAAATTTAGTGAATTAATAAATGAGTGGCATTTTTGTAAATTTAACGAAATAATTAATTTTGTTAAAACTTAAGCTATTGAAGACATTAACACTAATAAAAGTGTCATTATAGGCAAATTCTCATATTTTTATATCCATTTATACGCTAATTTAAAGTATCCTTAAGATGACAATTTTTTTTTAATATTCATTTTAAAAATCAAAAGAAAAGGAAAGCAATGGGAGGAGAAAATAAAAGAAAAAAAATTCTCCAAGGTAAGTGATCCAAGCATTTTCTACCAGTGCATCATTTGTTCAATGCCAGGACGTTAAACAACACCCGCTGCTCAGAACTTGCTTCTTTCACCATTCAAATGTGAAAATCAAGAACCAGTTAGCTCATATACATTGGTTTATGTCAATATAACAAACAAAAGATTAAGCTTACAATTAGTTGGTCTATAACCATATAACTGAATTTGTTTTGTAATTGTATAGTGATTAGTATAGTTGACTTCGGCACGTGTATATAAAGACGGCTATACTTGATTAATAAAATGAGTCTTATTCATTTTTTATAAAACAAACTTGAACCGGAAGACCAAACCACCCACTTGAAAGTGAGAATATTATCGCTAAGCTAAGCGAACATAATAGAGGGAACATTACCTTCATCGTTACACATTAATTGTTCAATTCAAACACAAACATAGTAAGAAAAACACAAAAAAGTATTAGTTCTAAGAACAAAAACAAAAATAAGAAAGGAAAGGAAAGGAGGATGAAAATCGAGAGGACAAGTAAGCTAAGTAACTGGCTATTCATCACACCATGCAAAATACACATGCTATTTCTATTAACATAGAACAAACACACAACACAACTTGTATAAAATGTTAATAAAGAATCTTCCTGAAGACACTCATTCATTCAATCCCTCCAACAAGGGAGAAAAGTCTCTGCCTTTGGAGACCACACACTTCTACCAGATATCTTAATACACTAGATGGTCAATGAAGAGATCGGTCCTTTAGGAGAGGACAAAACTATATGACAATTTTACCATAATGCCTGCATCATACATAGAATTGTATTTAACAAAAACACGGGAAAAAAAAACTAATCATAGGAATGTATATTTATTAAAGGGAGATCATTTTATCTATTGAAAAAAATGCCCAATTATTAAAGGGAGCCAAGCTGGCTGGCCCGAATACTTGTGGTATAAAATAAATAATAATTAAAGAAAGGTTAAAAGTATCCTCCAATGAAGTGGAAAATGCATATGGTAGTTAAGTTTCAAGTACTGGAAAAGTGTGTGTTCTCCAAAAAAAATATGATGCAATTGTGAAAAAGATGTTTGTACACATTGAACAAAACTACAAGAGTTTAATCCATAAAAATCAACCATGAGAAGCTCTATATTAGCGTGTCCATATGTCAGAAGAAAGTCTTTAATTATATAGGAAAGAGCAGATTAATTCCAAATCCAATTGCATACAACTTGAATCAGATGGATCCCCGTCAATCTATTTACTGGTGTATGGTCTCCAAATATTCTTACCTAAATGTTTAGTTAACTAGCGCTAATGTTCAGAGGTCACGGAGCATTGGGACAGAGCTCACAATAATGAAAATTAGTATTGAAATAATGAGATGTCACAGAAAATCAAAGGTGTTTGAGAGGCATGTGTCGCTTGAAAATTCCTGGAGAATTATATCTAGAGAATACTTCTTATTGTCTATCATTCATTCCACCACACCGCTTTCCTATATATATATCCTTACCACTCGCAATTCCTATTGGTTTGGAGTGCCAGCCAATCAATACGGCCCGCCCAAAGTTTCAACTTGACCTCAAGATGAAAGTAAGGTAATTGCGGGGACTGCCAATCAAAATCTTTCCAAGATGCTTCCTCAATTGGCTGTCCTTCCCATTCAACTAACACATCCACACCTGCCATGGTTTTCGCCCGGACACCCAAAACAACAGCTGCAAAAGTGGAGTGGGCGCCAAGTTAGAGACTTGGACAACTTTAATTGTGGTGCATGAAATACTGGTGGAGAGCAGTAGGAGGTAACTGTAGCTCATAGGATATCTTCCCCGTTTTCACCAATATTAGAAATGAGCCATAAAACCATGGTGCTAAATGTCTCAGCATATCTGACTTCTCTGTTTATCCACACTTGCTTTCATCCGTTGCAAAGCACGAAACAATTGGAACTTGAGGTCATCAAGGACAACCTACGAGTAACCCAAGAGCATCACTCATCTCCAATATACTAGTAGCAATATTTGAGGGTTCTGAGAGATAAACAAGCACCCAAGCTTCATGGGAATACATATCAACATCCCCTTGGTAAGGATCTCCATCATATACAATTCCCTTCACAACCTGCTAGGACACACTCTCGGTTTCTGTTAGGAATGTTATGAAGGGTAAAATTGTAATTAGTTATGTTATGTGAGTTAGTTATTTGTGTACAACAAGAAGTGATTATGTGAGTTAGTTATTTGTGGAATTTGTAAGTATTTTGGAGGATTACCTCTTAATTGGGAGAGTTTCCCGACCTCTTGAATGTTGGGATGTGTTGTGATTAATAAATTTAATGTGTTTGTTTATTTTTACTGTGAGTACTTATCAATTGGTATCAGAGCATTCGATTCTGACATGGATTTTGAATTAAAAACATTGAAGGAGATTCAAAAGTTGATCCAGGAAATAATGAATAACATAACATGGCAGCTTTGGATTCTCACTTGACAGAATTTTGGGAAAGCATGGAAAGGAGGCTGAATCATATAAATGAAAAGAAATTTGAAGAGATGAAGATCAGAGAAATGACACATATGATCAAGGGAGAAGATGGAATACACAAACAGATTGGATCCAAGGAATTTGTGCTTGTACGAATTCAACCAAGGCTTCTAACCCGACACTTGAAGGTAGTTGCACTAAGGAGGAGGAATTGGGAACCATTAGCAAAAGAGAGGACATGCCAAAAATGGAGCAGTCAAGGAAGGAGCATTCAATTTGAAGTGAAGCCACTGAGGCACCAGCATTGTAAACGATGGAAATTCCATGTGGAGGAAGGAATAATGGAAGAAATGGATCCACGTCTTTGGGCGATTGAGATGCCATCACAAAATAAGAGAAGTTGTTGGAGGCGCAAGCATTGAAATGGTGGGAAACCATCAACCGGAGCATTAGCTAATGTTGTCCAATGTTATAACTCAACCCACACCTTGAGGACAAGGTGTGTTTGGAGGGCGGAGTAATGTTATTAACGGTAAAATTGTTATTAGTTATGTTATGTGAGTTAGTTATTTGTGAATAACAGGAAGTGATTATGTGAGTTAGTTATTTGTGGAATTTGTAAGTATTTTGGAGGATTACCTCTGAATTGGGAGAGTTTTCCGACCTCTCGAATGTTGGGATTTGTGTTGTGATTAATAAATTTGGTGTGTTTGTTTATTTTTACAGTAGAGGTAAGGTGGGTAAAAACCTTGCAAGGATAATATGAGAGGAGTCGAGGGCTCATTCATTACAATATATTGTAACGTCCCGTTATTTTAAGGTAGAATTAATTTTTTTTATTATTTATTATTCCTTTATTTATTTAATTAAAGTATTTAATTAGTTTAATTCCGGTAATTTAAAATTTAGAAGTTTTAATCTTTATTTGGTAATTTTAGATTTCAAGTAATTATTTTGAAGTAGGTGCATTAATTATTATTAATAGGCCAATTAATAATAATTAATTACCTTCTATCTTAGATTAATTGTGTTGTTTAATTTTAGAGGATAGTTTGTGTTTTAAAAGCATAGGGTTTATTTTAAAAGCAAAAAGGAAATTGGGGGACTCTTTAGCAATTAAAATTCCTCCTCATCTAATTTAGGTGTCATCTTCCTCCTCTCATTTGAAAACAAAAACACAAAAAGAATTCCTCCATTCTCTCCCAAAGCTGCCCCTACACCTCTCCAAGGCTGGGATTTTCTCGTCCCTTCTCCGTTTCACGTGATTTCGGGTGCATTGGATAGATCGGCCCCCGATCTATCTTTTGAACTAACCTTGGAAGCATTCCTCCAACTTCCAAGAGGCCTAAGGGTGAGATTACTCGTTTTTTACTTTGGGTTTTATTTCCCTTTTTAGTAATTTTGTAAATTTGAGTTGAAATCTTCGATTCTATTCCATGGAACTTGAAGATTGCAAATCAAAGGGTTGATTAAGTTTGTTTTTGGTATTCTTGGCTTAAATTTCAAAGGAAACCGCAAAACCCAAACCCTTGAATGTAGATTTGGCCAAAATCCTCTTTTTTTTTTCTTGGAGTGTAGTTAGATTTTAAAGTATTTTGGTCATAACTTCTTCGTCCGAACTCCGTTTTGGTAAGATATCAAACTCTTCGTTTTTCCGAGATCTATCTTTTGAATCTAATTTCATAGCCATCAAAGTTTTGTGGAAAAAGTTATCATCAAAATACCTCTCTGCCTTTTGGGGAAATCTCGGGCTTTTTCTTCGTTCGTTTCGTTTTACGCGTCGTTTGTTGTTTGTTTGGTAATTAATGCAATTAGGATATATTTAATTGTAGGTATTACTTGATTGCTCGCTTTGGGTTTTAATTTCACGCTAATTGCAAAAAAGGTGAGGATAAATAGAATTTACGGTAAATTTAGGAACTAAATTCTTGAACGATTTGTATGGCTCAGGAGTTAAGTTAAAATTGGAATTAAGTGATTTGAGCATGGTGATTATATGATTGATTAGGAATCGGGAGTATAGAATCGATATTGGGAAATTATGGATTTTTCATATTCTTGGTAGTTAAAGTATGGAATTATTGGGTTTAAGTATGTTATGATTATCATGTGTTCTTGGATGATTTTAATTCACGATATCGAGATATTCTTATTACTTGGGACTTATTTTCTGAGACTGGGTTCTTCCAGCAATTGGAGTCTTTGGCATATAAGGTATTCAAAGTATGGGATTCTGAGCCTATACGTTCTAATGTTCTTGATTAATGTTACTCTTATGAGTTGTTCTGAAATTGGTTCTCTATTTATATTTCGATTCTCGAATTTCTGATTCTTTATTTATCACACTTGTTTGCATGGAGATGAATAATGAGATAATGCATAGACTACGTGTGCTTGCATTGTTTGGTATTATTCATGTTTCGATATATGTATCATGAGGAATGCATAGACTACGTGCGGTGCATTAACGGAGGAGATAAATAATGAGATAATGTTTAGTTGTGTGAGCTTGCATTATCTGGTATTATTCATAATTGTTATGATACATATATGTTCTAGACTGTTGAGACTGCGTGAGTTTTTTATGTCATTGGTGAGATAACGGGATCATGTATTGACTGCGTGTGCTTACATCATCTTGACGATTATTCACCGGGGAGGTTCTTGTTTTGGTTCTATAATCTAAAGACTACGTGAGCTTGCATTTGTTCTTGATAAGAAAGTAAAGGCTTCGTGAGCTTTACTTGATATTAGAGTGAGATAATGGGATCGTGCATAGACTACGTGAGGTTGCATCACTGACATTATTCACATGATCTTTGTTCTATGTTCTTTGTTCTCTGTTCTTATTATTGTTGAGACTACGTGAGCTTAACTTGTTCTAGTTATATTCCTGAAAGATTAATGTAAGATTACGTGTTTTGATTATTTATGAGTTTGGAAGACTTGATTACTTGCATGATCTTAATTCTTGTTCTTTGCTCTTTGTTCTTGGGAGAATTGCATGATTTTTATTCTTGTTCTTTGCTCTTTGTTCTTGGGAGAATTGCATGATTTTGCATTCAGAAGTATGATTGGGTAGTCAAGAGATAGTAGGTTTCGTTGGACACAAATCCGGATTTGGATTTTGGATCTAAAGTTATATTCAAATTATCTTCATTGGGTCTCCCACTCATGATATTACATTTTCAGGTAAAGAACGTGGTCGCGGTCGTGGTCGTGGAGCTGGTGCGGCATGATTCTGGATCGATGATGGATGGACTAGAGTTGTTGTAGTCCATAGACTACATGTGTCATGACATATTGACTTTATCCGTTTATTTCCATTTGGGTTGTTGAGCTCTCTTGAACAATATTATTACTTTCGTTTACTCTTTCGTTGGATTTCTGTGTTTACGATCTTATCTTATCTTGGATTTGAACTTGTGAAAAGGAAACCGCTTTCCATCTTTGAATGTTTTAAGGATTTTGAATTTCATTTTGAAATGGAAGGATATTTTATCGATTTACAGGTTTTCTAATTATTATTTCAAGTCTTCCGCTTGCGTTATCTATTTAATTCTATTTTAAAGAGTCGGGTCGTTACATACATAAACCTTGATATACATATATATATACATATACATGGGTAAAATGCAAATAAGACCCAGGTGGTTTTTGCCAAATGCATGAACACCCCCTCTCGTTTGAAAATGGTAAATCATACCCCTATAGTTCCAAATTATTCCAATGAGACCCCTCCTCTTCAATGCCATAAATTTTCTTTTAGCCATAACTTTTTCGTTTGAAATCTGATTTGGATGATTCAAGCTGTTTTGGAATCCTCGTTTCGAGCTCTAGGTCATGGTCACTACAAAACTTCAAAATCATTAATAAATAAAAGAGTTTATTATCATCAAAATACTAGGTATGATTTACACCACTAACGTTTTTTTGTTACTTATGATTTAGAAGTTTTGAACTGACCATAACGTAGAGCCTAAAATGAGGATTCCAAAACATCTTGATTCATCCAAATCGGAGTTTAAATGAAGAAGTTATGGCTTAAAGAAAATTAATGACGTTGAAGGGGGGGTCTCATTGGAATAATTTGGAACTACAAATGTATGATTTGCTATTTTCAAACCACAGGGAGTGGTCATGCATTTGGAAAACCATATGGGTCTTATTTGCATTGTACCATATATATATATATATAATATACACACATCACTTAAAGGTTGTCCTTCGACATCCAACACCCGTAGTCCATGGGAATAAAATGGCTGTTCATTGATTGCTTGTATTGCAACCGAAGTGCCCAAAGTCCATAAGCTGAAGTTCCCTTTCTGCCAATGGGTTTTGGCTGCTCACCCCAGCTACCTATAAGTTCAACTCGTATTACCCAAACTATACCCAATTTTTGTAGCCTCAATTTTATTGCACCAATTAGTTGTACCGTTGTAATCCAGGCAAAGAACTCCCAAAAATGACCCCAGCGACTTCTTGCGGCATTTGATTAAAAAATAAACCTACTCTGACACGTGATACACAATATATGATCCATTTAGTGATGTATATCTCACTTATGTGAATGATACAACTTTTCTTTCAAACTCTTACTTTTTGAAAGATTACATTGTATCAAAGCATAGGTGTTTAGACTGTCTAGGGTTTCTCTTCAACGAGGGTTAGGACTTGACGTTAGGTCATCAATTTTTGAGTGACCATTTTGTCGACGCCACCATGCACATAGGAGCATCGTCGCCATCCTGTCTAACTCAGTCACCATCCACCAAGACCAGTTACAAGTGAGCCTCACGTGCCGCTTTTCCTTTTGTCGTCAATCCCACACGCCGACACATGCGCAATTATCTTCATCCCTTGTTTGGGTTTTGTCTGTCTCGTGATTTCCAGCTTGTTTGTTGTGTTTTGGGGCGTGAATAGTGCTCAGGTGTGAGAAAAAAATTGTTTTTCTTGTTGTCTAGACTTTTTTTCGCTGTCCAAATCTGATTGCGATTTTTTGGTTTAACTTCGTAGATCCTTCATTCTTTTGGGTTATATGGCTGAAAAAGTTGAAAAGAAGTCTGTGGTGGTGTCCTAAAGTTAATAAATGAGTTGACGCTCCATTTGAGTTAGTTCATTCAAATGTTTTGGGTCCATGTCCTATTGAGTCCAAGTTTGGTCTTAAGTACTTTATCTTCGTTGATGATTACTCTTATGTTGCGTGGTTATATTTAATGAAAAGTCGTACTGAATTGTTATCTCATTTGTGTACTTTCACTGCTGAAATCACACATAGGTGTGCACCTGGTGCGCTTTTCAAAACACTGGATATGACAAACACTAACAGTGACAGTGACACCATTTTCCTAAAAGGTAGGACACGACCACGATAGAGACACATTCAATAAATTTAAATTTCAAAAATCATTTTTATATACAATGAAAAGTTTGGTTTATTAACCAAAAATAATAATTTTTATATACTTATACACATTACTATTTTCAAATGTAATTAATTGACAAAGAATTAAAGAATAAACTCGTATCGCAACTATTCAACTTAATGAAAATTTTAATATTGTATAATAAATTACTAAGAAGTATGAACACAGCATGGCGATACACCAATCTCCAAAAAAAAAGGTGTAAGATATAGGTACATTAGGGACACATTATATATGTGTGTTAATTAACACATTTAATACTAGAATAAATTAAACATGTAAATTTAACACCACAGGGAAAAAAGAAACAATTGTGGATTTAAATTATATCCTCAATGAACACAATAGTTTCTAATAACCAAGTCAAATGCTCAGCAAAATACACAATTCTAAGTTTTATCGAATAAAATCCATTTATTTCTTCCTTTTTTAGTTTACTTTCTAGGCTTTATGCTTTTATTCATTTACATTTTGATTTCTCTTTCTTGAAGTATAGATTCATAGTCTTGATTAAAAAAAGACAGCATTTTCAAGTATCTTCCCTTAATTTTCTCTCCAAAAAGTGTCCCCCACACGTTCTTAGTGTATACCCACGTGTTCTTAGTGTCCCATACTTCAAAGTTCCAAGGTATAGGACTTCTTGAAAGATTTGAAGTTTTGTAGTCCTAGTCAGCAATAATCTATTAACTCACCACTTATATTCCACAGTTTCTATCAATTAGATTTAGGAAAAAAAGGAGGTTACTTTTCTTCTTAGCTAGCGAATTTTAAAGCTTAAAAAACGAGTCTTCTTGTCTTATAACTAGGGTTAGTGTCGAGTTTGAAAAACAAAATAGCATCGCCCACATTAAGTGCGACTTTGTACGTAGGAAACTCTTGGTATAGAGTTAAAAGGGGACACGCATGGTACTTGTAGTCGGTCAAATATGATAATTTTCCATAGTTGTTGAAGTTTATGTATTAAATAGAGCAAGATGCAGTAAAACTTGAAAAACTAAAGATGTCAGAGCCATGAGATGACACCATACAGCCAATTGGGTGTAGTGAAGTCCAAATATTGTTTGCGTAAGCTTCAAGATTTTAGAGTTGTGTTTGGCCACAAGATTTGTCCAAATGATTGCACTGTAAACAGTAAGAAGCTTACAAAACCAGCACTATCGTAGCTATAATCTATTAGGCCTAGAGAGACGTTCAGGTTTATAACAAGAAGAAATGCCAACAGCCAAAATCTATTTCATCTAATCATATGTTTGGATCTTCTAGTGGTTTATAATAAAGAGAAATACCCTCGACTTACTAGAAATTTATTCATATGATCTCAAGCAACTTAAGCAGTGAGTTTTCCAATACTTTTGAGGTCAAAGATTTCAATCCAGTAGCCATCAGGATCCTTTATAAATGCTATTCCTTTCATCTTGCCTGCAATTAATTGGCAAAAATCATATAAGCAATGACAAAATTAGTGGAAGTCATGTTACTTACTAGTAACTTTCTCAATTATCCCTTTCAATCGTATGGATATCAACCATTCAACAGTAGTAGAACACATTAAACACTCTACTGAATACTAGGATAACAAGTAGAAGTCTACTTTAAAGAAGATAAAAACAATTTACAGAATTTCAGGCCTAATTATTTAAACATCAATAAGTTAAATAAATAGTTACTTATTTCCTAAAAGGCAACGTGGAAGCAACAAACTATGTTGTGCACACACAAACTACAGCTTTCAATAAAAAATATGAATATAATCCATTTTTCAAATCTCGACTGCTAGTCAGCAAGCAGATAACGATTTTTTTATAGGAAACTGAAAATTCATTTATAAAGTAGAGCGAACAAAAGAGGGTGATAAGAAATCAATCTACCAACAGATTACAAGATTTTGAAAACAAAACTATAATTACAAAAAGTGTTTGATAAAGAGGAGAGCAAAGACACTTTAAACCGAATAAAATCCCAAATTTCATTTGCGGTCAAAGCCCTGTTATAAAAAAATCTGTGATTTCTTTCCAACCAAATATCCCAAGGAATAATTTAACCAACACATGCAAATAGATGCAGAATGCATTGCTCAAAGTCATTACATTTAATCAACATATTCAGAGTGACAAATGAAAGAAAATTGAAATATGAAGATAACAAACACTTCATAAACTTTTGGATAATATATTCAATGCACCATTCAACATGTCATCTATCAGCTCTCGGAATAGAGATGTTCAATTTTGTTCCAGAACCTTTAAAAAAGCTGTTCATTCTAGTTGTCTCCGTGTTCTAAAAGAAGGCGACTTACCATCATCTGGTTTCTTAACAAATTCCACACCTAGGCTTTCAAATCTTTCACATGCCTTATTTGTGTCATCAACAGTTATACCAATATGTCCTGAATAATGATAGAAGATAAATCAGCAGAAATCCAAAAACAAGATCTACGTATAAAAGATTGTAGGCTATAGCTTTAAAAAAAAAAAAGACAGCTCAAAAGCCCATTTTATTGATGTAATGAAAGAAGATACAAATAAAGAGGCAAGAAAAAAGTCCCACAATACAAGAAAAATTAAAAAACATATATCCGTATACCAAAAGAAAAGGAGGTATGAAGCTCATAGGATATAGCTAGCGACCCATGTAAGCTTGTGCAAAGCTCACAGTATAATGTTTGCACTTGGCAGCTAAAAGTGATCTGTTGCCAAAAACAAACCTATCCGTTGTGTCTAAACTCTAATGACATTGTAATTAATAACTTAATAATAAGTTTATAACCATCGACTGTATAATTTGAATACATACTGTAGTTCTTAGTGGTAATTCCAACTACATGAAAGAAACATCATTCTTCTCTGTATTTGGGCATGTGATTCCAGTCTATGCATCTCCTAATAACTTGTCTTCTCTATTTTGATTTTTTTTTTTGGTGGATAATAACAGTAGCTAATAAAAACCAATCCAGAAAAACATGTGTAAGTTTCCCTTTTTTTATCTACTGTACAGGATCACATTTCACCTGATAAGTATAAAAGCATTAAAAATGTAGATAAAAATATATACAGTCTGTCCTTTCTATGCCCTCCTTGCATTGGTAGGTCTAACAACATGAAAACCAGAATTCTAGCAAAGAGAAGAGCATTTGTAGGTAGATACATACCAAAGCCACGGGGTTCTGAGTTCCCATTGTGGTAACCTTTAAATTCAGGATCACTTTCAGTGCCCCAGTTACTGAAAGAAGAGCATGAATGTCAAATTTTAATAGAAAAAATGCACTTTGAATGATCTTAAAAAGGAAAGGTACACATGGAAAGTATAGCTCTCACTGTGTTAACTCAATTGTAGCCTTCCGACCAAAAGTCCAGACTGTTCTATCAACTGAGCTGGCTGGAGCAGAAGCAAGATCCTATAGCACCAAGATAAAAGCATTAAATGTATTGTAATAGCAAAATGTCGTGAAAATCATCAAAAGAGGACTCAGATATTATATTACATGAAATTCGATATCACAGGAAGAAATCTGAAATGGTCAAATATTGTATCAGCATTGCACATACATCCATACATACATGCATATATCTATATCTATATCTATATCTATAGTTGTCTACACTCTATAAAAGTGTCGATGTTGTAGTCTATAGAAAATTATTTTGGACAATATTATCCTTCATGTTTTAATTTTTACCCTCCCCTTACTCTCCTAATTCCACTCACTTGGAATACACCATACAATACTTTGCCTAACTCTCACTCTCCTAAAAACCCACATTATTTATAACCCTCATCCCTCATAACCTAGGAAGCACGGACACTTCTATTTTCAGGAGGAATCCGTATCGGACACGTGTGTGACACGGATTTGTCCGGACACTCCTGGGATACGTGTTTGATACTTCAAAATAAGTGTCCCCCCTTTTTTCAAATCCGACTTTTGGACACGGCTTGGACACGACTTAAAGTTAAAAATGACCAAATAATTAGTTTTTTTTTTAAATTAACCTCAGCCCTAAAACGAAGTCAAGTTGAACGACAAGAAAAAAAGAAAAAAATTTCACTCCCATACATAGTTTGATCTACATGTTTTATTTATTTTCAACAACTAAAATTTGTCATTATATACATATATATATTAAAAAATAAATAAAATAATGTGTCCTTGACATATCTGTATCCTACTTTTATGAAAAATGGTGTATCGCCGTGACCGTATCCATGCCCGTGTCGCGTCCGTGTCTGTGTCCGTGTTTCCTAGCTCATAACAAACTCACCCTTAATTACTAATAGACCCCTACACCATACCATAACATAATTCTTTTACTCATAACCTCTCTCTCTCAATTAAGTATCTTATTTTTTTTTATAGCAAACTGAAAATTTCATTTAAAATAAAGGGGGGGGGATACATAAAAAGGGGTGATAAGCAATCAGCCCACGCCGATAGGATAACAAAAATTTTCCAATCAGCGTTAATCAAAAGAAGATCATAATTACAAATAACTTTTGAGAGAGATGCAAGAAGAGACACTTTAAATTGAATAATCTCCCAAATTTCGCTGGCCGTAATACTCTTGTTATCGAAGATTCTATGATTCCTTTCCAATTAAACTTCCCACATAATGACTTTAGCCGCCATATCCTAGATCCATTTGACTTATCCTTAAGAGGATGACCAATGGGAAGGAATATTCACTTTTGAACATTGAGTAAAACACCAATTGATATATTGAAGGTCTGTAATAATTTCTCCCAAATAAGACTATTAAAATTGCACCTAAAGGACAAGTGATTCTGACTCTCGGACGACTGGTGGCAAAGGCAACAGATATTGCGAGAAAAGAAATAGTACTCTAATTTAATCCAATAACAATGCTCTTTTATGAGTGTGAAGTGGATTATTAATACAAAAAGAATTAGTGTTCTTTAGACATTAATTAGTAATATTCTAACCCATAAACTAGTTTTCAGTGTGTAAGATGTAAATGCATAAACTATCTCTGAAGCTTTCCAATTTCCACTTAACATCACATTTTTCCTAATCAATATCATATTTTACTTTATAAAACTAAGTACTTCAAGAACTCAAACTAATTATTTGTTAACATTGTAGAAGATTGAAAAAAGTATAATAAAAAAAAATGTTTACATAAATAATTTTATCTTAAAGTAAAATAGGTATTCTCTAGATTCCATTTGGTAAGTCACATTCGATAATGATTTCATTGATATAATGAAAGAAAGATAAGAAAAAAAACCATACAAATAAAGTGGCAAGCATACCAAAAGCCACGGAAAAGCAATAAAAGTGTACCCTATACCCAAAAAGCCTATACCACCACCTAATTACAAGTATGTGGGATTTCCTTGATAATGTAAAGGGGAAAACAAGTTATATGATTTCATCAAGTTCATAAGATGTCATGTAAAAGAGTTTACCTCATAACCCATAAAGTACAAACTAAACTTCATTTCTGGGAAATCCAGCCTCTTGAGTAATCTGCCACACCAAACACAATATCAATAAGCAAATTCAACTGAACCCAATGCATGCACTTAGAAGATTAATAGGCACTTCATATCAAATACCTGAAAACCAAGAAAAAAAAAGCTTTACCAATGCTCTCAAATCTTTCCATTGTGAAAATTTCCTAAAATAATCGACGTTTGTTTCACTTAATAATGAGCGAATAAAAGAAATATTAGCTTACGACATGCCAAGAACTCGAGAATAGAAATCAAGACTGATTTTGGGATCCTTAATGCGAAACATCTGCAGCATATTTTATTTAAAAAAAAAAAAAAACAGAATCAATTAACTTACGAGGAAAAGGGATGAAATGAATGAAGAAATTGAAAGAAATCTTACAGTTTGCTGCATGATGTAACTCTTGGTGGCATCGTCCGGGGTAGAGTGAAGACCTGGATTGTTGGACGGAGATTCTTTGGGTTCCGACGCCATGGAAAAGCTTCTGAATCGATTCAATTTCTACAATCCAAAAGGGGGGAAATTAAAAAAAAAAAATGAAGCGCATTAATGAGGATAGAAAGAAAACAGGATAAAAAACACGGCTGGCTGGTTTGATTTGAAGTGAACCTCTATTTTACTAATTCTGGCTCTGGGGAAGATAAATAATGGGTACAAAGAACATTTTGATGCAAAACCCAAAAGGGAAAGACGAGTTAAAGCGGTGGATAAAGAAATGGAAGCCATGGATGTTGCTTGGTATCTATTTAACTTTTTCGAGCGTCAGTCTCGGGTGTTTCTCACTCACGGAAATTTGGGTAAAATGACTTCCAAAATCCTGAATTAATGTTTTTTGACCTTCATTCTCAAATTAACCTTTTTTGACCTTCTGATGATGTCATCATTGTGTGAAAACCCCATTTTACCCTTAAAATTTTATATATGTAATATTATAACACTCTCACTTTACAAATGATTTTCTCTCTCTAAAATTCTCAATCTCAACTCTCTCCATCATTCCTTCAATCTCTTCATTATTCAAGGTATGAACATTGATCTCTTTCTTTCTAACCATTTTTTAGAAAAATCCGGGTTGCCTCGAAATATAAAAATTTTCTCCGAAATTCAATTTTTGATCCGGAATCCTTTTTTTATAATATCTCCTTAATTCGGTGGTAACTCCGGAATCCGGATTCCAGAGGAGGAATCCGGAGGTACCTCCTCCGGAATCCGGAATCCGGACCTCCGGAATTTGTAATTATTTTTTTCCATATTAAGACCAGTTTTTTTAAATTTGTTCCTAAATTTCCAATTTCATTGTTTTTATCCCTATATAAGGGTTTAGGATTTAACATTTGTCTCGGTATTTGTTTTACAGGATGTCAATGACAAGAATATTTATTCGTTATGGTGGAGAATGGGATGCTAATGGCAACAGGTATATAGGCGGTAACACTAAAGGAATAACGATAAGTAAAAGTATAACGTACGAAGAATTTCTAGTTCTAGTGTATACAGTTGCCAAAATTGATCCTGAAGTGTTTGATATTAAGATCAAGTGCATTTACAAGTTACTTATTGACTCCCCTCCACGCGACATAAACGACGAAGAGGACCTAAATTTTTTCTTAATGGGTGAAGATGCTTCTGCACTTCCCTTGTATATATCAACTGTGCCCAAAGATGTGACTAGTGAACGGAATATCCAATTCAATCCGTACATTGCGTCTGGTTCTGGCAGTAACCACGTAGCTAATGACAATCGAAACTCATCAACCATTCCAACAATAAATGAGAACATTGCTCCGTGTGATTTAGGTAATGATAAAGAGCCTTTCATGGATGACCACTTTTTACCACAAACGCAGTTTTTACATCCTCAGTCTGATAATCTAGAAATGAGAGATGTTAAGAAAGGAAAGTGTAAATCTTATGAAGAAACATTTATTACGAATACATCAAGTAAGAATCAATCAAGTTCAATGGATATGTTGTCATATGGAAATTCTATGGGGGATGAGTTTGCAGAGGGGAGTATTTTTCTCTCAAAAAAAGATTTGTCAATGAAACTGTCCATTGCAGCGATGAGAATTAACAAAGAGTTTAGAGTGAAAAAGTCGACGAAATCTTTGTTCTCAGTGGGATGTATTGATACGAATTGCAAGTGGAGGTTACGAGCTACTTGTTTGAAAGGGTCAGAAATATTTCGAATTTCCAAGTCTGTAGATGTTCATAGTTGTTCGCTGGAGGTGCTGAATCATGACCACAGACAAGCGCGAAGTTGGGTTATTGGAGATATAATAAAGGGGAGAGTTGAAGATGTTGGTCGTCAGTATAGGCCCAAAGATATAATTAGTGACATGCGAAAAGAATATGGTGTTAACATCAGTTATGATAAAGCGTGGCGTGCCAGAGAGGACGCATATGAACTGGTAAGAGGATCACCAGAAGAATCCTACAACTTGCTAAGTCGATATTGTGAAGCACTGAAAATTGCTAATCCAGGAACCGTATATTACCTGCAACTTGAGGAAGAACGTCATTTCAAATACTTTTTCTTTGCTTTGGGTCCGTGTATTAGAGGGTTCCTAAGCTGCATGCGTCCAGTTATTGCTGTTGGTGGATCCTTTTTGAAGGGGAAATATAGGGGTACATTATTAGTCAGTGTCTGTTTGGACGGTAATAATCAAATTTACCCACTTGCTTTTGGAATCATAGATAGGGAGAAGGATGAGTCTTGGTCGTGGTTTATGGAAAAACTAAAAAGTGCAATTGGTGATGTTGATGATTTGGTATTTATTTCTGATAGAAATAAAAGCATCATTAATTCCGTGGCGTCTGTATTCCCTCATGCAATACATGGGTTTTGTATACATCACTTGAGTATGAATCTCACTGCTAAATTCAAAAACGATGCAATAAATCTTATATTCTTCCTTGCAGCCAAAGCATATCGTGAGTTTGATTTTGATCGCCTGTGGAATGACCTTAAAAAATATCAGGGTGTATGCGAGTATTTAGAAGAGGTTGGACTTGAAAAATGGGCTCGTGCTTTCTGTTCAAGGAGAAGGTATAATATCATGACGACCAATATTGCAGAATGTATAAATGGGGTATTGGTTCATGAAAGGGAACTACCGGTAACTGCGTTAGTGGAAAGTATTAGAGCTAAGTTGCAAGAATGGTTTTGGGAGCGTCGTAATGAAGCATTGAAATGTACAACAAATTTGACCCTCATGCAGAAGACATCTTAAGGAAAAACCATAAAAAATCATTAACACTTGGAGCTACAAACATTGATTGTTATCAATCCAATGTACCGGATGGAGACAGGTTTGGACGGGTTGACTTACATGCGAAAGAATGCTCTTGTCGGATATTTGATTTAGATTAGATACCCTGTGTGCACGCATTAGCTGCTGCAAGAGACCGCAACATCAGCCCATATGTAATGTGCTCTCGTTTCTATACGACTGAATGTTGGGTGAATTCTTATGCGGAGCCGATCATGCCTGTAGGTCACTCTTCAGAATGGAAATTGCCTGAGGGGTTTGTACCGATTGAAGTGTTGCAACCAAAAGAAGTGGCTCGAATTAGGCGTCGTAAGAAGCTTAGAATTCCATCCACTGGCGAGGAGACTTCTCAAAGCCGAAAATGTGGTAGGTACGGTTCCACCGGTCATAACAGAGAAACTTGTCACAACCCTTTATCGTATAAGTAAAAGACTCTTATAGGTGTATAAAAGTAGTTTATAGGTGTTTTTAATCTTTATTTCTGTTTTTGTTTAAAAGACTCTTAATGTTTGTTTTCTTATTACTAATTTATAGGTGTATTAATTTGAAATTGATTTTGAATGAAAAAAAATGTAAATTGAAATTGAAAGTGAATGAAAAAAAAAGTAAATTGATAAATTAATTTGAAATTGAAAATGAATGAAAAAAAAAGTAAATTGATAAATTAATTTGAAATTCAAAATGAATAAAAAAAAAGTAAAAAGTAAATTGAAAAGTAAAATGAAACTGGAAAAAAAAAAAAAAAAAAAAAAAATCTGTCCAAAATTCCGGTGGACCGGTTTTCAATTCGATCCTCCGGAATTGGACACCCCCGGCTCTCTGGAAATAATTCTGGTCCTCCGGAATTTTGGACAGAGTCCAATATATATATATAATTATTTTTTTTTTCTTTCTTTTCCAAATTAAATTTCAAATTCTACTTTTGCAATTTCCTTTTTTTTTTAATTTCATTCTTTTTTCAATTTCAATTTCAAATTTACGTTTACAATTTACTTTTTTTCAATTTCATTATTTTTTCAATTTCAAGTTCAAACTAATTTTTTTTTTTTCCAATTTCATGCTTTTTTTTCAATTTCAATTTACTTTTTTTCAATCCATTAAAATTAATATTATATTTAAGTTACTTGAAAAAACAAACATTTCAATATACAAAAAATGGTTATGTAAAAATAGGACGGTTCGACCACAATTCGGTCGCCAATTGTAACCTAAAAGCTTTAATGTTAGTTTGTTTTAACGAAGCAAAATCGGACTCGGTTACAAGATATTCAAAAAATTTACAACAAAACACACCACAGTCAACACCACCCGTTTGTTCTGGCACATTGTCCATGCGTTCAACTGGCCAACGATCGGTGGAATTGATTAAACCAATTGATTCCAAAAGTAGTGGCACAATCGTACAGAAAGGTTGCAACAATTCTGTCAATGTAGCTACATCGGCATATGTTGGAAGAGAATCCCAAAGCACAACTTTCCGATTTTTTATATCGGCCTGAAGTAAAACCCAATGACTTCCTTGCACGTTCAATGCTACGTATACCTAAAAAATTAAGGTTAATTAAATAAATGGTTATAATATTAGTCATAACTCATAAATGCTTATAGTAATGTTGCTTCTTACATAATCCACCGAAGCCCAAGGGTCATTGTAGTCTCGATTATCGCCTAAGATGTAGTCACCAATACAGTTTTCACCAAAATGTGCTTTGAGTACCCAACACATACCATTTTTCAGCGCATTTTCCCGCTCCATCATTATTTTTTCGCATTCACTCTACAGACAAGTGCATAAATTTACTCGTCAATACTAACCATAAAAAAGGCATCAACTGTTGCAAATTCATGACGCATGCATGCAGGCCTCATTCGAACCTTCAAGCGAATGAACATGAATATTGTATCCATGTGCTGTTACAAAACCACCAAACATTATAAAACATGGTAATTATAAAACATTATAAAATATGCTTAAAAAATAACATATTTATCATACCTCACCATCCAATTTTTTAAAAGTTACCAAATCTTCAAAAAACTTCTTCTTCGGTTTCCCATAGCAAGTTTCACGTCCAGTGTCTACTGAGACCTTAGCTAACCAACTTTTGAATTGCGCCGTCAGTTCTTTTGGAATTTTGTGTGCAGGATCATATTGACGCAATTTCGTCGATTTCACGGTCTTCTTGGGAACCACAAATGGAGATCGTATTTTTGGAGAAGGATTTATATGCCTAGCCACTCGGGACGATGGTTGCGGAAAATCCAAAGGCTTATCTATTTGCATAATATCTTCTGCATTATTTTTCTCCTCCCAACTTGATCACCACAAAATTTCCTCACCAATTTCGTCCCCGATTTCTTCCACAACTTCCTCCGATTTCTCATTAATGTCTAATGCATCCTCCCCTAATTCAACTTTCGATGCATCACCCTACATTATGACATATATATGAAAAACGCACGTATAGAAAATTAATGACATTATCAAAACAAAAATACAAAACACGTTTAATTCATACCTTACAGAAATACTTCTCCATGTTTTTTAGAGTGGCCAAAACTACCTGCATATCTGCTCTCAACCCTCGCACCTCTGCTTCTAAATTTTCAACTCGAGCATCGGTGCGTTTAATGCAGTTTTTATAGGAGGATGACAACCCTTTAGATTTTTTTCTTTTTTCCCCCTCAATTTTTTCCCTTACCTCTTCCTCCCCCCTTTTATGTTTTTT
This sequence comes from Gynostemma pentaphyllum, assembly GCA_028015215.1. NCBI lineage: Eukaryota > Viridiplantae > Streptophyta > Magnoliopsida > Cucurbitales > Cucurbitaceae > Gynostemma > Gynostemma pentaphyllum. The sequence goes on along the minus strand of CM051346.1, from coordinate 16,800,909 downwards.
CTCTTCCTCCTCCCTTTTCTGTTTTTTCTCTTCCTCCACATTCTTCACAGGTAGTAAAATTTTTCTTTTTTTTATCAACCTTCTAGCTTCTGACGGTTTTACCCGTTTGGTCAATGTGAGAATCAATGTCGTCATTCACATCTATCTGTATAAAGAAAAAAGAAAAAAATAATAATCAATGATAAAAAGTTATAAACATAATGTGCTATTTAAATCACGGGGAAATATCTCGAACCTTATCCTTCGAAAAGATTTCTCGTTCAAGCCTTTCCATTTTAACCAATTTGTTACAATTCCAACGGGCTATCGGTGGCATCGATCGATCATTGATTTTGCGTGCACATATCTTCGCAATCGACGGGATTGTTTCATAAATCCACACTTATAAAAATTACAATACATATAGTAAAATGTAAAACAAAAATTAGCAGTAATTAAATAAGTATAACAAAAATACCTGAAAAGCAAACGGAAACCCATAAAGACTATAAGACTTGGTTTGTTTCCAACAAACTTCACCAGGTTTCCACTTGCGTTTCTTAAGTGCATTGCGCAACCCACTAAGTGTCCTATCGAAGGATAATTGTGCCCAATCATAATTTTCAAAACTATCATTGTCATCCAAAATAGATAGCAATGAGGTATCAATAAGTGTCGTTCTCTTATTTCCCAATAGCACCAATTCAATAAAACACAAAAGCGCTAACTTCACAACATCTCCATCATCATTCAATCCATGGTTTTCCAACTTCGTTTCTAACTCGTTCGATGTTACCTGAACGCTATCATTAAACAATAATTGTCTAAGTCTAGCATTGAACGCAGGTCATGTGTAATTCCTCGTAGCCTTTAACCCGGTAATCTCCTCAAAAGATCTCAATGAAAATGTAATAACCTCCCCTCCAATCAAAAATTGCATAATTTTCTTATCCGGTTGTTCAATCTCTCTCAACAAAACTTGATGTATAAGCAGACCACAAAAGACCAACTCGGTATCAATCAACCTACCAATGCTTGAGCTTTTAAATAACTCTAATTGATGAGGAGTGAGAACACTAGTAATCAAACTAACAGTATGCGATATGTGTGATAAGTTACTAAGGGTGGAATGAAAATGTTGATCCGACGGAATTATCAACAACACATCATCATTGCTCATAGACATTTTGAACTGAAAAAACACATATAAACCAAATTAAAGAACTAATTAAAAAAACCACATATAAACTAAATTAGATAACTAATTAACAAAAAAAACCACATTTAAACTAAATTAAATAACTAATTTTAAAATAAAACTACATATAAACTAACTAATTTTAAAATAAAACTACATATAAAATAAATTACCTAACTAATTAAAAATAAAACCACATATAAGTTTAAGATGGTTGATTCAAGATGTTTTGGAATCCTCATTTTAGGCTCTACATATTAGTCCCTTCAAAACTTTGAAATGATTAATAAATAAAAGAGTTTATTAACATCAAAATACTGGATATGATTGACACAGTTAACTCTTTTGTTTATTGATCATTTAGAAGTTTTTGAGTGACCGTAGCGTAAAAACCGAAATGAGGATTCCAAAACATCTTGAATCATCCAAATCGGAGTTCAAACTAAAAAATTATGAGTAAAAGAAAATTAATGACATTGAATGGGAGAGGTCTAATTGAAAAAATTTGGAACCACAAGGGTGTGATTTGCCATTTTCAAACCACATGGGGCGTTAATACAATTGAATAAAACCACAGGGGTCTCATTTACATTTTACCCTTAAAAAAACGAGTTCTGAATGTGAATTTTGTAGGTGGAGCGAAAGCTTAAAATTCAGGAATTTCATCGTTAGTTGACTTTGAGTTGGAAATTTTTGAAAGGTGAGATTAAGGTGGTTAATTGAAAGGAGAATTGGGAATGACCCAATTTTTAATAAGAATTCGTCTAAAATAGCATAAATCTGCATACTAATTACTAAATTGTCAGAACTTTTTAAAAATTACTCAAATAGCATAGTTATAGTTCAATAAATTATTGAACTATAATTCAATTAATTATTGAACTATTTTTTATAGGCAATTTTAATAAATTTGTTTGTTTTTTTTGTTTTTTAAGTTCAAGGTCAATAATTTATTGAACTATCTGATCATTTTTTATTATTATTTTCAATGAATTTATTAAAAAATTTAATTTTTTTAGTTCAATAAATTATTGAACTATAATTATGCTATTTGAGTAATTTTTGAAAAGTTCAAACATTTCAGTAATTAGTATGCAAAAATATGTTATTTTAGTAATTGCCCCATTTTTAATTGGTAAAATTGATTGAGTTTTGATGCTTGATGTTGTGTTTATTGTAAATAGCAAAGTATGTAAATTTTAAAATCTCATAAAAGTCACGTTAGTTAGGTTGTGCTTCTCTGTGGGACGAGTTTTCATAATGTTTTTTTTTATTACATTTAGTTTTCAAAATGGGTTGTCGAGCCTCATTGATTACGAGCACTTTCTTTAAATTAGTCTGTTAGTAAGTATATTAAGTTGTATTTTTGTTATTTTGTGAATTGTTTGTTTTATTGATTGTTATGGGATCAGAATTGTTAAAGATATGGTAAATTTTGGAAGAAAAAGGATTCTCAATGTACCATACGGGTTGTGAGACCTTATTGTATCAATGAGAAATCCAGCATGTGTTGTCAAGAATGAAATGAGAATTGCATGAGATTGAGAATGTAAGGTTTATATATCCTTCTTATCGCTATGAAGGAAGGGTGTAGCTATGGTCCCAGGATAAAGTGAGGCTATGGTCGCGTATTATAAGCTAGGACGAGTTCTGTTTACTAACTGAAGGGACTACTTTACTAAATTAGCGGAATTTCATTTAGTAAACTAATTAACAATTAATCATCATGCAATTGTGATAAAAACATGTAGATTCATGCTAGTTTTTCAAAAATTAAAACTCTTTTACTTACATTGAGTAAATTATGGAGAATTAGTTAGAGGTTTCTTTACAACATCAAACTCTCTACATCAGATCTTCTATGTTATACCTGGTCGAAAGCAAAACCGACTTGTGGAAATCAATTCAGAAGAACAAAAGAATAAAACATTTCTTCTAAATTTTTCCCCAAAAAAATCGGCAATTGGGCAAAAATTGAAGAGATAATTTTCACTTTTCTAATTAAAATGAGAAGTATACAAAAATGAATCCCAATGGTCATATTTATAAGAAAATAGGATATCATAATCTAATTAGATATCCTTATCTCCTCATTATAAAATAGAAAAAAGAAAAAGAAAAAAATATATATACACTTATATATATAAATATGTAGATAACCATTATCTTCAGTGACGCAATTACGAAATACAAAATCCAAAAGATAACATACATACATATATATTATATATATAATCATATGTTATTTTTGATTTTGAGCGTGCATCAGGGAAGCTACGAAAAGGAAGCCACCAAAAGTTATATATATATATATATATATATATACTTTTCTTTATTTAATAATTATGTATTTTTTATTTAAAATTAGAAAAATTCAAATAATAATTTTTAATTTAAACACATTTAGCCGAAAATTATTATATTAAGTATCATTAGATGGGAAAGTTTCCAGCGCTATACCAAGCACTCCATACCACTGCCATTCAGAAATGGCCATTTGGCTTCGTCGGTCCCACTCTCTTTTAAGACTATAGTGTTTCTCTCTCCATTTTTTGTAGGATCGGTATGGCAACCCTAGAGGGGGTGAATAGGGTTTTAGGTTAATTTAAAAACTTTTTCGATCAATGATTTCTAATTAACAATTTAATTAGACTTTCTAAGATCAAGCAATCAATATGAATTTTATACTAAAATTCTCTTAAACAAAGTAAGCTAAATTTCAACAATGATAGGAAATATTTTACCACAATGAATTTTTATCAACCAAGATTGCTTCAATAAATTCTAATAACAAATATGTGAAGCAATAATCAATTTAATTCTCAATGATTAGTAATTAACGATCCCAATTCATATGTACATTAAATATATAGCAATTAATATTAGTGCAATAAATTAAAGAGGATAGGGTTAGAGAATGACACCAAATATATAGTGGTTCGGCCAAAATCCGGCCTGGTCCACTCCCCGAGCGCCTCTCGGGAATTGTATACCTTTTCCGAGAGGAAGTACAACCCAATCCTTTTACCGGGCTCAAGATCAAACCCAATCGTTCTTTTTACGGGATCAAAAACAAACCCGATCCTTTTACCGGGAGCAAGATCAAACCCTCACGTTCCTATTTTTACGGGCTAGGAAACCGACCCAATGTGTGAATTATAATTTTTCACACAATTACAAATCTCTCTCAAAAGAGTAAATATCAAAATCAAAGCTCACAATATTACAAGGCTCTTAATAGCCAATTAAATCACTCAAAATAAACCCAAAATAATATGAAAAAAATTAGCTTCAAAGCACTTGACAATGGAGGACCAAAATTCATATTTTTCTCCACTGATTTTCGGACTAAAATAGAGAGGAAGAGCTCAGCTAGCAGTTGGTGCCACGTGTCAGCTTCTAATTGGCCAATTGAATCTGTAATTTGAATTAAATAATAAAATATTAATCAATCCGGTCAGCAGGGGCATTTTGGTCAAGGGACCGTTTGAGAGGGGCTTCAAAATCGGTCAGCATAAGAGAAGAAGGCTGGTCAGGACGTGTAAGGAATTAATCCAAAAGATTAAGGGCTTTCTCGTCAATTCATGCGTCTGGAATAAAGCAAAAAACTGTCATTGGGAACCGACAAGCCACGTGTCGAAATACGGCTGGAGGAAGCAGACCGCGTGGGACCAGCTTGCGTCAACAGCAGCAGGCGTGTCAGGGAGATGATTTTCACGCGCGGACGTGGCGAGATGGAGACCGTCGGATGAGAGATCGTGCAGCTGAAAAACGTTCAGCTTTTTCTTTTCTTTTTCAATTTTTTTAATATCCGAAATATATATATAATACTTGACAAATTTGAGCCGTCGAATGCGCTACTGACTTTGATGGGACGGTTGAAACGATTCTCAATTTATTTTCCTTTTTCTTTTAAATCCGAAATTATATATATATATCCAATTTCTTATATCCATATCTTCTCCAATTTAGCTCGTAATTGGACGATTCAAAATGCACCGTGCTCGATATTTTCCGCTCTACAAAACACAACACTAAAATACTAAAATTGATTAGTACTAAGTGTTTGTTATCATCAAAACATAATTCAGTGAGATTAATAGGCCCAAAAAGCCAACATTTTTCTCTCACCACTTTATTAAAATAAATTAACTTCTCTCACATCACATTCTCTTTCTCTTCGTTTAAAAAGTTTTTTCATTTTATTTATTTCTATTTCCTCTTTTTTCTCTTCTTCTTCATCTGAACTTTGTCATGAAAAAAGCTTCACACCACAAGAAAATGTTATATTTTTTCAAACAGAAAATTATTAATGCAAAAAAATAGTTTTTAAAGACAAAAAAAAAATTCCACCAAACAAATCTGCACCATCCCTTTTATTTTTCTCCACCATGAAAGAACCAAACCCATTCTCATAGCCTAAAAAATGACAAAATTTGTTCAACAAATGCCTCAATAAGATGATCAAGAATCTGTTCTCACACTTAATATTCTATGAAAAATCGCCACGACTGAACCTAATAACCTAGGGTTTCCATCACTTTGAATCTTTGAATCAATGGGAAAACTCATTAAAGTTTAAATAAGTTTTTCCACGATTTATGAAATTCTAGCTTTATGTGATGTTGGATTTTGCGCTAAAACCAATTGGGTTTAATTCTCTCTAATATTTATTATTAAATTAAATTAACTGATTATTTAATTAATAAAATTAATTATTAATTTCTATTTAAATAAAAAAATTATTTAAATAATTAATAATATTAACATTAATTCTCGTTTAAATAAACTATTTATCTAAACAATTAATTTTGACTTCAAATATTATAATTAATAATATTATATTAAGTTCCATTTAAATAAACTGTTTATTTAAACAATTAATAATATTAATATTAATTTTCATTCAAATAATCTCATTATTTAGATAATTAATGTTGCTTAATTTTAAGTAAATCAATAACTTAAATTGCTTATTCTTCCTAAGTTAAATTAATAACTTAGTTTTGCTACAACGATATTTGGGCTAGCATAGGGACCTGATGGACCTATAGATCATGGGCTTAATAATTAGTCAATTAAGTGATTAACTCATAATCAGTTAATTACTTATTATTTAACTATGAATAATTCCACTATAGATTCAAAGTTGAACTCCTCTTACTATAAATGAGTTATATCCATTTAGTTTATCTTTTATTTATATATGTGATATATCCTTCACGTGAAACCCTCATAATTACAGGCGAATTATGTTTACCGTTTTTCCTCTGTAATTATCGCTTTATCCTTGTGTTCTCGTTGATTCTTCAATGAACATTATTTGTTGTAACGTCCCGTTACTTTTGGGGGTGAAATTTTTTTTATTTTTATTTTAATTAAAGTATTTAAGGTTAATTTAAAAGTAGTGATTTCGATTTTAGTAGTTATTTTCGTCCGAAATTCTTTTTAATCGTTTTAATACTTTAAATTTATTTTGGTTGTATTAATAATTATTAATGGGCCAATTAATAATTATTAATCACCATTAGGCTAGTTTAAATGTTTCGGGTTTTGTTTTAAAGGCTTAAAGCAAATAAAGGACGTAGGCGTCATTTCCGATTTCTTAAATATCTAAACACTATTCATCCTTCTCCTTTATTATGCCAAAATTAGACAAAAATCATAAAATTTCTTCTCATTTTTCATCCCAAACCCGTAGCTTAGAGAGAGAAAAAAGTGGAGAGAAAGAATTTGTCACCTCGGCTTCGTTTCTCGACCGTTTTCATCATGCCTTAGCTCGTTGGAAAGCTCTCGAGACGTACTTTCTACTCATCCTAACAATCGAGGTTTTCGCTCATTTTATTGAGGCCTTAAGGTATGACAAAGTTTCTAAAATTTGATGTGAATAGTATTTTAATGGTGGTTTTGGATTGAAATCTTCAAATTCGTTCACCGAAGCTTGAAGATTTCCATAGGGAAAGTCGTTTTGATCGATTTTAGAAACTTCCCCTAAACCCTAAAACCGAGTTTGAGCCGGAAACCCGTCCCATGTGATTTTCCCTCACTTGGCCATGTTTAGGATGTTAGGGTTATTGTGTTTTTGATATTTACTTAATTTTTCGGAAATCGATTAATGAACAAAACCTTAATTTACGAATACCCATTGTAGTTGCGAACCTCCAAAGTATCCGAAACCAACCCGAATCACCTCTAAAGTGCATAAAAGCCGGAAAACCAAACCTGAACCCTAATTTTCTGAGTATGGCCGAGAGCACCATAGGGAGGAAATTCGGGATTTTCGTTGTTTTATGCGTTTAGATGTAGTTTGAATGTTTTCCGGTTAATTAATATTTTTTAGGTGTAATTCGTTTGTAGGATTGTGATTTGATCGTGGAATTGCAACCTCAGATATATATCGGAGCTTGCCTACAAGCTAAGGTGAGTTTAAAGCGAAAGTTAGTGGTTTTATGAATTGAGTTTCATTATGTTATTGTTTATCGAGGTTAAGAGGAAGTTAGCTTCTTAGAATTAAGTTTTGGTTGGAGACTTTAATTCGGAAGTGAGTGGAAAGAATTTGGAATTATAATGAGTTCGATGAAAAAGGAAACATTGGAGTGGTTTGGAAGTATTGTAAAGTGATTTGGAGATGTTAGATAAAAGTGGAAGTTAAGTTACTTTGAGAGGTTTGGAAATTAAAGTAGCTTAAATGTTACACTTGAGTGATGACTCGTGTATTCTAAGTAGTTAGGTTCTTTAATAACTAAGTAGAATTCCTTAGAGGTTATCTAACTTATTGGAGAGCTTGATCACATTGATTCGGCACATGATAGTATGTTGATATCGATCCATACGTATCATGGTGCGATGATTTGTGGAGACAGTGGCACATTGATTCGGCACATGATAGCATGTTGATATCGATCCATACATATCATGGTGCGATGATTTGTGGAGACAGTGGCACATTGATTCGGCACATGATAGTATGTTGATATCGATCCATACGTATCATGGTGCGATGATTTGTGGAGACAGTGGCACATTGATTCGGCACATGAATGGAGATTATGTAAGGTTGTTCATTGGAGAATCAGTTGGGCTTAAGGAACAAGATGTATCATGGAGGTTAATACGGTGTAAATACCTAGCCATGGATACGAACTAACTTGTGAAGGATCAAAGTGTAGTTAATGATTATAGCCAATGGACATAACTATGTCTATAGTACTAAGAGTGCAACTCTAGATATTTAGTGGAGTTATCTAGGAGTTAATGAATGAGAATTAATTGATTAAAAGGAGTTTTAATCAAAGGTAATTCTGGATCATTGGAGCTTAGTCCTATAGGTCCATTAAGTCCTCCGAGCTAACGCATGTAATCGAGAACATAAATTAATAAGATTAATTTCTCTTTGAAAAATTGGAAATGAATAGAGGAGTCTATTCAATTAATTAAAGGAAATTAAATAGACTCCTCTATTTAATTATTTAATTAATGGTGGAATTAAATAGAGGAGTCTATTTAATTATTAAATAGAAGAGTCTATTTAATTATAAGAGATTAAATAAAGGAGTTTATTTAATTAAATTAATTTTGTGTTGTCCAAAATTAATGGGGATTTAAATAGAAGAGTCTATTTAAATATTTAATTTGAAATTATCAAATTAAATGAGGAAATAAATAAAAGGAGTTTTATTTATTGGAATAAATAAAAGGAGTTTTATTTATTTAATTATTTAACGTAATTGTTCCATTAAATAAAGAGGAAAATAAAAATGCCCAATATTGTCATTGGATGATGATAGGGGCGTGTGACCCGGGGTGGGGTCACACGCCCCCTTGGTCAAAGGGTTGACCAAAAAGTTTGCATTTTTATTTATTTAAAATATATATGAATATCTTAATTTTAAATTAATGTGATTAATTTAAAATGGAAGATATGGAATATCTTATTTAAATTAATATGATTAATTTAAATGGAAGATATGGAATAATATATTTAAATTAATATTGATTAATTTAAATAAAAGATATGGAATGTTTTATTATGGAATAAAATATAATATCTTTATTATTCAAATATATTTTAGAATATCTTAATTAATTATTTATTAATTAAAAAGATATTCAGAAGATTTTCTGATGCTTTGGTTTTCCTATAAATAGGACCTTTGGGGTGACCCCAAAACACACAACCAAGAGAGTTAAAGTAAAGGCTCAAGAAATTCCTCTCCTCCCTCTCTCTTGCGCCGCCCATAGGGTGATTGGGAAGAAAATTCTTCTTCTCAATTTTTCCTTTTTCCAAAGGAGATAGTGCCCATGCACCGATTCTCTTTTGTGCTTAGTGAGGAAGATCTTTTTGGTGGTCCCTGGATCGTAACCATCGAAGAACGAGGAAGAGTCAGACACTTCTCGACAAGGGTTAGTTTTTCTTTTATGCATTTTGAATTTTGAATTTATTATACTGCAAGGAAAGATCCGTTGAGACTTCCGTTTGAGAACTCTTTTAGAGGCCTCAATCCCAACAAGTGGCACATTGATTCGGCACATGATAGTATGTTGATATCGATCCATACGTATCATGGTGTGATGATTTGTGGAGACAGTGAGCATAATTGATATGGTATATGATAGTATGTTGACTCCGGTCCATTCGGTATCATGGTACGGTAACTTGAGACATGGTACGACCGTACGTGGTATGTTGATTTCGATCCATACAATAGCACGATACGATGAACTTGTTTGGTAATAAAGATAGTTAATGTTACCTTTACATATTCTTTAGAATTGTGTAGTAAGACTTAGTAGTGAATGTTACTTTACTTTAAGTCTTTATATCTATCTCATGGTTTTGAATGATCATTACGGGTAATATATGACTATCGAATAATTGTATGGAATTGGAAGTGTGGATGTGGGTAGTATTGAGCATTATAGGCCTTTGGACACGATTTCGGTTATGAAATTTTGTTCATAGGATTACTTGCTTTCGTTTTACTCTCACTAGCATTTTTATGCTAATGGTGCTACACTTACAAATTTTCAGGTAAACCTCGAGCTAAGAAACGTGGTAGAGGAGGTGGAGCCGCGTGACTAGTCGAGATGGTGTATGGACAATGTTAAAGACATCTTTTGGTTTAGCATTTGTTAGAATGCTTGTAAATTATTTCCATTTTACATACATGTGTCTTTTTGAGCCCGGAAGGGTATTTGTGTAAAATTTGTCTATGTCTTATGATTTATTTCTCCTTTGGAATGCGCATTCCCGATTTATAGCTTTCTCTGAATTTGGGTTGTAAAACAGATTTTGGTTATTCGATTTTTAAACGAACCCATGCCGTTTTTCTTTAAAATCGAGTCTTTCGCTGTGCATTTGAATTTAAAGAATTTAACGGAAAGCGGGTCGTTACATTTGTAGTCAACTACAGATAATATACTTTTGTGATCAATAGAAGTCGTGGTGCCACTTGTTCATGTATCGAATCAGTACATCAATGGTACTAAAGTTCCTAAAATGTTTAGGTATCGCACTTATACCGTTAATTTATTGGAAAGTTATGAATTTCATCTTGTGTAAATGTGTTCCCAGCTACTATCTCATTATGTTCCCAAAAAAAGAGTGTATAGAGCAAAATAAAAATTTTAAGTCTACTGGGAGTGTAGGGATCCCACAAGCTAACAAACCCCAACACTTAGTTTGTTTTCCTCAAAATTTTAACGATTGCTAAGGAAGAAAATACAAGTTACCAAGCTCCAACAATATTGTTCTCAAGATTTGATGATTACTAAGACAGAAAAATGAAACTACAAACTCCGACACTTGTGAATGCTTTAGAAAATTGACTGAGGTAAAATTTCACCTCGAAAGGATACTCTCAAGCAGCTAGCGTTTTCACATCCCAACTCAATTTGGGAGTTAGGAGCCACTGTCATGAGTTAAATTTCACCCACAAGTGACATGTGGATGAGAAGTAACACATGGCCCAATCCTGACGCAACATGTGGCACGATGATGTCATCAACTTGTTCTCCTGTAAATAGAAGAAGAAACTCAAGCATAAGATAATTCATTCTATTATAATTCTCTTTGGCACACTAGCTTTGCTTGGATCGGCTGATCGGCTCTATGGAGGCTCAAACGAGCCGAACTACAAGCTGGCTTGTTAAAAAAATGGAGGCTCATATTCAATCTAAACATTTAACGAGCCGAGCCGAGCCGGCCAGTCAAAAGTTGGCTTTCGAGCTGAGCCCGAGCCGAGCTTGGGTCGACCTTTAGGCCGCGAGCCGGATGATGATGGTGGTGAACTTTAGCATTGAAGAGTGTTAGGCCGGCACCACACTGGTGCTTTGTTCCTTTCCTGTGTAGGTACCTACGTAGCACACCGTTAAGGCAACGCAGTATCTCCGACTCGTCCCATAAGTTTATTGCTTACGTAGAAGACAACCATTTTTACGCAACAACATATTTTAAAAATGATATTTCTAAATCTGATTTTAGAATAGATTAGTGTATTATCGAAGTCATAATCGTAGTACGAGAAAGGTTACTTTTAAATTTTTTTGTTGTTTTTTAAAATATTGATTCTTAAGTATATATTTTTTAAAACATCAGTCAAATTATACAGAATTGATACGAGAAAAAAAAATCAAACATATTCTGGATAGAAAAACAAAAAAAACCGAATTAGTCAATGAGTGATTTCTAAAGTGAAGAAAATGAATGCGGGAAACGTTCCTGTCAGTCACAATAAAATAAAAAAATCAAAGTCTTTCCACTTCCTTCCTTCAATTCAACGATTATGACAATGATTTTCTTCAGTCGTGCTAATTTTCTCATCTTTACTCAAAATTTTCCACCATTTTATTCAAGTCTTCGTCGCCTCCCTCCTTTCGAATCAATTCCATTTTCCTTGATTTTGGAAAATTATATTTATGAAATTAATGAAACCCACTTCCATTTGCGTGATTCTTTTCAATATCTAAAACTTATCCAAAAGAACAAAACCCCACAATTTTCCCATCTTTCTTTCTTGATTGTTCGTCAATGGAGAAATCTGGGTATGGTCGTGATGGAATTTTCAGGTCTTTACGACCTCCATTTATCTTTCCCAAAGATCCCAATCTTTCAATGGTTTCTTTCCTTTTCCGAAATTCATCTTCTTATCCAAACAGACCCGCCATTATTGATGCCGAATCTTCCCAAACCCTGTCCTATTCCCAGCTTAAATCTTTATCAATCAAGTTTTCCCATGGCTTACTCCAATTGGGTATCAAGAAAAACGATGTGGTATTGATTTTTGCCCCAAATTCAGTTAAAATTTCCATCTGTTTCATTGGAATTGTTGCCATTGGTGCTATTGTCACCACTTGTAATCCTGTTTTCACAATCTCTGAATTAACCAAACAAGTTAATGATTCTAAACCTAAGCTTGTTATAACCGTTGCTGAATTATGGGATAAAGTTAAGGATTTGAATATCCCATTTTCACTATTCATTGGAGACCAAGATTCTTCAGCAATTTCTTCAAATTCAAATATCTATTGTTTTAATGATTTGTTGAACTTGGCTGGTGAATGTGGATCAGAATTTCCCATTGTTGATGTTAATCAGAGAGATACAGCGACACTTTTGTATTCATCGGGGACAACGGGAGCGAGTAAAGGCGTTATTTTGACTCATAGAAACATCATTGCATCTGCACTGATGACTACTGGAGATCAGTGGATGTGGGGAGAAACGTATTATGTGTTTCTTAACTTCTTGCCAATGTTTCATGTGTTTGGTTTAGCTTGTATATTATATGCGCAGTTGCAGAAAGGAAATACTATTGTCTCAATGCCGAGGTTTGATCTTGAGAAGGCTTTGTGGGCTGTGGAGAAGTATAAGGTGACGGATTTGTGGGTCGTGCCACCGGTTGTGCTTGCTTTGGCCAAGCAGAGTGTGGTGAAGAAATACAATCTTTCGTCTTTGAAGCGTCTTGGTTCGGGAGCTGCACCATTGGGGAAGGAATTAATGGAGGAATGTGCTAAAAATATTCCTAGTGCCGTGGTTGTTCAGGTAGTAAATCAAATAGTCTAGCAACTATTGTTGAAGAATCTGTTCTCTGTACGTTCTATAAGAATCTTTATTCTTTCACTTTCCTATGCCAAGAAAGAATAAACATATTCTTTTGTAGGCTGATGATATTTGGTTTAGAATGAGCAGAATTTTGAATGTGTAGAAGTTGTGATAACTAATTGCTGGATGTTCAAAAGTCTTAATTGGGTGTTTGATCGGAGAAATTGTTAAACCTAGGTTTGTGTAGCCTGGAGTTATGGAGCCTGGGTTTGGATGTTGAGGAGTGGGAGTTTCAAAAACTTGGGTATATGTAGTCTATGTTTGGTAGATAAGTTTCAAGTTTTGTGTTGAACTTTTTGAGAAGGTTTCTCACTGTTTAAAATCCATAGGTTTAGATAACTAATCCCGGAGTTATAAAATCCATATAACAAATATGGATTAGGCTAATGAAGGCCAACCCACCTTTATATTTACCAAACACCCCCAATGGAGCTTAGGAGCATAGAAATGTTCTCATTTCATTTAACTCGAGTTTATTACAAATGAGGTATAAGCTTTTATGTTGATTCATTGTTGTTTCAGGGCTATGGTATGACTGAGACTTGTGGAGTTATTTCTATGGAGAATCCAGTAGTTGGCATGCGTAATTCTGGTTCAGCGGGAACGCTTGTTTCAGGTGTTGAATGTAAAATAGTCAGCATAGATACTTTGAAGCCTCTTCCTCCCAATCAATATGGGGAGATATGGGTTCGGGGACATAATATGATGCAAGGTACAGTTTTATTTTTTCTGTTGACTTGATCGTTTCAATCCAGGGTGGATGACTGTTATAATATTTTAGTTTTGCTAAAATGAAGACATGTTTTGTTAGAATTGTTTCAGCTAATCTGGTAGCATGGCTAAGATAATTACTGTGGAGAAGTGTTTTGTGAGCAGGGTCTCTCTATTTGTTTATTCAAATAATTCTTTTACTATTTGTTCTGCCTTTTACCTAGTCAGAAGCCTATCAAGAAGAGTTTTTTCATTCCACTTATATATTCATTTAAATATCTTTTCATACGGTTTATTTAAGTAAGTCTGAATGATTTTCTGCCTACGGTGTGATATGATCATTTCCTTGCTTTAGAAGTTACTAAACTGGGTCAGCCTCTCCTACTGCTTCTAATCAGTGAACTGATGTGATCTTTAGTTATTAAAAATTATTCCTACCGGTAATGGATGTGTTGGTTTCAAATGTCAATTTTGATTCATGTAAAATGGCTGTATTGCTTATTTTTATGTTTAGCTTCATTGAGTTAGTTGTGATGTAATTTCAAACACCTCGTTTGCAGGTTATTTCAACAATCCACAGGCTACCAAGCAAACTATTGATAAATATGGCTGGGTGCGTACGGGAGATCTTGGATATTTTGATGAGAATGGACAACTTTATGTTGTTGATCGAATTAAGGAACTCATCAAGTACAAAGGTTTCCAGGTTGATATCTTTTCGTCTTAAAATTATATTGAACATTTTGGATCCTGTTTCTATTTTATTTTAACAGTCTCTCAAAAATATCACAAAGAAATTAAATTTATGTTAAAACAGAGATTTTGTTGCAATCAAGTATCCAAAATAGTGCGTGCAGGCTTCTTATTGATATCACACGTTGCATCTGCCCAAGTTATAAATATGCAAAATGCATTTTTGATGTTCAAAGTAAATGCTGAATCTCTCTCTCTCCTCTCTAATTTTGTGTTATTGTTTGTCCAGGTTGCCCCAGCTGAGCTTGAAGCGCTATTGGTGTCTCACCCAGAGATCCTTGATGCTGTTGTCATCCCGTAAGCTCTACAGGCACTCGTTACTTGTATTCAACATTCATTCCTTTGTGACTAATACTATTAGACAATTAATTTGATAGCTATCCTGATGCTGAAACTGGAGAAGTTCCACTTGCATATGTTGTTCGATCCGCCAATAGTTCTTTGTCTGAAGACGACATCATCAAATTCGTTGCCGACCAGGTATGGCTACAAGGAAACTTTAATATTCGGGTCCGAATGTATCAAGAATCAAACTATTGTTTTTGTTGTAACAGGTATCTCCTTACAAGAGGTTAAGAAGAGTGGCATTCATCAACAGTGTCCCTAAGTCTGTTTCTGGGAAAATCCTCAGGAGAGAACTCATTGAGAAAGTACGATCCAAAATTTGAGATCGTTGGTCTCTTAGTTTCATTTTGATACTTGCTGTAAAAGAGAAGTTTATTACAAGTCCAGGCTCAGTCTGGTAGAATTATGAAAGTGAATAAAATGCATATTTATCTTACAATACAACTGATGCTCAAATATTTCATTAACTTTGTATATTAAATTGTAGCATTATAATTGTTTAAATAGTAATGACACGGTGTATCAGGCCATCATCCTATTATTGTTCCTTTTAGCTTTAGTCCTTGTTAAGCCAGAAGGTTATAAATCCACCATCACACCTGCTTAATTAATTTCCTTTTGCTTTTCTGTTTTCTCTCTCATTTTATTCCGTTGTTGTATTTGTAAACTAAAGAGTTGAAGAAAATATAAATTCATATCATTCACTAATCACATACACATATATATACCCATTAGAGTCTAACTTAATGGGCTTAAAAGTAATGGGCCTTTGACTATGTAACTATACATTATAATAAATCCTAAAAATATCTCTAACACTTCCCCTCAAGCTCGAGCATATATGTTAATCATGCCCAGCTTGTTACAAAGGTAGTCAATCCGTGGTCTATTCATAGCTTTTTTAAGTACGTCGCCTTATTGTTCTCCGGTCTTCACATATTCGATAGAAGTCAGCCCCAATTGTATCTTCTCTCGAACAAAGTGACAATCAACCTTAAGGTGTTTAGTATGCTCATGAAAAACATGATTTGAAGCAATATGGAGAGCAGCATGATTGTCACACCATAGTTTCATTGGACACAAGACTGAGAAGCCCAACTCGATAAGAAGTTGACGAATCCACATCACTTCACTAACTGACTGTTGCATAGCTCTATATTCTGATTCCGCACTAGATCGTGATACAACATGTTACTTCTTACTCTTCCATGAGATTAAATTACCTCCAACAAGGACACCATTACCAGAAGTAGATCTCCGATCTTCCTTTGACCCTACCTAATCAACATCCGAGAAGCATTCAATCTTACTGTGTCCATGATTTCCATATAGAATTCCTAGTCCATAGACACCTTTTAAGTAACACAAAATCTACTCAACAGCCTTCCAATGTTCAATAGTGGGTGAAGACAAATATTGACTCACTATACTAACTGAATATATGCAAGTGAATAAAATGCATATTTATCTTACAATACAACTGATGCTCAAATATTTCATTAGTATATTAAATTGTTGCATTATAATTGTTTACATAGTAATAACACTGTGTATCAGGCCATCATCCTATTCTTGTTACTTTTAGCTTTAGTCCTTGTTAAGAGTCAGACAAAAGATTATAAATCCACCATCACACTTGCTTAAGCTTAATTAATTTCCTTTTTCTTTTCTGTTTTCTCTTACTTTATTTTGTTATTGTATTGATCAATGATCTCTCTACACGTGTACATGTCCTTTTCTATTAATACCAAAACCTCAAGCTTCAGTATTCATGTTGAGAATCATTTCTTTTTCTATTTTTGTCTCCTTCCATTACAAGGTCCGGCATGGTATCAGAGCTTCAAAGCTATTAATGGCGTCAAATTTCGGGGCCTTGTCATCCGCAACAGCTGATAATCAGTAACCGCTGACTACTCATCCTCCTAACTCTGTCACTCTTACTCCTGCTCCAGATCATAGACCTCAAATATCTACCATTCCTACTTCTTCTGCTCCAGTTCATAGACCTCAACCTCCCACTTTTCATCAACTTACTACTTTGATTGCTCAACACAACCATATCTTCTTTCCTCAAGGGTTTCATCCCAATGCTTAATAACTCACCTGGCCATCACCACCCAGGTTTTCAATAGGGAAATTTACATGAATGTTATAATTGGGTGAAATATTTACAAATTTGTTAGAAAAAAAATATTTACAAAAATGTTAGAATTTCAAAAGTCGAGTAGATCATCCAATCATTATTAGTAGATCAGCCAATAACTAATAGTATATCAGTGATGTATAATATATATCAGTGATAGACTATTAATGATCGACTGATAAACTATCATTGATATATTAATAATTCACTAATATACTAATAGTGATTGATTGATATACTTAGAATCTTTGAAATTCTAACATTTTTGTAAAAATAAAATTTCTAACAAATTTGTAAATATTATAATATAACATATTTGAAATTGCCCCTTTTCAATAACCTCCATTTCCACAACTTGGCTTTCATCAATAACCATTTCACTCAAATCCTCAACTTTTTCAGCCAAACACTTTTCAACAACAACCTGTGGAGAGAAGGAAATGTTGCAGAAAGTTGTATATTTTCCATTGAGGAAGAATGAAATAAATAGCGTACAAATGCTAAAAGAAAGGCTACAATTATGGACACTGATATGGATAGTATTAAATAGGATGAGCTGTACAACAGAATTGATTCTAAATAAATGGTGAATGAATGATCAGCTACAATTGAGCTTGTGATTGTGATTTGATTGCTCTATATGCCCCTGCAAGTTGGAGCTTCTTGGATAAAGTCCAATCTTGGTCATCAAGAGCTAAAAACGTGTCCGGGGTAGCGGTTTGGTGAGTACGTCAGCTAACTGATCCATGGAGGAAACGTGAGTAACACGGAGAATTCCATTTTGAACTTGTTCACGTATAAAATGATAGTCAAGGGCCACATGTTTCATACGAGAATGAAAAACTGGATTTGCACGTAAGTTAGTGGCACCTACATTGTCACAGTATATGACTGGTTGAGTAGGGGATGTGGAACCAAGTTCGTGAAGAAGATAAGTGAGCCAACAAATTTCCGCAGCAGCGGACGCAACATCACGATATTCAGCCTCAGTTGAGGAGCGCGCAACGGTGCGTTGTTTCTTAGAGCTCCATGAGACCGAATTACTGCCGAGATACACAATGTAGGCACTAGTTGAGGTGAAATCATCTTTGTTTCCAGCCCATTCCGCATCGGTAAAGGCGTGAACCTCATGAGATGAGTGCTTGCGAAGGAGAATACCATGATTGATGGTGCCACATAGGTAACAGAGTAGACGTTTCGTTGCGACCCAATGATCTGAAGTGGGACGATGCATGAACTGAGAGAGTTTGTTGACGACATAGGCAATATCAGGCCTGGTTAAGGATAGATATTGTAGACTGCCAATGACTGTGCGAAACTCAGTCGGATCGGAGAGGGCAGTACCCGAGTGAAGATGGAGGGTTGGCGTTGTGGCAAGTGGAGTAGCAGCAGGCCGAGCGTCCGTCATGTTTGTGCGAGTGAGAAGATCAGCAATATACCAGCGTTAGGATAAATGAATCCCATTTGATTGAGCAGCCACCTCAACACCAAGAAAATAGGCTAAGGGGTATCCTTGAGTGAGAATTTGTTAGCAAGACAAGAAATGTAAGTCTGGACAGCAACCACATTGTTACCTGTAATGATGATATCATCAACATAAACTAGAAGATAGATACGTACATTGTTGGTGTTGAGGATGAACAAGGAGGTATCAGCAGTGGAGTTGATGAAACCAGAAGAAAGGAGGAAGTTTCAAAGTTCAATATACCATGCACGGGGGGCTTGCTTGAGACCGTATATGGCTTTACGTAAGCGGCAAACATATTCGGGATGATTGGAGTCAATGAAACCCTATGGTTGTGTCATGTAAACAGCTTCCGTAAGATTTCCTTGTAAAAATGCATTATTGACATCAAGTTGACGGAGGGACCAACCATTACTGACAGCAATGGATAAAACAAGTCGAACAGTCGTGGGTTTGATAACTGGGCTGAATGTCTCATTATAATCTAGACCAGGCCATTGAAGCCTTTAGCCACGAAACGGGCCTTATATCGATCAATAAAGCCATCCGGAAGGCGTTTAAGACGAAAAATCCATTTATTTCCAACAATATTTTGAACCCCGTGAGGGGAGACAAGTTCCCATGTGCCGTTATGTACCAAGGCATCGAACTCAATAGATATGGCTTTGCGCTATTGTTCATGCTTCATAGCTTGGGTTACAGTGGTGGGTTCAATTTCTTGAGTAAGGATGGCGGAAAGGTTTAACTTTTGGATGGGTTTGGTGATATTGTTTTGAGACCTGGTAGTGATGGTGGTGGTTCTGGTGGAAGGAAGGGATGGAGGGGCATGGGCTATTTGGGGGTCAATAGTAGCAGGTATGGGAAGTTGGTTAAGTGGTAAAGTATGTAGGGAAGGAGGGGATGCATAGGAAGAGGGAGCAGAACTTGAATTAAAGAAATTACCTGACGTAGGCGGGCTGCTGGTGGGTGCAAGAGACGGTGTGCTTGAAGGCGTTTGCAGAACTGGAAGAGACAGCAAGGTTGTTGTAGATGAGATATCAGTTTGGGTGGAAGGGTGTTGGTAGTTGGTCATAGGAAATTCAGTTTCAACAAAACGAACATGACGAGAGATATAAATGCGTGTGGAGGTTGGTTCATAGCATAGATACGCACTTTGAGTGAGCGAGTAGCCAAAAAACACACACGGAGCGGAACGAGGTGCTAATTTGTGGGGTGAGTAAGGGCAGAGCCAGGGGTAACATAGGCAACCAAAAACTCGAAGTTTATTGTAGTTGGGCTCGGTTTTGAAAAGCTTTTGGTAAGGAGATTTCATGGCAAGTGTGGATGTGGGCATGTGATTGATAAGATAAGTTGCAGTGAGAAAAGCATAAGACCAGAATGGTAGAGGTAGTGATGCTTTAGATAATAAGGCAAGACCGGTGTCGACAATGTGACGGTGACGTCGTTCGGAGAAGCCGTTATGTTCCGGTGTGTGGGGTGGGGTGGTAAGATGAGTGATTCCTGAAGTGCTAAGGTGATTTTTAAGACCTATGTATTCCCCCCAATTATCAGTATTCAAAGTGACAATTTTTGTCTTAAAATGATTTTCCACCAAAGTTTGAAATTTAGGAAAGATAGAGGCCACATCGAATTTACGAGTGATAGGATACAACCAAATGTAATGAGTATAATGGTTGACAAATAAGACATAGTACTTAAAGCAATCGAGAGAGATAATTGGAGAGGTCCAAACATCAGAAAAGATAACTTGTAAAGGTGCGGATGAAACAATGCTGGATTGACAAAACGGAAGCTTATGACTTTTATTGCACTGACACTCGTTACATGAAAAATTCTTAGGAATAGTAGAGGACAAGACGAAGGAAAATTTAGATGCGAGATGACGAAAAATAGATTCAGACGGATGGCCAAGCCGGTGGTGCCAGTTCGTTGGAGTGGTTTTGATGGTGGAAAGGGCGAGTTTCTCAGATTTGATGGAAGATGGAGCTGGCCATTCGTACACACCATCCCTAGTTTGTCCCTGAAGCAGCGTTGCCCCCGTCAGTAAATCCTTCACAAGAAAAGAAGCAGGTAAAAATTCAATGGATGTATTATTAGTATTGCAGAAGTGAGAAATAGAAATAAGAGTTCGTTTCATAGTAGGAACACATAGAACATCATGTAATTGAAAGGAAGTATTGGGAGTTTGTAGAGATGTAGAATCGATATGAGATATATGTAACCCAGTACCATCACCGATAACGATGTCATCTGGACCAGCATAAGGCGCATGAAGAGACAGATTGTGCAGGTCGGTAGTGACATGATGTGAAGCCCCAGAGTCAAGTAGCCAAGGAGGAGGGTTTGTGGCTGCTGTAGTAGCAACGTGAGCCCTAGGAGTCCAGTGTGTGGTTTGTGTTGGAGCTGTAGCAGAGGACAGTGAGGCATGTCTTGGAGCATGGCCTGGAATCAATTGAAAAAGGGGACAAGTGACCACAGTGTGTCCTTGAACACGGCAGCCTTGACATTTACCAAGGTAAGAACGAGGGTGTCGTCGCTGAGAAGAGCCGGGGTTGACGTTGGGAGGCTAGGGCGAGAGTGGATGTTGCGAATTCTGACCCCAAGAGTTGCGGTTGTTGGCTGGATGAGAACCACCAGCGTTACGAGCATAGGCGACATTTGCCATTACCGGAGTAGGAAAGATTGGTGGTTGGTGTTGTTTAAGAATGAGTTCCCGAGTAATGAGCTTTTCATGGAGTTCATCAAAAGTGATAGGTGTGTCACGACCATCTATGGTGTCGGTAAGGGCCTTGTAGTCATCATGAAGACCATCGAGAACTTTTTCTATAAGATCTTCATGGTCCATCGATTTGCCAAGCGTAGCGAGTTCATCGGAACGACATTTGATGAATTGCATATATTCAGAGATAGATAGCGAGCCTTTGGTCAGTCCCTTGATTTGATATTTGAGTTGTTTGATATGGCCACGGGTTGGGCGACCATATGTATTAGCCAAAGTTGTCTATGCCTCACACGAGGTGGTTGCACGTTGAATGAGCGGAATGAGTGATGATGAGAGAGAGCCAACAATGGCACCAAATAACAGTTTGTCCTGACAAACCCATGATATATAATCTGGGTTGGGGGTGTCAGTGTCATTAAGATTAGTTGTCTGTGCTGGTCGAGGGTGAGAGCTATCAAGAAATTTATAGAGATCATAGCCGATAAGAATAGCTTCCAGTTGGAGTTTCCATGCAAGATAATTTGTAGAGGAAAGTTTGACAATGTTATGGTGGGCAAGATTAATGAGTTGTAGGGAATGGGCTGGAAGGTTTGAGACTGGGATGGTTGTAACGACCCGATTTTTCGTAAAATCCATTAAAACAATTGCGCAGCGGAAATCTAGATTTTACAGAAAAACGGCATGGGTCAGTTTAAAATTCGGATAAACCAAAACCTGTTTACAAACCAGTTTTCCAGAAAAGCAATAAATACTAGAATGCACCTTCCATGATATGATGAAAATGCTAAAGGAAGTTTAAAGTTCAAAATATATATACAAACGCTCCATCGAGCTCAAAATGTAACAAAATAAAAAGTGATGCAATGTTCATGAGCATTCAAGAATGCTACTCTCAAAATCAGTTGCGTTCCTGTCCATTCATTATCTCGATCTATCACGCGGTGCCACCTCCTCTACCTCGTCCTCTACCACGAGTCTTACCTGAAAAATTGTAATTGTAGCAACATTAGCATAAAAATGCTAGTGAGAGTAAAATGAAAGCAAATAATCCTATGAACAACATTTCATGTCAGAAATCGTGTCCAAAGGCCTAGATTTCACTTTTACTACCCATTCCACATTCCAAATTTCACACATAAACAACATACATAACAAACTTTTTTAACTTCGTGGCTCAACGAATCTTAGGGTTATGGATTTCCTCGAAAACATTCTATCATCATAAAAGAAATACTCAAACCAAGATACAAGTAAAAGAATGTGATATACTAAGTGCTAATAAAGTCGCAACCACACATGCTCAAATCTTCGAGTGCCAACCGTATCACCGCATGTGTAGTACTATAATAATAATAACAATAATAACACATCCATACACGCTCAAATCTTGAATGCCACCCTTACCACAGCGTGTATAGTACTATAATAACAATAACAATAATAACACATCCATACACGCTCAAATCTTGAATGCCACCCTTACCACAGCGTGTATAGTACTATAATAATAATAACAATAATAACACATCCATACACGCTCAAATCTTCGAATGCCACCCTTACCACAGCGTGTATAGTGCTATATCACAAATCATCGCACCATGATACCGTATGGAGCGTATCACATACTATCATGTGCCATATCACATAACCTCGCACCATGATACCGTATGGAGCGTATCACATACTATCATGTGCCATATCACATAACCTCGCACCATGACACCGTATGGAGCGTATCACATACTATCATGTGCCATATCACATAACCTCGCACCATGATACCGTATGGAGCGTATCACATACTATCATGTGCCATATCACATAACCTCGCACCATGACACCGTATGGAGCGTATCACATACTATCATGTGCCATATCACATAACCTCGCACCATGATACCGTATGGAGCGTATCACATACTATCATGTGCCATATCACATAACCTCGCACCATGATACCGTATGGAGCGTATCACATACTATCATGTGCCATATCACATAACCTCATAGAATCCGTCAAACTCCCTAGTAAGTTAGATAAAGTTCCACTAAACTACTAAAGAACATAAACCGTTCGAATTATACGAGTCAACACTCAAGTGTAATTTCTAAGCCACTTTGACTCCCAAAACACTTAAAGTTTCTTATTCAACCTCTGTCATCTAAAATCTCCAAATCATCTTATAAGACTTCCAAACCACTCATACTTACTCTTTTACTTCCAAAACCATAAATACATCAAAAACACTCCACTCACATCCGAGTTAAAGTCTCCAACCAAGTATAACTTCCGGAAGTTAGTTCCCCTCTTAATCTCGATAAACAATATCGTAATGAAACATAATTCATAAAATTACTAACTTCCATTTTAAACTCACCTTAGACTTGAAATCGAACTTCCAAAGTGTCGAACGAATTCTCTCACGTGCGATTATCAAAACCTACAATAACACCGATCAAATACAAATTATAAACCATAACTAAATAAGAAAATTGATTTTCGGATGAATAGTAATTTTCGGAAGAACAGTGATTTCGGATGAATAGTAAAATCGGGTGAATAGTGTTTTTCAAAAATTCGAGCTCAAAATCGTCAATTTTCATGATGAAAACACATGATTTCAACTCCAAAACTCATTTATAAACAAAAATAAAGAGATTCATAGAAAAAGTTTTGAAAACTCACTTTTTATGGCTTCCCTTAGGGAACGGGAAACACTACAAGGTTAGGATAGAATGAAAGCCCACGTCCCAAGCAATCCAACGCAACAGAAATCACGAAGATCCACCGAGAAACGGCAAAGACCCAAGCTTTTCTCTCTTCTCCAATGGTGACCCACGGCTTGTCAAGGGAGAAAGATGAGAAGATTTTTGTAATTTTTGACTTTTTTGGTTATTTAAAGAAGAACATGAATAGAAAAAAGATATTTTTAAGAAATTGAAAAATGACGGTTACGTCCCTCAAGTGATTTAGCTTATAAAACGAAACCCGAAGTTCTTAAAATGACCCAATGGTGATTTATAATTATTAATTGGCCCGTTAATAATTATTAATACAACCAAATAAAATTTAATCAAATAAAACGATTAAAACGGTTTTCGGACGATATTAGCTACTAAATTCTAAAATTAAACTAAGTACTTTAATTAAAATAAATAAATAATTAATTAAATATTAAATTAAATATAAAAAAAATTCACTTAAAAAAAAATAATAATAACGGGACGTTACAATGGTGGTCTGGTTAGGCTCGACAGCAGCAGGAATACTCGGGGAGGCCATGGAAGCTGATGAAAAGAGAGGTGCAAAGAAAAGAGAAAAAAAAAATTTAGAGAGAGACAGATCGTTGCTCTGATACCATGTAGGAGAGAAGGAAATGTTGCAGAAAGTTGTATATTTTCCATTGAGGAAGAATGAAATAAATAACGTACAAATGCTGAAAGAAAGGCTACAATTATGGACACTGATATGGACAGTATTAAATAGGATGAGCTGTACAACAGAATTGATTCTAAATAAATGGTGAATGAATGATCAGCTACAATTGAGCTTGTGATTGTGATTTGATTGCTCTATACAACCTACCAATCTTGGCTCTTCATCTCTTACCATTAAACTTACTGATTCTAATTATTTGCTATGGAAGAATCAATTACTTTATGTTATCATCTCAAATGGTCTTGAAATTTCATTGATGGCTCCTACCTATGCCTCCCAAATTCCTGGATCCTCATGAAACTCAGGTACACCTTGAGCATTACTTTTGGCAAAAATCAAATCTTCTTGTTATGGGTTGGTTATATTCTTCTTTATCTGAAGACAAAATGAGCGAGATTATTATGGTCTATTTGGTTCGCAATCTGGAAAACAGAATTTGAATTTAGTGAATTGTAATGAATTTAAAGTTGTATTATGTGAATTTGTTGGTTTTAAAACTGTGTTTGGTAATAGATTCAAAATTCAGAATTGAGATGTTGAAATTTGAAATTTGTGTTTAGTTGGTTATTCAAAATTCAGAAATGAGATTGTGAATCAAAACATGTGTTTGGTTCAGGATTGATATCTATGTATTTTTTAAAAGTAATTGTAAATGTTATTAACATAATAAATTTCAATTTATAATAAAATAAGAATTTTATTAAACCACCCATATAATAATTATATAGTGCTCAAAAATACATTCACACGACCTCTTTATTTGTTTTTTAATTGAACATTATAGCATCAATCTCTTGTAAAAAAAATCTCAATATATATTGTGTAACGACCCTAAACCGTTAAATCCTTTAGTTTCAAAAGCACAGCGGAAGACTCAGTTTTAAAGAAAAACGGCGTGGGTTCATTTAAAAATCAGATTATCCAAAACCTGTTTACAAATATTCCCAATTTCAGAAAAGACAATAAACATGAAATGCGCATTCCAATTTATGATAAAACTTCTAAAGAAAGTTTTAAAATCCAAAGACATTTACAAATAATACAAATGCTCCACCGAGCTCAAAAGTACACATAAGAAAATATGATGAGATGTTTGTATGCATTTCAAGAATGCTAAACCAAAATTAGATATGTTCCTGTCCATCCATCGCCTCGATAAGTCACGCGGCGCCACCTCCTTTACCTCGTCCTTTGCCTCGAGTCTTACCTGAAACTTTTTAAATGTAGCAACATTAGCATAAAAATGCTAGTGAGAGTAAAATGAAAGCAAGTAACCCTATGAACCAAATTCCATACCGGAAATTGTGTCCAAAGGGCCTAAATTTCACTTTTTCTACCCATTCCACTTTCCAAATTCCACACAATCATACAATATGTAGTATGCTTTTCATAAAGTAAAGATATTAAGACTTAAAGTAAAGGTATCGACTATTACTAAGTCTTTCTAACCATTCTAATGAATATAAGTAATTGTAGTACTAACTTTCTTTGTTACCAAATCGGTTTCATCGTAACGTGTTACCGTATGGATCAACATCAACATACTACCATTTACGGTCTCACCATATCACAGATCATTGTAACGGGTTTACCGTATGGATCAACATCAACATACTAGCCCGTACGGTCTCACCATATCACAAATCATCGTAACGGGTTTACCGTATGGATCAACATCAACATACTAGCCCGTACGGTCTCACCATATCACAAATCATCGTAACAGGTTTATCGTATGGATCAACATCAACATACTAGCCCGTACGGTCTTACCATATCTAAATCATCGTAACGGGTTTACCGTATGGATCAATATCAACATACTACCCCATACGGTCCTATCATATCACAAGTCATCAAGTTCCCTAGTAAGTTAGATTATCTAAAAGAGATTCTACTCAAGTACTAAAGAACATAAACTGCTTTAATTACACAAGTCAACACTCAAGTGTAACTTCTAAGCCACTTTGACTCCCAAATCACTCAAAGAGCCTTAAACTTCCACCTTCATCTAAAATCTCCAATTTCATCTAAAACTTTTCAATTCATCTTACAAGACTTCCAAACCACTCAAATCTTACCCTTTTCACCCAAATTCACTAGAACTCCAAAGTCACCAACCAAGTAACAACTTCCAGAAGTTAGTTCCCCTCTTAACCTCGATAAACAATATCGTAACAAAATTTAATTCATAAAATTACTAACTTCCATTTTAAACTCACCTTAGACTTGAAATAGAACTTCCAAAGTGTCGAACGAATTACCTCACGCGCGATTATCAAAACCTACAATAACACCGATCGAATACAAATTATAAACCATAACTAAATAAGAAAATTGATTTTCGGATGAATAGTAATCTTCGGATGAACAGTTATTTCGGATGAATAGTGTTTTTCGAAAATTCGAGCTCAAAATCATCAAATTTCTTGATGGAAACGCATGATTTCAACTCCAAAACTCATTTATAAACAAAAATCAAGAGATTCATAGAAAAAGTTTTGAAAACTCACTTTTTACGGCTTCCTGTAAAGAACGAGAAACGCCACAAGGCTAGGATGAAAAGAAAGCCCACGTCCCGAGCAATCCAACGCAACTGAAATTATCGAAATTGGTCGAGGATTGACAAAAACCCAAGCCTTTTCCTTCTCCACAAATGGCACCCACATATGAAGAAGAGAGATGAGAAGATGAAATTCTTATTTTTGGCTCTTGGTTTATTTAAAGAAGACAAATGAATAGTGAATTGATATTTTTAAGAAACCGAAAAATGACGGTTACGTCCCTCAAGTGAATTAGCTTATAAAACGAAACCCGAAGCTCTTAAAATGACCCAATGGTGATTAATAATTATTAATTGACCTGTTAATAATTATTAATACAACCAAATAAAATTTAAGCTAATAAAACGATTAAAACGGTTTTCGGACGAAATTAGCTACTAAATTCTAAATTTCTAATTTTCTAAAATTAAACTAAATAATTTAATTAAAATAAATAAATAACTAAATGAAATATTCAATTAAATAAAAAAAAATTTCACTTAAAAAAAAAGAAAAAAAAACGGGACGTTACATATTGTCAATCTATTTTTAAATACAAACTAATCAAGATAACCTCTCATACATTGTTCAATATATGGAACCCATTCTAAAAATTCAACTAATTTTTCTAATATAAGTTTAAATCTCATTTTTACTTCTGGTAGCTATCTTTGATAAATCTTGAAGTCAATGAT
Organism: Gynostemma pentaphyllum; assembly: GCA_028015215.1. NCBI lineage: Eukaryota > Viridiplantae > Streptophyta > Magnoliopsida > Cucurbitales > Cucurbitaceae > Gynostemma > Gynostemma pentaphyllum. The sequence continues at coordinate 16,772,810 of CM051346.1, read as the reverse complement.
GTCATTTGCAAGCTCCAAGATCCTCGCACGTACCTACAATTTTTTATACCCAAATTATTAAACTCAAATAGACAATGAATTGAACTTTAGAAGAGTTTAAAATTGGATGAATCTAATAAAGCAGAAGTAACAAAGTAGATAGATAAAAAAAATAAACATGCAAATGTGATCAGTTGAGAAAGAGAAAGAAAGGAAGAATGCTAAGTTCCACTATCTGTATTGCTTGAATGAATGAATGTTTACATGAGAAATTCTTATTTAAATAGAGAGAAGAAGATAAGATAAAGTACAAAGATATCACAGTAAGGAAAACAACAGATACGGATGCTGTAATCTAGGCACAAATAGTATACATATTGACAATTTACTAGAACATTTTATCATGATTAAACCAAGAAGCAAAGACATGCTTCTAGTGAGGGAGAAGTCAAAACAGGCTACACTCCAAGAACATGGTTTAACATGATTAAACCAAGAAGCAAAGACAAGATCATAAAAAAATAGTAATATCCCATGCTTTGTAATAGTTAATAAAAATAAAATTATTAATTCTAAATCAAGACTTTAGGAAAGAAAGTATAACTTAATTCTAAGAGGGAACTTTTCTTTCTCAAGCATTCAAGCTTCAGCTACATGAAAGACTATACAACATTTTACTAATATAACCTGTTATGCAAATCATACTTTTCCCATTCTCAACCCAAGAATAGAGACACCAAAGACTGGGTAAAATGAGAAGGAGAAGGAAAATGAAGCTGAGAAAGAAAGAAGAAAGGGAGGAATAAAAGATAAAGATAACTACGAAGAATAAGGTGAGAAGGAGGAGGAGAAAAATGAAAAGCTTGAACCAAAATCAAATACAAGCATTCTACGAATTAAGGGAGAAAATGTATTTGTCAATCGGTTAAGATCAAACTAAAATGACATTTCCAAGCTAATAGTCTAATACATTGATCAATCTTTGTCTAATTTGATTTACCAAATGTGCCTCCCTTAATAACAAGGTGTACAACGAGTATTTTATAAGTTGCGGGGAATATAAGAGATAAACCAACAATAGAAGAGATAAGATGAATTTTATATTGAGGTGTATGAATATATAACAAAATCTTTATCACTGATGGAATGCAATGTGTGTCCATTGTTCAGTTTGATTTGTGAAAGTGTGAGTAGAACATGAAGTACTAGTGTGGGGGACATGATTCATTATCTTTCTTCAATTCTACAAGTTTGTTTCTGATATATAAGTCAAGGAGTGAATCGTCATTTCTAAACATCAATTTTCTCAACTAAATTCATGTTTCTTGATATGAATCATGGAGCCTCAAAAGAGATGAATGAGATTAGCTTTACTCAAAGATCAAGAGCTAAGAAGTTGGAACATGAAAGAAGAACTTGGCTAGAAATGAAGAGAAATGGAAACTTTCCCAAAATTGAAACTTTCCAGAAATGGAATTTTCCCAAAATGAAAACTTTCCATATATGGTAATTTGTGGAGAATATCAAATTTACATTCAAAGGAAGCTCAACACCAAGGATTGAAGACTTTATATAGAAATGGAAGTTCCAAGTAGCGTAGGGCTTTAATTTTTGCATTTTTAAATTTCTAAGAGTAGTAGTTTTTATTTTTGATGACTCATCATGGTGATGTCATGATGAAGTCATCCTTATCAACACTTTATCTCATATTTTCGGAATTAGAGTCATATTAGGAGTAAGAAACTTGGTTTGCCTATTTAAAGGCTTTTTCAATTAATAAACAGATTTGATGAATTAAAGAAAACTAGCCGATTGTGCTTGCCTTGGCTGTGAGCCATCTCTCTCATCTATGTACTCTTGCTTTATATTTCATGCTTAAGAGCATTCAAGAAACCTTGATCAAGTTGTTTGTGGAGTGTTTTGAATCATGGGGTAAGAAGTCATTCTTGTTTCTTGATATTTGATCATCAAGGTTGTTAGGAATGGTGTCCTAGAACTTGTAATTATTTAATAATAATAATTTATTAAGAATAAATTAAATAAATAAACATAAGTTCTTTATATTATCTAAATTGATTCAATTAATAATATTAGGAATATATGGAAATATATTAATATCAAACATTCAAATAGTAAACCCTAAGTTACTCTTATGAAATCACGACTTAGTATGTGAGTCATACAAGAGGATTAAAGTCGAGATGAGTAACTTAAACGTGTTTACAGTAAAGGGATAACGTTTAGGAACCTTATCCTGGTAACACTGTTGATAGCTTCACATTTTGTTTATAGACAAATGATCTAATCCTGATCATTCATGTGGGAGACATGAAATGGAAGTATCATATGCAATGTTGATTGTATAAGACAGGACCATGATGTTCGATCAAATTTCTCATTAGTACCGTTTACGAGAAATAATCGAATATCAAACTAAGTTTATCAACCGTGATAGATCTCAATCCTGAGTGAAATGCGGACTCCTATTTGTGGAGTTATGCTCTTTGATTCACATAGTTGAGAGCGATCTGTAAGAACGCTCAATACACTCCTGTTTTGGGAACATGACTAGATAAGTAGCTGGGAACTCATTTTCACGAGATGGAATTCATAACTTTCCTATAAATTAACGGTATCGTGCGATACCCAAACATTTTAGGAACTTTAGGAAACTCCTTGATGTACTCGATTCGAGACATGAACAAGTGACATCACGACTTCTATTGATCACGAAGTATCTTATCTTTAGTTCGACTAAAGATAAAGTTCATTGGAGAATCAGCGGGAACACAAGGATAAAGCGGTAATTACGGGGGTAAAACGGTAAATTTATCCTTTGTAATTATGAGGGTTCTACGTGAAGGATATATCACGGATATAAATAATGATAAACTAAATGGACATAACTCATCTATAGTGAGGGGAGTTCAGCTATGAATCTATAGTGGAATTATTCATAGTTAGATAATAAGTAATTAACTGATTATGTGTTAATCACTTAATTGACTAATTATTAAGCCCATGATCTATAGGTCCATCGGGTCCCTATGCTAGCCCAAATATCGTAGTCGCGAAATCAAGTAAGAAGAAATGGAAATTTTAAGTAAAGTGAATTACTTAAAATAGGTAATATTAATTGTTTAAATATTGAGTATATTTAAACGGTAATTAATATAAATATTATTAATTGTTTAAATAATGAGTTTATTTAAACATGAAATTAATAATGAAATATTATTAATTATACATTATTAATTATTAATTGTTTAAATAATTATATTTAAACGGAAATTAATAATTAAAATTAATTAAATTAGTAATAAAATATTGTCAATAAAATTATTAATTAAATAATGAGTTTATGGAAATTAATAATTATAATATTTATTATTAATTATTTAAATAATGAAAATTATTTAAATGGAAATTAATAATTAAATATAAATTGGATAATATTTAGTTGGGAGAAAATATTAATATTATTAATTGTTTAAATAAAATATTTTATTTAAATGGTAATTAATAAATAAATTAATTAAGTTAGACTTATTAATTTAAGAGAGAATTTCAAGCCCAATTCGATTAATGAACCCAATTGGAATTGGCCCAAAATAATTAATTAAATAAATTGTATTTATTTATTATTTTATGATGATAATTTCGGCCATGCCATGTATTTTGAGGAGATAATTGTTTGAATTATATCCTAAAATAATTACATAGATTTATTTACCCAAGATAAATAAAAATAAAGAAAATAAAATAATCTCCTATTTATCTATGGCATTTTCGAAATTGCTAGATAAAGGAAAGAGATAATCTTTTTTCTTTTTGTATTTATCTCTATAGATTAATCCTAATGTGATTAGGATTCCTATTTTTCTATAAATAGGAGGGTTGGGTCATTCATAAATCACACAATTCAATTCCATAGAAAGTTGGAACTCTCTCTTCTTCCCTTCTCCCTCCCTTGGCCGAAATTCCTAGTGTTATTGGGAAGAAAAATATTTTTTCTTCTTCCCAATTTCTTCTTAAGTTTGATCCCACAATCGGATTTCGTTTGATCGATTGGGATATAGCGTAGAAGATTCGGTGTTGCTGAGGATTTGATGCTGTAAAGAAACCTCCAACCGATTCTCCATATTTTACTCAATGTAAGTAAAGGTTTTTAATTTTCGAAAAACGAGCATGAATGTACATGTTTTTATCACCAATTGCATGATATTAATAGATCCTAAATTAAGTGTTAATTTGTGTTACTAAATAAATTCCGCTAATTTAGTAAATCATCCCTTTCAAAGGTATCATTTTTCCCTTACTTACACCTTGGGTTGTTTTGAATGACATATGTGGGTTTAATGGTTTGTTATTTTGGGGTCCTTAGTTAATTTTAAGGGTTTTAAAAGCAATTCCATGGGGGTTTTCGTATCATTTGGTATCAGAGCTTAGACTCAGGGGAGATTTCTATCTAACTTGCTTTCTTGTTATTCGAAAAATCCAAAAAAAAAAAAATTAAAAAAAAAGTTTAAGAATTTTCTTATTAAGTCTACTAATTTTAAATTTTTCATGTATTTCCAATTTGATTCTCAGAAACTTTTCAACTACGAAAGTGTTTAGCTTTCTATCTAGTTTATTTTGTATTTAGAAAAGGCTGTCAAAAAAAATTTGGAACATTGGAAAACAATAAGATCTTTCTAGACTATTTGATTGTGCTAAAATTGAAATTTCTAGAAAAATGTTTTTCATGTTCTTAATATGTTCTTCATGTGTTATTGACTTTTTCTTCAAAATCTAGCACTTAAAATTCAAAATTATATCCTCAAAACCTTGAAATTGTGTTTTTAGTAAGTCCACCACCAAATTATCTTTTCTCATCTTATCTAATCTCATATGATCATATATTATCTTATCTTAGATTTTATCTTATCTTATCTTATCTCATCTCATCTTATCTCATCTTAGATATTATCTTAATTTATCTCATCTCATCTTAGATATTATCTTAAACTTAGATATTATCTAATCTTATCTCATCTCATCTTATCTTATCTTAGATATTATCTTATCTTAACTTAGATATTATCTAATCTTATCTACATCTAATCTCATCCCATCTTATTCAAACCTTATACAAACCATATCTTCTACTTATCTTATCTAAATTGGGTGTTTTTTCTTTTTCATTTTACTTCATTTTCCGTGGACAATACGATTAACATTATTTCAGGTTTGTTGATTGCATTTAAGTGTTACTAAAATAAGGTTGCAGCCAAGAGCCTACTTGTGTGTGTGAGCATTACTTGAGTGTAAACACGAGTGAACTACAAATTCTTGAGTGTAAACACTCAGTGAGTGCTTGTGAGGTCCATACATATTTTTTTTCTTCCTAATATTTTGAAGCCATGTCTAATATGAAGAGAATACAAAAATAATAATACCAACATTATGCTTTAGATTCGAGAACGAATCCTCTTCAAGAGGGAGAGAATGATATGAATCATGGAGCCTCAAAAGAGATGAATGAGATTAGCTTTACTCAAGGATCAAGAGCTAAGAAGTTGGAACATGAAAGAAGAGCTTGGCTAGAAATGAAAAGAAATGGAAACTTTCCCGAAATTGAAACTTTTCAGAAATGGAATCTTTCCCAAAATGAAAAATTTCCATATATGGTAATTTGTGGAGAAGATCAAATTTACATTCAAAGGAAGCTCAACACCAAGGATTGAAGACTTTATATAGAAATGGAAGTTCCAAATAGTGTAGGGCTTTAATTTTTGTATTTTTAAATTTCTAAGAGTAGTAGTTTTTATTTTTGATGACTCATCATGGTGATGTCATGATGAAGTCATCCTTATCAACACTTTACCTCATATTTTTGGAATTAGAGTCATATTAGGAGTAGGAAACTTGTTTTGCCTATTTAAAGGATTTTTCAATCAATAAACAAATTTGATGAATTAAAGAAAACTAGCCGATTGTGCTTGCCTTGGCTGGGAGCCATCTCTCTCATCTATGTAATCTTGCTTTAGATTGCATGTTTAGGAGCATTTAAGCAACCTTGATCAAGTTGTTTGTGGAGTGTTTCGAATCATGGGGTAAGAAATCATTCTTGTTTCTTGATATTTGATCATCAAAGTATCAATTTTCCCTTACTTACACCTTGGGTTGTTTCGAATGGCATATGTGGGTTCAATGGTTTGTTATTTTGGGGTCCTTAGTTAATTTTAAGGGTTTTAAAAGCAGTTCCATGGGGTTTTCGTATCATTTTTGATGCAAATCAATAGATTTCAGAAAATAAGCAAAGAAAGGGAAGAGATAAGAATGGAAAAGCAACAAAAGCAATTCAAATTAGTAAAAACAAAAAAACTAAAGCAACTCAAATCAGTCCATTATTGTGTTGTTTAGAAAAACAGTCCCTTACCAAGAGAAGAATGAGAACAAGGTGGAAGATATAAGAGTGGATAAACAACATAATATTTTCTATCTAACCAGTATACGGATACACGTGCTATAATTAATCATCAACCATCAGTCATAAAAACTCAAAGTATAGAGTAAATTAAGGGAATGGGTATGAAGAAGTAGTTGAAAACCTTACCCTTGTCTCTACTTTTTTGTAATGAAATCCCAATATGTCGACAACTTCCATCTCCGTCCACGATTTTGTCAAGCAATTGAGTGATGGAGTTTTTAGGTCAGAGAAATTGATTGAGAAAGATGGAGATGGTCGAATTGAATGTGGGGATTTTTCAGACAAAATGGATGGTGAAAGATGGATCTACCATGGTCACATTCAATGAAGCTCTTTTCAAAGGAAATGGCATTAAAGAGTATGTTTCCTCAGGTTAAACAAAAAAATAAAGCTAGCATGTTTTGTCCAAACTTCGTAAATGAGAGTGATGGGATTGCAAATATGAGATGCCCAATCCCGTGTTTTTCTTTGTAGAGTTGGATTCTATGAACTTTCTTTTTTAGAAATCAAATTTTAAACCAAAATTAGAATTGAATCGAAACCGAAAAACCGAAACCGAATCAAAATTGGCAGTTTCGGTTCGGTTTGGTTCAGAAATTTCTGGACCGATTAGAATCGGCTCGATTTCGGTCCGAGAGTTATGAAACTGAAACTGTATATATTTTGATTATAATAAATTGGCTTGCCACCCCCTTATTGGTTTGGTTCGACCTAGATGAAACCGAAAGTTGAAAATTGGTTTTAGTCCAAAACCGAAATCGAAACTGATATCTTACCCCTACTTTATTCTATAGAGATGATGTTGCTTATATACTATATGGTCTTAGAGCTAAGTATAATCCATTTATTACATCTATCCAGAATAGAACAGATCGCCCTTCGCTTGAAGATATACACATCATCCTTCTTAACTATGAAGTCAGGTTAGAGAGGCAAACCTCTGTTGATCATTTTCTCATCGTCTTCCATGGTCTTACTCTTCAAACTTCTCAGGTTCATCCTCAGTCCCTCGTAATAAATCCTCTTCACCTTATTACACTTCCCTATATGTTCCTCCTTTTCGTCCTTTTGCTTTAGATCTTACCTCATGGAATAATAGGGCATTCTCCTCTAATCCCAAACGGCCTCCCAGATCTGGAAATCGAACCTAATGTCATATCTGTAGCAAGGTGGGGCATATTGCTTTAGTTTGTTATAACTGTGATAATAAGGATAAGTATCCTCCAACTCTTAATCATCCTCAGGCTAATCTTGCTACTACCACTCTTTCTATACTTCAACCATATTCTCCACCTTATCACTCTCACCCTTATTACAATCCTGTTCCTAATTCCTCTTTTGTACCCTTTTCCACTCCCACATCTATTCATTCTCTCCATACTGCCTCCTTTAATCCCCCTTCTATATTTACTCAACCTGGTCCATCCAGCCATCCTGACCAGGAATAGTTCTTTTGACTTCGAGACAACACATTATATGAACCCATCTCTCAACTCTCTAATCAATGCTACCCCTTATCTTGGTTCAGAACAAGTTATGTTAGGAAATGGTAAGTTTGTTTCTATTTCTCACATTGGCAACTCTACACTTTCTTCTTCATCTGGTCCATTGAAATTTAATTATGTTTTTATACATTCCTTCTTTATCTAACAAACTTATCAGTGTGGCAAAATTATGCTATGACAGACTCAAGCTGTCCTTTTTCAGGGTCATCAAAATTAATTTTATAATAATGTTAAATATTTTTATGGCTAAATTTGATAAATTTGGTGTCAGATTTGAACATTTTTCGAGTCTATTCATAATTGAGGTTGGACGTTTTTATGATTAGGTCATAGACGTTTTGTTATTTTTATCTTTTGGTGATTTAATAATTGAGTTTTGATTAATTTATAGTTTTATTATTATGTGGGTTTAAATTAATTCACTTAAAAAAGTTTAGGGTGTAAATTGATTCAATTGAAAGTTTAGTGTTTTAAATTAACACTCTATGTAAAGGTCAAGGGTGTAATTTTTTTTATGCTTATTCAATTTTATATAATCATTCTTAATTATTTTAAAATATTGATAAAAACTGACAATTTCTTTAGATTATAATCAATCTTGACTCTTAGGTAGAAAATTTAAGTTTACTCCCCCTAATTTAATATCTTAAAAAAACATAGTTTGATTGCTAATGGTGAGTTAATATGCTTTGAAACATTAGGGTATAAATCAAAATTGTATTTCCATGTGATGGAATTATGATTTCTAGTCATAATAATTTCATTTATTTTTTGGTCTGGGATGCGATTTTACAATCACAGCTAGAGATCATAAACCAAGGCCCACCTCAATAACTTTCATGGGCTAAATTTACATAAAGAACGGCCCAGAAATGTAATAGGAGCAACGGACCAACTCAGATTCCAATATCAATCAAATTCAAAACTTGAAAGTCTTTCGGTTTGGCACTGATTGTTCGCTGGTTAAAGGCTCATCATTTTGATTGATAATGGTGATATCAAGTACAGGTTGTACTCTCTATACTTATTTCTTACCGAGTAGAAGCCTTCTTGATTGCCATATATGTATCTTATTTTTATAATTTTTTTGTTACAACTCTGTTTTATAAAATATTCAATTTAAAATTTATATATATAGAAGCCCCTTTTGACTTCCATATATGTATCTTGAACATATTGTTCTTTATGAAGTTACATAATTTTTTAAAGGGTAAAATGCAAATATGACCCCTGTATTTTTTGTCAAATGCATGAACACCCACTGTGGTTTGAAAATGACAAATCACTCCCTTGTAGTTCTAAATTATTTCAATGAGGCCCCTCCCTTTCAACACCATAAATTTTCTTTTAGCCATAACTTCTCATTTGAACTCCGATTTATATTAATCATGATGTTTTGGAATCTTCATTTCGGGCTCTAAGTTACAGTCATTTCAAAACTTGTAAATCATCAGTAACTGAAAGTGTTAACGATGTAAATCATACTTAGTATTTTAATGATAATAAATTTTTTTATTTATTAATGATTTTGAAGTTTTGAAGTGACCACGACATAGAGTTCGAAACGAGAATTTCAAAACATCTTGAATCATCCAAATCGGAGTTCAAACGAATAAGTTATGGCTAAAAGAAATTTTATGAGGTTGAAGGGGAGGGGCTCATTGGAATAATTTGGAAATTCAGGGATATGATTTGTCATTTTAAGACCAAATGAGGTGTTCATGCATTTGAAAAAAACCATGGGTCTTATTTTCATTTTACCTTTTTTTAAATTCAATTCTTTTCAATTTTTTTTCATTACAAGGAAAACTGTAAATAACGACCTAATTTTAGCGACACAAAATGTTGGACGCTATTTTAGTGACGCATTTTATCGCTCTTGGACAAGTTTGAATTTTAGAGATAGAGTTCGTCGCTATTTTTTGCAGGCCATAATAGCGACCCATTTTGACCCTATATTAGCGACGAAATGTGCCGCTATCCTGACAAATAAAATTATCTCCTTATTCAGAGACATAGTCCATTACTGTTGAATTTCTAATCTTTTTCATAGAGACATATTTCGTCGCTACACTTGGCAGGAAGTTTCCCCCAAATTTTTTTATGTTGGGAAAGGTTCCCGCAATAATAGTGACCCATTTAGACCTTAAATTAGCGACGCAATGTGCTGCCATTCTACAACTTTAGACAATTAAAGTTATCTCCTTATTCAGAGACGTAGTTCGTTGCTGTTGAATTTTTAATATTTTTCATTAGAGACACATTGTGTTGCTAAAAGTGGCGGGAAATATTCCCTCCAATATTTTATGGCGGGGATGTTCCCGCCAAATTAGAGATAAATTTTGTTTCTAAAAGAGACAGAAGAAAGATTATAAATAGGTGTGTTGAATGACTTGAAATAAAAGAAAACTGCATAAAACATTTTCCCGAGAGAGAGAAAATGTGTGAGTAGATGTATGTCCGTTTGCTTAGAGGGTTTCTCAACGACCAATTTACGTGAGTATAATTACATGTTATATTTGTTCATATTAAATGCAATGATGTAATTTCTCAATCTAAGTTCACTGTCGTGCAAGTTGATTCGCCCACGACACCAGTTACAAACAATCACATAGTAATGTTGGTAAAAGAACTTGCTAGAATTGCCAAATCATACTCTGGTTATCTAGGGAAGGGCTAAAAATTTCAAACAAAATCTCATTCACAGAGTAGAGCAATAGATAGAAGCGGCATATGCATCAAGGGTCAAGTGTTCAGAAACAGTGAAGAGGATTTCTTTGGAGTCATTGATGAAATTATTGAGCTTGAATATGCAGGGGGGAGTGTAAAGTGTACCGTACTATTTAACTGTACGTGGTTTGAGACAATACAACGAGGTGGGATGCGAAAGATACCACATTTGCAAATTTTAGAGGTGACTAAGAGAAAACACATGTGCACAAATGATCGATTTGTATTGGCACAACAAGCGATTCAAACATATTTTCTGCCTTATCTGTCTTCTAGACAATTTAATGATTGGTTAGTGGTTTGATTTGTAAAGTGAGGCTGTGTCACATTGATGAAAGTCTTCCAAATAAAGATAGGGAGAATTTTGTAGCTTTCCAAGAAGAAGAGGTGTAGAATCGTGAAATAGATGAAGGAATACACTTTGAAACTGCTCGATCGTTAAATGACATAACGGAAACATTGTTTGATCCCGATGGCTTATGTATTGAACTTCCTTTTATTGATGATTCATCACCTAAACTAGAAGATACTGAGGACAACAGTTCTAAATCCAACACCAATGAGTTTGAAGATGATGTTTAAAGTATCAATGAATTGTTAAACTTGTAAGGGAACAAAAAGAAAATGAAAAAAAAATAACCATGGAAATAGCGATGCAGTTTGTCGCTAATGGGAAATAAATTTCCAGAATATTCAACAGTTAGAGACACATTTCGTCTCTAATGGGAAGTGGAATTCTAGAACATTCAATAGATAGCTACACAATTTGTCGCTAATGGGAAATAAAATTCTAGAATATTCAACAATTAGAGACACATTTCGTCTCTAATGGGAAATAGAATTCTAGAACATTCAATAGATAGCTACACAATTCGTCTCTAATGGGGTAATCATTACCTCAATGGATACTTTCCCTTATAGCGACGCAATGCGTCTCTAATGGGAAATCAAATATTCCAACGGATTTTTTCAATACTAGAGACACATTACGTCGCTAAGCGAAATGAAAAGGCACGTATTTTAAAATTTTCACCCACTGTAGCGACGAATTGTATTGCTAAGACTGAAAATTATGGCGGTTGATTAAAATATCCAAGTTTTTCCGAGACACATTTCGTCACTAATTGGTAATTAATGGCACATGCTTTGAAAATTCGTGTCCCAGCTGGCGACTTTTCATTTCCCTCAGCGATGGATTTCGTCGCTACAAAAATATATAAAAGGGTTAGACGACCCCTCCCCCCTCACTTTTCCTTTTCTCTTCTTTTTCCTCCCTCCCCGCCTCTGTCTCCCTCCTTCCCTTCCCACCCAAACCCTCCATCTCCAGCACTCTCCCTCCCTCCGCCGCCACTTCCTCCGGCACCACTCCCTCCCCTTTCTTTCTTTTATTTTCATTTTCCCGTCAAAGCGTTGAAGTACAGTAATGTCTCTTCAATTTATTTTTTTAATTCAAATAATTAGTATAAATTCAAGTAATTAGCATGTTAATTAGAATGAAATTGTATGTTAATTGTTATGTTCTTAGTGTATTTAGATTCATTATATTAAATTTTAATTCATTAGTATGTTAATTTTTAAAATTTAGTTACAAAGTATGTAAATTTGTATGTTACCTTAATTAGATTAATGTTAATTGGTAAAATTTAGTTAAATTAATTTGCATGCTATGTATTTGTTTTTAATTCATTAGTATGTTAATTGTTAAAATTTATTGTTAATTAGTTTAATGTCAATTAATTTGTATGTTATTTATTATTTATTAAGTTATTAGTATGTTAATTGGTAAAATTTTATTAAATAACATGTTAATTTGTTTAATTTCATTAGTTACATTAGTATGTTAATTTCATTAGTAAATTTTGATTTCATTAGTATGTTCAATGAATTAGTGTGTTTATTGTTCAAATTTAGTGTTAATTAAAATAATTTTAATTAATTAATTAATTTGTATGTTATTTATTAATTTTTAATTCATTAGTATGTTAATTTTTAAAAGTTAGTGTTAATTAGTTTAATGTTAATTAAATAATTAATTTGCATGTTATTTATTCATTTAAAATTCATTAGTATGTTAATTGTTAAAAGATAGTGTTAATTAGTTTAATGTTAATTAATTAATTAAAATTTAGTGTTAATTAGATTAATGTTAATTAATTAATTAAAATTTAGTGTTAATTAGATTAATGTTAATTAATTAGTTTAATGTTAATTAATTAATTAAAAGTTAGTGTTAATTATATTAATGTTAATTAATTAGTTTAATGTTAATTAATTAATTAAAATTTAGTGTTAATTAGATTAATGTTAATTAATTAATAATTATATTAACGGTAAAATGAAAATGAGACCCATGTGGTTTGTTTCAAATGCATGAACACCCCCTGGGGTTTCAAAATGACAAATTACACCCATGTGGTTCTAAATTTTTTCAATCAGACCCCTCCCTTTCAATGTTATTAATTTTCTTGTAATAATAACTTCTTCGTTTGAACTCCGATTTAGATGATTCAATATATTTTGGAATCCTCATTTCAGTATCTACGCTATGGTCACTAAAAAACTTCTAAATCATCAATAACCAAAAGAGTTAACAGTGTCGATCATACCTATACTTTGATGTTAATAAACTGTTTTATTTATTAATAATTTCAAAGTTTTAAAGTGACTATTATGTAGAGCCTGAAATGAGGATTCAAAAACATCCTAAATCATCCAAATTAGAGTTCAAGCGAAAAAGTTATAGCTAAAAGAAAATTATTGGCATCAAAGGGGAGGGGTCTGATTGAAATTTTTTTGAACCACATGAGTGTGATTTGCCATTTTCAAACCACAGAGGATGTTCATGCAATTGAAACAAACCACAGGGGTCTCATTTTCATTTTACCTTTATATTAAATGTTAATTTATTAAATTCATTGTATGTTAATTATTTCGTAGATGTCTACATCGAGGCGTCATCCACCCCGTTCTCAGGAGTTTGATACTCATGTGACACCAGATAGTGCAGCGGCATTAGAGGATACATGAGGATACACATGTATCAAACACACCTGTCCCCACCGCCCCGACCATATCATCAGCGTCATCAAACACCCCCGTCGCTGAGGAGTTGCCCATCACCGGGGTTGTTTTGAGGATGTCTAGAAATAAGAGAGTGCACTTTACATTTTTGTTTAAATTATTAGTTATATATATATATATATATATATATATATGTTTGTGTGTTTTTTATAGATTACATCCATCAGGTAAGGTTTCCCGAGTTTTCAAGAAGAGTCCTGAGTTCGGGAAATGGAAGGACATTTTTGAAATCGCTAAACTACGTTGGTTTCATACATGGAAGGTAAAGCTTATATTTTTTATAATTTATTTTTTTACAGTATTTTAAATTGCTAACAAATTTAAGACTTTCATTTTTTTACAGACACTTTATGATTACTGCACATCTTACTGATGGGATTATTTACCCACCATAGAGCAAAGTGGCCGGGAAACGTTATAAGGACACCATCCATAAAGCGAAGAGTAAACCAGCTGAAAAGCTTTTGTGGATGACGGAGTAGGCTCGTCTGAAGCTGCTAGCGGATAGTCAAACTGAAGAGGAGTTACGTATCTCTCAAATCAACTCAGCCAATCGACTGGCGAACCTGACTTTGCACACAGGTGGGACTCACAACCACAACGAGCATTACGAGATATTGGTAAGTACTTGTAGTCTTTCGTTTATATCTTTAATATTTTCAATTAATGTTTTACTAATCTTTTATTTTTCTTCTTCTCATTTTCACAGACTCAGGATGGACGTGAGGTACCCTTGATTGATTTGTTCCTCCACCTGCATACGAAGGGCCACGATGGGGTTACTTATGTAGATGATCGAGTGCGAGACTTACATGTTAGTTTATTTATTTTGGTGCTTTCTAATTTATTTAAAAATATATATTTTTAATTACTCATATATTTTTGGTTAATTTTTGTAGATTAAAGTTAAAGCAAAGCTCGATTCGTTTTTGCCCACTCCTGAGTCTCAGCCTACTCAGCAGAACCATCGTGATGCTTTCCTTCAAGTAGTCGGTAGTGTTCGTCCAGATGGTTCAGTCCCTAATCTTGGCGCTTACAGGAGGGCGCTTTATGCAGACCACCCGCATTCTTCGACTTCTGCACGTGCTGCGATCGAGGCTTTGAGGTGAGAAACGAAGCATTACGCCTATAGATACAAGCTAACGAGCTGCACTTTCAAGCCCGTACAGATGATCTTCAGGCTCAACATGATGAGTTAGCAGCTCAAATGCAGGTATGGATGAGCCTGAATAGGGTCCCGGCTGCGAGTCTACTTTTTAGCGTCTAGATTCCGAGAATACGAGCCATTTGTAGTTTTTTTTTGGATATTTTATTTGCTTCAGGATATTTTTTGGATATTTATTTTGTTTTTAATTATTGTTTTGTTTTAATTTAAAAAAAATTATTTTTTAATAATTAATTTTTAAAATTAAAATGGCTAAAATAGCGACTCAATGTGTCTCTAAAAGTTTTTAAATCAATTTTGAATACTTATGTTAGAGATGAGGTTCGTCGCTAGTTGACTTTATTAGAGAAGCAATAGGTCTCTATATTAGAGATGAAATCCATCGCTAATATTAACTAGTGACACATTGTGTCTCTAATAGAGAAGCAACACATTCCTAATATTAGCGACACATTATGTCTCTAATAATGAGACGTAATAAGCTATTGTGTCCCTATCTTCAGCGATATATTGCGTCACTAATTGGTCAACATTTTATTAGCATCCCATTATTTTTCTGTCGCTATTAGCGATAGATTTCGACGCTAATATAAACAAGCGATACCTTTTTTGGTAATGGTCTGTTTCGTCTCTAAATTCAATTAGAGGCGAATTTTTTCGCTGAAATTGCGTTGCTAATCCTTGCCTTTCTTGTAGTGTTTGTCGTTAATTATTAAATTACTTTTATTCAATATTCATAACTTAGTAAATCTAATTCTATTTGTGTATAATTAGTACTGTATAATGGATACTCGTGTAATTTTTTAGATAAAATTGTAGGTTTTGAGTGTTTTAGTCATATTGTTTTGAAAGTATGGAAGAGAACCATACAAGACTCTTGACGTTTTATAGGGATTTTTTTAGTTCAATTCAATTAGAAAAAGTTCCGATTAACACGAACATATTAATTTATTTAATTTTTACGGGGTTTTTGGGATTCTTGACCTCCAAATAGACATTCTCATTGACCATATGATGAAGTCATTTTATTTTGAAAATACTTTTTTACCCTTAAACTTTAATATATTGAATACTCATAATCTTTCATTTGTAATTTTTATCTCTCCCAACAAAAATCTCAACACTCTCTCCACTCTCTATTCTTGTTATAAGGTAATACAAGTTATCATTTAGTTTCAAATGTTTTATCATTTACAAATCCGACATATTTATTTATTTTGGAAAAAAAATCGAGTTGCCCCAAGATTTGCATGGGTTTTATCTTGAAATTGGAATGAGATTTGAGTTTTTCCCCTAGATTAGGGGCCGAGATTAGGACCGATATTTACGTTTTTTCCCGAAATTTAAGGCTGAGATTGGGCCGAAATTGGCTCGAATTTATTTTTTAAAAATATTTTTTCACGTTAATGTTCTTCTTTTAAAATAAATAAGAAGAAAATAAAGTTTAAAAGAAAGAAAAAAGAAAAAGAAGAAAAGAAAAAAAAATAACCCGCTGCCAAGGATTTCGGTGGCAGATCAATGTTTTTTTTTTCTTTTCTTTATTTCTATATTTTATTTATTTTTCTTTCTTTTAAACTTTATTTTCTTCTTATTTATTTTAAAAGAATAAGATTAAATTGAACAAATATTAAAAAAATAGAAATCTTGGGACAATCTCGGTCCCTAAACTAGGGACAAAACTCAAATCTCGGGCCAATCTCATAGAGGACTCATACAAATCTTGGGACAAAACTCCAATCTCAAGGTAAATCTTGGGGGAACTCAAATTTTTTTTTTCAAGAAAGTGGAGAAATTGTTTAGGTTTTCAGAGAGATAAAAAATACAAATGAGAGATGATGAGTTGGTTGATGATATATTAAAGTTTAAGGATAAAAAGGTACTTTCAAAGTAAAATGACATCATCACAAGGTATAAAATGGTTAAAATGAGAATGGAGGTCAATAACCCTTAAGGTCTATTCCTGAGGCCAAAAATCCAACTTTTACAATTTAAAAAAAGACTGACAAATAAATGCATTGCATAAAGCTTAAAGACAATCAATCAAATTCTTAGCCAACTTATCTACAAATAGCTATTTTATAGAGTGCAACTATATGATATTGTGAATTCAATTCGCATCTTAGAATGGGTGCAACATTGATGTGGCTTATGATTGTCAAGTACAATCCATATGTATAATATCTTAGAAGATATGTAGGATGGATTCCAACTTGTTTGAAAATACTCAAGATATCAACATCATTCATCTGAGAGTGTTTTTGGCTTATGAAATTGGATGGGCACTTTCCATGCTAGTCCCATTCTTTTGACGCCAAAGCTTTTCATCAAAAACACCCGCTAACATGTTCAACCAATATGTTTCAATAGACATTGTACTGTTGTGGAAATCTGAAGCAATCAAAGAAATAAAAACAAGTAAACTTTGGAGAGAGAAAAAAACTACAACAAATGATATATATTATTCACAAACTTATGGCCGGTTTGGGATAACTTTTTAAAAGTTTTTAAAAGTGTTTTTTTAATAGTTATCAAAAACACTTTTAAACATTATCAAAAGCTATCTTAAAATGGCACTTACCAAAATTTGGTCGAATGATGACCCCTTGTAACCTACCTTAGACATGGCGGTGGATGCAACTGTTGGCCAGCTACCATGCATTGTGAAATTCATGAGGTTTGGGTATCTGGTTGGGCCTGGTGGTGGGTTCCTTCCATTGAAAGTTGGAAGCCATTAAAATTAAGCTTTGTCAATGATCCGGGTCGGGCGTTAAATGAATGGGATAAGCCAAGCTCGAGCTGGGCTTGTCGGGTCTCATCACTAAGCAGGTTAGGCCTAGGCATGGGTCTTATTTAAAAAAGCCCAAGCCAAGTCCATGAACTTGACTCATTAGGTAAAGTTCATCAGGCCAGGCCTGATGGTTACCATATGGATAAAGTCTATGGGTCGGGTTTGAGTTCAATTACGTGATCCATATCCAATCTGAAGATTTATAGGCCTAGCTCATCATACGTTGACTTACGAGAAGGGCTTGGGTCGGCCCAAGGTCATTGGGCCGGTTGATGATGCTTAATTGAAATACGATTTGATGAAAATTGTAATCGGCACAATAAATGAGAACTAAGAAGAGAAAAAATTAATATCTTCATAGTTGTGTGAGTCGAATAAACCTTTTTTTTTGGCAAAAGGTTGTAGTGATAATACAAAATAAGTAATAGTTTTTATTTATAAACAAAAATATTAGCACAGCTTGTAGACGTCACGAAACCAAAACAGTTGAGATTATGATATGCAAAAAAAGCATGCACGCTAATATTATTATTTTTTTAATTTAGATATTACATCAAATTGGGGTGGGGAGACTCCAACCTTCGACGACTTGAGAGGAAACAAGTGTCTAACTATTTGAGTTATGATCGTGTTGACCATGTACGCTAATTGGGGGAAGATATTCGACTCTTGACATTTTTTGGACGTTAATTATTGACTTATTGAATCATACTGATTTGTAAAATGTCTTTTTTTTCTTTTGTTGTGTTCAAGTGCTCCATATTCTTGATATATGAAAAAAAAAAAAAAAAAAATTTCACTTAATGGTTTTCATATCTTTTATAAATGTGTAGCTTACTCATTTATATATATAAACAACAAAAATATGTTTATTTTGGACGGCATATTGACTCAATAATGTCCCGTTTGATAAATGAGACAGTTTTTAAAAAAAAATGAAAGTTACTCTTTGTTATCTTAAAAATTTAACTAGGATTTCAAAAGAATGTCATCTCAGTTAGCTTAGAGTGCACTTTTCAAATTCAATTCCAACTGCTTTCTATTGGCCACGTCATCTACCAAGTAGCCTGAGAATAAAAAAAGATACAATACCATCTTCACCTTCCAATCCTTTTTTATACCATTAGTTTGTTTCCATAAAAAAACACAGGAAAAAAAAAATCTATGTTTCACTAATTCACAACACAACAAAACATATTTTTCTTAATCACCCTAAACAAGTTTTAATGTAATTTGTTGCTTTTGTTTTCACACGTATTAGAACCATGGTTGTCAATATTGGACCCATATGCTAACTTTCTCAATTTTTGTTTCTTTATTTTTCATTTTTAGACAAACAAACTTATCATTAGCCTAGACATTTTCTCAAGAAAGCCTATATTAGATATTGATATCCAATGGTTTTGGTGGCATCGTGTCTCATGGTCTTGCTCTGTTGTGTAAATAGTCTTTATGAACTTTGTTGAACGTGTCAATTTGAACCTTGAACTTTAAATTTCATTAATTTAAATCTCGGGGGAAGCCGAATTATTTTTATTTTTTTCAAGGGAGTTGAGAAAGTGTTTAGGTTTTGGGAGAGATAAAAGATACAAATGAGAGATGATGGGTAGGTTGATGATATTCAATATATTAAAGTTTAAGGGTTAAAAGGTACTTTCAAAGTAAAATGACATCACCACAAGGTCAACAGAGGTTAAAATGAGAATGAAGGTTAATAACTCTTAAGTGTCTATTCTTGAGGTCAAAAATCCCAAACACCCAACTTTTACAGTTTAAAAAAAGACTGACAGGTAATTGCATTAGATAAAGCTTAAAGACAATCAATCAGATTCTCAGCCAACTTATCTACACAAATAATTATTCCAAATAGTACAACTATATGATATTGCAAATTCAATCCGCATCATAGAATGGGTGTAGCATTAATGTGGCTTCGGATTGTCAAGTACAATCCATATGTATAATATCCTGGAAGATATACATGATGAGTTCCAGCTTGTCTGAAAATGCTCAAGATGTCAATATCATTCATCTGATAGTGTTTTTGAAATACTGTTGTTGGCTGGTGAAATTGGATGAGCACTTTCCATGCTTGTCCCATTCTTTTGACGCAAAACTTTTCATCAGAAACATCTGCTAACAGGTTTAGCCAATATGTTACAACAGACGTTGTAATACTCTGGAAATCTGAAGCAGTCAAAGAAATAAAAACATGTAAATTTTGGAGAGAGAACAACAAATGATATATATTATTCACAAACTTATGGCCGGTTTAGGATAAATTTTTAATAGATATAAAAAACACTTTTAAACATTTTCAAAAGCTATCTCAAAATGGAACTTACCAAAATTTGGTTGAACGATGACCCCTTGCAACCTACCCTAGACATGGCAGTGGATGCAACTGTCAACCAGCTACCATGTATCGTGAAATTCATGGGGTTTGGGTATCTGCTTGAACCGGTGGTGGGTTCCTTTCATTGAAAGTGGGAAGCCATTGAAATTAAGCCTCGTCAATAGGACGGGTCGAGCCTTAAAACAAGTGGGATAGGCCAAGCCCGAGTTAGGCCTGTCAGGTCTCATCATTGAGCAGGTCGTGCCTAGGCCCTAGCCTTACTTAAAAGGGTAAGCCCAAGGCAGGTCCACGAACTTGACTCATTGGGTAAAGTTTGTCGGGCCATATGGATAAAGTATGTGGGTTGGGCTTGGGCTCAATTACGTGATCCATATCCAGTATGAAGATTTATAGGTCGGGTCTAGACCATCTAACGTTGACTTACGGGCAGGGCTTGGGCTGGCCCATGGGCCTTGGGCCTTGGGCCTATTGATGAGGCTTAATTGAAATAAGATTTGATGAAAATTGTTATCAGCATAATAAATAGGAACTAAGAAGAGAAAAAAAATTAATATCTTTATAGCTGTGTGAGTCGAATAAACTTTTTTTTGACAAAAGGTTGTAGTGATAATACAGACTAAGTAATAGCCTTTTTAGTAGATGTCATGAAACTAAAATAGTTGAGATTATGATCTGCAAAAAAGCATGCATACTAATATTTTTTTTAAAATTTCGATACTATATAAAATTAGAGTTGTAGAGACTCCAACCTTCAACCTCGTGGAGGAAACATGTGTCTAACCACTTAAGTTATGATCGTGTTGGCCGTGCACGCTAATTGGGGAAAGATATTTGACTGTTGACATTCTATGGACGTTATATTGACTTATTAATAACATTGATTTTTAAAATGTTTTTTTTTTCTTTTGTTTTGTTCAGGTGCTCCATCTTGATATCTAAAAAAAAAGTTACAATTATTTTCACTTACCGGTTTTCATATCTTTTATAAATGTGTAGCTTACTTATTTATATATATAAACAATAAAATATTTTTATTTTGGACGACAGATTGAGTCAATAATGTCTTGTAAAATAAATGAGACAATTTTTTTATATATGAAACTCTCTCTTTGTTCTTTTAAAAAATTAACTAGGATTTCAAAAGAATGTCATCTAAGTTAGTT